>OU696530.1:29108497-30358497 GCA_916048285.2 Bellardia pandia
AGTAGACACAATTTATATGTATATCCAAATATTCTGTATATAAGATAAAATTAAGATTTTATTAGACTAAAAAAATATTAACCAAAATTAATCTAAATTAAATGTTTTCTTAGATTTATTCTACTTGGATTTCTTGTACTTATAACCTACACTACCATAGTGGGGCAGATATTGGATTTGTGCTGTTTTTTATAACGTCCAAAAATATTGGTCTAAAACTCACCTTGAAGTATACTGGTCAACTCAGAATCACTTCCTGAGCCGATTAAATGATGTCAGTCCCTCCGTCCGTCAATCCGTCTACAAAATACAAATGTCCCCACAACATAGGGCTTAATCATAAGGTTTGATTTATACAGTAAGTTGTAAACAAAACTTAATTACGCTTAAAAGTGTTGGTATCCAAATAAAATTGAACATGAATAATCATCATATATTATTATTACACCTCATTTTAAAGCGGAATGTTCGTTAATTATTCGTATCTCGCATATGAGGGCCACTTGTTTTAAAAGTATTTATAACTAGATAAAATTTAACACAAACAATATTTATATGTACAGGAATCATGTCACTAAATTTTTGGAGGAGCGGTCCACAATAACTCATAGAAACCATATAGCACACACTTCAGAAAAACTCTTGCGCACATTTGTTAGGTGTAGGGCATTACGTAACCGGTCTTAACCGACTATACATTCTCAAATGTTTTTATTTGTCTTTTATTCTCATGAAGCACAGTGTTATACGTTTGATGTTTAATAAAATATATATATTTATAATTGTATTAGTATGTATAATATAACTATACCTATATATATATATGTATGTGCTTGTAAATGTAAGTGCTGTTAATTATTTTTAGCGATAACTTGTCATTTAACAACTTAATATGTATAAACGATTTGCAAAGAAATACACAGCATATTATTTAGTACGGTACAGAATCACACACGTATCGTTTTATATGAATACTGTCATATCAGTTAGTGGTTTGTCAAAGGGTATATACAATACTCCACATGAACATGATGTTGTAAGTAAATATATTCATCAGTATAAAATTACCATATAAATAGTTTTTTGTTGAACTAACAATAACACACTTGTAAATGTGGTCTCTATAGATGAACTTCCAAATGATTGTATGTAAATATATTACATATGTATATCTTTAAACTATAAATGTGTTATATAAAATCTACATATATATATTTAAGTTTAATGTTTTATTTAATTTATTGAATCTAGGTATAAGTGTATTAGTGTGTGCATTCATGTTTGGCTTCACTTCTCTTCTAAATAACTTTTGACAAGCGTTAATTGAACAACAGTCAGCACTTAAAAGTTTTACTTATAAATGTATAGATAACTCCTTTGAATATTTTAATAACTATGAGACATATCATTTCTAGATGGTAAAAATACAAATATATTAAATTTAAAAGCATCGAGTTTTTGAATTAAGGTAAATATTTAAAAGTTTTGAGAAATTTCACAGCCATAAGTATGTATGTATATATCTATTTATATATTAAATTATAAATGGGGATTTACATGATCACGAACGTGACATTCACGACAAAAATAGTGAAATGTTAATAATTTTGTTCTCTTAATTTTTCATTAGCTTATTTGTAGTTATTGCAATATAAACCTATAAACTGAACATAAAACATAACTAGTTTTCAACTGCCTCTAGAAAAATTGAAAAATCAATAAATTTAAACAAAATTTAAAAACAGTTGTCAGATATGTTTCCGCCACATTTATAGTAAGCATTGGTTCAAGTTATTTTATCAAACTTTCAGATTTAATAAAAACGTATGTTTTTTTAATATTGTGGAATTTATTAGTTTATATCTGGGTTTCTGTTTCTACTTCGTGAATTCTTTTTTAACATTAAACGTTTTATATATAGATTTGTAAAATAATTCTTCTATTTGTTATTTGCTTAAAAGCACACATTTATATATTTTATAAATAATAATTTAAATAATTAGTTAGTTTAATAAAAATGTTTATTATGGCATAAGGAAATTTATTTAAAAAAACATTGTATTGATTATATGAATGAAACGGTTTTATAAAAAGCAGGAACGTTTTCGTAACTTGCTGAATATAAAGTTATAACATAAACAATTTTTAAGAACAATTATTATTTTTATTTTAACTGTTAATTTTAAATCATTGATATTTCTTTTATTTCGGCTCGAGTTCATTAAATTAAATTTTTCATTAAATTATTTTTTACTGAAGTTAGGAATTGTTACATGAAAATTATTATTAAAATTTATTGATAATTTTTCTTGGCTTAGGATTCGAACCTGGGTTGTTGGTTGAATTTACATATGTTTCGAGAAACACCACTTTCTCTCATCAGAATTCTTTACGTTCTCGCCCTCTGCAGCACTCTGCACGCTTTTTCATATCGGAATTTTAAAATCCCGCTTTTTCATAAAATTTTCTTCCAAATCTCGCTTTTCATTATTAATATCCCTCTCTTTGATAAAAACCATCTGGTCACGTTATGTATATAGCACATTGTCAAAAAAAATAAAGACAACTAAACACATGAATGAATTTAAATATGTTTTGCAAAAGTACGTATATGTATTTGTAAAATGAAATTTGGAAAATATATAAAATAAAAAAGTGTTCAATGCAATTTGATCACTTTAGTTTAAGTAACTATTACATACATACATATAAACAGCACTACCTCACAAAACGGCACTAATTCTTAAATATTGGTGAATTGTGAAAGACTTCTTAAAATTAAAATAAAAAACATCTTAAAGAATAGAAAAATAAAAAAATATTTAAGTAAGCCAGATTTTACTGTATTTCTTAGCTAAACAATAAAATCTAAGTCCTTCGATATGTTTGGAAAGTTATACATAATAAGGTTAATACATAGTTTATTGTATATATAAAGTATTTTACAAATTTTATGAAAAAAAAAATTAATAAAACATCATGCTTTCCATCTTAATGCATAATAATTAATTTAAACCCATTTCAATACTGATAAATTGCTTTCTTTTAGACAGTAATCTGTGAAGTCATTATTATTTAAAATATATTGCATTTCATTCTAGTTTAAAAAATTAATAAATTAAAACAAACATACACATACTCGTGCCAATATGAAGTTAAACTCATTAAACATCATAAACCTGGTTGTTGGCCAAAATGTGGTATGTATTTGTTTTTCGAGGCCACAGTAAAGACACATAAAAATTGTATGCATGTGGAAAATAAACGATTGAATTTACAATGGCATTGCAATTTAAAATTTGTTTTTCTTGTAAGTTCTTTTCTATTAAGTATTTTATTATACATCTACTTTTCTCGACTTTTTGTTCTCCAATTGCATCTTCCATGAATGCCAATCATCAATGTTTAACATATTTAAACTTAGCCCTGAATATGTTATGTTGTCGACATGTTCGTCCTCGTAGTCTTGCTTGAAATTGTACAATTTTACAATTGTATGGCAACCGTGCTCATGACTGTATGCAATTTTAGACAATTTTCTAGAATTTCTATGAGCATTTCTTCTTTTGGGTTGTTTCAATTCAATTGTGTTTTAGTTTTCAATATATAATTTGCAGAATGTAACTCTAATCAAACAAGCAAGTGTTTTTGGCTTCTTTATATCACACAATGTAGTACTTTGTGAGTGTTTTTGTCTTGTCTTCTGTGCAACTCACTTGCCAAATAAATATAAATGTTAATTTCTAAGTTATTTTACTCTCATACATCTTATGTGTAAGTATGTGCTAAAATATATTGGGCGTTTTCGAAAGCTTTTGTTAAAAGTGTGTGCCATCATGAAATTGAACAAATGTTTCAGAGAATGTTCTATTTGAAATTTTATGGGATCTTATATGATTAGTTGTTGGGCCCAGGAGATAATTTTCCCATGTCAAATACATATTTATCCAACAGTTTACCCTTATCTTATGAAAAAAAAACTAAAAACTAAGTTTACGTTGTATCAGCGCAAGTTCTTTAGCTGTTAGAACTATATATATCTCGATACAATCTGAAGCAATGCAGCCGAAATAATGGAATAGTATATTGATTGGTAACAAATGTGATCACATATTGAGCTTAGTTTCTCCAAAAACACAGTATTTTTACTGATATATTAAATATTTAAATTTTGATAAAATTACCATATAGATTTTGGATCAAAAATAGAAGTGATCAAAAATTAAGAATAGTTTCTTAAAAAACACAGTATTTAAAGAGATATTAACGATTTAAATTTTGATAAAATTTCTATGAAAAAATCGGTATTGCTTACCTTTACAAAAAAAAAAACGCAGTTACCGAGATATAAACGATTTCAGTTTTCGTTATTCGATTGTAGTATAACATTATTCAAATATATTTTGATACAATACTATTTAATATTTGATAAGAAATTAATTTTTTTTTATCTTGACCCTTAAGCAAACACCAAAATGTGTTAACATAAGCGAACCCCAGGGCCTAGCTGGGACTTTTTATATTTTGTATGGATTTAAATTAAAACTCCTCAGTTTCATTATCAACTTATAACTCATTCCAAATATCAGAAGCATCGTCTTCATTTCCATCAACCTCATTCTGTATTTCGTGTTCTATATCATTCACAATTGCCTCTACCAGTCTATCATAATAGTTAGGGTCAGATTTTGAAACTGTTTCAAAGATTTTGTTTACCTCAGTGCTCATTATAACACTCTTTAACAGCCCATACAACAATAAAACACTAATTTCTAAAACGTACAAGCGCATTGATTCTGCATATAATAGAAAACACAAAATATATAGTTAAGCTAGATTTACACGATTAAAAGTTGCTTCAAAATTGCTCTTCAAAATGCTTCAAACTCGTGTGAACAGCAAAAATTATTAAAAATTTAATTATTTAATAGTTATTAAAGTTAGTTAATAGTATAAAAACAAATCGAATAAATCCATAAAAACAAATCGAATAATCGCAATCAATGGCTCCCTATAATTCGATTGTTTTTTTTTTGTATACTTGTGTCCCTGTTTAACATGATCACATGGTGCGTTGCAAATGAACTGAGCTCATAATAGAAGTTTCTGAAAAAACGCAGTATTCGCCGAGATATAAACGATTGAAATGCTGTAAAATATTATTTGTTTCTATGAATAGTAGATACAAAGCAAATTAGTCTGAATAAGGAGTTAAAATATCTGATTTCTGACATACTGTAAAACTCACTCTTTTGCTTTTCAATAAAAGCAATGAATTGCCGTTAATATTTAATGGATGATTTGCAAAAGCTGTAATCGGTGTCTGAAGCAAGGTGTCAATTTATAATTGAAATGTATTTAAATTTTGCCGCCAAATTTTGTATTTCAAAATGTACTTTGAAACTTTAATTATGTTGCTATCCTTATTGGGTGTCACACTTTACATCCTCTTATTCCCATTACAAAGCATTTTAAATTCTATAAATTTACAACATTTATATAAATTAAATTCAATGTTAAATATACTACAGAGAACTCTGCGCAGGTTTTGAAAAATTACTTTAATTCTATTTTGAAAATGATCAAATTACTTGATTGTTCATAGCAGCACATACATTCATGAATAATGGTCTCTGACAACTTTTTGCACATAAATTATTTATAATTACAAATGACTTAAATGTCCAATAATGACATAAACGACATTTTCTCATTTTATTTGATTTGCGTTCTAAATGCGTAAATTACAACAGCAAAATGCTAAATACTAAACAAACCTAAAAGAAAAGAAAACCATTTCGACAATAAAAGAGCCAAATATAAAATTGCTAACAGATTGACTTAAATACTAAACACAAACATAAGTGCGACAAAATGTACGAAAAAAGAAATCGAATACCAGAGGAAGTAGAATATTGCCCAAAAAGCAATACCAAGCAAAGCCAGCATTCCACATAAAGATAATAAAATTTTAAAATGTTCTTGTCTCAAGTTTTTGACATAATCTAAAGACAGCTTGTCGCTAATTTTAAATACCAGGGAAAAACTTAAATTGACAATTAAAAAGACGAATAAAATGAAAACAAAAATCCTACTCGTTATAATAAAATGTGAAATAAAGTAAAGTAAAAGTTTATCAAAATAAAATTGTAACAACATTGATGGTTGGCAGCAATGAAACACAGCCAGCAATATTACTATGTACTGCGGTGGGTGTAAGATGCTGAATTGTGACAATACGAGTACAGTAGTGTCTTTGTGGTATTTAGTTTAAAGGTGTAAGGACGCACCACTACATAAATATTTAATGATAAACTTTTGCGTCTTTTAAGAAGATAATATAATGATACATTTGAAAAAGGCTGGAGGTGATAAAGTGTATAAATGTATGAAAATGTTTCGTTTACACTTTAATGACTGTCAATCAGGAATTTAAATATTTATAAATTATTTTCCAGATAATGATTCGTGCCACAAAGAAAACAGATAAATTCCATTAAATAAATTAACTGATAATTGCAATTTGAAATCTTAAATACTAACGCTTGATCGATTTGAGTTTGTTGTTAATGTATGGCCTAGCTATACATAACTTTGGTATAATTTTAAATTCATTTTTTGGAATACAAAAGAAAACAATATACATTGAAAAATGTATTTAGTAGAACAAATTCCTGAAGTGCAAAACATAACAATTTATTAACATGCTTTATTTCAGAAGTTTCTAAAGACTCATAGACAGATATTTAGAAAGAAAATTTAAAATAAAAATTTATGAATCTAGAACTATTCTTTTCTTAAGGTAAGAAACAAATATTACTCATACCACCCGTAGTCCTCTTAATGCACTGACCTAATTTGTTTAAAGTATGTATTGTTACGTTTTTACCTTTTAAAAGCGGTGTTTTATTTCCTTTCCATAAGCCGGATTCTTTTTAATTGCAAAATAAAAGCGTCAGGTAGTTTGAAGCAAATAAAACTTTATTAATTTAAATGTACACAAAAACAATTGTAAATAAACATTCTGTCTTTTACATACGGTTTAAGAACAGTGAAATAAACTGATTACCTTGATTGGCTCTGTTAATCTATTTATACAGCAATTATAATTTCTGGAAGGTTCGGAACTAAGATTTTAAAATGTTCATGACTGCAAGTCTAGAATATTCGTGTCTAGAATATTTAGCCAAAGTCGTTAAAACTTAATGTTGCTATATTGCTCAACTATGTTTATAACAGGGCGTTCTCAATAATGTTTATAAATTAAAACTTCTACAAATGCTAAACAAGTTGTATGTCGAAAAACACGCCATCTGTTGATAAAGATGTTTAAAAACATGCTGCATGTTGATACCGACAGTTAAATCTAAATTGAAATAGAATTTCGTAACAGTATAATTAGACCCTACTTTGCAATAGAGAGAAGATACTCGTCTAGGCAGATATTAAGAAAGAAAGTCTATAAATAAAAATTCCATTCTCTTATTTAGGTAAGAAACAAATATTACTAATACAACCCGTGGCTCACTAAATGTATTGACCTAGTTTGTTTAAAGTACATATAATCATATCCTACTATAAAAATATAATTACTATTATACAACCAAAGACTATAAATATATATTTATAGTCTTTGATACAACCTTAAAATGTAGCGATCTATTAATCGCTCGATTTGAACTTTTTATATATTTTCTTCGCCTTCAGATTAAACTTGGTCATAAGTATTTTTTCAAAATTTTCTAACATCAGACTTTTAATTTAATAATCATAATAATACAACTTATTTTAAAAGCAAACACCTCTATTAATTTTTAATTTTCCCAATAAAATTTGTATTTCTTCCAACTTCTTATTAAAATATACTTGCATAAAACAATACTTATTCTTGCTAACAACACAACATAATTTAAACCATTAACTTTTCAACCGCATCAACAAAAACAAATGACTTCACACTTGCTCTTGCAACTGAGATTTCAATGTTGCCACAGCCAACATCATTGACTGAACAAACAACCTAAAATGTTTTCCTTTTACAAGAACATATAAAAATATGACAAAAGAATATAAAACATCTTTAGATTAAGAAAAGAGCACAAGAAAAATAAAGATCATAACCATGAGCAAGTTATTGATAAAAAAAAAAACTAAAAATTTCCCATGATGATAGCCAAGCATATGTAAGCAATTCTGTTGGAACATCATAATCATCATCTGCGACCACAAAATAGCAAATACTATACTAAAACATCCATACTTAATGGCAACAACAGTGCAATCAAAAGGCAAACATTTTAAAATAAAATGACAAAAATTGAAAAAAAAAACAAAATAAAAACAGCAACTGTAAACTTTGGTCATACACTTGCATGTACACAAACTCATAGATATTTACAAAAAGGAAAAAGTCCAAAAAAATATTTAGGGAACAAAAATGCTCTTATTACATAGAGTTTATGTATCGAAATATGAGTAGTTTTTCTTGTCTAAACCATAAGAATTTGAGTATTTTTCCACGTTTTTCTAGTTTCAAGTATGTTCATAATGTAACTTAGATGGCGTTGCAATTTATGCACTTGTGACAACTGCCACAATAATGTGAACATATATATAAGAAAGTATATGTGTAGGTTTTAGCTTGGGAGTTTTCGATTTGTTTTTTTTTTTTTGCTTGATAATAATCGTATAAACTAGTTAGTCTGTTTCAGTAGCTTACATACATTCACAATGTATATGTGGGCGTTTGTTATTTTTATTTGTAATCCAAAATGGAGAAGGTAGACTACTTATATGACAACAGTTAAAAAAAAAAGTACAGATTGGTCGATATAGACTTTTTGTACACAAAATTTCTCAGTAAATTCTTACATTTTGATGATATGTACCATGAAACAATATTTTGTAGTAATACTTCTCTAACAAACAGTATTTATGGGATAAATCAAAACTTAAAGAATTAATTACGGCCTCAGTTCTTCATGTGCATCCGATGTTAAGAAAATTTATATAGGGGCAATAATCAAAAATGAACTGATCCCAACCAAATACCGCTTTAGGATTTATCTTTACATGAAACTTATTTTTGTTGATTTCTTAAAACGGAATCAAACATTTATACTATACAAACCAACCTAAATTTTCGATAATGCTTTTCTATAAGTGTTTACATATGTACTATACAGCCATAAGCCGAGAAAACACTTGCCTGGGGCGATGACAAATCACGAACTGATTCTTACTATGATTCAACAGAAATTGTACTTTTATAATAAAAATAATATGCCCAAAACGTCTCGATATTGTTTGCAATATATTTAAAGCAAATAACAAAATTGAGTCGCAAACAGCGGAATTCTCCCAGGTTTTATCGTGTCTACAAGAGACAGACAAACGGAGGCACAAATTTTTGTTCATCCTAAAAATAGTTTTATATAAAGAAAAACCTCACTTATATAACATTTGAACCATTTAACTGACAACAAATATTTTTTTATTGTTTTTTAGAAATTGTTTTTTTTTTTTTTTTTCAGAAAAATATTAAAAAAATCTTTCATAACGCGAAAGAAAATGTTATTTTGGCAATGTTTGTAACAAGAAATTAACTCATAGTTTATTTTATGAAACAAATTTTTTTGTTTTCAAAGCTTCACAAAAACAAAACTAACAGGAACTTGAAAAAATAATTTGTTGTCATTTCAAGGACACAATTTTATAGTCTAACAAACATTTATTGCAAAAATGTACATTTTAATATATTAAAACTTTAAAAACATAAAAAATACTCGTTTTTTCACGTCACAGCTTATTTTATGCCGTCAATTTCTACTGTATAGCCTAATGCAGCTGTTGGTTTTTCATTTTTCTTTTTTCTACTTCTATCAATATTTTCAGTTGAATTGTGCATCCGATTTTGAAAAGTCAAGTGACAAATTAAACAAAAACACAACGAGAATTGGTTTTAAAACATTTTCAAAATGGCAACTCACAGCGAAAACTAGCAGAAATGGTCAACAATAAAGCACAAACTCATTGAACTTTTCAACCATTAATATACATTACAAAGCCAGAGAGGCACCAAATAAAATTTTCAATGAGCAGAACGAGCGTCACATTTTAGGAAAAGTAAGGATAAGTAATCCAAGGCTATCACCTTCATAACTGAACTCTGAAGTTGAAACTGGCCTGAGCAAACAGTGTTGTGTTGAAACTGTTCGTCGTATCTTGCACCTTGATATTGATTTAAATGGCTGAGTTGCACGCAAGAAACCGCTTAAAAACCCCAAAAAACAGACTTTACGAGCTAAATTTTTTCATACTGAGATATGAAGCACAATTTGCAACGTAATGCAATTGTTCTTAGTCAAAATAGTGGCATTTTAGTTTTAGATTGGTAACATGTGGATTTTGTGCTGGAGGCATCATTGGACCATAGATATTTTGAGTGATTTAAAGAGTGATTTTTAGCAAGACTTTCTTTTTGGCAGCTAAGCTGTTTACGAATATCATGTTGCTCTTGAACATGTTCAATTTGGTCTTCATATAATCATGAACGCTTGCAGATTATTGAATTTTATTATCAAAATTTATGCTCGTTTAAAAAAGTGCAATATTTTTATCGGAAAATTGTGATAATTTTTGGTTAAATGGATACGTAAACAAGCAAAATTGTCATATTTGGAGAGAATAGCAGCCAAAACCATTGCAAGAACTACCAACGCATCAAAAAAATGCACAGTTTGGTGTGGATTATGGTCCGGTGGCATCATTGAACTATTCGTTTTCAAAGACTACGAAGGCAGGAACGTGACTACGAATGGAGAGCCCAAAATCGAAGAGCTGGACTTGGCTAACATATGACACTTGGAATTTATAAAGATAATCTTATTTTGAATCTATTATTTTGAGATGGTTTGTGTTTTTACCGTTGATTTTTTTCCGAAGTGTTAAGGTGCCTTAAAAATTTGTATGAACAAAAAAATACTAACTGATATTTTAACTATTTTTCATGTTATTCAAAATCTACCTGAACTTGAAATAGTACCACTAGCTATGACAAATATATTGTATACCATGACGTCGCCTTTGTCATGCCTTTATTACACAGAAATATTTTGTCCAAATAAATTAGTTGATGTCACATATGGCTTCACGCTTTCTTTATTTGAAGATTCAGTCTCTTGTAAATTAAGACCAATTTATAGCAATACTATAATGCTGTTATGATGAAGATCTCGATATGCGATCATTTTTAACATATATATTTAACATACTAGGTTTAACTATTAATTTTTTTTTTCTTCTTAAAACGACACCATTGGTTTAATTTTTCCTAAAAGATGCGATTTTATATTTATACATAAATCTATGGAATTAGAAAATTATGGCAGTCAAATGTGCTTTATCGCAGTTTCATAAACTAAAGTAAATTTTAATGCTTGTTATAATTGACGCGAAGAAAAAAGTTTTCTTGTATTTTTTTTTTGTTTGTTCTATTCGATAAAAAGCAACAGCATATGCCTTTTGGTTTTCCCGCTTTACTTCATCTTATTTTTTAAACTTATCTCATGTTAATCAGTATTTAACGTTTACGTTATTTTAGCTGCCTAATGGTTTTTGTTTTTCTTGTGGGATTTATTCTATCCAACTTTAACTTATACTCAGAACGAAGAGTGTACGAAAATTCTATTAGGAAATCAACAATAATTTTTCTACCTCTTATTTAACAACAGGCTTGATGCTGCAGCATCCTCCACCCGTATTGCAAACTCATACACTCAGTTATTATGTTTCCTTTTGCAAACAATGTCCGCCGTTGTGAGATTATCTCTCTGCTGAAAGGCCGAAAGAAATTTAAGGTATAAAGTATGAATCAATTATTACTAATGCTAATTTTAAATACTGGGTAAAAATGAGAAATATTATTGGATTTGATATTTTTAAGATTTTTTGTTGGCAGCGGCTATAACTAAATAGGATTATAAATTATCATATCAATATAAACAATTTGTCTAGAGAATATTTTAAATTTTCATAATAAAAGCACTTTTCAGCCTGTCCCCATATATTTATTTGCTTGCAAAACATTCTTAGCAATAGTGTGTTGTTTATTCGCGTTTGAGTTTTTGTTTACTCTTCAAGAATAAAAGAAAATAACAGCCGCCAGCGTAATTTTCCATCATTTGAACATGGGCCCATTGAGTATTAATACAGAGGTTTAAGATTTCTCCTACGCATTCCAGCAGGGTTGGCTTTTTGTTCTATTTAACTAAAACCAAAGGGAGTGTGGAATTTAAACATGATAACTGAGTGTATAAATTTGCAATACGGGAGGATGTTTATTGGTAATTGTGTTGAATTGTTGTTTGTCTGTTTATTTTTGTACTGTTCGTTTATTTGTTTCCCTCCATCGTTTTTGCGTTTGAAGATGATGTTGTTAATAATATTTATTGTTTGTTTTTATTATTGTTATTTCTACTTCATTTTTCGTCTTTTTTTTTTTTTTGTTTTTTTGCTACTCCATCCAACCTTTGATTTTTAACAATAGATTTGAAGTACCCGAAGTCTACTTAAAAAGTTTCTTGTGCAGTTGTGCTCTTTGTTTTTTTAGTTTTATTGTTGTTTTAGTTTCTTCATCACAGTCTGCTTATTGAAATTTGACATTTTGACATTTCTTATAGACATTTTGCATTGATTGGTACTTATTTTTTCTTTCAATACTTTTGTTAATATTATCCATATTATTATTGAGTTTTTATGTTTTTTTTTTTGAAGAAGAAGAAGAATAAGAAAATAATGTTTAATGTTTATGTCTTAAGTTATATTAAATATTTTCTCTTGTAATACAATATAATTGTTATGTTCTTTATCTGATATCTTCAACTAAAACCATGCATAATAAAATTGGCATACTAATTAGGTTCAAAATAAATAATATAATTAATAAAAATCTAATTAGTTGCTCTAAAATTTGTTATTATTTAAATTTAAACATTAATAATTAGTTATTTAATACTAGATAACAGATAGAAATTTAGACAATGCATATGTTATGTTTATAAAAGTATGGAAAGAGAATATGATTTCTAACAATGTATTCAAGGGTTAATTTTGTGATTTAACTCATGACTCAAGGTGTCATCAATGAAATTTAGCCGTAGTTAAATAAAAGAGTTCATGTGTGCGCGGAAAACTGAAAAGGCTTTTTACACGATGTCTAATAGCCCTATTCCACTAACTTTTTTGATTCATTAAAAAAATAACAAGCTAAGTAAAAACAAGTAAGAAAGAATAGTCGGTCAAGTCCGACTATATAATACCCCAGACCCAATATATCCACAAAAAGAGTTTTTCAGAAATGGGGCTACATCGGAGCTATGACCTTTTAAAGACCGATCATTACACAATTTTGTAGCATAAGGGTGTTATATAAGAGCTATGACTAACTATGAACCAACCGTTATAGTTTTATATACATAAATATGAAACTAAATTGTATTAATTTGATTTGGATAACAACATTTTTAGAAGATTTATAGTCGTTAAAGTGGGCCTTATATGGGAGCTATGACTAATTATTGACCGATCATCATCATAACATTTGGCCGAATGATTTGGTATTATAAGAAACATATTTGTGTTAAATATTATTTGGATATCCAGATTTTTAAGATGGTCAGAAGACCGGTGTGAGTTGTCTCCACACCATCACTTAGAGATCAATACGGTTCATTGTGATGATTGTTAAGATAGTTTTTTTTTTTTTTTTTTTTTTGCATATTCTTTTTTATTGTATCTTCATTTTAAATGAACTAACAATAGGTATTCAAATCCTAAAACTAAAGTTAATTAAGATAAGTCCAGCCAATGCTAGACAAAATCTAGTTTTCAAATTCGATAGGATATAATTAGCAACTTGTATTTATTCATCTGAGAGCGGTGGTGTCCCTCCTTCTCAAACGGCTGGTTGGTTGGTTGCCAGCTTACCCAAATAATGGGCCACGTGTTTAGTTATTTCCCATTTGACAAGTGGAATATCAAGATCGTTGTGTATGTTGTTGTTTTTAATATACCAAGGAGCGGTAGTTATCATTTGTAGAATTTTGTTTTGACGGCGTTGAATTTTCTCAATATTGGAGTTGGAGGCAGTGCCCCATAACTGGATACCATAGCACCAAAATGGTTTTAAGATTGAGTTGTAGAGTAGAAGCTTACAATCGAGACGAAGGACGGAGTTTCTGCCGATGAGCCAATGAATTTGGGCTGCTTTCAGTTTCATTTGAGTCAGCTTAGCATCTATATGTGGTTTCCATGTGAGGCGACGGTCCAGATGAATACCAAGATATTTCACGTGTGAGTTTTGAGGCAATATATGGTCATTAATACGAATAGGGGGACATGATTCCCTACGTGGAGTAAATGTTACGTGGGTGCATTTCTTTTCATTTATTTTCATTCCCCATTGTCTTGCCCATTTCTCTACTTGCGTTACGTGGTGCTGTAATTGAATCGAGGCATCTTTTGGATCTTTGTGAGTACTGAAAAATGCCGTATCATCAGCAAATGTTGACGTGTGAATTTCATTGTTTGTTGGCATGTCTGCTGTGTACAGCAAGTATAGAATTGGTCCTAAGATACTACCTTGAGGGACGCCAGCACCTATAGGTTGAGGACGGCTTAAATAATCACCTTCTTTAATCATAAACTGACGGTCGATTAAGTATTTCCATAGTAGGTGTTGAAGATTCACCGGCAAGTTCTGCTTTAATTTAGATATCAGGCCTTCATGCCATACTTTGTCGAAAGCTTGAGAGACGTCAATAAAGAGTGCCGAACAGTATCTCTTTTCCTCAAAGGTTTTTCTTATGACTTGTACCAATCTATGTGTTTGTTCTATTGTACTGTGTTGACGTCTGAAGCCAAACTGGTGATTGGGAATGCAGTTGTTTTCATTCAAAATCGGAGTCAGCTTGGTTATAAGCAATTTCTCGAATAATTTGGACATAGTTGGTAATAGACTTATTGGCCTATACGACTCAACTTTGCAAGGATCTTTTCCCGGCTTAGGAATCATCTTTACTAGTGCAATTTTCCAAACCGGAGGGTAGTACTCAAGCCGTAAGATGGCATTAAAAAGAAAGAGGATTAATCTTTTTGCAATGCGAGGCAGCTCAAAAATCATTTTATTGCTGATTTTATCAAACCCAGGTGCTTTTTTAACATTTAAATTATCAATAGCCTCAACAACCTCCAGATATTGAAATCTTATTTGTACAGGTGGTCTGGCAACAACAGGCGGTAGTTGGCTAATGTCAGTATCCATATTGGGAGTGAATACATTTTTTAAATGACTTACGAAAAGGTTGCCTTTTTCTTCGTTATTTCGTGCCCAAGATCCGTTCAAAGTACGCAGTGGAGGTTTTGCGATTACGGGTTTTCTTAGATTTCGGACTGCACGCCATAATGAATAATCTGACTGGAAAGTTGCGTCTAGACCTTCCAGATGTTGTTTGAGATAGTTAAGATAGTTAAAAATGATTTTCGGAAGTGGGTCTTATATGTGAGCTATGGTTAATTATGGACCGCTCTGCACAAAATTTGTATGCATAACTTATTTGTGAAGAAATTTGTTCGGATACCTTTACGAACGATAAGGTGTAGTGTATAATAACAATCTAACCAAAAACGAGTAAAACTTTATATTTGGCTTTCGCACTTACCACCAATGTAGCAATAGTATGATCTATGCATTGTTTTAGAAAAGTACAACCACCTTAGTCCTTACAGCAAATATGCAGACGAACGGACATTTCCAAATCGTCTTAGAATTTCATAAGGACTTTCTGGTTCTATGCTTAATATTATGATATGTTGATCTACTTGTAACTCATCTTCTTGATGGCGGGTATAAAAACTATGTTTTTTTGCATATCATAATTATATATAGCATAATCTTTCACATACGAAAGACTGGAATCGTTTAAAATATTTTACAAACGCGAGGTGCCCTACATTGGGGACTTCTAGCACCGTCCCTGATGAGTTGTTGACAACACTTCTTCTTTAGGCACGTGAAATTGTTTTGCAATTGGACTTACACTATAGAAATAGTTTCTTTAAATTTCAGCTCATCTTTCAAACGTTGCACAGTGGAGGAATTTGGACAAAATGGGGCAATAAATATGAAATTTTAACAGTGCAAGTCCATTCAGTAACAGCAATTATGATTAAGAACCTACGTAATGTTGCAATAATTATGTAATGTGTAATATTTAATGTATTCTTTAAACTAGGAGTTTTTCCAACTAAATTAAAAGATTTTTAAAGAGTTTAAAGATTCTAAGATTTTCGGCAGTGAGCCTTATATGGAATCTATGCTCAATTATGGACCGATAAGCACATAATTTTTCGATGTGATAAGGCATCATAACCCTCACATAGTATCTTGACAACTGGATGACTATCCCATATGTGTGGAGAATTGGTTGAGGAACCGTAAAATTCAGGTGACTGATTAAAAAAGTAAGCACGTTGCGATTGCGCTAAGGAGATGAAAGTTTCTTGTTACATACGTTGTTATTTCTTTGGACGGATAACTTACTTGGCGCCGTCATATAGAAACCAAGAGAATTTACATGAAGTTAACTGCTGCAATTCTTCACTGGTTAATATGTGACCAATCAAAATTAAGCCTTTACTATAAATTTATCCTGTATAAAAAACAATTTGGATATATAGAATTCAATCTTATCTGATTCTTATACAGAGGGCCCAATCAAAAATTCTTAGAACCATGACGGATGCACTATGGTACTTCCCTGCTAATATGGAGCCCATTTGTAGAACAATGCTCTCATTAGAGATCAATTAGTGTTAATTGTTGTAATAAGACTTAATTACTTAGTGTTAGGTCTAATGACACAAAGCAGATTCAATAAAACATAAAAAATTGTTTTCATATTAGTATTTTCCACAAGAATTCCTGTATAACTACAAAATTTTATTAAAAAATTATATTTTTTATAAATTTTTTTATTCGAAGATTTACTTCTAGTTAAATATAAAATGAATTTGAAATTTATTTTTGTATACCATAACGAATAAAAAATTTTATAAAAAGTTTTTACATAAATACTCGCAAGAGGAAAAATTCTCATTTACTTAAAAAAAATATACTTTATTTCAGTTTAAACAATTTTTTTTCCAAAAAAATTCTTCCATGAATTTATTATTTTTCAGAAATTTTATATATTTTTATAAAATGGACAAAAATTCCTATCAACAGATACTCGTATATAATTTTTGTATTTTCCAAGTGTCAAATTAATTGGGGAATAGTTATAAGTACATGCTGTATTTGTCACTTATTATTTTTATATTATAAACAATTATTACAGATCTTTAATGTAAATATAAAATTAAATGCCTGCATATATAATTTTATAAGCGCAAAAACAGTTTGAATGCAGATTTATAGAGATGGAAACAGGAACTTAAGTCATCAAAAAGCCTATGTAATACTTGACATTGTACTTATATTATAAAAATATCAGCAAGCATACTTCACATATGATTAGTGGACGAAAGAATAAATACTAACAAATACTTCTGATTGTCTTAAACGCCTAGCTAGATACATTGATCTGAATGTTGCTGTTCAATGTTCGTAAAACATCTCAGTTTTAGGTAAAGGATTTTTATGTAAATATAATGTTATAAAGCATTTACTTTAGTTAATAGAAATCAAGACTTATAGCTTATAACAAAAATATATTCAAACCCATAAAAACAACAATTCTATATGCAGAAACTAATTAGAGACTAAAATTATATTAAAATTATATACTTTTCTGCAAATACACACAAAAACAACAAAACTAAGTGCATTGTTTATTAAACTTTTTTTTATAAATGATTTATCACCATAACTATAAACAAAAGTATCGGAATTCTGCATATGTTTTTTATTAACCCCATCTCATTATAAATATGTATTAATAAAGTCTCTGGAGTGAAAAGTAATTTAAACAAGTAGCGGCAATAGGAAATAAAATAATGATATATTCTGTGATACTACTATCAGTGCAATTGGAAATTATTATTTATCATAACTTCCAGCATTAGAATTTTTGCAATGAAATAACATTTCTACAGGATGTTAAATTAGTTTTTGTTTTACAAAAATTACAAAGTAAGTACACGAAATAATTTTTCATTGATATATTGTAATCTTATATAAAAATCTGCTCCAAACCCAAAATGTTAATATTAGTTATAGAAAAAAAATTATGTGTATGGTATTTTTATTATTATTTCATTAAATAACTCTCTCGTTTTATCACTATTAAACAACATATTTCCTTTTACACCTTTTTTGTGTTTTTGTTTTGCTACAGCAACAATCAGTTATACGAGTATGATGCCTTTTTTCATTCATCGAAAAATGCTGTTTAGAAAAATAAAAAAACTTTTAATTAGTGTTGGAAAGTTTTTCAATTACCAACACCTGCAAACTATTTATTTTTCAAAATATACAGTTATAATAACAAACAGCAACAACAACATGAACAGCAACATTGAAGGCACTGGCAGCAACACAACAACATCGAGCATAGGAATGCGTAACAGACCTTTTAAAATAACATAACATTCGTTGGAGGTGTGGTGAAGAAGGTGCACAAAAAGTACAGCAACTGAAAAATATAAATGAATGAAGTTTGAAAGAAATTGTTAAACAGCAAAAGCAGAAAACGTTAAGAGTTGTAGTACTTGTATTCAACATTTCATTCGCTGTCAACTGTAAATTGTAAAAAGAAAAACAAAAAAATTCTTCATTATTCTTGTTATTTAAAAAAGGGTATATATCACACACAGCTTTATATACAAGGAAGGGTATGCACATGTATTTTTCTCGCTAAACATTTAAGTAATGATTTTGCTAAAATAAAGGAATAATGGCAAGAATTTTTCAGAAAAGAAAATATTTATTTATATTATTTTAAAGGGGACTGCATAATATAGAAATGCATATAAAACCTTCAAAAGAAAATATCATTTAATTTCAAAACGTGTCTTTATATATGAATCCAGGTATTACATATGAATTCATCCAGCCACAGTCTTAGTCAGTTCATAGCAATTTCTCATAGTAATAATCCAAACCAAAATGGACAAAACAATTAAATTTTTGTATTTATCATTCCCGGTTTCCATAATTACGAAATACATTTTTCTCAATTTTGTAAGTTTAAAAAAAGTAAAACAGTATTTTTTTATTTTACCTTTTAAAATGTATAAAGAACTATAAATACACTGAAAGTATTTATTATTTATTTATTTAATCTACAGGAAATTAATTCTAAGATTAAATTTAAATTAAGGAGCACTAGCTACATTGGCCATCAGCTCGCACTGAAATTAAAATTACTTAAAATAGCATATATTAAAAAAATGTTCACTTTTATATTTGTCTGTCAACGCTACAATTGAAAAATTCTTCAAATATAATAAAGGGTCATTCAAGTAGGGATACTTTTTTTAATAGCCGTTTTTGACAGATCACGTGTGCATATTGTCATGCTGTCATTCTATTTTTGTTTAGTATTTTTTGGCATTTCATAACTGAAAGACTTACGCCTGAACAACGTTTACAAATCGATCAACTATTCGCAACACCCTCACCCATTTTGAGACCCAGCATTCATTATTGCATAATAATCGATCGAATAGATCACGTCCAGTGCGCTGTGAAGAAAATATAGTGGCTGTAGCTGAGAGTGTACACGAAGACCGTGGAGTGTCGATTCGGTGCCGTTCGCAGCAACTCGAACTAACGTATGGAATGATTTGGCGCATTTTACGTCGAGATCTTAAATTGAAATCTTAATCTTAAAATTGAGATCTTAATCGCATAAATCAATGGATTTATTTATTTTGGGCCGGTCGATATCAGTATTACCCCCTGGCCCACGATGTCGAACGATAACGTTCGCTTAGATAAGACTTAAGACACAAACCTTTTATCGTATCTATTTTCTACTCACTCAAGTTTGTTTATTCCACAATCAAGTTTGTGTCTTAAGTCTTATCTAAGCGAACGTTATCGTTCGACATCGTGGGCCAGGCGGTTAATGCTGAAAAAAGTTGTAATTCACAAGTTATCAGTAGCAATCTAGGAAAGATTAGACAAAAATTGGTTCATGCAAATATACCATATACAGCGTAGTCACGCCTAATATTTTAACTATTCCAACATTCAGTATTTTATTTAAAAATGTTTAACTAAATCACCTCAAATAAACTTGCAAATAAACTTGGTGAACTTGGTGAAACTTTTCGAAATTTTCAATTGAACTTGATATATGTATATTGAATAAACCTGAAATCCACAATGACACAACATTTAATAGTGGCGTTTCACAAGTATGAAACAACAATAAATCATGTTTCTCTGTAGCAGTCACAAGAAATAAACCGTAAACAAAGCCTGCGGTCTTGATTATATACTCAGGAGCATTTATTAATCAGCATTAACAGCAATTAGACATGTTTTTTTGTTTCGCTTTCTAAACAGTATTTCCTACCAAGCCGCTAAAATAGGACTCTAAACTACTTCTGTGGTCCTCAGTTGTTGGTAGTGTTTCTAGATACTAGCCACCAAATTGAATATAGTATCCCTCAGAGTGGAATACTGTCAAATGTCTTAATTCACTACATGATTTGAAAGTGACTTCATAAGCGAAGAGTCAACCATTACTTCATCACTGTACGTAAAGTATCATATTAATTTTTTTTCATAGTACTTTACAAAAATAAACTGTCATACAAAAATTGCAACAAACAAACTTTTTTAAAATTAATCACATTTTTTTTGATTTAATAATAACAAAATAAAAAATATTTTATCAATCGTTTTAAGAATTTGAAAGAATAAAGAAACTTTTTTAGAAAATATTGTTGGTCTTTTTATTAAAAAACTAAATACATACCAACAAATTGGTGACCCCGTATTTTAAAAGTTTTAAGCTATAAGGATGTCAACTTCCGAAAACGATTTTTTATTTCTACCATCAAATTCCCCTCATATGGAAATTTCAAGAGTCGCTGTTAAAGCACCACCATTTTGGCGTTCAGATCCATTGCTTTGGTTTAAACAAATGGAATCGCAGTTTATAATGGCTGGTGTTACTCAAGACGCAACGAAATTTCATACAGTGCTAAAGGTATAGTAGCTAATGATCAAAATTTGTCAATAAAAACCATATCACCTTCGTCTCCATTCTATTCTCTTATTATGGAATATAATGATTTATCAAAAATAAATTTTCATTGTAAAGCAAAACATTCAGTCGAACATTTTATAGAAACTACAAATGGTCCTCCAGTATTTTGCAAACCATGACGTCTTTCACCTAAAAAGCTACTTATAGCTAAAAAAGAATTCAATGAAATGGTTCGGCTTGGAATTTGTCATCCTTGCTGTAGTAAATGGGCAAGCCCACTTCACATGGTCAAGAAATCCAATGGAGAGTGGCGGTCGTGTGGTGACTACCGTAATCTTAATGCTCGTACCATACCTGATTGTTATGCTGTTCCACATATTCACGATTTTGTTTCTCGTTTTCTAAATTATTGGATTAGTTAGAAATTACAAAACTGTTTAACAAATGCATTTTAATAACACAATTTATATTGTAATTACTTTAGCTTGTTTAAGTTATTTGTTACTTTTTTAAACTTATACATTCGATTTTGTACAACGATTATTCGAATAATCAAAAAATTTATTATGAATTCATTAATTAATTAAAGAAAAGTATATTTTTCCATCGTTTATTCGAATAATTTGGTTTGTAGAACTTAATTTTACAAGCACTAAAGTGCTATTTTCCTAGTTTACTATTGTGTATGTATTTTGAAGGCGTATACTTATTTGCGAACCAAATATTGGAAAACTGTCTTTAATGGATTTTTTTATATAATATTGCATGTATTTACATACTTATAAAACTTATATCTCTTATAAACAAAGCAACCATTTCTAAGGCCCCTATATTCACACATTCTAAGCTACAATGGACTATATAATTTTGTGAATGAAATATTGTTACAACTATTATTCGAATTCATTTATTGATCCCTAATTGTCTTTTCGCATCGAATATTTGATTAGTTAAAAAATACTTTTATTTTAATTGAAATAATTGTATACCCTTATAATTTGTATACTCTTATAAACTGATATTGCTAGACTAACATTTAATATTAATACTAATATTGTTTATTTTGAAGGCGTATACTTAATATTTATTTCCATAAATTAAATATTAACCCTCTTATTCATAAAAACTTACAACAGGTTTATAACAGGTTTTTATAGCAAATTTTGTATGGAAAGGCCATAAGTCGTTATATGTACGTAACAGATATTGGAAAACAAAATTGAATAATTTTTATACCAATAAGAGGGGTTTTATATTAAGTTTGTCATTCCGTTGGTAACACATCCAACTATTGGTGGTAGAACCACTCACCTATGAAATGATGATTTAGCAATGTCCGTCCGTCTGACCATCTACTGTAGACACGAGAGAGACTCGAAGAAAAAACTAGGATAGGATAGGAAGGGTAGTGCACTAAATGCACTTCCACTCGGAGATCCTGTGGTCCATTGTGGTTCCCTTCAGTAGAAAGAATAAATAGAGAATAGAAACATAGAAGGATAGATATAGAAATAAGGACAACCAAAACCGCCTGATAAGGGGAGAAAGGAGAAAGAAAGAAAGAGAGAAAAATCCCCTTACGGATATGGAGTCGCCGTAGAATATCCCTTAAATAGCCACCCTATTCCCCTAATGAAACCCAGGATGTTACTCGGTTTGCAGCCAGCAACATCACTGAGTTCGTCCAGGAATCTATTTCCTAGCCTCTTAAGTCTACGACTCTGCAACCTAGGACAGTAGCACATGATGTGCTCTATTGTCTCTGGCAAGAAAAAACTAAGGAGAATGCAATTTTTCTCAAATATTATTTGTTAATCTGGAGTGTTCGGCATAAAAAACTTATCACATCAGTTCACTGGAATCAGAGCTTTGGACCAAAATTCGAAACAATCTGTATATTTTTTAATAATATTTTGATACTTACTTTAAATGTGTTGCAAATAATAGAATGAATTTTATAAAAGGACAAGTTCTCATAGCCTAAATGAATATAGAAAACCAGTATCCATACAAAATTCAACAAAAATTAGTTATGCATCGGACCATATTTGAACATACTCGTAGACGCCATATAAAGTTCACTTTCGATAATCACTTAAATGACTATAAATATCTGAAAAACATCAGCATCAACTTAATATTGCACACAAATAATACATATAAATATAAAAATCGTCGCACCAATTTGCATGACGATTAGTCCATATTTGACCATAACCCCCATATAAAGTCAAGTTCCAAAAAATCTATTAAATGCACATAAATATCTTACAACTTGAAATTATATATACCATCGTACCGAATTTCATGATGATCGTCAGATCTCCCACATGAGGACTACTTCTGAAAAACATATTAACCTATATAATAATCGATGACGATATCGAACCGAAATATTATACAGATTAGTTATATTTACATATGTAAAAATTGTACTAGTTATAGGATTTTGTTAAATTCAACCAATATAAGCTTTAAATACATAAAAATTACGGTACAGTATTTTATGGCTATCATAAAAGGTCCCATAAATAATAACCGGTATAAATATTGTCACTGATACAAAATGTAACATACGAACTCAAACTCTTATTTGTTTACATTATTTTGTATAATTCTTTTATCAACGAAACATCCTAGATTGTGAACTTTTTTAAGGCCCCTATATTCACCCCATCTATGCTGCCCAAAGACTACATACTTCTTCGTGTTTCTCATTTAAAATAAAAAATTCATATTTCTCTATTATGAACATTCATGTACATTATAGATACATCTGCTCGAAGGTTGCAATAATAATTGTTTTAAGTTGGACAGCTACGCTCAAGTTTTTCCATGCACCTTTTATGTTCAACAATTTCTTTTTCAGAGAAGTTGTTCAAGTAATTTGTTCAAAACTGATTAATATCAGCTTAGTTAAACCAAGTGTAAATTTCAAGAAAATTACATTTATTTAACAAGTAAATAGAACAATCTAAATAATTATGTTAAAAGTATGTACATTGTACAAAAACAAAAAATACAATACAAGTTTTATTTTTAATATTTTTAAATGTTTTTGGCTGTAAAACTATTATACTATCTAAAATTTATATTTAAATGACCTGAATGTATGAAATATTGACTTGTATTTTATATTATTTAATACAATGAGTGTAGACTTTTATGTTCGGCAAACGAATAAATGTTTGCAAAAAAATATATATGTATATTTTAATTCCAGAGCAGCCTTTTCAAAATGTTTAAAAAATTTTACTAAGTATAAATAATTATGTGTTCTTACTTCTTAATAACATAATTTAACAATTCTGATCGTGATTTTTAGTTTGAGAACAACAGAACCTTATTTGGACTCTTATGACCATTGATTGACTTACTTTTTGTTTAGTTATTAATTGTGAACAATAGTTCATTTTTGTCATGGCTAGCATAATATGATGGATCTTGACAGTTCCTTCATTAATAATTATAATTTAGTTATTTGCCGAAAACTATTATTTTCCATTTCGTATTGTAAATTATTTTGTTTAGCATTAAAAATAATACAAATGACAAAAAAACATTTTTCAGTTTTCTTTATAACTTTTATTTTTTATGCACTGAATAGTGTGCAAAGCACAATTAAGTACTCATTTGTGCTCTCCACTGTAAGTATACATGAACCTCCCTAATTGTTCTTCAATTGGGTTTCATGTTACTTTGATAACTTTTAATGAATTTTAAAAAACTTTTAACAACAAAATTAATTATTTTGTTTCACTGAATATTTAGCATCTCATCCAATCATTTTTCTTTTATACATAAATTCAAAATAGATCATTTTGATAAAGATAGGCTTTTCAAAAAAAAGCATGTCAATATTTAATCTTCATACTCAAACATTTCTTTGAATACTACTCAACTTACGGAAAACAAGTATAACGAAAATTCCTAGGTAAAACAAATATTTAACATTATACTTACCTACATTGCACCTAAAATCATCTCGAAAAACTTTAGCACAAATAAATTATTTTCATAAATTTGTTTATTGTAGTTTCCTTATAATTCTACACTAGTGCATTGCATTATAAAGCACAAGCAACCACTCGTTTCCTTGAACTCGTTGTTTTGTGGTCATAAAATATGAAAAATTATTAGATTTCCACTCCACTTAATATTATGATCACATTATAACTTTGTAAAATTGTTAACAATTGTATTACATTAGGTATGTACTGGTATGATGGTGCTCTTACTTCAACAACTATATGACGATAAAGAAAATTGGAAAAATAAATTGTAGTATATGAAAGAAAGGAAACTGAAGACCAACATTATTAATTTTCTTTTATATTAACTCTTATTTATATGAGTTGTGAGAAGGACATCACGATAACAATGGTTTTTATATATTGTACATGCATAGATTTCTTTTTATTTTAAAACTTAATATAAAAAAAAATACTGTCATATTTATATTACTTCCTCAAGCGGAGGCGTGTTGAACGTAAGATGTTTATAAATATTCCAACATTATGAAAGTATAAAACTGTTTAAACAACTGTATGAATATCATCTGCATGTATGTTTGCTTTAGCGAGTTAAATACCTTTATTTCATGCATCACAATTCTTGTTTGAATAATCAAACAATAGGAAAGTATAGGTCGAATGTACAATACTCGATTGCTGCTAATGGTTTTTTGAAATTTTTTCTTTAATAAGTAGGTAATATTCTTCAAATATTCCTTAATGCATTAATAAGATTCTAATGCACTGATTGCACGTTGTACTTGTTTCTAAACCATTGTGTAATGTAAGACATTACACAATGCTGACAACAATATAACAAATTCAAACACCTTTATAGCTACTGTAATTATATATATAATTGTCTCAACATTCATATGCTTAGAGTAATATTTGCGTATTAAAATTTACCACAGCCCGTTGAATTGTCTGTCCCATTATGATGCAAAAATATTTAAATCGAATTTATCTCTGCCACGTTTACCCGAAGGAGTTAGGCATACTGCAGTGCTGATGTCGGCAATAGAATAAGGCTGATAAAATGATAATTCGATAAAACATTGATATTTCTTTTATTTCGGCTCGAGTTCATTAAATTCAATTTTTCATTAAATTATTTTTACTGAAGGTAGAACCTGTTACATGAAAAATTATTATTACATTTTTTATTGATAATTTTTCTTGGCTTATGATTCGAACCTGGGTTGTTGGTTGAATTTACATATGTTTCGAGAAACACCACTTTCTCTCATCAGAATTCTTTACGTTCTCACACTCTGCACCACTGCGATGCCCGGTGGTTCGAAATTTGCTGTAATTAACATTAGCTAAGGCACAAGCTAATGTTTGTAGTTGTACTTTAAGTGGTACACATAAAAGTGTCGACGAAAGAAGACAACAAACATAATAAAAATGTATTCAGGTTTTCGAGGCGAAGTCTTGGCATGAATACGAAAAACCTGAAGAAAAAGGAGGCAACATATTAAATAAATGAAAAAAAAATGATAATTGCAGCAAATATTTGCCAAGTGTGACTGCACTTCTAGAATTTCTACGAGTAAACTTACTGCCATTGGAAAAACTACGAAATTAACGTATATAGGGCATATTTAGGCGTATTTGTGTGACCGAACAGTTCAAAAATTATAGAGAGTAAGAGCAGTTTTCACATTTTTAAAGGCATAATGACCTTTAAGGACCTTAAAGTGTTTTAGCTAATTGGGAGAAACCCATGTCCCTAATCGTAAGAACAAAATAGTCAAATAAGTAGCAGCAGCTAACAAAATAACTAAAGTTTACTTTTCTAAGTGCTCAAATAAAATATACCTTAAGCTAAAGTATCCCTATACCTTAAGCTATATTTTAGAAAAATATTAGTTTTTGAAAAAGTGCCAAACTTTAAAACCTTAATTATTCCAACGAGAAAGTAATAATTACTCAATCTCTAGAACGTTAACTTTTTAAGAAAATACAAGTTTAAAAAAAGTACAAAAGTTTAATTCAATATTGAAGTTATACTACAATTTTAAATAAATATAAAGTAAGCTAATCATTTTGTAGGTTTTCTCACATGTTTTATATTATACTTAAAACAATGATAAATATTTCTAGTAAATCTCATAAATTTAGGTTATGTATTTTATATGTGCGCATATTTTTGGTTGAGTCTATTTAGATATTTACAAAGTTCTAGATTATTCAGGTAAAAAGTGTGTGATTTGTTAGCTAAATATTTATTAGGGCACTGCTACACGTTCAATAAATATCGTGATATTTGGATCGCGATCCAGCTATTTTGCTTGCTTTTTTCATTGAAGAACCCACTCGCTTTCAACATCTTCTGCCATTACTCTTTATTACAATACACAAATTTTTCCAATTGTTTTAATTTTGTTTGTTTAATTTTATTTTGTTTTATTTCTTTTATTTGTCACTTTTTACTGACTTGAAATGATCCGCGATCTGGATTTCATATTTTAGGCCATTCTGCGATATGGATCGTAATACTAGGAATATTACTATATTTACTGAACGTGTAGCAGTGGCCTTAGTACTATGAACAAAACGGCAAACTAGTTTATACTATCTCTCATATCACCATGGACTTTAACTTTATGAGTTGTGAGAAAAATTGTTCTTATATTGAAATCTGCAAACTGTTCCAGCTTTGAAATACTAGTCAGTATCATGTATACTATTAGAAACTTTCAAACCACAACTGTTTTTCTTAAGGTAAATTTACACAATTTGTAATGTATTCTATTTCGAAACTCTAATGGTTAAATATTTAAATTACAGGTACATAGATTCCATAATACTCGATTTTGGAAACACGTAATATTTATTGCTCTAGCAAAAAGTATTTAAGTATCTACATTGCAAAATCAGAATTAAGACACAATTTATACATTTAAATGATCACCATTACAATGTGACGATCACGAATGGGTTAAATAATATCTCATATTTAACATTTTGTATAAACTATAATGTAGGTAGTTGTCTTACATTTAAAAAATTCTCTTTAGTCATATAGTTTTTTTTTTCTTCATTCATATTCTCTTTTCTTTTCTTATAATAAATTGTAACAATGACAACCGCAATGAGGTCATATTGTAAGAAATTCAATTGCAAGTCTATATATATTGTATGGTCAAAGTGTGGCACATATGGTATTCTTACTTTCAAACCGAGCGAAATACTTAATAACATACCAGCAGTATGAGTCAATTTTCTCATTTTCATGTGGAAGACATACATATATAAGTCATACTTGTAATCTTATGAAGAAACTGAGAGGCTGAGTTAACGAGTATACAAAGCAACATATGCTAATAGTTTTTTTTTTTAAATACCACCTTTTGTGCCCTTTTATGCTCTGTTCAGCTCAACTCAGTTCTTCTATATACTCCTGTTGAAGGCTTTTGTATTTTTATGGCTTCCTAACCAACAGCCTTCAATAGCAATACCAATTTTTAACTTGTTCATAAAAGAAACAAAACCGCAACAAACAATAGGAAATTGTTTTCTTTTTTGTGTTTCTCCTGCTGTTGTAGCTGTCTTCGGCCTGGGTTATTAATATACCAATACTTGCTGTGTTGAATAGCAGTTATGTTGCAAAATACTCTTGCCTTGCTCTTTAGTATACACATATGAGTATTCGTATTGTTGAAATGTTTATGCTTTACTTCTGGTTGTAACCAGTACAAGAATAGGAAATTGAAAGCTAAAATGAATGATGAGATACAATGAAGGTTTTCCTTTTTTTCCTTCTGCATATTTTTTTCTTCTCCATGTTAAATATGAATTGTGTTCAGAGTAAGAAATTATAGTTTAAGGTTCATTTGTTTCAACACTGTTATTATATGTATGTTACTAAAGGACACTTAAATAATTGTATATTTTTATTACAATTGCAAAACAAATTTGAGGAATTTATACCACAAAAAAGATATATGTATATATAAAAATATGTATACATTTTATTTAATGAAAAATATAAATTTTGCTTAATATAATAAACTTAACAGTACTAAATATATTTTTTATGTATTAAAAGGAAAGACATTCAAATCTTTCAAAGCTTTAGGCTAAATAAATCTTCAACCCACTTTTATGTCATTACAAGTTTTCATTAATTAAAATGACTATAAGCAGTCGCTCTCAATACGATATTTTATAGAGTATGCTTTACATGTTGTTTAATCAAAGTAGTATTCGTTTTCGATTGCCAAAATCTAGGCATTGGAATAAAGAAGATTTAAAAAATGTCAATGACTAATGCACAAATATAACGATTGCATCAATTAGAACTTAGCCATATCCTTGTCTTAATTAAATACGACTAAGATTTTAGTCTTAGCTGCCGATAAATATATTACTTTTCTCCACAGGAGAAAAAAATTAACTTTCTTACAGCATTCTAAAAACATATATAAAAATGTGGTAGGTGCTGTACAAAATATTTATATAGGTAATCTAAAACATTTCTACAACTATTCTAAATTCGGATGAGATACAACTTGTATGACAGTACAAGATCAGTTGTTATTTGATATATGGATCATGCGAGAGGTTTTACAAATCAGATTTTTGTTGACAAATAAATAAATTCTTGCTTCGGCAGAACATATACTAAAATTGGAACGATACAGCGAAGATTAGCATGGCCCCTGCGCAAGGGTGACACGCAAAATCGTGAAGCGTTCCAAAGAAGTAGCGAAATATTGAAAATAAAAAAAATTATATTAAAAAAAAGACTTAAGCTTGACAAATTATTAAAATATTAATTATGTTTTTAAGGTGTTGTTGTAAATAAATAACATAATTATTAAAAACTATACCTCTTGAAAAAGTTATAGATACTCCTCGTTGTTGTCGAAAGTATTTATTGAAAGTTTAATTTAATGAAAGTTAAAATTCTGTTTATACAATCATGTTTACCAATCTTATATCTATTAAACTTATGATCACTTTTAATTATGCATCTCTATTTATTGTAACTTTACTAAAAAACGGCAACAACTTTTACAAACTGTTGCTGCAAACACACACATACGAGAATTCAATTTACTCAATAAATGGTGTTCATTCAAATGTTTGATTTTTCGATGGCGTATAATATTATACATAGAAGTCATTATTGTCAACTAGGCAATCGTGAAATACTTGGATATTCTTAGTTTTTACTATAAAAACAAACATATCACTTTAGGCAGAAGATAACATATTATAAATAATAGGTTAATTGTTAATTTTTTTGTTTTAAAATAGCTTGCTCTTAGCCTATCTTCTTTCAGTCTAGTTTCACTCATATGGATACGTGGATATAGGCACATAATAGGAAAACTTATTGCTGATAACTTAGCAAACAATGATTCCATACTACCTGATGATTATCTCGACCATTTATGTGGTATTCCGGTATCAGTATGCAAGCAACAAATTAGTAATTTTTACTATGAGCTTGCTCAAACCAAATGGGCAAATGAACACACCTGTGCGTATATTGCTCTTAAACAATAACAATGAAGTGACTTGATGTCAGTGATCACAGGATACTCTAAATTCGGCAACCATGCTAGAAGATTAGGTCTACTCTACAATGATTCTTGTAGAAGTTGCGAAGATGAAGGTGATGAGGAAACAATCTCTCATTTTCTCTGTCATTGCACAACAAAGCCTACTTCACGTAACACCTTTTAAAGACAACCATGGTTGGTTGGTGGTTGGTTTACATGGTTGTTCACTACGTGCGAACACTTAAGTAGAGTCGAATGGACCCCGTTTTGTAGCTAAGATGTGTACAAAAAAAGTCGTGTCTTGCTAGCCAACCTGTAGATATCTCAGTAGGTCATTGAGATTTGACCCGGCTACTTCACCAAGGTTGTTCAATGTATAGTTTCCCATGAATTTATGTCTCTTGATACTCAGGGCTGGACATTCGCAGAGAAGGTGGAAAACCGTTTCCTTTTCTTCGCAGGCTCCCAAACCAAGGTAATGTCAGATAGACGACCTAGCCTTGACAGAGAATTCCTACATTGCCTAACTAGTGAAGATGAAATTGTGTAGGCCTTAAGTGAGAGGAGTACCGCCTGACTATCTACAAAAATACCTATATTGCCGCTAATGTTATGATCGTGTAATGTATTACAAGCTGTCATGATTGCAAAAATTTCTGCTTGGAAAACATAACACTCATTGGGAAGACGAGATTCCTATCCCAGGTTCATCACAGAAGACCCCAGAACCAACACCGCAGCTCATCTTAGAACCTTCCGTGTATATCCTAGTGTCATATTCGTGCACGAGATTACCTATATTCCACTCACTTCTGGAGGGAATTAAGACCTTGAATACCCTATCAAAATCCGTGTATGGAGTAATATAGTCAGATAACACAACCATACTTTAATAATCTATCTCAGATATAACACTTGAAATTAGAGCGTATAAAAGCCTTCATTAGGAATATCAATTGGCTATCGTGATCTGACACTAAATCCTTTCTCGTATAGTGGAACTATTGGTCGTTCTTCTATTGAAACCTTTTAGAGTCTTCTCCCTATATTTCTCACTATTAGTCTCTATCAACATCTATCTCCTTTCTGTCTTTTATCTAATTTCTTTTCAGGCAACACAAAAGGACCAATGAATAGACCTACGTGAGCTGTGTATAATTATGGTTGCCTGCTGACCTAACCTAACCTAACCTATCTTTTTTCCGCAATACATAATTTGTATTAATTTATACATTTGTGAGTTAGAATATACAATATAACATTCACACAAAGTATATATACCGATTGAGCTAAGCATATCCGTCTGTGTAAAATACTTTCACGTCCCAAACACACAAATAAACTTAACAAAAATTCCGCTAAATTGTTTACCACTTTTCCCGAAAGTATGGTATTAAAAATGTATAGTTTGAGTAGAACCAGAGTTATGGAGTAAAATCTGAAACAACCTTTCCTATAAATTTCATATTTTTTACTATTTTTTTTAAATATATTGTAGACAATACCATGAAATTTTCTACACGTTATTTCTATGATAAAAACTGTTACAATCGGTACATGATATCTACTATCATCATACAAATTTCTTCCTGAAATATGGCTGAATGGTTCATAAATGTGTATAAAATGACAGTATCAATACAAAATGCAACAGAAACATGTTTCATGTATGTAAATATAAATCACAAACCCAAATAGGCACCATATAAAGACCACTTTCGAAAATCATTGAAATATGTGTAAATTTGTTATAAATATTGTTACCAGGATCCAACTCGAGGTATTCGATAGCGCGTAAACTATCATATTGAATAATATTACGATACGTGTTCTATCAGCTCATAACTGCATTTGATATGTATGTATCGAATCGTAATAAAAAAAATTCTTCATGTCAACAAATTATTGAATTGAAAGATTTTTTGTGCAAACAAAAATAAATTTTAAATAAAAAAAAACGAAGTGTGTTAAATATGGAGCAGAGTATGACTCATTTGTGTGAAGCAGAGCCCGAAAATAACTCGTCCATTAAATCAAAAATCAACATTGTGATTTATATTTTGTTTTTAAAAATAAATTACTCAAAAAATAGCTGTTATGTACATGTAAAATGATTTTTGTTTTACCTTTATTAGTTTTTGTTGTTTTTTAATGCTTTGACAAGAGACAAACTATTTCAATTGTTGTTGATCTAATTAACTGCTAACATTCTTTCTCTTTTATTTACATATACTGTAGCCTATTTTTTATAAATGTTTAACAAATTATAAATTGAATATGTTGAATATGAACTAAAGCAGTGTCGATATTGGGCAAGAAGTTATAAAAAAAGCAAATTTTATATTAAAATTTCATTGAACTTTTGCCATTTATTTTAAAAGTTCGAAAATAAAAGTTATAACCTGGCCTTTACAAAAAAATTTAATTACAAATCACTCATCTTGACTTTTTCCGTTATTTTCTTTTCTGTTTTTCTCTACCACAAACCTTAAACTTCTGCGAGTGACGTGGTAGTCTAACAGACAGTAACAAACATAAAAAAGTCATTTGCAAATTATTGCTATGTCAAGAAACTGCATTTAATACGAATTATCCGTTTTTAATTAGAAAATTATTATATTAATAAAAACTTACACTCATGAAATACTTTTGGAAAATATTGGGTCATGAAAATGGTGTCTGGTGTACACCACGTCAATGAATTTGTGAGAACAAAATCACGTCAGTCACAGAGGGTTAAATGTTCTCTTATAAATCAATCTCTGAGTATTATAAAACAAATAACTAATTTTAAATAGTAAATGCTGCCAACTAACCACTAAAATTAGACTCGATCCGTTATTTTCAGTCTCTGGTGTGGAGGCATTCTGCGGAAAAAAAGGTTATTATTAGAGCTTTACGATCAGAATAATTTGTGAAATGCTTTGATGTTAGGTAAGGCGAAATTAAATATTTGATCGTTCTTGTTAACATATATTATGTCCTGTGGTTCCTAGTAGGAACAAACCTAAATAAATTTTAAACTAAAGGAGATACAGTATGCGCTTGAACTATGGTTGATGATTAATTACAGAAATCCCAGGGACCCTCTGGTGAGTGTCACATTAAAGTGTGCCTATGTACAAACAAATAAAAATAAAATGGAGAAACGTTAAAAATATGTAAAAAAGTAAAAGAAAAAAATTTTCATACGTTAGCCATTAAACGTATCAAATGACATCTTAAGTGATGTAACTTTGTTGGTTATTAGATATCGAACCATCATCTCAAATTACGATACATTTTATTTAATATAAAATCTCATAATGGCAACATAAACAATTTCGTTAGATTTTGCTCGATATCGCATGCGGCGATTAGACCCCAGTGTTAAATTAATAAACAAATTTATATACCGATTTATATGATGGTCAGCCTATAATTGGTAATAGATGCCGTATAAGGATCACAACCGAAAAATACAATAAGCTTTACATATATCTTATAATTGTAGATATCGAAAGAAAACTTTACACAAAACTTTTTCTAGATACAAATATCGCTCCATATTTAACCATATCGCCCATATAAGGTCCACTTTCAAAAATCACATAAATACTCATATGATCTCATTATTTCAGTATTTTTGTCATGGTAATATTATCATGTGTATCAAATTCTCTGTTTTGATTTTTATAAAGATCTTTATATTTAGGTGGAGGGTATATAAGATTGGGCACAGCCAAATATAGCACTCTAATTTCTTTTAATATTATCATCTAAGTAACAAAATTACGGAAAGTAATTTGAAATATTTTTTTTTTTTTTTTTTTTGCAAATAGCAAACATTATAATAATTTGTAATTTGTCATTGTTGTCAGAACACTTCTTAATCGGAGTCAATTCATCACACAATGTATTCTTAAACAAAATACATAATGATGAATACTGTCTTAAAAAATGCTTAATATTTTCCCTTTGACTAAATTTATAAGCAATAGTTTCTACATTTACATATTAATCATACGTACCGCTGAATTTGTTAAAATCAATAAGTGATTTTGCTCAAGAATTTCATGAAATATTTCATTTCATGTCTTATTTTTGTGAATGACAGCAACCTCAAATCCCACAAACAAATAGTAAGTATTTAAAAGCATAAAATGAAAATATTTCTTTCAGGTGCAGTTGATCATACTGTCTCTGCAGTTCAATTTACTTACACTTGTCGTCTCTTCCCTATGGATGTTTTAAATACAGAATATTCTTACACTTTGGTATACGATATATCTTCGTTTATTTGGTATGCTACGTTTGTGATTAAAAATTCAATTAAAATTGTCGATAATTGATTTTAACGTATACAAGCTGAAATAAAAATGTAATTATTTTTTCTTATTTCGTTGAAAATCAAAAAAACGTGTGTACAAAATACGAAATTAAAGAAACAAAATAATGAAAAAAAAAAACTAAAAGAGCATAGAAATGTATGTAAAAGGTTATATGAAACAAACTGTGGTGTTGTGTATTAAAGCATCATGTACGTTTGAGTAGCAGGTGTTTCATGATATTGCTATTTTTCGGTTTAACATTTTCCATTTAATATAATTGTGTAAAATTGTTTGAGATTGAAATTCATTTAATCATCGTTGATTTTCAATTCTGCTATGCACTCTGTTGTTGTGAAACAAAAACAGACACCTGCTGTTTTTGAAATAAAAAAAAACATCAAAAAACACAAAAATAACACAAAACCCAAACAATAAAACAAACCAAAAAAAAAAAAACAAAACTGCAATAAAAAGTGCTTTGAAATATAACAAAAATATTAGCATATTTTCCAATTCAATGATAAAGAAATAACTAAACATACATTCAACCAATTTAATTTTAATTTCAAAAATATGCAAAATATCTTTATCATAACATTGTATAAATATATGAATGAGCATTTGTATGTCTGAATGTCTGTTTACTGTCATACTTTGTACTAGTGCCATGTTATTCTCAATAAATATAAATTTTTTTTAAAAATGTTTAAAAATAAATCAACCTTAAAATCAAATATGTATGTACGTATTTAAAATCCACAAAGATGATGATGTTTTTTTAGATTTTTAGATTTCAATAAAGTTTGTTATAACTTTTAATAAAAACAAAACAAAACGAACAAAAATCAGCAATTTATGCAAATTATAAATTATAAAGACTCTTTAACTCATTTGAATAAAATTCTTTTAATAATGCTAAATTTGTTCGAAGTATATGTTTGCCAGCTGTGTAAAGGAAAATACTTCAAATATTTATTGTATTTAATCATGCTTAATGTATGGTTTATTGTTCAATATGTGAATAAAATTTGAAGAGAATTTAAAAGTGTATTGCAGGTCATTTGAAAGAAAATGATTATTTTCATTAATTAAATGACTAATCAGGTAATGAGAACACATCAGAGGTCATTCCTCACAGCCTCTAAAGCTCAATGCGAATGACTATTCCGACGTGATCAAAACTTTTCCACAATATCAAAAGGCAAACAAATTAGGGATTGTGCTTTAAAAATAATTTCAGAGAATTCGTTTTTTGCTACAGTAATAACAATTTTAATACAGTTATTGTAGCCATAAATCTTTATGCAGAGAAGAATATTAAGTAAAATTTTGAAAAAAAAACAACCAAAAATATTTAAAACTTCATGAAAAATCTAAGTCAATTATAAACGAGTAGACAAAGTATTATTGGTTGAAATTCTCCATGTTTTATGTTATATACTTAGACTCATCCATTTGCGTCATTGCTCTTGTAGACTACTAAGAAGTACCATGTAGAAGAAAACTTCGAGAACAGCCCATCGTATTATAACAGCTTTATAGCATAGCTAGCTTAGTTATGCCAACGTCTAATCCATTTATATTGGGTCATCGGATTTTTTCGGCAAATAAGGCCAAGCAGATTATACTATTATTACCACAGGATGTAAGCGAAAGCTTTCAAGACTGTGTTTAATAAAATAAGGAATATCTTACCCCATTGATTGGTTTCTGTCTTTTCAAGCATTAAATAGACCCTTAAAAATCAGTCAATAAAAATCATAAATATAGTTCCAAAAGAAAAAATAAACTTCCACGGACGTCACAGGCTTTTGTTGGCACGCTCCACTTGTCTGGGAGAGAAAAATTCAGGTTTTAACGATATTTTATAAGCCTTTGGAAATAAAATAATATTAACTGATATTCATATTTAATTAAACTTAAAATTGTTAAAAATCAATTGTTAGAAGGTGGCTCACAAAATTTATTCAGGTGATAAATTTATACTTAAAGTGATGGAGTTGAACCAATGAACGTATTACAGCAGTGATATACCACCCCAGAAAACGTCACCTTTGTTTAGGTGATAAGACCTAATTTTATAATAAATTCACCTCGCACGAAAATGCAATGTGCGACCATGAAGTAAGCATGTGAAACCTTTAAGATATATAAGCAAATACTGAAGGAATAAAAAAGTGGATGAGCACCCAACCATAGTCCTTGATCGAAATTAAATACATAAAAAATCGCTAAGTAAAAGTGCTGGGTTGGAATATAAAATAAATATTCATTCAGGTATAAATAAGTAAAATAACACGGTGCGACAGTCTACAAAACCTGGGACCGGATATTATTTTTCTTGTAGGGCTTGTCGAGTAAAACAAGATTTCAAAAGTGAAATATGCCGGACACCTCCGAATTTACGGTTAAAACCCGGTTTTTGGACCTTTGCGCACTTATAAGCCTGTAATTTTGTTAATAATGGTCCGATTTTCAATTACTTACTAGATTTGGAAAGAAAATCTTTGGAATGATATATAATTTATCGAAGTATGTTATTGTCGAGCAAACGCAAATTTTGTAGATTTTTAAAAAAAATTTCAACTTTTGTGAAGTTTTTATACATTATTTTATTAAGAAATTATAATACTGTTGAATTTATTCAAAAAGTACGTTTATTTACGATTACAATGCATATTTGGGTAATATTGCAACTATAGTCCATATTAACTCATGCTGTAATGCACGTTTTTGTTGCCTTTTCAATGTAATCTTGCGCTAAAAAAAAATACGACTGGCTACAAGTTATTCTTATAAAAATTCTGCAAACAAGTTTTTCATTGTATAAATTTAGCATCCAAAATTATTTCAGAATTACTTTTAAATAGATTTATTGATAAAATGGAAAAAATTACATACGCAACATGCTGTTTCCGGTCGATAAACTTTAGTGTGGTCCACTGCTACACTTTAAAATCATACTTGAACAAGCAGAGGAATGACAAAGTAATCGTTGACATTTCGCAACATATATAATTTCAAAATATAAGACCACTTAAAGAACAATGGCATTCCACATAAGATAATCAGCCTCAAATAACCGCAAAGTTATGGGTTTAAAAGTAAAGTTTTAAACTTAAATCGGTGATCTGACCATTCAAATGTTGTATGTGAGACAGGAATAACTCGTTTTTTTTTGTCTCAATGAAGATCTACATTTTCTGTCTACTATACAGTCGTATGTATATGCAATCAGAACTTATGTCAGCAAAACCAAAAAAGTTAAAAAGAAGAATTATAAACATCATAAAATTCTGCTATCTAGTAATTGCAATTTTATCAAAATCAGACATCGAGTACATAATTTTTAGGAAAAACGGTGCATTTTTTCAACTGCGAAATATTTGGAAATCAACGATTATTACAGTCAAAACTGATATAAATATATTAAAGTTAAGAGTTCTATCAGTTTTACTGTGAACAGTCACACCTACTTGTTAGCAAAAGCACTGAACGATAAATTACTTGAGCTTTATACTTCTTAAATATACTGGTCAAACATTGTAAACTATAATATTATTATAGCTAACCCAAAGAAAATTCTATTTCGATCACAGCAATCAGCCTAAGTTTTCAAGTATTACAGTTTTTTAACATTGTAATAATTTATAATACAGGGTGGGCCAAAAGAAACCAAGGGGTGTAAAATAACTTTTTCGTTTATTAATTTTTATTATTTTTTCTTTCAGATTATATAGACAACACTTGGAGAAAATTGTTTACGCCCTGCTCTTGAAAACAGACCTGGTATGTGGTTTCAGCAGGACGGAGCCACTGCCCATACTGCCCGAGACACAATGGCACTTTTAAGTCAAATTTTTGGGAGGCGAATAATTTCCAGAAATTCAAAAATTATTTGGCCAGCGCGATCGTCAGATTTGACAGCACCCGACTATTTTCTTTGTGGTTATTTGAAGGAGCGAGTGTATGTGAACAAGCCAGAGACAATCGTTGAACTCAAGGCAAACATGGTTGCAGAAATTCGAACGCTACAGCCACAAGTTTTGAAAGATGTTATGGAAAATTCTCTAAAAAGAGCCCATCAGTGCGAAGCTGAAAACGGTGGTCATTTAAGAGACATCATTTTTCATATTTAGTGTAAAAAATTTCCCTTTTGTATATTATATAATCTGAAAGAAAAAATAAAAAAAAATTAATAAACGAAAAAGTTATTAAACTTTTACACCCCTTGGTTTCTTTTGGCCCACCCTGTATATGTAATTTAAAGTTACCATTAACATAATTGTATCCATCAAATGAACATAGTAATGATGGCCCTAAATATTTATTTAATTACTACAATCATATAAATTATTGCTGCAATCGAATCGTAACCATAATATTTCACAAAAATCATGGACAACATATTTATTCTCTTCAGGCAAAAAATGCAAGCAGAGAAAGTTAAAATATATTATTATTTTTTATTTTACAAATAGTAAAGCAGAGATGTAGAGAATAAAATATATGATTTAGCGTGAATTTGTCATTTTACGGTGAAACATTGCTTTATCATTATTAGTATTTAATAAACTTATTAAAAATTGTTTCTATGCTGTACTAGGTTACACAGAAATGTTTTCTGCAGAAACATTGTCAGATATAATTTATTAACATAAATATAAATAACTTGCATTTTCAATATAGCACTAGTGAAAGTAACTGAAATGAATCACCTTAAGTTTTCTTATCATTTACACAGCACATATATTTATATCGTTGTTAGCTTAATGTACAAAAGAGCCAAGTCTATTGTTTATTAAATTTATATTTAAGTATACAAAAGGAACTAAGTAAAAACACTGTGTTCACTTAACAAATATTAAAAGCTATTTGGATTTGTTCATGTGGTTATAATAAGGCATGCAAAAGTTATTATATTTAAAACTTTACTCGTTAAATCAAGTTCAGAATTCAAAATCATTTATCTTAACTATAAAGAATTTAATATAAACAATTTGTTTAAAGGATCTCAATGTATATCAATTACTATTAAAAACAGATAACAAAATAAAGTCGATCAAGCCCGTTTAAATAACACCCTACATCCAGTATATGTGCAAAAACTGTTTTATAGAAATTAAAAAAAAAATTGTGGCATGACTTCTGAGTATATAAATATTGTTTGGGTAACGTGTTGTCTCGACTTTTAAAAGACTTTAAAGTTATTCTAAGGGTACGGTTAAACTTGGCAAATATTTACACAAAAATGCGTAACCACTATTTTTAAGCAGAAATTAGTTAGACGACGTTTAATCATACAAGTGTTTTGTAAATGCAAATAACAACAAATAAAATTAAACTAAATTTCTATGGTCATTTGTCCTTAGTAAAAGAAGTTTCCCAAATAAACACAAGAATTATAATGCATTTTATTTAGTGGTAACGTCTTTTTCGCCAAATATTTGCCATGTGTTACCGTACCTTAGGAAGTGGGTCTTAGATAAAAGCTTTGAATATTTGTGTACTGATTGTTATAACATTAGGTGACATGCTTTATGTATATCTATATAAAAATTATTTGTGTTCAATTCTATTTAGACACCAACATTATTAAGAGATTTATGGTCGTTAAAGTGATTTTCGGAATTGTACCTTTTATGGGAGATATGACTAATTATGTACCGATCATAATCAAATTAGACCGAATTATTTGTGTAGATATGAAACATAATTTTGTTGAATATTATTTGAATACCAAACTTTTTAAGATTCTCTCTTTTGTTGCTCTTTATATGAGAGCTATGGTCAGCTATGAACCTATCTATACAATGCCTGTAGATATGATTTGGTTTTATACATAACTTATTTGTGGTTAAATTTGTTTAGATACGTTTATAAATCAAGCTTTTATGACAGATAAACCCTTATTTCGGGATTATATTTGTACGAAAGATGGAGCGCTTTCAACCAAATTCAATCCCAATCATTTACCAAATTTTTTCAAAGTTTTTTATTTTCAAAATTGCGACATGTACCTTGCGCACAAGCTTTACATGGGCAGCCAGCTAACGTGCTAGACGGACGGAGAGACGGACATCGTTAAATCGACTCAGAAAGTGAATTCTAAGTTAATCTGATGTTGAACTAATATTTTTGGGCGTAAAAAACATCAGCATAAAACTATCTCTACTATGATAGTTTAGGGTATTAAAAACAATGTACAACGTTTTTTTTTCGCTTCTGTAAAAACGTACTTAGCACCTTAACATCTTAAACTAAAAATATAAAGGTACGGAATAAAAACTACCCAGAAAATAGTTTGTATGAAAAATAAACAGTTGTAATGCAATGACATGAGATTTCATAAGAAACGTAATCTTGAAATAACCAAACGCTTTTGCATTGTCATCACCACTGCCACAAGAATTGCACAAACAAACATATTCGTAAGTCTGCAGCAACAGAAGCATCATCCAAAATAGCATTAGCAACTAGCAGTCAATTTAGCTAAGTAAATGTTTTGCCATTTTCCCCTTGTTTGGGACTTTAGAAACAATTGCATTTCAAATTCAACCAACCAGCTATAAAAGCTGGAACAGAAAAAAAAGACAAACCTCAAATAAAGACCACATAAATGCACAAAAGATTAAGAGTATTTTCACACATCTTTTAAATTTTTTTTTTTTTGTGTTTGTATGTTAAAAGAAGTAAAATCCCTATAAATGAAATGGACTGGTATCAAAATTCATTTTCTATTTTACACGTTAAAAACAAACAAATATATTGAAGGACAATTCAGGGACATTTTTTAATACTTTTCTCACATGTTTTCTATTTTCTTTTAAATAAAGGGTTAAAAAAATATACAGTTTTATTTGCTTTGATAACTATAGTACATTAAAGACAGGTCATTAAACTTTATTAACAAAACAAAAAATTTAAATTGAATATTTAGTAAAAAAAAATAGTTATCTAAAATTAATTTAGTGAAAATTGAGTACGCTACATTTTAAAGGTAGTTTTCTGTTAAAAGAAGTTGTAAAAATTAAAAACAAATTTGGTTGCTGACAGTTTATAAATACAATAATAAGACATTTAACAAAATTAAAGTTTTGTTTAAAATTAAAACTGCCAAAATATATAAACGGTCAATGAAAGTTTATTTAGTTAAATTAAATTAAAGTTTTAAAAGTAATTTTAAAATAATAAGTTAAATTTTTATTAGTTTCTAAACTTTATAAAAATAACAAAAAAATATTAGTACAGTAAATTTGCAGTTAAAAAATATGTTGACTTTAAAAATCATCAGAAGTCTAGACCATATAAACAAGTAAAGGAATGTACAAAATATGTTCGGTTCACTGAACTTAAATTTCAAACGTGTTTCAATAAAATGGTTTTTAATGCGAACATTTCTTTTTTCATAAAAGACGTTTATATGCAATATGATGTACTCGTATTTCTGCCATGAGTATTTGTGTAGTATTTTAGACATGCTTAACATTTGAAGTTATAAAGAAAAAAAAATAAAAGCAAAAACATTATGAACATGCATAATTAAGTACATACCATCATCATATACAATATCATCGTCAAACTTCAACATCCATAAAGTATAATCAAAATCCCAATAGCAGCAGCGTATGGTGAAAAATACAAAAGTGAATGAGACATAGATGTACATACATTTCTGTGCTTCTACTTTTAAAATGGAAAGTCTGAGTATTTTATTTATTTTTTTTTTACATTCATTTACGCAAAAACTAAAAAAAAATAATATACTAAACATCACAGAAATGTTGCCCTGTTAAAAAGAAAGTAAAATATAATAACCAAAAACTAAAAGCATTTTTTTGTGTACCCTACTATGCTAAGTATAGTGGCATTTGATTTATGTGTATTAAGTAGGGTTATGAAAAAATTATGCTTTTTTTATTATAGTGCTTGTCTACGGCAGTTATGGTATATTTTGTAAGAAGTTCGGAAAAATGAGATGTTGGCCCAAAATCCTCATCAAACAGTACGTTTTTGTGGATGAATTACCACCTCCCGAATTTCATATGAACTACCTTTGGCAATATATCTGTTTAACTTAGCCTAAAAATGTCTAAATCACTACTAAAATCCATAAAACATGGTACATTGACAGCATATCTAAGGATAATTTTTTCACAAACTAATCGACTCTCAATAACTTTTTGGTGTGTGTTCTTCTATTGTGTAAATGACGAAACTAATTGAAACTGGCCTAATTCTGTCCATAATTTTAGCTAAATTCCATATCGAATTAACTGATCATATATAAAATAATCATACTTTTGGTATGAAAAGTACTTTTAGCTTTCGCCAGCTGTCCGGAATACAGACCAATCATTCTGAACTCTTTCTAGAAAATATCTTAGATGATCAGCATCAGCTTCCTTGGTGACAAAGAGGAGATCAATAAATAGTATCTAGAAGGTATTGATGCATATACGTAAGGCTCCAAGAAACTGAATAGTGGTATTATTTATTGGACGAAAGTTTAGAATGAATTATGCATGTATCATTTTTTAGTTCGAAATATTAGCAGTTTCAAAAGCATATATACGAGACTAGAAATAGTTAACGCTTTTGAGCATATAAGTAGATATGAGTAACACATTTGGAAATGTTTATCCTGGACTTGACTTTGTTTATATAAATATACAGGGGTGTCATAGAAACCAATATTGTCAGAATTGGTTTTAAAACCGACAAGAAAAAATGCTTTGGTGTCATAGGGCACTGCTACATTCTAGATACTAGAAATATCTCGATATTTATTGAACGTGTAGCAGTGCCCTATGACACCAAAGCATTTTTTCAAACATTTCATTTGTGAAACCTCAGCATAAGAACATGTTCAGGAAAGAACTGGAGATGAAAATATATGAACTAAGGAATTAATGCCGGACATAATAAAGAAACATATTTTCCAACATAATAAGTTAATAAAGATGCTACAACGAGGCAGAGGATACTTTATAATTTCCATTCCAATGCATTGCATTATCATACTATCGTTTTAAGTATTTTGAATCTAATTTCTTTTAAAATCTTGAAGAAGTAAGAGGAATAAACCAACTTGTAAATTCACATTTTTATATACCTATAGCTCGAAAATTAAAAACTATGAACAATCTAAAATTACCTTATCAATAATCATAAATGACAGAAATACACAATTCAGCAGCAAATTATATCACTTAAGAAGAAATCACACTTACAAATATTCAAATAAGTTTGTACTGATAGGTTTCATTTGATTTCTAATCTACTTAAATGGATTGGTGCATATTTACACATGTTCATTACATAATTGGACCATGATCCCATTATAAGGCCCTGTTCTGTAAATGTTGATTATCTTTCCAAGCACTTAAGATAATTTAGTTAATGACCTTCCAACAGGGTACTTTTTAAATGCAAATACTAAAACACTACATACCAATCTTTTCAGACGCATGACCAATTTTATCATTGAAAGCTTTTCATGTCTTACCAAATTTCATTTGTTGTAGTTACTAATTCTACAAATTTAAATAGTTCGTAGAATCTGCATTGTATTTAAATTTCAGTTGCATTGAAATATTTAAGTTAAAAATTATCATCTTCAAAACTAGGTTTGTTAAACAGATCGGGATCTAGATATCTTTTATACTATACATTGATTTTGTCCTATTTTTACTACTACTACTAGTAACGTAACGGCAAGCGCAAATATATAAACAATGCATTTTTAATCATTGAAGTGCTTTTAGAGAGAGAACATTAAAAGAGGCACGTAAAAATTGCATATTTACTTCTTCTCAAAAAAACGCATGCAAGCACATATTGTCATATTTGTAAAAACGCGGCATTTAATACGAGTTTGCTTAAATATGAATTATTTAATCAATAAAAAGCAAAAAAAAAAAAACAATTTCGCCACATTAACTGAAGCGCTTTAGAAAAACTTCCATAGTACGTAAAATTTATGTGGTGTCAGTTTTAACGTATAATTAAATCATGTCAGTCTTCTAAGGTTAAATCACTTGCTTGATTCCAATGAATTTATTGATAAAACCGAAGAGTTGTTCTTAAGTTTTTTTCGATTTGTGGGCAAATACTTCCCTGTGTCTGATATAAGCGATTTCAATTAGTAATTGATATCACCTCAAAAAATGTCGTTTAATGCTGCTTTATATGAGCTCCGGTCAACATTTACCTCAACATGTTGTCGTGCATATGAAAGTTCTTCTTGGCATGCCCAGGGAAAACTCCAATTGAATGCTGTTGTAGTTTTGATGAATCCCCTCTGAATTTTCTGTTTCTTCGTGTAAATGGTGCTTGCAACCTATGACTGTTTTTAAGTTAACATTTTCACAGTTATGGTCTAAAAATCATTCTCTTTGTCAGCTCTTAAACTGTGATTTATATTTAAATATAAAAAATAATGCCTGCGAATACGAGTGATGCTTTTTAAAAGATGTCGCCAATTTTTAGTAAAGTTTTCATCCGATTTACCTAACTGTCATTATTCAAAAGCTGCAATGAAATAAATTCGATATACATAATAGAAATAAGTTAAATATAATTGAACAATATTAGGCTATTGCCAGAAGAAAATTAAGCGGAGTGCTACTTTAATTCTTAACAATAAAATATTGGCTATTGAGAATTGCAGAATTGGGATTCACAATGCTTTAAAACAAAAAATGCGAAATTTAACTTTACTTTTCCTTTTTTAGCTTTTCCTAAATATTTAATTGAGTATTGTATTTGGTTTTAAAGTATTCAAGGGCCGTTTTATTATGTAGATTTAAAAACATTTATGGCACTGAATATTTTACTCAAATATTTATACTTTAAAGGTTCTTTCAAAATTATTGCTTTCATATAAGAAGAAAATATCTTGCTTGTAGCTATTATATATTCCAAGTGTTTTTAACATTCGGTGCATTCCACACACTTCCTTTTCCATTTACGATAATGATAAAGACTAGATATAAATGTGCATTTGTAGCTAACCGAAATAAGGAAAATATCTGTTAAAATGTTCATCAAAGGGAAACTGCCACAAATTTGAAATAGACATTACTTTTAAAAACATACTTATACAATATATTAAAAGCAATAATTTCCTTTATTTTTCATATTCTTTCTTTCTTGCATATAATACTTTCAGTCATTTTATTTTTTCATTTTTTAATAGTGTACATTGAATTTCCTTCACTTTATATTAAAAAAAAAATCTTTTATTTCCTTTATTTTTTTTTTTTTTTGTTTTTGTACTGTAAAGAGCGGCGGGTGTAAGTGAGTAACTTAGAGAAAAGTTTGTAGAACAAGTAACATTTGTTCTGCTTATTAACATTTAATGTTGGCTGGATGAATTATGTGTGTGTGACTGTATTTAACTACAAATATAGAAATTTTGGTATGTTTATGTATCTGGCTTTTAGTTAACTTTGCAGCCATAAAGAATTTTTATAGATTTTTAAATTTTTTTAAATTTTTTTTCTATCATTAACTTCACTCATAATTTACCAAACGTGGTTAATTAAATTCTTTATGCCTTTTATGGCAGCATATTTTTTAATGTAAAATAATAATTAAAAAGAAAGTACGCTAAAAAAGTTAAATGTTTTCTGACAAAACGCAGCGAAAAAAAAAACATTAAATCTTTGTTTGAAGGTAGATTCGTTATAATAAATACAAAGAGAATGAGCGGAAGAGAGCGGAGGCGAAGCAAAACACGTCTCATTGTTAGACATTGTTACACTGTTATATTGTCAGTGCTGGTATAAAGCTTGCCAGACATTATTTTGTGAACATTTATTACAATATGCGTATTGATGGGGCCGTTTTACCGCATTAATTTTTGCAAACCTTAAAGCGTAATATGCATTTTTGTTTTATTTTCTTTGTTTATTAAACTCCATACATTACAAAAAAATCCATTAATCTGGCAACTCTTACACTATTAGCTACAAAAATAATAACATTAAATATGATGACAGTTAGGAGGTGATGCACATCAAACATAATTTCCGTTACAGTTTAAGACCATGTTTTAATACTGTGACACCTTAATAAACAAAATATGATTACCATAACAAATACCTAGTACGTATTACGAACAAAAACGACAACAGCAGTAACAACAATTATATACAACAGTACAAAAGCACTACAAAATATGGTTTAAAATGAAAAAGGAAAATATGAAAAATTTAATTGAAATTAGGAAAAAAATAGCGCATAATTAAAATGAGATTTGTAAACACCAACCCCTACCAACTGTAATTAAAATTTAATTTGAAAACTTTTTGAATGTGTACAAAAATGGGGTCGTTTAATAGTTTTTCAAAACATCAAAAATATACAAAATGCAGTTTTTGCTGAATATCATACACAATAAGAGCGTGAAACTGACTTGTACAGACACAAAACTTTAAATCGACTATGAAAGCTATTCTCAGTCATTAGGTTAATATTTTTATACCCACCACCATAAATTAGGTTTGTTATTCCCTTTACAAAACATCTAAATATTGGCCCTAGAACCAGAATGTATATTTTGGTTCCTTATAAGATTTTTAGACGATTTAGCCATGTCTGTCGGTCTGCCTTCTACTAAAAGCACAATAGGGCTTTGAAAAAAAATACTTAGGGTACGGTCATACTTGGCATATATTTGCCAAAAAAGATGTAACCACTAAATTAAATATATTCGAACTCGTTTATTCATTTAAAAAAACTGTGTTTATTTAGGACAGAATACAACAAATATTTAGTTAAGAACAATTATTATTTTTATTTGAACTGTTAATTTTTAAATCTTTGATATTTCTTTTATTTCTGCTCGAGTTCATTAAATTTAATTTTCATTAAATTATTTTTACTGAAGGTAGGAATTGTTACATGAAAATTATTATTAAAATTTATTGATAGTTTTTCTTAGCTTAGGATTCGAACCTGGGTTGTTAGTTGAATTTACATATGTTTCGAGAAACACCACTTTCTCTCATCAGAATTCTTCTTTACGTCAAAGATTTACAAATATTTAGTTTTATTTTATTTGATGCTGTTTGATCTTGCAAAACTATTGTAAGAGTAACCAATGTCAAACAAATTTGTGCTAAAATAAATGATTAAGCTCTTTCAGTAAATATTTGCCAAGTTTACCAAGTTTACCTCTAGAATAATGAAATTTATTCCCGAACATTCTTTGTTTCTCCAAAATGTTTAACATTGAAAAAGGATCCGAGTTATAAACCAGAGTTTCAAAGAACTTTGACATTTTGTATATATTTTTTGCTACTTTCTTTAATAATATAATGCAGATAATATCTAGAAATTCCGAACCCTTTATTTTCATTATAGAATAACAAGTCCTGTTGAAAATGAAAATAATCGGTCCGCAATTTCCATACAAATCTCCTCTCATATTATGACTTTATGGTATATAAATGTCTATAGAAAAGCAAAAAGAAGTTGCATGTAAAACGAATACAATAAAGAAAAAGATACAATAGTTCAATTCGAAAATGATGTTGTCGTGTCGCAGAAGTTGTATGTACGTTGCCTAAATTCACAAAAGTTGTACAAATGTTGTTTATATAAATATTTTGTACAACTGACTGACTTTGTTTACAATTTACTTATGTATAATTTGAGCGTGCCTACGACACTATTGCATACATACGAGTATGTATGATTTTCAAATATTGTTTGAAAGTTTAAGTATTGCCAATAACTAACATATGTATCTCAACATAAAAATCACTCATTATAGTTTGAAAAAATAACCAAACGTTAACAGTGAAATCATAAACAGATTGACAAATTTAAAACAAGAAAATAAAATTAACTTACAAAAAATTTTAATAATGAATATTGGTGAAAATACTGCGGTATGTTTTATTTCGGAAAATAATTTCATTTTATGCTTTGTATATTTGTTTTTAAAATATTTTTCTTTTGTCATTTTGAAGGTTTGACAAAATAAACATACGACTCAAAATTCTGTTCTAGAATGTTATGAGACTATGAAATCAAAAATGTTATTCCATAAATTTATCTGCATACATTTAAGAGTTATAAAGTATTTAAGAATAAGTGATTTAGTTTAGCTTAATACATAATTTAGATATTTTAGGAACCACAAACTTTCCAACAATTTTGTACACATAAGGCAAACAAAAATTATAAAAAAAATGTATTTGCTATACTTAATTATATCGTAAATCACTTTCATTAAATTGCTTTAGCAAAATCCCAACGCTTTAAATCTAATAAATAAATAAATAAATAGCAGGACATTCCATTTGTGACAGCGTTGTAGTTGTTAAATTAATGACTGTTAACATTAAAAATAATCATATGAATTTTTATTCCATTTTATCTCGGCAAATACATACTCGTATATACAGTCATATAATTTTTGCCAAATAACAATAAATGTTCATGTATTTGTTATATTTATTAGAATTAGATACTAATAACTTGTTAATATGCCATTGAGAGTTGTTCATACAAGTACAAATATTGATTATATATTATTTTTTTTCATTTTATTTTATTTCATACCCTGCACCAACATATTGGCGATTTGTGCTGCTGTTTGTAACGCCAAAAAATATTAGTCCAACGCCCACTTTAAAGTATACCGTCGACTCATAATCACTTTCTGAGTTTATTAAACGATGTCCGCCCGTCCCTCTGGCTGGCTATTTGGCTATGTAAATCTTGTGCGCAAAGTGCAGACAGCAATTTTAAAGATATTTCGGTAAAAATTAGTATATAATACTTATTCTGCCCAAGCACAGTTGGAATTGAACTTGATTGCAATAGGTCCATTAGGTCCTCCCGAAATAGGGTTTATCAGTCGTAAATGTTGGATTTCTGCACATATCGAAACAAGTTTCACCAGAAATGAGTGGTACATGAGTCCTAATCACATCTAAAAATGTTGTACAGATCTGTCCAAAATTGAGCATAGCTCCCATATAAGCCCAACTTCCGGAATTCACTTTAAGAAGTTTAACTTTCTTGAAAATGCGGAATTCACTTTAAGAAGCTTAACTTTCTTGAAAATCCTGGTATACAAATAATATTCAACACAAACATGTTTCATATAGATACAAGTCACTCGGTCCAATTTTATGAAGACCGGTTCATAATTAGGCATAGTTGCCATAAAATTCCCACTTCCGAAAATCACTTTAACGACCATAAGTCTCTCAAAAATGTTGGTATCGAAATAAAATTCAACACAAATAAATTTCATATATATAGAAATCATGACAACTAATTTTATAACGATCGGTAGATAATTAATCATAGCTCCCATATAAGATCATCTTCTGAAAATCACTTTAATATGCATAAATCCTTTACAAGTGGTGATATCCAGGTAAAATGCAATGAAAATAATTTTTAAATGCTCAGAAGTCACGCTACTGTAAGCGCTTTCATTTCTAAAAAAAAACTATGTTTACTCACATGCTAGGTGTAGGGTGTTATATGGTCTAGCTGGACCGACTATACTTGCTTACTTGTTTATTTTGTGTTTGTTATTTCTTTCTTCTTTTATTTTTGCAAAACAAGTCATCTAACACTTTTAGTTGTATAGGTACTATTGTTGCTGTTTGTTTTATATTTACGTAAAACATATATTTCTCTATGTTGTTTGTATAGTTGTCGTTGTTGTTTTATTCCCAACAAAACGTAATTAATTTAACAAATAAAAAAGTAATGTTTTCATTGCTGCTGACAATTTAAGTAGTTTAGTTTTATATTTTTCACACAGTACACACACACAACACACTCTCGTAACATGGTACTTACATAGGCAAACATGTGTATGGAGGTACTCAGTCATGTATAGTGGTTAAAAAAAGTAAAGCATATGTAGAAATTCATTGGAAAAATAAAACCACAGGGCACTAAGTCGTTTGGCAACACAGAACGCATTAGTTTGGATTTACATACATACATATTTGAAAAATATTATTTATCATTTGATATATTTTTTAGGCTTATTATAAGCATCTTAGTTACTTTTGTTAGCGACTGTTGATGAATAGTGATAGTTCTAACGAAACGACATCATACAATGCAATTAAATACGCTTTGTTTATTAGTCCCTTGTGAGACATTCTATGACCTTCATCACTTCTGTATAAATTTTAATGCCACTAAAATCCTCCAACATATCTTTTTATCTCTCACTTATATCCAGCTAAGTTTTGTAGCAGTGTGGATAGTATTTGTTATTGTTTTTCTCGCTGATGGTCATTGAAAATATCATATTTTTCGTTATTATTCTTGAAAACATCAAATGTCATTTTGATTTGACTATGCTGCTATATTTTTTTTTTTTTTGTGCACATTAGGCTCAGTGACCAAAATATATCAAATGTATGTATATAATGTAACCTAAACTTAGCTATTATAGTTAGCTAGCAAATTCCTTAACACCATAAATATGGAAGATTTATATTAGAAACTATAGATATATCAAAGTATTTTGTAGAAATGTCAATTTGTTACTTAAGATAGAGCTACAAAGACAAAATGTCATAAACGATAGTAAGAATCTTAAAAAGGTTAATTTCAAATCAACACTTTTAATATAGAATAATATTAAAATAACTCCATTGTCTGTTTTCTGTAAAAAAAAAATAGAAAATAAAAATACCCTTTTCAGAGTATTTAAGGATGACGATATTTTTCGATTTTGGAGATATTAATAAAATATTTGTACAGATAAAAACGAATCCTTTCAAACGGCACAAACATTTTTCAAATCATCTTCCTCATTCCAAAGTTATTCTATCCAAAACATTACTAATTTTTCGCAAAAATATCCGAGGGGTTCTAATTTGGAGATAATTTACCGAAAATTTAAGAAACCGAAAATAACTCGTCCATATAATTAAAAATCTAAATTATTATTTATATTTTGTTTTTAAAAATAAATCATTCATAATAACTGTTATAAAATGATTTTTGTTTACATGGTTTGGTATGACCTTTGAGTTTTTTTTTTTTTTTTTTTTAATTCTTTGGTGAGAGACAAACTATTTCAATTGTGGTTGATCTTAATAAACTTTAACATTCTTTCTCTTTTATTTACACACTAGATCGTATTTATTTATAAATTTTTAACTAATTGTAAATTTAATATGTTGAATATAACCTAAAGCAGGGCCGATATTGGGCAAGAAGTAACAAAAAAGAGAATTTTATATTCAAGCTTTATTGATTTGCATTAAAGGAACTTTTACCATTTATTTTAAAAGTTCGAAAATAAAAGTTCCGTTATTTTCTTTTCTGTTTCTCTCAACCAAGAATGATAAAATAAAGATTACGCCCGTTATGTGACGTAGAAGTTCGATTCTAAGGGTTACTAAGAATGGTTCATGTGTTATAATAAAAATTTCTTGCGAAAAATGTATGTTTTATGTGATAGTTGGCAACCTTGCAATTGAAATCTCTGAGAGTTCTAAAATAAAATCTGTTTAAAAAAGAAAAACAAACAAAAAAAAACAACAAAAAATATAAACATGAAGAGTGCAGTGAGCAAATGCAAGCAAAACATGAGTAAAAAAAAACAAGTGAGAAAAAATTAGCCAATAGAAACACAGAATGTGTGACGTCACAGTTCCAAAATGCGCAGAACATTTTAAAATTTTACGCGCGTTGGCGTTATTTTCGGTCTCTGATATCTCTACTTTAAATATATTCGTATTTAATTTTATATGATTTCTGGTTACCTGTAATTTGATAGCCCGGATTGTGTGATATGTCACCTTTAGGTTTTTTCTTTGGAATTATATGCAGTCAGAGTGGTAATTCACAAGATAGCAATGCTGGAAAAGGGCAATAATAATAATTTCGGCATTCAATTCTATTTTAAGTGTTTTGTTTAATATGAAAAAAGGTTTTAATAAATCACCCTAGACATTCATTATATAATAACACATGGTGCAAAGGCAGGAAGATGCGTTCCACTTTATTCGCAAATACGCCGCACTATCTCGCTAACATTTTAAAGTTTTGAAACTTGTTTTTTCTGTTATATTGATTTATTTCTCAAATATTTTATATAAAATAAATATTAAAATTACAATGAATACAAAAGTTTCAATGAGTTATTTCACAAAAAGTACTTTATAAACAAGTAGATATTTTTTATAACATTCCCTCATACCTATTTGGTTTCCATTCGAGAATTTTGTTTTTTAAGTCTTTCTGAGCGTATAGGAGTGTTTTGTTGTTGTCGTTTTTGGTATTGGCTTTGTATAAATGTCTGTTGTTGATCAATAGATTCTTGAACACGTGTTAAAGGCTTAGTAGGCAGCTGTTCATTTTCAGTTAAATTATTAGGTGGTAATGTGAGTTGTTTGTTTTCTGAAACGTTGGGTCTACTAAATAATTCATTGTTTTTAAATTGTAAATTATTTTCTGGAGGACACTGTTCTTGATAGTTCAACTGGTTATTTGAAAGTATTATGTCTAGATCAATATTTTTGGACCTAGGAAAGATAAATTGATTTGATGGTTGATTATCGTTCGGTGGTTGATTATTGTTTGTTACATCCAGTCTATTTTTTATTTGATTTTGATGTCTTTTTATTACACCTTGGAATGTTTCTATTAAATACATGAAATTTCCAATCTTATCTTTTACCTCTCCCTGTAACCAACGTTTATTTCCCGAAAAGTTTCTTGCATATACTTTTTGAAGTTTCAATGAGTTATTGCACAAAAAGTATTTTATAAACAAGTGAGTATACTTATATTTTATAAGCATGTAAATATTTTTTATAACACTTTCAGAATTTCAAAGAATTATGAATTTATAACAAATTGCTTATATTTGAAGGCGAATTTTATTTTCAGTAATTTATATAAAATTTTAAAAGGTACATATCGGTCATTTATTCTCACTTAGTTATTAAAAATTTTAATGTAACCAACAAAGAGTTTTTTGCTTCGCAAATGTAGAATTTTATTCCAACAAAACGTCATATTATGGAAGTTTTACTTAACTTTATTAATTTGAAAAAAAAGTGAAGCTGAAATATATCGATTGCTCACTGAAGCTTATGGTGAATGTGTTTCATCAGACGTGGTGATTTTGACACGGAAGGCATATGTAGAGTGTCCAGGTGAGACCAAAAAGATCCTATCTCTTATTTGTTTCTGGCCTCAAAAGATGAGCAGTTCGTTTGGTGCGCAATATACAAGTTACCAGAAAAATGGGAAAATGTAATAGCTTAATAATGTATAAATGTTTCCAAATAACACCTACCTATGGTCTATGGAACTAGTAATCTGCTCTACAAACAGCTCTCTCTAAGGACTCATTTGTGATTATCATATATAACATTGTGAACAAAAAATAAGTACAAAACAAAAACACCGGAAACAATAAACGTTTTTCTTCTAATATCTGTCTGTTTCTTTGTGTTAAACATTGAGTTGACAGGTGGAATCATTAACACAATAAATTAATTTCGAATTTCCCTAATAACAAAGTCGTTTGAAAATACAAAAAACCAAAACATAAAACATACTAAAGTGGACATTAAAGTTGGCACTTAAGGCTTTCATAATAAATGATTACGTTTGTAAATATTAATGATTATATAACACTAAAGGCAGAAGTTTCACAAAAGGACCGTAAATTAATTATTACCAAAAAAAAACTGCTAAGGGATTGACAACAGCCTGCAAAAAAATATAAAATTTTCTGTGTGTTTGGTAAATTCATATCAAATAAAAGAAAATAATCTAAAACATAAATAACTGAAAGAAATGAAATACAGAACAATTTTTATTTATACATATTTTACCATTATAATTGACCCACTATTATTTTGTTATTGTTATATGCATGTATGAAGTTTTCCAACAATTGTTGTATTTAATTTTAATTTGTTACATTTCCTTTTTGCACATTTTCATTTGCAAAAATAACTACCAAAAAGAATGCAGAAACCAACAAAAAATTAATTTGTAACATAAAATAAGCAAATAGTATTTCAAATATTCATTATAGCTTTGTGAAATTTTTTTATGTGCGTATTTCTTTATCATGATTTTTTGTCTATCACCCAACACTTTTAAATATTTTCATTAATATTTGCTTAAATAAAACTGAGAGAAAAAATATGTAAATGAATATTATAACTGACGCATCGTAAGTCAACTAATGAATTGAAATTTGAGAAAATATATATGAAACGAATATATAATATACATGTGTTACAAAACCACATGTATGTATGTATGCTATATATGTATACAACTGATGTTTATATTCATATTCCAAAAAATAAAATGAAAAAAATTGGCGCAAATATATACACACATATATGTTCATATATTCTATGTATATATGTTTGTGAATTTATATATTTATATGGAGTTAAATGAATGAAGAATAAATGTGTAAAAAATAATTATATACGGACATAAAAATGCAAGAAAATTAAGCATCACTCAAAAAAGCACACCGATTTTTTAATACCCTATTATTGTAATTAATTCTCTTTTTAATTTGTAATCATATAGGAAATATTTAAAGAGAAACCAACTGCGTCAAAAAAATCTTTATTAATCGAAACACCAGTACGTCTAAACAATAGCAACGAAATCTATTATCCGGTCAAAGTCCTTCTACACAGGTAATCATTACTGGCTTTTCCACCATTCTCAAGCGAATTTGTTTTTCTAAACAAGATAAATGATCAAGAACTCAAAATAATTTTACATTTTTAAAATTTTATTTATTTTTCATAAGCAAATATGTACCTAAAATATCAATTAACCGAAACTGAATTATTTGAATGACTTTTGTTAATCTCCCTTGACTGATTATATATGTAGATTAGGCGACCTTTAGCCTGGAGGTATATGTATGATGAATATCGGCTTTGTTTAGTTTAGTTTAGTTTTATGTTTATACTTCACTTAGTACACAGACTGCGTTCCATAACTATAAATACATAAAAACTTTTAATTTTTTATATATTTCTTTAGTCAGGCTCGAGTTCATTAAATTTAATTTTCATTAAATTATTATTTTTACTGAAGGTAGGAATTGTTTTTACAAAATGAAATCTTATTAAAAATTTGTTTATTGATAATTTGTTGGCTGAGTTGGGGATTGAACCTGGGTTGTTGAATTTATATGTTTCGGGAAGCACCACATTCTCTCATCAGAATTCTTTGCGTTGTAACCTCTGCACCACTGCGGTGGGTGCCTGCTAGCCAACAGACAAACATCAAACTTTTAACCAGTGTTACCGGTGGTTCGAAATTTGCTGTAATTATCATTTTCATTCTCGAAACATGTATTAGATCTCCTTTTTTGTGAACCACCGCCAAATTGCGATCAGGAATACTATTCTCCAGATTCACTCTTACATCTTCTGATGTAGATCTTTAAACATTTCTAACAGCTTCATTTATGTGCTATATGTCTCTATATTTTCAGTTTAATATAATATCAATTTGACTGCTTAATATTCCTCAAATGATCTCAATGGGGTTCTGCTCTGTAAAACATGCTGGCCATTCAAGTACATTAATATTTTTCGAAGATTGTTTTTCATTACTATTATCTAAAAATATCACTAATTTCTCATCAAGTAATTTTGTTTAATCAGAGGAATAAATTTTGGTGCTTGGTAACGCCAAATCAAATATATTCTGTTCACCAAAAGATCTCTGTTCGAAGTTAAACAATAATTTTTGAGTTGATTTTGTATTTATATTTAAAGACTATCTGCCGTATTCATAAAAAATAAAGTAGGTTTGAAGGGTGCTTTTAGACAAAATTTTCATACAAAATTTTCTTAAAGTACATTTGAAGTATACTTTAATTTTTTGTGAATAAGGGCATATAATTTTTCTTTATTTTTTTTTCTTTGGGATGAACTTGTGTATTCGTTTCTGTGTGCTTACAACATAAATAGATGCATCCATCTCACAATATAGATTTATGCTACACATGCATACCACATGATTGCAGGTAGCAAGAATATAATTTTAAGATATTTTAATAGTGTTTATATAAGTTTAGAATTTGTAAATAAAATTTAGTTGCTATTGACATAACAAAAGAACAAGTAGTTTATATTTTCCTCGTCTTCCTACTCGTCTGTGTCCATTTGATAGTCCTCGAAACATCAGAGAACCGCTTCCGATATTTATTTTTGGGAAATATCGTGGTTACTTTCACAGATCTTTCTTCCTTATTGAAAAAAGTCTTCTTAAGACAATTATAAAGATTATTGGCCAGTTAGTTTGTAAGTTTCTTTGAGGGAATTCTAGACTGCTAGACTGCTAGACCTAGCAGTTTTGTGTCAGAATAATAGCCTTGGCACAGAAAATAGCTTTTGTTGAGTCTGGGTTGTTTTAAGCAGTCTACGTATGGTTAATTTGAGCACGTTTTCCTCATATTTATTAATGTTATGTCCAAGACTCTTCATTGTGTTGCTGGCGCAGTTTATAGTTCTGCGATTTCCCATTCAGAATGCTTTTTTTCGGGCTGCCACTTTTATTTTTACAATAATTATACCAATTATTTACAAAATTTGTCACCGATTTAGTTTTTGGCAATTGCTTGAAAACTTAAGTCAACTGAAATTATACTTTCTTGAAAATCACTAAGGTACAAAGCAAGCAGTATTTTATAGCAAATTGTTAAAGATTGCTTAGAAGAATAAATAACAGTTAAACTTTTGGTTTTCTAGTAATCTTCTTTGTTTATCATAAAATGTAATTATAGTTATGAAACATTAACAAAATATTAATGCACAATTTCTTTCATAAATTAATGAGATGTTCTCTGTATTCTTGAAAAGTTTTACACGTTTTAACCAAGTGTTTCCAACTTTACAACAAATAGCCAATATTAAGAGTAATTTTCGTAATGATACACAGTGTATATACAATTTGCCATATCGAATTTTATGCAGATCAGCCTCTTATTGGGCATGTCTTCAACGGAATAAATAATAAATAATTGAAAATATTTATATGTACAACTTTGATCACTATAAACATTTAGCTCCCGATAACAATGTATGAATCTAGAATCTAAGAGAAATTTACACAAAATATTGGTGGTGGGTATATTACATATTAGGGATGGACACTGTAAAAAAAACATCGATGTTTTTTTCGATTCAATGCAGCACAAACATACATCGATGTTGCATCGATATTTCAAAAAATATATCGATGTTTTTCATACATCGATTGTTTTTTTTTTATTATTTATTATTATTATATTTTCGAAAAATTTTAAATTTATTTTACATCTCCCAATACTTTTTTTCAATACTGTTTAGAAATAAAACTTTACGAAGTATTTCACCACTCAATATGTTTCTTTGTTGAGTCCGATGGTCCCACCGGAATCGATGTTCCCACCATTATAAGGTATTTAAAAGCGACATTTTAAAGCTTGGGAAACTGTGATTTATAATCTTTTCAAATATCCAACGGATTTTCGTTCAGTCTTTCAACAGGAGTCCTCAACTAAACTTAAAGTTCATCAGACATTATATCTTCAGTCTTGTTGATTTTCCAATTTCTATGAACCAGTTTATAATGGCTAGTTCATAATGAAAAAGTATCCTCACTTTTATTGGATTTTTCTGAGTCAGATTCCGTATCTTTATTTTAAAAAAGAGTATTTTTCATTAACTCCTTGATCTCCTTGATACAGCATTGGCAACGGCTATTGCATCATTAAAGTGCATTTTTTTGAATCGAGGGTCTAAAATGTTAGATATGTATACACGTTTATACGTGTATATTGGTACACGTTCCGTATACAATTTGTCATTTCGATGCATCGAAAGAAAACATCGATGTTTTCTGATTGTTTAGGAGCAAAAAAAAAACATCGGATTATATTGATGTTTCGACACAATACATCGAGTGTTTTTAAAACATCGATGTTTTTTGTATATCCCTACTACATATACAAGATTCATCAGAGGTGAATATAACACTCTTACTAATTCAATATTCAAGATGTTATATTTCTGAACCGGAAAGTTTTATTGACTAAAATTATACTAAATTCTATTTAATCTACTGTTAAAAACGTTACCAGTTCTGTCTAACACTTAAATTAACTCGCACCCATTGCAGGGCTCTAAAAATATAAAATGTTTGTTATATTTTTTGTACAAAAATAACATACTTATTCAACACATTGAAGTGTTTTTTTTTTTTGTTATATATGTTATAAACACATAAACAGAAACACATTCGCACAAATCTTCAGTTCTTTTATTTGCATGTGCTTTATTACGATATAAATGAAAGTATACGCGCCAATAACTGTGAAATAACAGTTATTCTGGTTTGTTTTTGTGTATAAAAACTGAAATCGCGCGCGCAGTATTAAAAATAAAATAATAATAAAAAGAAAAAGGGAAAAACTGAATAAAATACATCATACTTTTGGTATAGTTTCTTTCTTTATTGTTAGTTACATTGTACAACATAAAAAAACCGGGTTAAAATAAAAAGAAGCAAAAAAAAATCACAATAAGCATACATACATTTGTATATAGTATTTATATTTATATATGTATTTGTTTGTGTTTGTTTGTATGCATGTATGTATTTACATTTATATAAAGTGGGAGTTGTGCAGAAAAAAAAATTATTTTAATTAAAAAATCCAAACACGGTACTAATTTGACTTTCAACACTTTAGTTCAATGATGCATATTACAAATAAAACAGCAAGACCGACCATATGTATGTATGTACATATAGAATATGGTATTTGTATTTGTTGTTGTTTTTATATTTTGTTATTATTCTGTAGGTTAAAAAAAGTTTGTTTATATTATATACACTGATTGCACACACATATAGTACTATGGAACAAGTACTATTTATGAATACGTCCTGCATAATAGCGGTTTAAAATTTCTAGTGGTCATTCAACCAACCATCCAACCAAACAACCCAGCTTCAAACCGAAACACGAACAAATAGGACGCATCGATCAGAATTTTAAAGGACTAACTAACATAGCCAAGTCAAGGGAAACTTTAGTGTATTGTCAAAGATGGGAAATAATATAAATGGCAAATTTTTAAATACTTTACCACGTCTAACTAATCTGGAATATATGTTTTAAAAAAACTTTGTCCACATACAATTCAGTCGCATATTTGTTTTAATATTTACGTAACGAAAAACGGGATTAAATACTTCTGAACCACAAATTGGTATTTTTTAAGAGTATTAAAGTCAAACTAAAACAAATAAGAAAGCCCGCCCATATAATACCCTACACCCAGTATATGTTCGAAAACAGTTTTTCTAAAATCAGCACTATATGGGATCTATGATGATCTATTTTGAACTGATCATCTACAATTTAAATGGCATGACTTCTAAGAATAGAAGTATTGTTTGTGTTCAATTTTATCCTGCTATAATCACTTCTAAAAGATTTATGAATGTTAAAGTTATATTCAGAAGTAGGTCTTAGACTGCAGCTTAAACTAATTATGGACCGATCGTTATAAAATTCGGTGACATGCTTTCCGTATATATTTAACTTATTTGAGTTAAATTTTATTTAGATACCATCATTTTTAATATAGTTATGCTCTTGAAAGAGTGTGTCTAATTATGGACCGATCTGCATAAATTTGTAGTATCACACGTAATAAAATCTTCGAATATCTTAATGAACGCGGATGATGTGAAGTTATTCTTAAGCTACAATCAGTTAATAGATCATACACTTCTGCAAAAGGATTTGAACTGATTTTATGATTGGTATGCTTAGAACTTAATGGAACTTAATATAAAAAAATGTAGGACTATGAGCTTTGCAAGATGTAAACCAATAACTGCAAATTACTTTTTGGAAATCATAAACTAGATTTGGTTGAAAGCTTTCTGGACTTGGGTATATTATATGACCCTAAATTAAACTTTACCCCACATATAAATTCTATAATATATAAAGCCAGAGGTATGCTTGGCTATATAAAACGTTGGTCTAAAGAATTTAATGACCCGTATATTGCAAAAACATTAAACATGTCACTTGTGCGTCCGATTCTTGAGTATGGGTCAGTTATTTGGGATACAATTTATCAGACACATTCCAATGCTATTGAATCGGTGCAAAAATAATTTCTCTTGTTCGAGGAGTACGTTCTTAAGTACCCACTTAACTTACCATCATATCCTGCTCGTCTAGCTCTTATTAAGCTGCCAACACTAAAAAGTCGTAGAGTTATGCTGAATGTATCATTTATTTTAAATGTTATTAATGGTGTTACATTCTCTAATTCTCTATTAAATGAAATTATTTTTAAGGTTCCACAACGTCCTACCAGAAATTTTTATCCATTGTCAATAAGATTTTTTAGATCAACCTATGCTGATGCTGACCCACTAAGAAGGATGTTCAACACATTTAATCAGTTATATAGATTTATAGATTTTTCATTAGATCCCAGTCTTATAAAACTTTATTTAATAATGCATTTAAACTCATAGTGTTCTGGTTTATATGTTTTAAGTTTGTTAATTTTAAATTTTTTGTAAATGTCTATAAGGAATAACATCCATAGACAATAAATAAATAAATCAATAAATTACTAAATAAATAAATAAATAATTTGGTTTTATACACAACTTGTTTGGTTCGGATACGTTTATAAATCAAACATTTACGACCGACCAATTGCGACTTGTGCTTTGCGCACTAACTTTATATGGACAGCCAGCCAGGACGGGCGGGCGGATATCGTTAAATGACAGAAAAGAATGATTCTAAGTCGATCGGCATACTTTAAGGTGGGTGTTGGACTAATATTATTTTTTTTTTATTTTTAAGAACAACAGTATCTATCCGCTTTAATTTTTCATTGAGAATCATTTTTACATAAGTTTCATCATCCATAATAAGGCAGTTGTTGAATTTTGTTAAAAAGTTCTAGTATTATTCTACTTGCGGTTCTGGTAATGTAGTTTTCTGTGCGGCCATTTTCGGAGTAACTCAGATTTTGCTTTAGTAATCGTAGTATTTGCTTTGTATTATTTTCTTGTTTTTTTTCTTCATAAGATGTGCTTACGATTTTCTTGCAACATTTTATAACTGACATCATTTACACATCATTGTATAGCAGAAATTTGGTCATGTTTTTCTATTTTGTTCTTCCATTGCTCATCACTCGTGGAAATAGTATAGGATGTGTTTTTTTTTTTATGTATAGAACTTTTTTTGGTGTATAGAACGGGCGGCCATTTTGTCAGCTATCAAGTGATTTATGTTACGTTAAAGCCGATAAGGCCGAAACGATTGATTACTTGAAGGACAACATTCGTCGAGTTATTGCCGATTTATGGTTAGAAATGTTGAAAAAAGGCATCGAAAATTAAACCTCCAGATTTCAATACGTCCGTCCAGTCATATGACAGAAGTGATATTTAAATTATAATGCCAGAAAATTATCATTCGAATAAAGAAAATTTCATGTCAATTTTAAAAAATCATCTTTGTTCCATTTCAAAGTTCTTACATTTAAAAAAAAAGCACAGAACCTTGATTTTCAAAATAAATTTGCACAACTTGGAAGCGTTGATCATGCGTCAGTCTATTCATGTTGAACTGCCAAACCAAACTAAACATAAATCACTTGACAGCTAACAAAATGTCACCATTTCAAAAAGTGTTGCCAACTTAAAGTTCTACACATTTAAAACAAAACCTATATATTCCAACTACTTCAATTTCTTAATACAATAAATCAGCAATAAAAACTAATGTCTTGTCAACAGGTTAAAAAACAGCTTCTATTTTAAATAAACAAGTGGAATAAACGCAAAATGATTTGCCTTACTTAAACATCTGGATAATGCAGTGAACAACAAATAACTCATTCGTTTCGCCTTTATCGAAGTCACCTTGTACCATGTATGTTTATTTAAAACACATTCAACAACATTCAGTTCAGTTCTGCAATTATTTACTTTTTTCTTACAATTTAACGTTTTTTAAATGCTTTACTCTTCACATATATTTCATACGTTTATTTTTATATATTTTTCTTCTTTCATTAATGTTTTTTACAGTTTTTATAATTGTGGTTAACTTTTAGTTAAAAACATCGTTTAATTTTTCTTTTTTCTTCTTCAATTTCGTTTTAATTCTTAAAAAAAAAAACTGAATTTTTATTTCCACGATTTTTAATTGTGGGCTTTATATTTCATTTTCATATAGACGTTGGTTAAATATTTATTTATTTCATTTCCATAATGAATAGAAGTATAACTAAAAAATAAATAAAATTGGTAAAAACCCATACATAAATGCATTGTGTTAAATGCAATTTGAAAAAGTGTGCTACAACAAAATTATAAAAAATTACAAAAGTTTATGCAACGGCTATTGTGGGTCAATGTGCGCGCTAAATTAAAAAAACGAGGAACCGAAATGCTTTTCATTTTAATTAATAATAAACAATTTATATTGTTTTCGCAATAAAATTATTATTTGTTGCATTTGAATTTGTTATAAATGAAATAACTGCAATCAGTCAAAAAAATTTGCAAAAATATAAATTTAATTGTTAAAATATCAAAGAGGAATACCAATGTAAATAAACTTATATCTAAAAATGCGAAATATGAATTTTAAATTATTTTAAACACGTAAGGGATTCAGAGACTATTATTAAAAAATATATTAACTTTTGTAGCATAATTTAGGGCGAAAATTCACATGACTGATAGGCGTATACTTAATATTTATCTAATACACATACATATATAAAGTATACGTTTTTATTATGATGTATGCATAGTGCGACCAACTGGGCCGGAAAATCCAGGGCATGGCCCGGTTTTGGAACCAATGTCCCGGTGACATCCCCCGGATGGCCCGGATTTTTATTTTGAATTTACTTAAATAAAAAATATGTGGACTTGAACAACAAAACAGTATATTTCATTGAAATTTGGCACAATCGCATCATATTTTAATGGAAATTAATTCTTTTGAATGATTCATATTAAAATCATGTATCTATGCATATCCCCAGCAAGCCATAAGAGTCCGAAAAGAGTCTTTCTGACACCTTTTCTGGTGTTCATGCTCTTTATGAGCCCAAAAAACAATCATTATTGCTCCGAAAACCTTCAGAAAACCTTACATCATGTCAAAAAAGAGTGCTTGCAATTTTAAATACAACAAATTTAAAGGTCGCATTTATTTTTTTTTTTATTGTTTTTACTTAAACAAAAAGGCACTCACTGCTGCACCGAATTGGAAAGATGTAGAAACAACGATCAAATTTATGGTTGAAAAGAATTGGTTAAAACCTGAACACAACTATGTAGAATTGTTTGACGAGTTTGATTACATATTGAAATTTTTTACCCCAGACAAAGTTAGCGAATGAAATAAAAATAATCCTCCTACTAAGCCACGTTCTATTAAACTACATCAACGATGGGTGGAATGTTTCAAACATTTTCAAAATAACAATGTACCGTACAATCGCTTCGCGCGAATCATTTAATTTATATTTTGTTTGCCCGCAACATCTACAAGTTTAGAGCATATATTGTCATTGATCGCAAAATTATTGACAAAAGAAAAATCGCAACTCAAGCTAGATACTTTGAAACATATGCTATATCTCAAGTATAATTTAAAGTACGAATGCTTTGAATTTTACAATTTTTTTAAAGAATCCCCAACATTGCTGAAGCAAATTTCATCACAGGATAAACACGATTTTAAACAAAAAGCGACAGAAAATTAAATTCAAATTACTTATAATATTATACATAATTGTCTAAATTTGACTTGAATAATAAAGTTTTTCCCATAAAAAATGGCCCGGTTTTAAGTTTTAATGTTACGGATTTTAGTATTTTTTTCGAAAAATGTCTCGGTTTCGCTCAAAATTCAGGTGGTCACACTATGTATGCATGTATTATTGAAAATAAGGCTTCACAGATGGTCATACAGTGGGATGCACAAATGAGTACATGTTTCAGCCTTGTGAATATTTTACTGCATTCAAATTAAACTAATAAAGAAAATTTAAAAATGGTTTTGTCATAATTTAGTACAATTTACAATACAAAATGGAAAATAATAATTATTGGGAAATAAGCAATTAGTACAAAAAAACTTTATATGTGTGTTTTTTATAGTATAAGCTCAAAAATAGCAATGTTTATCTTTAGATTTATATGTGTTTGCTTTGTTTAGGACTTAGAAAACATGTTTAATATTAATTAATTTGCATGTTATCCAAAACACATTATAATAATTGATAAAGAAACTGTCGAAGCCATTGAGGACAATATTCTAGCAGAGATAAATACTAGCTTTTCTGCTCGACTAATAGCTAAGCAGCATAGAGTAATTTAATCTTTGGTCATTGATCAAGAGACCAAAAAAAGGCGTTGTGTTGTTTCCACACCCCAAATCAGAGCTCACAAAAAGCCACTGACGAATGCGGACGCACGTGTTACCATAACACAAATGAAAGTAGGCACGATGCTGTAAGTAGATGGACAGCGATATTGATTACATCTCAGCTATAAAAAAAGTTAAAGGCTTCCAGTTTTCCAAAAAGCAAAGATAGTAAATGACTAGAAACGTGTAATCTGGTCAGACGAATCCAAATTTAATTGTTTTCAATCCGAAGTTACAGAACACTGCTTGCGCCAAACAGCCCAGAGAATTCATAGACATCATGTTAAAAAAAAGAACAATAAAAAACAATTATTTTAAATGGTGGCAACTGGGATCACTGCGAAGAATCTAAGGAATGATCAGACATGAAGACTAGCTGCGTATTTTGCAAACTAATCTTCCAAATTTTATAGATAAGAGCGTCTATTATTTGAATGAAGTTTTTTTAAGCGACCCAAAGAACACTTCAAAATTCTGATGAAGGCTAGCAAAAAGTCCCTACCTCAATCGGATTGAGACTTCATGAAGAGGCATTAGACAGATTAACTTCAACCCAATTAGGCGAGCTTTGGCAGCGCGTTCAGCGCGATTAAGAGAGCATTCTAAACGGATTAGTTGATTAATTGGTGAAGGGTATGACAAAATTTGTAAAAGAAGTTTTATGCTCCCAATGTATATATGTACATAAATGGAGTTTCACAAAAAAAAATATATGAGGGACAATTAAAAAGAATTTTATTAAAACAATTTTGACAGATACTCAAGCATGATAAAAATGTTTGCGTTAATAATTTGTTTATTGCACGTAACACTTCTGGTGCTAGTAGCAGCAATTTATATTTAATTTAATAAGATATTAATTGTAGAGGTTGTAAATTTACAGGCAGCAAATTCTTAGAAGTTAGAGTTGATTTTTCTTGATTTTTCTTATTTACATTTCATTCGATTTTTCTATGAATTTTTCAATTCTGCTATTTAATGTGTAACCAATCAAATGTTATATTGTATATTCAGCAGTTTTTAATTATATTTCAGAAATTTCCAATTTAATTTTAGAATTTTGAAATTGTAATTAGAATTTTCCAATTTAATATCAGAACTTTGTAATCATATAAACAAAAATCACTTCAGAGCTGAAATGAAATTTATTCTCTCTTAATTATTTTTTCATTTATATTGTGTGCACTATAATATGTATGTATATTGAAAAAGTGTACAAAGATATTTCAGTTAAGTGAAATAGCAGTAACCAATTTCCAAACATTTACAAACAAATAAATAAATAAAAATATATACATATATATTTTTTTTGTAAGAAATAAAATGAAAATATATCTTTGTAAATAGATATGAAATTTAATACGTAAATTAAGTTCGCATATCAGAAAACTGTTACACAGTAAAAACACTTGGCTACATTTGTAGATACATACATATAAATGAGTTTAAACATATGTATTTTTATAAACGAAACGCATGGCTACATACAAACATATATACATATATTAATGTATAAGTAAGTTGGCATGTATTTGATTGCCTTCTGGTTGTAGTGTAAAAAAAGAATACAAGAACAGTGGATATTTTGATTACATACACATATATACGTACACATACTAGTTTTTTGGGAAAATCTGTTTTTCACTTATTTAATGGAAAAGAGCTTTTATCAAATACACAGAGTCGAAGTTGGGGAAAAGGAAGCAAAAATAAGCCATGAATATACTAGTGACTATTTGAGTAAGTGTGTGTGTGTATATTTGTTTTGAATGTATGAGTGCTTATAAACACATACACATATGAATGGTTTGTTAACAAAATCTATCAGACACGTCCATTTTAGATTTATCACTATCGAATGTAAGCATGTGAATTGGTTTTATTCAATTATTTACAACACATGCTTATATACATACATACATACAAATGCATGCATGTACATATACATGTGCATATGTACAAGTTTGTTTATGTGTCTAGCTACGAATACTTTCGACTTAACACAAATCAACACAAACCATATGGAAATGGACCAAATAGCAAACTCAGTTCAATGAATATGATAAGTGCTCTTATTTAACAGAGTAGGACCGTTAGTAGTATGAGGTAATTGAACAAGTTTTTCCGCACATGTATTTTTTTTCAACAATCTTTACAAGAGTTTCCATCGTACGATAGAGGGTATATTAGATTTAACATTTGATTGGTAATACATTGTAGGAAAGAAGTTAAAGGTTCATAGAAAAATCAAATGAAATGTAAATCGTTTAGGATTTGTTATAGAAAAATCTAAACAAAAATTTTAATTTATTGACTGTTTGTATATACAGTTCACAAAAACTTGTTTGAGAGGGAAGTTTTACAAAATTTGTTTTGTTTTACTTCTTCTTGCAAGTATCCAGTATTATTACATATCTTAAAAATAATTGATGAATATTTTTGAGTCAGTTTTATAATGTTAAATCAACAAAGAAAATTGGTTAGATAACAATCAGTTTAACAAAATTATACTAAAATTTTTGTAAACTATGCACAGTGGCCATGTTCTTTAACTTTGAAGAAAACTTATCGCGTCGAAAAGATGTGAAACAAAATATTACATGGTTTTTCAAAAAGTAAGAAAAGAATGTGTCTGAAACTCATGCCGAAAACATTGTTACGTTAGAAATGTCAAAATATACAACTCAAAGCCGATGTGAAATTTCAAAATTTAAAACCGCTAATTACAGATATTGTTGACGGTGAACTAAATTTACTAAAATTTTCAACGACGGCGGCAAAATACTTTACAAAATAATGTATAGTACAACATTAATGTTTATTGTTTACAAAATAATTTGCAGTAAAGTAAAATAGTTTCGTGGTATAAAAAAGTTTTTCTAAAATAAAATAAAATAAAATAAAATAAAATATATTGTAGGTAATATGTTATTATTCATTGCGATTTGAATATTATTTATTTTTAAAATTGTATCTCGCTGTGTTTTTATTTGTAACTATATTTGACAGTTTAAAGCAGGAACCTTACTCACAAAAATTTTACAGACACACTTTTCTGTAAACTGACGAGTAATTTTCTTTCGAGACAGCGATTGCTTGCCAAAAAAAAAGTTACAGATACAGTTTTGTAAGAAATACAGCTGTTTGTTTCAATTTATTTCATTTCTGTTTCATTACACACATCTTAATCGAAAAGTTTCTCGACGCGGGAGTTTTAGAACATGGGCACAGATTATTAGTTTTTGTTGAATAAGAATAGCTTGATTTTTAAGTATTTTGCATATTGTTTAAAACAGCTCCAAATCTGTTTAGTTTTGTCAAGGGGTTATTTTACTCCACACTCGTCACTCACTTTGTGTTACAGTAGTCTATCTCTAACTCTAAAGAATTTGCTGCTTATGTTTCTTACCTATTCCAGACTATTTTTACAAAAACAAGATATTTCTGTATAATTTTCTTGTTATGAATAACCCATCATAGTAGGGAGAATCCATGAGATTTGTGTTGATATTTGTAGTATCTTAAGTAGACCAACTCAGTCAAAAAATGTTTTGAATACACCTTTTTAGATTCATATTGAAATTGGTTGAAATCACCTAGCGCTTACAAATTTCCTTCCGAAACAGGCTTTTTTCGTTTGATTTGCCACTGCAAATTATGGCCCCAAAAAGAGAAAGCAAAAATGACTCAAATTCTTTACGAATTTTAGTCCTAACCCAAGATTGCAATGAAATTTTACGCAATTTTTTTATAAATTAATTTAGAGATTAAAAGAAAAAAATTATATTGCTGTTGTATAGGTATTAAATTATTGTACTTTTAACCTTTTCTGAAAAATAAATTATAATCAAAAAACTTATGGCGAATACAAATTAGATAGAAGACTTTAAGTAAAACGTACCCGCAACCGTACGTAACGCAACCAACATATCTTGCATTAGGAAACACAGTTTTAAGAGAACTTCTCAGGCCTTTTTCGAAATCCATTATTCGAACTACTACGACATTCATTGTTTTTGATAGTTTCCAACAAACTTCCTTTCTTACTTTCATTTCTTTTTATATATAATTTTTTACTTCTTTAAAAAAAAAAAATAAGATTTTAATTATTTTTTCCCCGAAAACTTTCAACTCCATTATTGCTTTATTGTTTTGTATGTTTAAGATTTTAAACTAAAACACAATTCACTTCGAAATGGATGTACGACAAAAACAAAACATTTTAAAACCACACCCGAAACAATTTACTGCTACGATGTCTTGCATTTTTATAAAACGAATAAGTGAAAATTGCATAACAAGAATAAATAACAGTTATACTTTTTTTTCTCAAGTACTCTTATTTGTTTATCATAAAATGTAAGTATAGTTATGAAATACTAACCAAATATTCATGCATAATTTATCTCTTAAATGAATGGAGTGGATTCCCAAATTTTGGATATTGACCATACTCCTAAAAAATTGTACACATTTTAAGAAACTGTTTGTATATTTGCAACAAATAGCAAAACATCAAATGTAACTATAGTAATCCACTTTCACGTCAACCGGTTCTATGCACCGGAATGACCCGAGATCGGTTGGTTTACGTGGTAGTTCACTACGTGCGAACACTTAAGTAGAGTCGAAGGGACCCCGTTTTAATAAGACCACAACACTATTCAGATTTAATGTCTGTTACATCATAATGTAACTAAATGTGTACAGCCATCGGCCGAGTCAACTCAGCAAATACTGCTGTTATAACAACATAGTAATACAGCTCAGTGTATATATATTACTTTAATGAGCCAAATGCAGGAATTACTCTAAGTCGACCAACTAATCACATATCCCATAATCGTTTTAATGTCTGTTTTTTTTTTTTTTTTTTTTTTTTAAATTACAAACAGTCGCTATAACAGTAGTTAAACTAATTTAATACAATACTTTTCACTTCAAACAACGTTTACAGAAAAAACGCACAACGTTTCATAACAGTAAACACTTGTCGAAATATTTTAATTTGATGCAATTGAAATCGTACATAGCCTCATTTCTATACTTGTAGTTTTAATGGCTCAAATACACAAACTATTTTATAGTCCCTAGGGCACACTGTATACCAATAGCGGCTGCAGCAAAGCAGTGCTTTTCAATAGTAAAAAATGAAATGTTTTGGCCACGAAATTAAATTAAATGAAAATAAAAACGTTATCGATACAGTGAAATTGAGAAATGAAATAAAAACAATTTCGATGTTTTATATAATTTTTATATGTATGTATAGTATGCATTTTTGAGCACAGGAAAATTATATTTCAAATTGGATTGAACGTTGCTCTTTGCTAACATTTTTTTCAAATGCAAAACATTTTATTAGCAAAATAAAAAGTTTTTTATTTCCAAATTAAAACAATATATAAGTTAGTATGTATGAATGTTATATTACTAACATTCTCTTTATATTGGTACAATATTTTACAATATTTTTTTTTCTTAAAAGTATTTGAAATTAATGTTTGACATATGGTGCGTATGATTAACGTTTAATTCGAATTTCTTCTACTTTTACATTTCCATATAAATTAAATAATTTTATTTCTTTTCGTAGAAAATTTAAATCCCTTTGTTTGGTATAAATTATGCAAATAAACTTGTAATGCTTATTAAATGCTTAAGGTTTTTTTCTGTAATACGATTACAATTTCAATTTCCTTAAGGCTTTCAACGCAGTGTTACTGCAAAATAAGTGTGTTTTATATAAGTTTTCCATTTGCTTTACTGTAAGTAAAGTCATAAAAATTTATGCCTTTTTAGCGTATGTCAATTAGCAATTAAACCCATAGTTATTGTTTATTTAAAAACAAAAAGAAGAATTCACAAACATGCGTACATTTGTATTAGAACTTGTAATAAGTATACAAATTTGCTTAGTTTTGGCGTATGTGGTGAGATGGTAGATAATTTGTATTGAAATTGAAATCTTATTATAATTTCGTAAGGTTTTTTTTTTTTGTACTGTTGATTTCTATATACATCTAAATGACTACTAACTCAGGCTGAGTTGTCAAACCTTTAATATAGCTAATATTTATTTTAAAATATTTTTTAAGTACACAATAATGTAATGTATTTATAAATTGAGTAGAGGTTTATGTGATTATAGTTATGCAACGCAGTATGTTATTTCTTATGTATTTTGTAAATAAAGATAGTGAAATATATTTTATAAGTGGGAGTAGTAAGTTGTCCCCTTGCAGGCCGCAGGCAACCACGTAAATCAACCATCCAAGTTGTCCGCTATTCGATACAATTATTGTAAATAGTTACATGAAAAGGATTATTTTTGTGTAACATGCCAACTACACCAATGAAAAACTTATAGTTTATGGGTTTATTTGATTAAAAAACTTCTCAAATTCCTTTAAATTTTCCATACAATCAAATGCTGATTTCAATTCGTTTTCTTAAAGATTTTTTAGAAAAAAACGCTTTGTAAAAAAATTTTTCAGGTGAAAATTATATAATAAACTATGTTTTATTCAAAGTGTTTCGTTCCAACATTATTCTGAAAAATTATTTTTAGTAAAAAACGTGTAAAGAGACAAAAGTATTATTTTAACATTTTTTTGACAATGCGGCACTGAAAAGTTGTTTTTATTTTTTTAATATTATTACTCGATATTCTTTCCTAAGCATATTATCTGTAATGAATCACGAAATAGCAAAAAATAAAATATTTGTAGAGTTTTCTGTTTTTCCTAATGAAAAATTGTTGAACTTTTGATATTTATTATTAGCGAAAATTGCTGATGATGCCCTGTGCTAATTGTTAAAAAAAATATTACTTTAAAATGGTTTGAATTATTAAATCAATAAACTCAAGCCAAATTAAAATTTCTTTAATAATAAAATAAAATATTATAAAAATCGGAAACCGTTTTTTGTTAAAAAAATTTCTTGTGATAAAAGGTTTTAATGAAATATTTTGTTTTCTTAAAAAAGGTTTTAAAACATTATTTTTTTTGTGAATAAAACTTTTCTGCGAAAAAAATAAAATGCTTTTTGATTAAAAGCATTAATCAACTTTGCCGAACCAGGGTTATTGTATTTTTCGGATCTATTATATGGTAGCTATTACCTATAATCGGGCGATCGTTATAAAATATTATACCGTGATTTCTATATATTTAAGTTTTATTTTTTTAAATTGCATCTTAAAACGATATATCCAATTTTGGGTCATAGTTGTTCAATTTATCAACTAATTCCTGAAAATACAATATATAATTCAATTAATTACAAAAAGGAAAAGCTTGGCCAGCTCTGCAGTTTTTCCACAATATTGTACACATTTGCGATTTTCTGTAAACATTTATGGCAACATTGAAAACAACAACACATGTGTTTAATGAACCAAAAAAACAAGGCAGTTATCATTAATTCCGCTTTAATAAATGCTACATAATCCAATCATTGCTGGAAGGTATTAAAACTGCAAACTGAGAAAATTCACCAAGTCTCCAGAAAAAAATATATTGCGAATTATACATACATTTTAACAAATCTATTGTATTTACGTACATACTCGTACATACAATTACAATACAATTCTTTACTAACTACCACAAATATATAAGTATTATGCATACAAACTAATACAAAAACAAAAGTCATCATCTCAAATACTTTAAACACATACATACACACTACAAACAAACAAAAAATCGGATTATTTTAAGTACTTGGAATTGCTAAAAAAAAAAAGAAGAAATACATACAAACTCAAACGTTTAAAGAGAGCAGCAGCAGCAAAAAAAAATCATGTCGATGATGTAGAAGAAATCATATGAGAAAAAAATAAAGCAGCAAAAAATTATACGTTTATTTAATTGAAATTCTTCTTTCAAAAACAACTTTTATTATACTTTTTGTAGATTTGTTTTGTAGATTTGTTTGTTGGTTCTAAGTGTGTATGACTATAAAATTTATTAATTCTATTGGCTTTTCTACTTGCTATCAAGAAATACGAAAAGTGTGTAAAGCATTGTTCATATAAAATTCGGCTGCACTACAGCCATTGAGCCATTCATTTGAATTTTCGGGAGGTATTGACATAATTTTTTTTTAATTTGTTCCCTCATATATGCTTCATAAATACCAAAACGATGTTATACAAAGATAAAAGCTGATACATAAGTAAATACGAATATATTTAAAGTAACAATATGATTTCATTTGAACATTTCTCGAAATTTGTTAATTTTTCTTTTCTACATTTTTTACTCAATTGATCTGAAACACGTTAACGACCTGGGGAATACTTAATAACTTAAAAGTTTTTGTATCTTATTAAAACGATAATTTCGTACATATTTTGATTCTTTCTCATGACAAAATGTTTGCAAAAAATGAAGTAATTTTAGAAGTGTGGACGACCTATAGCTTGGTCATAAGGGTCCAAAAAAAGTGTTCTATTGTTCCCAAACTACAAATGAAAGATTACACATAGCATTAAAATAATGAAAACTTGCGTTGCCTATAAAAAGAATGTTACGGCACGGTTATAATTTGCCAGACAGTATACTAGATGACCCGAAACGTATAATCTGGTCAGACGAATCCAAATTTTATTGGTTTCAATCTGGCGGTAAACAATATTGCTGGCGCCGAACATCCCAGAGAATTCAAAGGCACCTTTTAAAGGAAACAATAAAGCACAGTGGTAGGAGCGTCATGATATCTGACTATAGTTTGTATTTTTTCTTAAAAGTTTTTATTTATAATATATTTTGTTCAATATCATACTTAAAATAAATGACACAAAACATTTGTCAATTTGTTTATTAGTTTTATTTTTATGCAATAACAAGTGCACAAAGTACTAGCATGTACTTATTTGCGCTCCCCACTTAAATATTAAAAAAATTATGCGACCGAATTTTATGTTAGCAATGCTTTGCATATATTTATTTATTTTATTTTTTTTCTTGACAACAAAAAATTTTACTTAATATTTTCTACTTATGGCTACACTTGAATTCTATGGCGAACAAAAAAAAAGAAAATATTTATTATTAATGATTATTTAAGTCTACTAAAAACAATACTTACGCCGACACACACAAACTCAGGCACGTACACAAATTGTTAAGGCACATATACAATTATATTAGTAAGATAAATTCTATATTTATGAATGTTTTATTGCACAATGGGTGAAAGTAAACTAGTTTAGTTCGCAAACTTAGAAAATGTCGCCAAATTTTATTGAATTCGAAAGGCTAACATCGCTAGTTCACTGATCGCAATAAAGCTTTTCTAAAAACTTCCGAATAAATATTTTAGTGTTGCGTAGTAAAAACTAGTAAAACTTCATAAATACCCAAAGCCACAAATCTCCCCTTAAGTTACAGAAGTTTGCTTGTGCCTGTTTGTGTTTGTATTTATTTATTTTGAATTTTGTTATATTTATTTATACCTACTTTAACTTTGTTTTTTTTCTTAAAAATTGAGATTTCTTGTAAATAATTCATTAAATAAATGTAATGCATAAAACTTTGTGTAAAACAACAATCAATCAGAGGGTATTTAGAGTGATTTAATCATCATCGTTATCCTTGTCTTAGTTGGAGAGCTAAAGTAAAATGGAATATTTTCTTTTATTACTTTTGTGTATGTGTGTTTTTTTTTTAAATAAACATGTAAGCAAAATTTACTCATAGATGAGTATTTTTTGATTTATCACACAATATACAATATATATAAAGAAAACAAAAATTCTGCAATATTTCGTGCTTACGCAAAATATTGTTTGCTGAAATCCTGCTGTTTTCTTGATGAGAAAACCACACTAGTGAGTTTTTAAAGTGAACTACAAAGAATATCCCTTCGATTATAAGAACAATTTCGCCGAAGTGTTAAACTGACGCTACAAAAATGTTAAAGTTTTATTTGTTTTATCTTAAATACGAAAAGGAAAATATTAAGAACAAATTGTTTTAAAATATATTTTAAAAATTTCATATTCCACTTGAATGTAACAGTATTCGTAGTTATTGAAAAGGTTTACATCAACAGCATGACACAAACATTTTTCCTGTAGAGCAAAAAAAGGTTTATATTCAATAATTTTCAGAGAAAGATAATAAAAATCGGTAGCTTAAATGAAATATAAAATGAATAGATTCGATTAAAAGGCAATGGTTTGGAAAGGCCATGGATTACGACCAGCTGCATACACAATAGCTGCATAAGGCTATTGTCAATTGAAGGTTAAAGCAAAGTGGTACTGCAGCAGATCCACCAGGTGGATTCAACTTTATGCAGCAGTTAATGAAATCCTGTAAAACAAATACACGAACTTGAGGAACTGAACATTAGTTTCTTATTTTAGCTCTTGTACAAGGTGGCGCAAAAGTAATCCTCCTATCAGAAAATGCTATAAATTTTGCGAGGCCCCTAATGTTAGTTCTGTTTTGACATTTGTGTAGTAAACACATGCGAAATACACGCTAATAAACAATGTTACGCTACACTGCTCCAGAACGCGGAATATTGCTGACAGAACTGGCATTAGGGGCCTAGCAAAATTTATAGCATTTTCTGATAGGAGGATTACTTGTGCATCGCCTTGTATATCAGTATATACATATGGTGAATTTCACGTCAAGTGACCCAATTTTAAAAATCGATGTCTTCCGATTCGGATGAAATTTGCACCAAGGTTAGTACTATTGGATAGTAGGCTAGAGACATGTGCCAAATATTGAAAAATCCTATTCTTGAGTTAAAAAATAATTTCTTTTATTGATAGATATCCCACTCGCACCCCATTAAGCGATTATAAAGTCCTTAAAGTAAATTGTATATGCTTTATTTTAAGAAAAAAAGAACCCAAATTGAAAAAAAAATTAAAAAAAAATATTTTTAAAAAAAAATTAAAAAAAAATTTTTTAAAATTAAAAAAAATATATTTTTGAAATTACTGAAGAAATAGCTATCTACAGTCCTTTGAACAATTTTGGCGAGGACCAATAGGTAAAAAGTTACACTCATTTAAAAAAAGCCCTGTATGACCAAAATTGACCAAAATGTCCAACTTTGATCCCCTCTAACTCCGGCACTTCTGGACCGATAGAGCTGAAAATTTGTCTTTAGACTACTATCCAATAGTACTAACCTTGGTGCAAATTTCATCCGAATCGGAAGACATCGATTTTTAAAATTGGGTCACTTGACGTGAAATTCACCAATGTATATTATAGTTGTCTTTGTAAGTTTGTGTTTTTTGTTTGTTCCACAATCAGGCCTAAACGGCTGAATCGATTTTAATGAAATTGTAAACGTAAATATATCTGTGCTTTGAACTTGAACCACTTCGGGACAAAAAGCGGAAAACCCGGCAAAATTAAATCTAAAACGTATGTAGATCCATCTCAATAGACTATATCTTTGAACGAAGATATATCCGTGATTGGAAGGTTTAGAGGCTCTATCATTTTTCAAAACTTGGACCAGGTTGGAAAAAACGGTAATCACAAACGAATATACTAATTTGATTGAAATTTTGAACGTAAATATATATGTATGTGCTTTGAACCGTCAATAGGTTACATCGTTTTAAAAAATTTTGACCATGTCGGGGTAAAAAGGGGAAAACGGTAATCGTATACGGATTCACCGATCGGATTGAAAATTCGAAGCGTCAATAGGCTAAAAAAGGGGGTAATGGAAAAATGGGAAAACTTTTAAAATTTTGTTCTTTAATAATGATGGTCTTTGTTATGAAGCAAGCACATTTCTATTTAAGCTTTCTGTACTCACTTAAATGTATATTAGAAATTAACTTTCTATATTCAAGGGGGTAAAAAAAAGGTTTTTTTTTTTTTGTCTGAAGACTTGAAATTTTAAATTTTGATATACTTATTTAAAGACAAACAAATATTGCAAACATATATTTGGAAAATTCAAACTAAAATGTGTGTTTTAGTAATTCTTGGTACCTTTTTCATCTGTTATTTTAACACAATGAAATTTGTGTTGTGGTTTATGCAGTCACAGAAATAAATATTTGAGAAATAATCTCTTTAGTAAATAACGGGCAAAAAGGAGATACAGACTTGAAATGCTAAATATGGATGTCTATTAGGGAATATAGGTGGGTACATTTTTTGTTACCTTCTGAATACTTTGTTCTTAGTTGACAAATATTATTTTGTACCGTCGTAGCTTCGTAGATTTATTTGCAAAGTAACTTTTTATAAAACGATAGTAAGGCGGTAACGACGGGTAAAAAACTAATGAACTAACATAAAATGTTTAATAAATTTTTTTAATTCATTATTTGTTTGTAAAATTTGTTTGTTTTTTTTTTTTTTTTTTGCTCCATGCAATCAGAAAACTATTTATTAGGAAAGTACTTTTTCGACAGTCAGGGATTATTAAGTGTTTTAGCTTTTAAGTATAGATTTATTTAAGGGATTAAGGTTTACTAGTCTGTTACACGGGTTTGGAAATTAAAAAAATAGGGAAATGCTTAATAGTGTTTGTCCTTTTTTTTGTGTATCGTTTTTACTCAATTTCTCTACAGAGATAGAATTGAGTTTTTAGCTTTGTATTTGCAATCAAAAAATTTGTATTAGATAAGTATTTTTCTTTTTACATTAAAGAATCCCGTATATTAATATTAATATAAAAATGCCACTTGACAATGCGAATTCATGAACTAAATATGAAACCAATCTGAAACAAATATTTAAGTACAGAGATTCTATTGTAAAAAATTTTCATTTCGAACATATAAAAACCTTTTATTAACAAATTGTACTCAAATTATGAAATTCATGAAAAATAAAGTTTTAAATTTAAAAAATTTAAATCGAATTAAACCAATATGCCAAAATTCTTTAGTTTTGCTTAACCACTAGCTTATTCAATTTCAAAAAAAAAACATAATGACGTAATTTTTCCCACACAAAGTAATTAGATAAATTTCCATTTTTTGTAAATTTAATTAATTGATCATGCATTTTAGAAAAACTTTAATATTCTTTACAAATATGTATATATGTATGTATCATTCATGTCATTCATCTTTTAATTCCTTGTTAATCCCTTAAAAATTTAAACAGTTAATTTATCTTACTCATGTAACATTAATGTTCGCATTCATTTGACTTTTATTTATGCTTAGAATTAATGATTTTACAACACAACTTAAGCAACTTGAACTCATCGTTAGCATCAGAAGGCAAAAGACAGAAGCAAAAGAACATGAACGACAGAAAAAGGATTTTAAAATCCCTTTAAACAAATGTCACATACTTTCAGCAGGTTTAGTTTAACACAAAAAGTACCAAAAATGTTTTGTAATTTTAACTGATATATGTACATATGTACATGTGTAGTTACAATGATGAATTTAGAGTTTTCATTTCAAACAGATACTTTAAACCATGCACACACAAAAAACACAGGCACCACAACCCAAGGACTTAAAACACAGCTGTCATTCATGTTAGAAACCTGGCATATCATCATGTGACACGATAATAAAAAGAAATAAAAAACAATTTGTTTTTAAATTTTTTATTTTATTTTTTAGTTCTGTCTACAAAAATCATACTAATACTAATATTGTCAGTGCTACTGCTACTTTAAGTACATACATACATATGTATAAATGTGTATACATATATGTAGGTGTTCCTTTATTGAATTGTTCCAGGTAGCAGTTAACATTTAAAGCTTGTCGTTACAAACAATAACCAAAACTCAAGCACAAAACTCAAGCACATTGTTTCAAAAGAAAATTCGAATTTTTGTAAAATATATTTTTTATTGCCATTTGTTTGTATGAGGGTTTCAGTTTGTGTCTGAGTGTGTTTTTATGTCTGTCTGTATGTGCATTGTTGATTGCTTTTTCGTTTTTGTCTTCGTTGCTAATAACCAATTCATTCATAACAATTCAGTTTAAATTTTTTAAAAATAAATTCAATTTGACATTATCTTGATGACAATTTGACATTTGATATCGTAAAACAATTTCAATGTAAATACAATGTGAACTTACATACATGTTCAGTTATAGAAATACACACAAATATCGATATTTTATATTAGCCAGGTCCTTCGAAAAAATAACAAATATACTTTCACTAAATAATTTTAATATATCTTACTTAAGGTGCGGTCACATTTGGCAAATATTTACTCAAAAAAGTGTAGATAAGCACTTGTTTTAGCACAAATTTGTTTGATGTTGTTTACTCTAACAAGAGTTTTGCAAGATCAAACAGCATCAAATAAATTAGAATTAAATATTTGTTGTGCTTTGGCCTAAATAAGAAAAGTTTTTTTAAATAAATAAATGAGTTCAAATATATATTAATTAGTGGTTACGTCTTTTTGGCAAATATTTGCCAAGTTGTTAAAAGTTTTATACAGAGCAATATACATAATTTCCTTGTTCCTGTCTTGAACACATTTAAATATTAAATATTTTCAATTTGATCCCGTCTAATATTTATACATGCATTTGTGTTTAAGGACAGATACCAGCTTACAATAATAAAAAACAAAATTGTTATTGTCAACAAATGTGCAATCTTTTAAATGACAATTTCTTGTATTTCAACATTTAACATATCATATTTGTATTACCGGAAAAAGAATTGTTCTATCAGGTTTAATCTTACAACCGTAATGTTAAAAATTAAGAAACAATAAAATATTGCAGTTATAAAATCGCCCATAATTATATTTTTATGTGCTATTATTATCACTTATTAAAATATGCTAATTGGCAATTCGTTGACGATTTGAATTACATACTTAATTACTTAATAACTTAAGTAATTCAGTTGAAATGCTGGCGGACATTAGATACTTCTGATACACAAACGTTTCAAATCGATACTGATGCTATATTTGTTTGTTTGGCGAAAGGCTTTAATTTTTACACAAATGTGAATAAAGTATTAACGGATATATCGTATTTCAAGAAAGTTCTCGGATTATATAAGGATTCCTGTAATTAAGAAAGTTACAAATTGGCCAATAACAAAAACCTAAATGCTAGACACAGAGCATACTAGCATAAATGAGAATGTATGGGCAGATGAAGTGCTTGGATAAATCCCTGATTTAATAATTACACTTTGACGAATTTTGGCTACAATATGTGTATTTATGGAACACATTATGGGAATTATTGAACTTATAACTACGAACCAAACGTACTATGTGAATTGCAAAAAACTCTGTCTAGCACCATTACTTAACCTAGCCTACACTGCTACAGATATATTCTACACCTGATATAAAATTTTAGAAAGTCAAACCTTTATGTATTCCTTGGTCTCCGTTTCCTTTCTTTTACAATAAAAATCATTACTCCAGAAATTGCATAAAAATAAATTTCATAAATTTCTTTAAAAGATATAGAAAATCTGTACGCAATTCCTAATATAAAATGTAACAAAGGAGTTAACACCAGCACTACTATACTTAGAATTTTGAGATATTTAAAAGGCTACTAATTACGAATAATCCAAGAAATCACCTGATGTTAAAGAAATCAGTAACACAGGATAATAATAAAAATAATTGGTTTTATTTAAAAGTTACATTACTCCTTGAATATTATCCTTCAGAATTGAAGGTTTCAATAGTTGCCATTATAATCCAGCCAGTAAAATGCCACACAAATATGTCAAAGCTATTTGCGAAGCTTTTAAACTCGATTTTATAGGAAAAACACAGGTATATAAAATTCTAAATTTGGATTTGGGAGAAATAAAGCCTATAACATATCAGGAGTTTGGTATTCTAATTGTTCATGAAAACTCTTCGGTACCTCAATACTTTAAATGTTATAAATTTCAAACAGGTGATTATGAAATGTATGATGTATAATGTTAGCATTTGCCTACATTTGCAGACATGCCAATGAAAATACATGAAATTAAATTGTCATATAACTTGGACAATTACGCAAAGGAATTAAAATGAAGATTAGAAAATTCACTGGGAAACGCTAAAAAAATTATAGAAGCAACAAACATGAATAGAGTCATAGAAAAAAATAAATAATATAGACCTTAATATAGGAGATTTAGTATTAATGAAATTAGAAAATTGGAGAAAAAATTAATTACCTTATAATGATCCTTATAAAATAATCAACAACAATTATAATAACCATAACATAAGAATTATTATATTTACATACATAAATATTATACATACATATATAAAATAGCACACAATTAATTAAAATCAGCATTTTGTTCAAATATTGTATCAACCAGGCTTAATACACTCATAAATATAAAATTAAAGTTTTGTAATAATTTTGTGTAATAAACGAAAATATAAAATTTTAATTGAAACTTTGAGGGTGTACTCTATCAATGACGCATCTTCATTTGAATAATAAAAACAAAATATGATAATTTAATGAGCACTAAATGAAAAGAACCAAACGATTATATAAATATAAATGCTAACAAAAGCTAATGAACTCGAAAAATTAAATGCATAAACAATCAATAAGTAAATATGTTAATATTTGATTTTGTCCACAGTTTAATAATAATAAAAATATTTAGATTGTAATCCGATATTTTGGAAATCATAATTGCTCGATAGAATAGAAAAATAAAAACTGCCAAAAATGCCTAAAGCAGTTGTAGTAGTTGAGGAGGATATGTCTATGAGATCAGTCTGACAGCTGCTTGAAAATAGAATGCTTATGGAATGTTGAAACTTTAAAACTCTTTCGGAAATGCATAATGATAATAATCATTAATTTTTTTTACAGATAAGCAAATTAAAAGATCAATTAATATTGAAGATATTACTTGTAGATGGTGCGGGGCTGCTTTCGAAAACGCATATCTCTTTTCAAGTGAGTACTCTACACTACAAAACATATAAATAGATCAGTGGTGTCAATTTTGATTGTGTTGGTGCGATTACTCTTGACTTTTACATTCCCAGCGGGAGAAAACTGCGGTTGCGAGGCCTATTACGAGGCCTCATCACAGTTATTCTTGATACTACAACAAGTACACCTCGTACAAAAACCACAAGCAATTGTTTTTTTTTTTAATCATTGTACAATGTTAAAAAAAATAAAACAAAATGGCCCATAATCATAGTCATAGAAAAAGCATAATTTAAGCAAAAGTATGCTTTAAGCAAAATCATGCTTTTGTTTTAAATTCAGAACAAAATTTATATGTTTTTGTTGTTTAAAAGTCTGCTTTTACTTAAAGTATGCTTTTTTATGACTATGATTATGTGCCAAAAGAAACAAAGATAATAAATAATAAATATATTATTTCTATTTAGAGGCCCCAAAACAAGACGTGCGATACTTCCCGCTGAATGAGAGTGTTTTGCAATAAACAATTATATTTTACGCTCGCAAAATAAAAGAACGTAAGCGTAGATGTGAGTTTTGCTTACACAATTGTGTATGACGCTGACATCCCTGAAATAGATGCTGGCTCTTCACTGAATCAATGTCATCCTTATATCACAATCAAATACAATGGAAAATAACTCACATTATGTAGATATAAACACATTTCCCCCTATTAAATTTGGCATTGGATTTTTTCGCTGAAATATAAAATTTTCGTCACGGTAGCTGTTTGGTTTTAAAATATGTTCCATCCATACTAAGGCTATTGCTAAATACTGTAACATTGTATCGTACAAAATTCATGACCTTTTTCCTTTGATCCTTTGAGATTTGGATAAGTCGTTAAACAATAAGATTAAAAATCTGCATCCATACTTATTCTTCTTGCGGTACTTATATTGGGAATATATTTTTATTGTGTAGTCATTTTCGAAGTGACCTGAATTTTGCTTTATTGAAAGTTGTAAGTACCTGGTTTATTCTGTATAGCTTTATAATATTATCTACAGTACTTTTTGAGAGAGTGAGCTTTTCTGCAACCCAACAATGTCAAATTTTCAAGAAATGTGTGCATGATCTTTTTTTTATTTTTGTTTTCTATTTCTCACCCCTTGTAAATGTATTTCAATTGATTTTTTTATAGGAAACAAATCATTGAAAAAAGTCTTACCTAGTGTGGTCAGAGTTTGTGTGAACCAAGTTCACAAAAATGTGTCAACATTTACAACAAATCTTTGAAAATTTTTTAAATTTGTGTTCTCTTCCTTTACACCAATTAAATAATTTGAACATACACAAATATCTAATTGACAAATAAATATGTATAAACATTTTTTAAACTTTAAATATGAAATATTTGAAATACATCTAAATTAATTGTTCCAACTAAGAAGATTTCCATAGCAATTCAATATGTATATGAGTGGTTTTAATTACTAGTACATGTAAATATTTCGCTTTCGTTTTACTTACAACTTTCTATTTCTAAATTCTCTTAAAATATAAAATGATTTTCTCAGCTAAATATATATAAAATCCACTCAACGATACGTATGAGTGATTTTTGGTACTAAAGGTTGATTTTTTAAAAGCTTTAATTTTTATTTTAAAAAAATACATAATATTTAGAAAAATTTATGAAATTTTTATTTAAGTCGATAGAAGGATTCAATATTCAAAGATGATTTCATGTAAATGTTGTTCGCGGCTACGCCTCGAATGGTTTATACGTTGGGTCCAATTTTAGCATACTCTCTCCAACATATCGGCCGGTAGCTCACTAATAAATTCTTCAATATTAGCTTGCACTGCGTCAACTCCAATCGTAAAATAAGCTGTTCACCGAACTTGCCTCTCAATTGGGCTATTATTTCATGTGTTGTGTACCATATGGCACCGTCCTGTTGAAACCACATGTCAGCAAAGTCTACCTCTTCCATTTAGGACAAACAAAAAGTTTAATCATTGTTCCTGCCTTTTAAAAAAGTACGGTCCAATGCTGTCACCGTCCCATAATTTACACCAAACAGTGCTTTTTTCAGAACGTATTGGTAGTTCTTGCAATGTTTCTGGCTGCTCTTCACACAAAATATGATTCATGTTTATATAGATCAAACTGAACAGTTACCTGCTACACAAAAATAGCTGACAAAAATAGTCTTTCAAAAAAGAAAGTTACTAAAAAATCACCCTTTACATATTACATATAAATAATACGTCCTTGATGTTCATATATATTGCTTCTCTAACTTCTATAAAGTGAAACAATTTAAAATATTAGCAACAAAAATGAATAGTACTGGGAATTTGCTACCACGTTTTTGATTTCATTTCCAAAACTGAGACACTTAATTATTTTCACTCTTCCTACATATTACTTAAATTCTAATATCAAATTTAAGCATTTAACACGCTAACAAATTTCCAAGTAGTCAAATTATCAACTTTTCATCTACAAAAAAATATGGTAAAAAAAAAAAAAAAAAAAAAACTATCAATTACTGTCGAAATTTTAAATTTCTCGCAAATCATGCACAAAACTGGTAGGAAATCAGAGTTTGTTGTTGAATTGTCTGAAAATTTGCAAGTTTTGAATAAAACGAATTTTGAGAAAATTAAAAATACGAATAGTGATACATAATTCCTGTAACAGAAACGGCAACAAATAAAACAAAACAAAAAAAAAACAACACGCATGAAATGGCAATATGTTAACAAATGGCTGCAAGCAACGTTTTTATCAGCATCATTATTAAAAAGCTGACTAAGTTGATGATGATCATGATGGTGATGACGATGGCCTGTGATGCAAGTCAATTAATTTTTATACCCACCACCAAAAAGGAGGTAAATTAAGTTTGTAATTGCGTTGGTAACACATCAAAATATTGGTTGTAGAACCAAAAAGTCTATATGTTCTGGGTCTTGATAAGATTCTAAGAAGATCTAACCATATCTATCCATCTATTAAAGGCACAATAGAGCTTAGAAGAAAAAAACATAGATCTATGAAATTTTTACCAAACATATCATATTTCACACAAATGTTTGGTATTGAAAATGGGCAAAATCTATTCAGCAGGATCCTAGTCATAGATCAATATTTAATCAACCTCAATATTTTTCAAATATTTTTTTTAATTTTCTTTAAATATAATATAGATAATATCATGAAATATTGCACACTTTATTTTAATTATAGAAGGACAAGTCCTGTTGATAATGGTAGGAATCGGTCTACGATTTCTCATAGCCCCCCATTTGTCTTTATGGTAGGTACATAAATGTCTATAGAAAAGCAGTATCTATACAAAATTCAGCAAAAATAAGTTTCATGCAATGAGAAATCTCAAAACGATATTTTGTTTGCATCGGTCCATATTTTGACATAGCCTCCTACAAAGTCCCCTCAAGAAAATCACTTAAATGCTCTTATTTTACACTACATAGATACGGCGAAAAAAAAACAGACAACATCAACGACTGGAGAAATATTTTTGTAGCCAAAAGTCATTAAAAAATTTATAGGAATTTGGGTTAACTGAGAATTAGTTTAAGTTTTTTGTAATTAAAAAATGCCTTAACCCTTATGTGAGTGACAGGGTACCCGGGTAACTTTTTAAACTTTAATTGCGTTTTTTTTTTGGTTTCAAGTTTCTTGACGGAGTGGAACCTCTTGAGAACTCTTATTATTGTGTTTAAGATATATTTGGATAAACATTAGATTAGTTTCTTAACTTGAGAGGGTGCTGTGGGTCAATTTACATTTTTCACCCTTAACGGAGTGACAGGGTACCCGGGTACCTTAATGGAAATTTTTAATATAACATTTTTTTATTAGTATTATTTTGATTTATTTTAATGAAAATGAGTTTAAAATCATGTTGGTTTATTTCTGTTGGAATATTTTCTTATTTTTGACATGAATGAAAACGAAAAATAAAAGACAGTGTCCGTTATTTTGTGTATTTCGTTTTTTATTTATTCAAGCAAAAGACTTGAGTAAAGTACAAAAAAATTACAAATAAGATACACTTTACTATATAAAAAATCAGAAAAGCAAAAAAAAAAAAAGTTTACTTAGTTCCTTGGAAACAGGTTTCACACAGAGGACGGTTAATTGAATGTTCGTTACAAATCGGAATACAACAACTTGCGCACGCTTTCCGAGTTTTTCTATTTGTTTTATTAGTAGATCAAATAGACTTGTTCTTCTTTTGTTGTGTATTGACCTAAAAGCTTATCCATATTATCCTCCTTTAGTTTGGTATGTGAAAATTGTAGGTTTAGCAGCTAATGTAGTTTCCGTGTCCGGCTTTGTATGCATAGCAGAAAACATAACAATTACTTTCTTTTTTTTTTGAACATACGAACACAATATCCCATCCTGGCTAAAAGCAAAGTTAGTGGAATACAATTGGTATTCTGGATAGGGATCAAGCCGCCAACTCGTAACATCCTTTCCACAGAGTTCATTTGTTTCTTCAAATACTTCACTCTCGTCAGAATCATATGAATCTTCGTCTGCATCGGATGCTTCTGATATTATGTCGCAAATATTCAGCATATCGAGCCATAACCGCCGAAAAAATGTATCCCACAAACTCAAAATTTTACAGAGGAAGGTTTTTTTTAAATAAAATCATTTTGAATAAAGCCATTATTTTAAAATTTATAATGTAAATATTGTTTTGTGTAATACATTTAATTTTAATAATTTTAAATGATGTTGAACTATCGATTTCGATAAAAAAAACAACAATCGATTATGGTGTGGGATACATTATTTTGGCGGTAATGGCTCGATATGTTCATCTGATATAAATTCTCCATCATCACTCCTACATTCGTTTAATATTTCATTTATATCGGTTGAGTTTAAACGAGCTTTTTGAGAACAAGAAGCCATTGTATAACACTTTACCTTCTCGCGCTAACCGATCTTATTCATGTATGCACTTAGTTATGTATGAATGACAGTAGCAAGTAACTGAATTTGTCGATCAAGCACAAAGCCAGAGGGAAATCCCCAGATTACTGTTGATGTGAGAGTTTGAAAAAAAGTATATTTTACATTTCGTAGCATTAATCTTTATATATATTGTACTATAACATGAAACTTTCGTATATATCGTATGTGGTACCCGGGTACCCTGTCACTCTGTTAAAGGTGTTTTTTTTTTTGTCACTCACATAAGGGTTAAACCGCAGATACTTGGGTTATATGGATAATTCCACTAATTTTTGATGGACTTACGCAGGCTTACAATCACTATTATAACATCACTTGATGCAATGAAAAACACTTTTAAAATCTATTGCAAATTATTGTTAGACTATTAAACACTACTCTTAGTAATCTGTTATCTTATTTCCCACAATTAAAATCTGACCAAGAACTCCAACTACTTGGTCATATTTAACATTTAAGTAACTGACAAATAAACTACCGCAGTTGGATAAAAGGAAGTGATGCATGTCTGGAATATGAAAAAATGCATGTGGTTGTAAGTGAACGTATATGTGCTTGCAAATGCACGTATTTTAACGGGGTTTTCAACAAAAACTTTGTTTTCCATTATGAACATATTAGAATAACATTAAAGTTTTGACATTTTACTTGTTGACATATTAAGGCAAAATCAAAATTGTATGTAAATTAAATTTGGCATTTCTAAACTGCTGGTTCGATCAAGATAAAATGGGCATAGCCAATGTAGAATTTTTCGAACGACCCCACAAACCCTTTAGGAGTTGAGCTGTTGAATTTATTTCCAAAAAATTTCGATTCTGCCCCACTGAGCAGAAGTAGAAATTTTGGCAAAAAAAATTTAATTAAAATGATGCATCTGTATAAACCACATTTCGTAAATTTCGTGATATTTCTGTTCAAGATAATCCTTCTGGGACTGTTATGAAGAGTTGGACAATAAAATTGCTGTTTAGAAGCCTTTGCCTGTTGAACGTGTCACTATATTGTTTGGTTTGAAGGAGTACTTGGTTACACAGAATCGAGAAATGCTAAGAACTAAATTTTGGCCTACTATTAATTATGTAAATATCAGTGACATTTGTGACAGTACCAAATGTACACAGGCACCAACGAAATAATTTATTTATTGTATTTCAATTCCGATTGCATTTTTAACATTATAGCATTATTTTTTGTGGGTCTGTGTTAAACATAGAGAATATATAGAGCAAATCAATGCGATTAAAGCCTTGAAACTCAAAATCCGTGACGTGATTAACAAAATATCCAACCGTTTGGCCAAAATCTGATTAAAAATGTTAATAAAATAATCGGCATCTGTATGCATGGTCGTGGTGAACATCTGTCCTTTAACATTGCTCATTTATAATTAACAACTCGTACTATTTCCAATACAATAAACTTTGAAGGATTTTCATATAAATTCTTTGTTTTATTTTGTTTTTAAAAATAAAGTATTTATTGAAGAACCCTTTAAATCGACATATATATTCATATGTGTTGATATGTTATGGCAACATTCATAATTGTTTTATGATCAAAAATAACCGTCATCTCCGTTTCTTCTGACTCGAAAATGTATGAGTCGTTGTCGATTTATACATAAACTCGTATACATATAAAACTGTATGTGATGTGTGATTTTTTGTCTATTGCATGCTCAAGTTCCCATTGTGGAATACTCAACTCATACGTTTTTTTTTTTTCTGTTTCATCCTGTTTTCATCCTTTAGCATCTGTAGAAAATTTGTTTGTTGGTTGGCAAATTGTATGCAGATGAATTTTATACACACACACATACTAACACACGCACTCGTACCAAACACTTACACACACATACATATATATAAACACATGTATGTGTGTGTAAATGTTTTTCACATGGTTGCATTTATTGCCCCTGTTGTTATTCATATGACGTTCTTAGGAAGCAAAAAAATCATCATTGTACAACAACAAGAACAATAATAGTACGAACAACAACATCAACATCATCGACATCGACTGCAAAAACATTTTAACCAAAGAAAAAAGCCTTTAGGCTTCAGCTTCCACAAAATGTTCTTAATTGGAAAAATAAACAAAATATTTCTTGAATTTGTTTATTTTCACACTCGCATGATTATTGTCCTACAAACAAGCAGTGAGTGTTATTTTTACACAAGTAGGACTAGATGTACGAGTATTAGTTCTTGTTTTCCGTACTTTAGCACATCGACATAAAAGTGCCATGAATTTTTGGCGTTATTGTTAAGAGTTGGAGGTTAGGCTGTTGACAACAGCAATACCAAAAAACTGTAGTCTATATTCTTGCAACATACATAATGCAAGTAGTGGCAGTAGCACCGTTGAGGATGACTAGAAGCACTTAATGTACAATGTACCACGTAGAACGTTCTATAAAACGACAATATCAACGATGCGTTTATGATTTTGTTGCCTTGGTAATTATAAGCTCTAAAAGTTTTGCACTTGTATTGTTGCAAGAGTATGTATGTACAATGTATGCATATGGTTGAGATAGTGGCACGAACAAATATTGTTGCTGTATTGCAATTTAGTTTATATCCAATTTTCTTTTGAGTTGTTTTGTTGGCATTAGGATTTCCAAATGAATAATTTAGCTTTAACAATTTACAATTCAATCACAAATTGAGTAAAGTCATTAGTTTGGTAAAAAACGCAATATAATAAAGCAAACTATAATAAAATTTGATAAGAAATGTAAATTGCTGAAATTTCAAACTAATATTAATACATACTGTGAGCGTCAAAATAAAGTAAACCCCACATGTTATTAAAAAAAAAGCTTAATGTTCGATAACCGAATAAGAAAAAAACAACTTTCTAATTATTTCCAAATTAAATTATGTTTACGATCTATTTCGTTATAAGTAGACTGTATATTTAATTTATTTGTATATATATTTAAATCGACTTGTCTTTATGTACACAAAGAATACTTGTCTGTTTGATCAGACTGACTTTAACATTCACCAGTCATACATTAAGGGTTGAATTCATATAAACAAATATTACATAATATGAGAGTAAGTGAGTAAGTCAAAGTTAATGTCCAAATGTAAAGTTCATAAAATAAGAATGTTGCATTCATGGGAATGGTTCCTTACCACTTAATTATAAATATAATATTATATTTAATTTTTATACAGTTATTTAAGTAGAATTGAATTCGCAAAAAATTAAAAGCGTGTACAAATTTTAAATTAGAAATAGATAAAATCTTTGGTACACATCACTGTATAATAAAAGGAATTATAGACAACGACACCAGACATAATACCGTAAAAAATTGACTGGTGCAAAATAAGCTAATCGTCTTACAAAAACTCAGGTAAAAGCTATAGTAACAGAAGTAAGAACCCAATGTCTAGTGTTAAGAATGTTACGATAGCTGAAAATCTCACGAAAACGTCTGGACAACCTGTAAGTGTAAGTACGATTAGATCTTTGCATCAAAATGGTCTACATGGTAGAGTGCCACTTAAGAAACCACTTTTTAATTTCACAAAAAAAAAATACATTGGTGAGTGAAAGTTTAGGATATCAAAACCCCCCAAAAACATGGCGAACCAAGAACGAAGTTAATATGATTTCAAGACGGTTAAAAATTTCGGCGACTCAGTAATGGTTTGGGGTTGTATAGCGGCATCAGGGTAATCTTATATTTATAATTAGACATTTTAGAATCTACATTGAAAAGCGCAGAACTAGATATTTCAACATGACAATGATCATACTCATACCTCAAAAATTGTAAAATATTGGTTGCTGAGAAATATTTCTTGCAAGCATAACCTAAAGGCAGTAAAACAGGATGAATGAAACTAAAAATTGATACAAACAAAATATTGAATATAATGTTTAACATAATTTTAAAATATATGTAGTGTAGGTTACTTTTTCGTTACAATGAAATTATTCACATAGTAGAATATTTTATCGTATATGGATATCTCGATTTTGTTTTTTTTTTTTTTTTTTTTTTTTTTTGTAAAATTAGCGATTTTTAGGATAGAATTACTTTGGATCAAGTATTGTAAATAATTAAAACTAATGAAAACAACAAAATAAACCCTTATTTTTATCGGCAGCCCTTTAGAAGAATTAAAAAGTTGTTCAACTCAATACTTTAATTCACTAAAATTTTTGTGTAGAATAAATACATTCCAGAATTTTATTTTATAATGAACTTATCAAATTTTTTATTTACTTGGTAGTTTTTGTAAAATAAACTCATGATGAATTCATTGAAATTTTAACTATATTAATATGTTAGACAAATTGAATGATAATTCTAATTCATTGCCTGAATCCGGTGACATAAATGTTTAAATATTTATGTAGTCAAAAAAAGCTATTGGATAGTGTTGCACCACAAATTGATACTTATCAATTAATTTTAAAGAAAAACTAAAAGAAAATTATAAATTTTTTTTATTTTATGAGATCGCATTATATATTGCACAACATTTAGATCCACCTGCGTTTCATACTTATTCCAAATTCCTAACATTGTTTTATTTCTATTCCTTTGCAATATTTTAGCCCTTTCAGACCCGGCGCCAAACTATCAGGAATTTATTTATAATTTTTGGAATATGTCATATCTACAACGTTTTATTATTTTTATATTTTTCAAAGATTTTCAGGACACGCACACTTGATGCATCTCTGTCGATTTTCATTTATATTTTTAACTAAAACATATGTTAATTGCATGAAACGATTTTTTAATTAATATATGTTTATGCACTTCATTATTTGTAGACGATTCATACTTTTGTAATTGAAGACTCTTACTTAATTCCATGGCCCATTTTGCTAAAACTGAAATGTGATTGAAGAATTTCGCAACAATTCAAATAATGGTAAATCAAACAGAAGAGAAATGTGAGAAGAAAATATAAAAAACAATCAGGACAATCGATGCATGTCAGTCAGTGTCTTCACTCACCAAGTGTGGTTCTAAATGGTTTTGTGGGACCTGTAACTTTTCCAACCAAGTTTCAAAACAACTTGGCTTGTTTTAATAAAAAAGGGGATTGTTTATTATTACTGGAAATTCTGATTTTATTTAAAATAAAAAACACTTTCCTTTAAATTCGTTCCAATATTGTAGTTGTACAAAATGATGTTTTATTTGACAATTAAATGAAGGGCTCGATACAAATCAAAAGAAGCTACTTAATTCTTCAAAGTCTAAGCAACGAATAATAAACAAAATGGCTCGGAAAAATCAATTGCGCAAATTTGTATAAACTTTCAGTTTTTCACAACAATTTCGACCTGTAACTGCAGGCTTAAAATCCATCATCCGCATGTTTTCATCGTGAAGTATTTATACTGGATATTGAACATAATAACTTTCTGAGTCGACTTAACGACTCAGTACGTTCGGCTGGCTGCCTGGCCATGTAAATTTTTGTGCAAGGTATATGTAGCAATTTTGAATATATTGCGATAAAACTTTGTAACCAAGGACAATTAGTATTGAAATTGTTTAACATCAATAACTCCATTATTTAACCTAACCTACCTTGTCCTTCCGAAATAAGACCTTTTTGGTTATAAATGTTTGATTTAAATATTTATCCAAACAAATTTAACCAGAAATAATTTTTGAATAAAACAAAATCACCGACCGACTTCAGCAAATAACATTAACGGGCACAGATTTCATATTGAAAAAACATTAAATTCTTTACATCTCAGCACATCTATCTCACATGTTAACCCTAAATTAAAGTCAAGTTTGTAATTGCTTAAAAAAACCCATACAAACTTGCAATTTATGGCCAATATCAAACACATACTGTCTACAATGCTGACCCCACAATTTTTATTTTCTTAAATTTTTTTGCTCTTTCCCCATTTCAAAAACTGGTTATTTAAACACCGCCAATAAACTATTTTCTTTCGTATTTTTGTCCTGCAATTGGCGTACTAAAAACATGTTTGCTGTCGTTTGCAATTTTAACTTTGTATAGAAATTCCTTCCAAATACCCGTACATCCATTAATTCATACAGTCTTCCCACTAAATATGTGCGTAGATTTTGTTGTTTGCATATATGTTAGTATATCTCTATTTTACAAGTGCATGCGTATGTCCGCATGTTTATACTTAGAAATGCATGTATTTACCAACAACAACAACAACAAAAAACCATAAGCCATGTCAATTGATTAGATGTGTTGCCTTCAACAACATAAATCTTTCAAAGGCATCCAATATATCATGTTACAATCACTTTTAACCAATATCATCATTTACCACGATGGCGGATGCTAAACATTCATGCTTGCGAAGAAAAACAAAATCCAACCAATATGTGACTACAGTTTTTCAACACCCCAAATATGTACATATGTATATGTATGTATTTATGTATTTTTGTTGACTAAACTATCAACTTTATTGATTAGGGTTTTATTGTGTCGGCGCTATGACTTGACGTTAAGAATTTGCATGTCTCCTATTTGTGTAGCATTAGACAGGATGATAATGGTTTATTTTAAGATGAATAAGACAGACCTTTTGTTTAAAGCAGTCAAAATACGATTTGTTTTAAATTAATTTGTCAAGTGAGTAAATTTATTTATTGACAGTTATTCAGGTTGCACCGACCAATCAGAGAAGTTTAAAATTAAACTGTAACAACTTTAAATTAATCTATGTCTGTTTATTTAAATAAGAAAATACGTGGCATTGCAAAACAAAAAGAGCACACCAAAACACGACTAACCTTTTTATCTGTCAAAAACAAACTGACAATCCAAAATGGCTGATATTACCAACATTTATGATAGGCATGTCTACCAACATAACAGAAAAAAATGCGAAATTCGAACATACGTAACTTACGAAATTTTAAAATAGCGGTTATTTTTGGATTAGACCTCAAATAGTTTAAACAAAGTTCTTCACATATATTAATCAACATTTGGTTACTAATTCTACATATTTGATTGTTTGATTTTAGACATTGATAATAATTATTTCTAAATGACTGAAGGCGGACATTTTGTTTGAATTTTTTTTTTTGTTTTGTAAAGTATAAAATATTATTTTGATATTTTTATTTATAAGATAGAAATGTAGATTAATGTGTTTTTTGAGAGTGGTCCTTATATGGAATCCATCGCCTATAATGGCCATACAATTCGGTAAGATGATTTTTATGCGTATTTCTATTGCTTTAAAATTTTTAACGTAATAAATGTTCTTATAAATGATTTATCAATATTTAAGTGATTTCCGGCATTGGATTTTATATTTCACACTAAAGTATAAAAAATTGTCTAAAGTTATGTTTTAAAAGGACGTAAATGTCATATTTCCCATTAGAATAAACGTATTCCTAAACCAATAAATTGAAAAAGCCACGGTTTTTAAAATTTTTTAATTTAATAGCATTTTTATAAAAGCATGATTTCTTAATTTAATTTATTTTTTTTCACCACCATAGTAGGAGGGTATATTGGATTTGTGCTGCTGTTTGTAGCGCCCAAAAGTTTTAGTCTAATACTCACCTTACACCATATCAATCGACTCAAAAACATTTTCTGAATCGATTTAACTATATTTGTCCATTAGTAGCAATATTATATTGTAAAGTAAAGGTGCTGCTTTAATTTTTATAAAGCTTTTGTAAAATAAAGAACTACCAATTGCTGTGTTAATTAATATTTCTACAAAACCGTTATTCTTTCTTGAGCTAGAAATTACCGATTTTTTTTTAGCTTTTTGCGACCTTTATTTTGTAGTTTGGAAATAATAGAGCGCCTTTTGTAGACTCTTATCACCACCGATGACTAACTTTAAGCTGTTTAGCTGTTAGTCGTGTAGAATAGCTACTTTTTGTCATTGCTATTAAAATTTGATTTGCATTGGATAACTTGCAAAAAGTGTTTACTATATACAATTAAATTAATACTAAAATACTGTTTTTTAGTATTAGAAATCTAAAGGAAAATTTTGATTTTTTTGTGCAAATAGTACATGGAAGTTTTTTTTGTTTGTACTAATTGTTTATTTGCCGAAAATTATAATTTTAAACCTTAATAAATGACTAAAAACATTTTGAAATTTTCTTTATTACTTTCAGTTTCTCGTTTAACATTCTTAAATACAAGTTGTTGTTCAAAAGTATTCAATTGTGTTTTATTTGCTGCAGGATTTTATGTGAATAATGCTTTATTGTTTGTTTATATAGACAATTTACTGAATGTTAATGAAATTTATTGTAGAAGTAGAAAAGTATTAACAGATTAAATATTACCAATTAATTAAGGACTAATTAAACTTTATGGCATCTCTAAGATGTTTTTTAAATGAATGTATGTTTACACTTTAATTTCAAATACCACTCACATTACTAATGTGGGGATTACAAATATTGTGCAAATACACGTGTTTCAGCAATTTGTCATAAAAGCTGATTAAGCAACAATTTATGTCACACAAAAAATAGCAAAGAATTCATCAAAAAATTATTACACAGAACTCTACCTATGTATCAAAGGTAGACTGATTATGTTGATATTTTTGTTCCTAGCTTCCACAAAAACTCTTTAATTCCTCCAAAAAAAAACCTCCACAAACGACTATTGCCACAAATTTAAATTTCAAAGCAATAAAAGAATTTTCTCAATAAATTGTAAACAACGTGAAAATTCGTATACAATTTATTTTATTTTTTAATGCATTGTACTCGTATTTATGTTCTCATTTCATAGCATACCATTATATTCTTAAAATCCTAAACAAATAGTTTCTTCAACATTACTTATAAAATTGTTTGACCTTAAAAAATATAAAATTGGAAGCAAAGTTTTTAAAAACTGCCCACAATATAAGCATTTTCTTGTAAGTAAAATGATTATTTGTACATTTGTTTGCTTAAAATTCGTTTTTCTTTTAAACTTTTTAAAAGAAATTACAATAAATCTTGGTTCGACAATGAAAACACAGGACAGTAAGAGCTTAAGATATTAGAAAGTTAAAAAATTTGTAAATTTGGTATATTCCTGCCTATTACTCCAATAAAACTACATAGCGTATGATTAATATTTAATTTAAATAATCATACATTTAGAAAATGTACGATTTCACCTAAATAATTAATCATACGTTTTATAGATTTATAATTGTATTAAATTACAGTCAAAACAATTACATTTCCAATGTTTCTTCAAGCAATTATGTTTATGTACTCGTTTTTAGTCACATTAATGCACTTATTAATTAATTGACAATATCTTTTAGAAAATCATTTAATTTAATAATGTTTTCATATATCAAGCAAATACTTTTCACTAAATAACAAATAAAAATGTCATCCAAAGAATTGAATTAAATACAATTTAGTAAAAGCAACACGAAAGAAATAAATCTTTCAAATTGTTTCACAACAACAAAATACTCGTACATACAACGTTTATAAAAAAAAATCTGAAAGTTCAAGGTTATAAAAAACTGTTTTCTCTACATTTGGGTGAACAAGATATAAACAAGAGAAGTATACTAAAACGAAAACAATATACAATAGAAAAGCTAAAGTCATCAATAATGCAACCAAGAAACAAAAACCAAAATGCCCAAGTGAAATGTTTACACATGCACAAAACAAATTTAAAAAGTTATTTAAACAGAAATGTTTATTTTTTTCTGCTTTTCTACAACAGTTGAACCTGCATATACAAGTTTAAAGAAATTAACAAAACAGTGTTAATAGAAGAATATCGAAGAAGAAAATAAACTGATTAAATAAACATTTAACTTATGAGTTGGTGGCAACTTAAATGGAAAGAATTGTAATTTTTGTTCATTATCTAAATCAAATACATAGACTAAAATGGGTTTGGAAAATTTCAGCCTTAGATTTTTTGTTTATTTGTTTTTATATGTCCATGAAAACAAATGCACTTATACTAAATTTATGAACATGCAAGTAATGTTGATTTTCTATTTACAATACAAGGTTTCACTGTTTTAACGAATAAATAAAATAGCAAGTAATTTGTCCTTATTACAAACAAATATTGTGAAATAATGTCTAGACGGTAATGTATTTTCCGCACAATATTTAAATCTACTGAGGTGCAACCAGGCATCAAAAAATACAATTCGTTTGATTTTATTTCATGCATCCCAGCAATTTTTGCTGTCAGTGATTTAAATGGCAATATCTACCCAAAGATTATCGTGGCAAATACTTACATTTGGCACAAATGAATACATGTTAGTAATTTGTTATTGCATAAAAATAAAACTATTAAAGAAAATTAGAAAATGTCTTTTGTCGTTTATTTTGTGTTTAGTATTTAACAAAATAATTTATAAATCAGAATTAAAATTATCAAATTCTAAGAAATGAAAACAACCCTTATGTTTTTATTTATGCACCATACGAAAACTTTAGCGAATGAGAATTAGTATTTTTAATATTTAGTTTAAAGCCCGTTCTTTTGTATAAAATTTTTTACATGTTTTATCTATTTTTTTTACCAATTAATTTTGCATACTATTACATTCGCGCTGTACCCGCTTCCAAAGCTCGTCCAAATGGGTAGAAGTTAATCGGTATAAGTACGGCACAATTTTCTTTCAATTCATATATTTTAACAACCAATAATTTCATTAATATTTTTTATAATTTGGGATATATTTACACTTTATTTAAAAACATAACAAAAATTTCAATTCATTGAAACCCCTTTTTTAAGAATATAAAAAGTGCAGGTACTTAAAAAATTAAAAATGCAAAATCTACCAATATTTATTCGTACGGCTTATCTAATTAAAATTAATATTGTGTAACATCACCTTTTGCTTTAATTACGGATTTCAATCGTTATGGAATTCCATATTTCTAAGATTTTTTATTTAAATCGGCATTTTTTGATTTTCATTGAATCATTTCTTACTCAATTTAGCTGTGTGAGCAGGTGCCCCATCCTGTTGGAAAATGTAATCGCCAAAGGAACTTAGGCTTTCTATTGAAGTTTTCTTTAAGAATGATTATGCAGCATTTACCGTACTTTCAATAAAGCACCCTTAGCAGACATGCATCCCCAAATCATAGCACTGGCTGGAAACTTTACGGACCGTTTCAGGCAGTTCCCAATTTCCAAATCAAACTTGGACTCGTCACTGTTTGGCCGTGAGCAACGGTTTTAATTTTGCCTTTGAAGTATGAATTTTTATATTAAGTACCTTTAGCTGTATGAGCAGGTGCCCCATCCTGCTGAAATATGTAATCGCGAAAGCCCACATAAGCGTATCAAAGCGACTGCAAGTTACATATCAGCAGTAATCACTTTTTGGTGGTTAGTCTTGCTGTCCAGCGGCTAACTAGTTTACATATTGCTATAGAAGCATCTTTTGGTGTTACACACTAGTCTCTTTCCATTTGTGTTATCATGAGATGTGAGTCCGCATTCTCTAATAGCTTTTGGCGTCCTCTGATTTATGGTTTCGGAACAATAAGTGCCTTTTTTGACACTTAGAGCCACTTTTTGTCAATGCATCTTCATAATTTATTATAATTTGTACTTTAATCTGATTTGTGTTGGATAATTTGCAAAAAGTGTTTATCACATGCAATTTATTATTTACCAAAAATTTTTTGCTGGGTTTTAATATACTCGTATAAATATTTACAAACATAAGAGCACATAGAAACCAACAGAATATTCTGTTTCTAATTTATTTTCTTTTTTTAACTGAGTTTAATGAAATATATTTGTACAAAACTGTAACATTTACACATGAACATAATTTATTACTCTATTAACATCAGTATTGTAAATGGTTCCAAATCAACAATTGCGACTTTACTTAGTTTTATAGAAATTTTGTTAAGAAAAACACTCTGGTGCACAGTCTTAACATCAACTATACTATTTTTAATCTACAGCTTTTCGTCAGTGTAAAGCACATTAGAATTATGTAAAACTTATTGAAACTGTGAGAAGTTTATTTGTTAAAAATATATATACTTTTCTATCAAAAACATGCCAAAAAAAAAAAAAAAAGATGAGAGTACGTAATCACTATGACAAGATGATTGATCCACATACGTCATTAAGTGCGGCTTTCACTGATTTGTTTTTAATATATACATGATGATTACTGATAACTCAACAATAATCAGACTCACAAATTACATACCAATGATTCCCTGTCTTCAGACATAACTTCTCCTTCGCTGAAAAAAAAATTATCTCGTTTGGAGCACCGATTTAGAAATACAGATTAAGTTTTTTGCATACATTTTGTATATATAGGTGTAAAATTGAGTGTGTGTATGTGTGTGTGCGTTTACATGCATAATCTAGCACTTTGTTACTTATTTATATTATCAGTTTATTATATTTTACTATAATTTAATTCAATATTAATTCAATTTGAAATATTAATAATAAATAGTTATACATATGTATGCATTTATTTTATTATATTTATATTGTATATAATTTTTTTATTATTATTATAAACATATTTATATATGCGTGCCACAATAATACTCTCTCTATACTGTTTAGTTGTTAGTAAATTGTTTTGTTTATATTTCCATAATATATTTACCTTTAATTTTTTTTTCTTTACACTTAATGCATTTACTACTACAAACTTTTGCATGTTTGTGTATTGTATTGCTTAATTTCCACAAACATTATTACGAGTATTAACAAAATTCAAATATCACGTAAGAACGTTAGGAATTTCTATTTTATACAGGTTGAGACGTTCCATCAACGTCATATTAACCCATTTCCGGCCGTGAAACATAAATGTAGACCGATTTCAATGAAATTCGAGTTCTTGGCTAATTTGAGGTTTCTGAATTCAAATCCGTTTACAAAATTCACCTAGCCCTACTGAGACCGTCAGAAACCGGTGTTCGCAAGCGCGAACGCTGGCCGCTATTCAACATAAATATTTTTTGCTTTGAAACTTAAAAAAAAAATTGTTTTTGCGTACATAAAACCTATTATATACAAGGTTCTTTCAATTTTATTGAATATGTTTATTAAAAATATATAAAATTATTATTTTTGTATGTAATGATAAAATTACTTTTGATGGTACGCTTCAAAGCACTTTGGATGTAAGTGTGCATTGCATTTTTTGCACATCCATTTTATTGGCTTTCTATAGGTTTTTATTCTGCAACGTCCAAGTTTTCCGTCTTGCTGTTCAACAACAATGTGTTCGCAATCGACTATTGGTAAGTTCTGAGGTAAAAACTCTGGAGAATTATCACAGCTTTTAGTTGATAACAGAAGTTCTTTCGCTATTAGAACACGAAAATTTTTTTGTGCCATAGGTTTTTCGTTTTTTTTTTTTTTTTTTTTGACACAAAGCACTGTAGTTTCCATGCGTTGATAACTGATGAGCTTAAAACGGAAATAAAAAATGGCCAATACCACTTTTTAGAACGGATATTTATTCTATAATTTTGCACGGCATTGTCATGCAAATCAACACCACCCATGCCTTGGTTGTAATTAAAAAACATATGTAGCTGCTAATAGCTGCCGAATTTTTTCTCCTTTTGTTGCCATCTTTTGACAGCATGCATTGGTTGAATTTGGTCAAAATTAGTAACCATTGCCACTTCCTTATTATCAGCCCAACGGCAAACTAATATATTGTTTGTTTGATCAAATTGGAAATCCGAATCTCCACGGGTGAATTTTCGTTACGATGTCTGTATTCGTTACGATATCCGAATTATTTCCTAAATAAAACTTTTCTAAGGCGACATTTTCTAAGGCGACATTTCACAATCTTAATGTTTGGCCTTGACTTAATAATTTTTTTAATTAAGTTATTAAAATCTGCAAAATTAAATTGTTAAAATTTAACATAGTAAAACTAAAGTATATTTTATTGCATTTTTTTAAACAAAGGGCTAAGACACAGATTATCTGTTAGAATTAAAAACATTGTAACTTTTGTTGAAATTGTAGACTATGTACAAGTATAATTGACTGACAAACATTATAACTAAAAGCTTTTTCGACTTTGGATTACAAAATTCGTCAATATAAAACAATATTATTTTCCTAACAACAGTCATAAATAACAAAAAAAAAATGTGCTGTACTTACTTACAGCACGGACAATAACTTTAAACAACATAACAATAAATAACAAATAGCAAGTAAAACATTAAATAAAGAAAAATTAAAAACATTAAAAAAATGTTTATGTTCACTAAAAATTACTTACAAAAGTGCCAAGAAACCCGACAACACTCTACGAGTATAAGTTCAATGCAAGTATAGGTAAATGGCAGTGTTTGAACGTTTGTTAAAATAAAAACAACAACATAAAAAAACAAGTAAGAGTTTATATTCGGCTATGCCGAATCTTATATGCCCTCCAGCAAATTTCATCTCAATGACGACATTTACAAGAATTTTATGCATATTCCAGTTACAATCAATAACTTGCTCTTTGATAAAGATATTTACTGTAACAAACTATAAATTAAGTACCAAAAATCCGTAGGAAACTGATCGTCACATCTATTTACCCTGTGGTTATTCTCGGACCAACTTTTACAAAAGTCAATAGTATAATTTTTACATATTTATAACCGATCAGTGTAAAATTTCGGTTCGATATGGATGTTTATGTAGGTTAATGAGTTTTCGGGAGTAGTCCACATAAGAGAGCTAAGACCTATTACGGGTCAATCGTCATGGAATTCTGTACGACGATTTATATGTGCATGCGAATTATTTTTGTTGAATTTCAACGTAATAATGATTTATGCGCATTTAAGTGATTTTGCAAAGTGAACTTTATATGACGACTAGGATCAAACTAGGACCGATCATCATTAAATTTCGTGTGCATATTTCTATATTGGCATGGACAATTTGTGCCAAATTTAAACTTGCTGCTGATGCTTATAAGAGATTTATGCGTATTTAAGTGATTTCCGGAGGTGGCCTTGTTATAAGGCTTTGGCCAAAGTATTGACCGATGCAAGCAAAATATCGTTTTAAGATTTCACTTTGCCTGAAACTTATTATTGCAGAAATTTGTATGAATAAGGCTTTTCTATAGACATTTATGTACCTACCATAAAGCCATATTCCGGGAAGAAATTTGTAGGGGGCTAATGAGAAATTGTAGATCGATTCCTACCATTTTCAACAGGACTTGTCGTTCTGTAATAAAAATAAAGTGTGCAGAATTTCATAATATTATCTGCATTATATTTGAAAAAATAGCAAAAAAAATATCTGAAAAATTTCGAGGTAGTCTGAAACTTTAATCTCTAACTTGGATGCTTCTAGACCGATTTTGCCCATTTTCAATATGAAACATTTCGGTAGATTAAAAAATGTTTGGAAAAATTTCATTGTTCTATTATTCTTTTTCGAAGCTCTATCGTGATTTCAACAGACGGGCAGATAGACAGACAGACGGACATGGCTAGATCGTCTTAGAATCTTATAAGGACCCTGAATATATAGACTTTTTGGCTCTACGACCATTATTTCGATGTGTTACAAACGGAATGACAAACGTAATCTTTTTGGAGGTGAGTATAAAAATTCAACATTGTTCAGAAATTTATGTGGTCATAAAAATAAAGTAATAGATTTTAAGCGGCTTTATGTCGCAATAATGTTACATAGTCCAAGTTGGCGGTTGTATCAACAGTCTTCTGGCTAATAAAGGTACAAACAAACGCGTTTTTACTGTACTCCACAAATAGGTATTTAAAATTTTGTTTTTAATTTATAATCAAAAATATTGCTTTAAATAAACTTAGACTTTCCTAGGAAAAAAGGTAACTATAAATTTAATTGCATTAACAATTTGTCTGTTCGCTTTATTTAAAGTTATTTTTTCTGTTGTTGATGTTGTTGCTTGTATTTTTATTTACTTCACATTCATTTATTTTCTTGATTTTATTACAAACCCTTTTTTGGTTTTAATTAAAAATTAAAAGCAACATAAAGAAATGATTTCATTTATTTATGCTCAACTTGGCTATAACATGCAAATTATGTTTTTTGTATGATTGTAAACGGACAGACACAAACGGATGATGTTGGCACAAACTGTATAATTCATTTTTTTCGTATTTTCAACTTAGTTCACAGTACAATTTCATTAGTTCAAACGAATGATTTTAGTGTGTTAAAGTGTTTCTCTAGAGAAATTGTTAAACTTTGACCAAGTTAATTACGATTGTATTGTACTTCTATATAACTAAAGCGGAATAATTTGCAAAATTTTTATGCACTTGTTTTTAATTATTTCAAAAACCACAACACTGTTATAAGCAAGATTTTGTGTGACTACGGAAAAAAGTTACAGAAATCTCTGTATTTTTTTTACTTGTTAAATTTTATATTTATTTCGGGAAACAAGTATTTCCATTTTGTAGCTAATTTAAGAAAAAACTGAAATTTAAAAATGAATATATTTAACATAAATTAGTCTGTGAGATGTAGATGTAGATAAAAAGTTTACTTGAAAAACACTTTGTTATTTGCAGTGATGATTAAAACTATGTATAGACTTACATACCCAAACCCAAGCGTTAGATAATAAATTGACATACTAAGTGAAACTAATGGTGTTTTCTTTTCTGAAATAAAATGTTACACCTTTATTATGTACATTTTTATAATGTTTACCCCACATTTTAAAGATGTCGCATTTTTAATGTTCAGAATGGAACATAAAATCACAACAGTGTAACATTTTTTTTTTCATGTACAGCTGTTTTTGTTTTTTCTCAAAAAGACTAATGGCACCTTCCCGACTAATACGCAAATCCTTCTTAAACTATAAAAATTATATACATATATAAACATACATTACATATATAAGAAGTAGGAGACATTGTCCTATGAAATTTGGCATACATCAACTTCAGAGTATTCATTAATTACGTTCTCTACAAAGCCTTTCACTCGCGGTTGTGGATTTCTTTCTATAATCATATCAAATATTTCATCATCATCAGATGATGAAGATGAATCCAACAAGTCATCCAAAAATTGTTCAGCACATAAAAAAGTAGTAATATTTTCTATTTTGTATATATTTTTTTTTTCGTTTCTTAACACAAATACACATTCATAAACAAAACAAATGTCAGCTGTTTTATCGTGCGATTCTCCCCCTCTAAAAATATAGAGTGTGAAAGGTGCACCATTTTATTTATTTTATAGAGTTACATTTATTGAAAAGAACACACTACACTTTAGCAGTGTTGACATTTTTTCAGAAAAGAACACAAAAAAAATTAAAAAAGGTGCGAAATGGGGAAAAAGTGTAACATTTTTGCCAGAAAAGAAAACGCTATAAGTGAACAAAATTGAAATATGAAATTGGGAAAATATATTTCTATTAAAGCATTGTTCACATAATATTCGGTCGCATAAATGTTTTAATTATTGTGTAGCAAGTAGAGCGTTTAAATACGTTTGAACCTCAAATTGATACTCATTTATTAATATTTAAGAAAAAAAATCTGGTTTTGTTTAAAGTAATGGCATTGACGGTTGCACAACATTTTGATTCAACTGTTTCCTTATTTGAAATTGATAACAGTATTTTTATGGTTCTAAACTTCAGTATCAATTTATTTTAAGTTTCCTTTCAAAATAGCCAAATATTGTTCAATTGGCAACAGCTAAAAACAATTAGTAGGGTATATACATTTTTTTATTATTCTGATTTCTTCGATATCAACCCTCAATCGGGTCAAATCTCTACTGAAGAGTATATGTCGTTTTTGCAGGCATTATTTTACTTAAATGTCATAACTAAAGTGTTGACAAAGGAGGTTCGCTTAAAAACCACATTTATAAATTTGTATATATTTATATTCCGAGTCGGCTTCCTCTTGTTTCCCTGCAACAAAAAAAGTTTGATCCTTGTAGTTGATTGAGATCCATAATAGGAAATTTATTAAAACTTCGTCGTAAATAATGCGTACCATTACATCAATACCATCCTGCTGTTCATTAATAATTTGAATATTTAATTGTAATGTTAGATTTTCAAGGATCTTGTTCACGATTTTCTTCCTATGTTGATTTTTCATTACACAGGATTTTCACATTGAACAGCAAATCACTAAAAAAAACAAAAAAAAAGTATTTCCATTAGGTTTTTAAAAACAGCTTCTATAGCGTGATCGGGTTTTATGTGAACAATGCTTTATAAACACAAATTTACACAGAATATATTAAGATTGGCATTCTTTTATATACCAACTTTTCAGAGGCTTCAACTTACACAGTGCTGGAAATTGCGGAATTTGAGTTTTCGATTGTGATGACCATTACTGGAAAAACCATCGTTTCCTTGTGTATATGGGGTTCCGATTTGATCTACATGGAGTCTATGTCCTTAGGTTGCATTTTAACAGCTTTGAAAAGTTATACTTTGGTTATCAGTCCACGAGCGGACAATGTTATTTTATGCATGCTTTGAGATATTGTCTCTGCTTTGAATGTGTGTGTGTTTTCAGTGAGTTTAGTTAAGTTGCAAAAGAGGCGTTTGCAACTGGATTTTGGTTTCCATCAACTATGACGCCAATACTAAGCTTTACTTTTTGACCATAGCTGTAAGTTAAGTGCAGTGAAATTTTGTGTAACATTTTTTGCTGTGGCTGTCGCCAGAAGTGGTGACAGGATCCCACCCTGAGAAACTTCTTATGTAAGTTGTAAGCGTCTGTCACTAAACTCTATATACTGAATTAAAATAATAACTGATTTGCTGTTTTCTTCCCTGGAGGTTGATATAGCTGTCGCTGAGTTGACAATCGTTGGTCGAGTGAGACTCGAATCGTTCGAGAGCAAAGATTCAATTACCGTGGAATCTCTTCATGTTGTTGGCCAGACTGACAAGTCTTCGACAAGTCTAGCCTAACAAGAGTTATCCTTTTACAAGCCTTCTGCTAGTTTAAGTCCTGTGTGTTCTGCGAGACAATGGCCGTTAATGCTTTGTTGGTGCAGTGCATTTAACGCAATACATATTAGTGTTGACGTTACAAGTCATCTGTGAAAAGAACCCTCTCGAGTCTTTGTGATATGACACATTACAAGAAGAATAGCAGTCTCTAGGATTGCCGTCAGTAGCATTCTTACTAATTTTGAGGATTATGAGGCTATTGACTTCCCGAAGTGTTTCAACATTAACATGATACCTTGGTTGTAATTGCGTTATTAATTACGGCGTTCAAAGACAATAAAATCGTTGAGTCAGTCTAGATAAACGGTTAATGTTTTACGATAAATAGGTTTATTTTTGATACTTTAATTTGGATGTTATTGCAATTTAACAGAAATATGGATAGCCCTCCTGATATACGGAACACTGTGATGGAGGTTGCTACTGCTTTTGTTTCAATTGCGATGAAGAGGCTTTTGGTGTGGAATATGATGACATAATTTAAGGCTGAAAGATCACCCAGGGTGAAATGTTTGCTCTGACTAAAGCAGTTCAGCTAATATCAAGCGATAACATAAAATGTTTAATATAAAATTTCGCACAACCGCAAATTCAACTGAATAAATTATCTCATATAATTTCAAATATTCTATTTTCAAGTTAAACATCACTCTTATTTGTTTAATAAATTTGTTATAAACTCTCTTCCTTAGTCTTTTGTGGCAAAGCCCACTCCTTTGACTTCTTTATCATTATTACTCACAACAATAATATTGTATTTTACTACGTTAATTTGCAAATGTGTGGTAAGATTTTTTTTATTAATTATAACTTGTCACGATTTTACCTTATTATCTTGTTCGCAATAAACAAACAGCAATAAAACATTATTATCAAAAAGATTGCATGTTTTACAATATTCATCACAGCTATAACATTTTAATAATTAATTATTTTTACTTAAATCATTTGCTTTGTTTGTATTTTATGTTCGATACAAATTGCATGTTTGAAATATTATTAAAAACACACCATGACAGTCTTTGAAGCCAACATAAAGTATTAATTACTTTTGGTAGTTTATATTAGTTCATGCAGAAATCAAAGACATCTTATGTTCTTTTAGTAATGGATCAACATTAATGTGTTATTAAAATTGGATGAGGGTAAAAATAGTTACAGATTATTTTAGCTATGCCAGTACAAACACCTGGGGCCAAATTACGACATTCGTGATCGAATGAGCTATCGTATCGAAAAATGATTTCAATATAGAAATTATGATAAAATGTACTAAATTTCTTGCTCGATATCGTATGCCATAATCTCAAATAAGAAAATTACGATAAATTTTAAGCGATATTGAATGCGGTAATTTGGCCCCTGAACTTTTTCTATACATCTTTGTTATAATGTTGGAAAGACAAATTCATTAAATGAGCATTAGTGTAATTTAATTTAAATAGTAATAAATAGGATAGGAAATATGTATAACTCCCCTTAACCAATAATTTGCGTTGACTTCACAAACAATATTTTACAATCACACAAATAATCATGGGTGTGTATTTCTATTTAAAGGAGTGTTTAACAGGAAGGGTTTCCTTTAGCGTTTCTTTTGTGATGTTGACTCTTTAACATTTTTATGCACCAACAAAATTTATTCATTTTGAAAAGGTAAAATAAAACAAATTTTTTAGCTTTAACATAAAATAAAATAGTAATATAATGATGATACATGCATACATATGTATATATGTATGTAACAGAAATGTGTTTATTTATCTAATCAATATTTTATAAATAATTATATAAAATATGTGACTAAGCCTGCTTTAATAACAAGGTGTGAATTTTAGAGGAAATCAAATTGACGAAACCCCTTTCATGTGTATAAACACTAATCAAATTTCTACCCCTATAAATCTCATTTGTGTAAATAATAAAAAAGAAATCCATTACCTTTTTTGGTATATATTTAAATACAAATATGAAATGAAAATATAAGCAGCAGTAGTATGTTTATATATGAGTAAGGGACTACAGTGAAACGTGTTAGAGTTTTAGTAAAATTGAATTATTTTCAACACAGTATTATTATTTTAATTAATAATTAATAGGCAAATAAAAGACATCATAGACACAATCACATCACATGTACATATATGACACATGTACTTTTGCATATACGGTAGGTATGTTGTTAAGTTATTTAACAAAAATCTTGAAATTTTAAAAAATTTAATATATAAAATTCTTATTTTTCAATATTTTATAGCATTCACTACATAATGTTAAAGCTTTATCTAATAAGATAACTACACTTACAGAAGCTCTAAGAACGTAGAATATTTTATCAAATACTATCGAAGCAGCCTCAGCTGCAACTAAATTGATGGTAATGGGAGAATGATTTATAAATAAACATACAATAAACACAAAAGGATAATAAATATCCCTGAAGAGTTGAGTTGAGTTGAGAGAAAAATGTGAAGAAATTCGAATCAATTTTATTAATATACATTTCTAATTCAATCGAAGTAATTGAATCAACTTTTTATCTGGAATTCTTAAATTATCCTACTTTACAATATATGTATATCTGTTATCTTAACAAAAATTGATGTTTTATATGAAATGATAAAATCGTTTAATATCGAAAAAAGAAGAATTGACTGTAATCACTTATATTTTCTACCAAATATCGTTGTTGTTTATGCACTTCTAAAATAGCCTCTAGATCCTTTTATACTGGTCTAAAATGTAGAACAATATAATCTGTGAAAATATTAATTTTTGGCAGTATATATAAGACAGATTTCAATTTAGACCACTATTCAAGGCTCTCAAACAATTTCTTTCACTAATTTAAATTTATACCACTAATAAATGATTAGAGCCCCTTTAAAAATGTTCGATTTTTGGTGGGATATATAAATGATTTCTATTTCTATTTACTATATTTATTTTACAACAATATTTACAAGATTTTTTGCATACTCCAGTTAAAATCAAGAATTTATATTAGTCTTCTCTTTCAGAACTGCGCTTTGTTTATATTTTTGCACTCTGTAACATAAAGCGTTTTACTTTAACACACAATATATTATTATATTGTGTTTGTTAAAAAAAAAAGCTCTAGAAAACAGATTTTGGCACTTTGAAACATCAAAATTATCTCCTCTTTATACTCTGTGGTTATTATCGGAAGTGGAGCTTTTACGGGAGCTATTCCCAATTATATACCAACCTTCACAAAAGCCAGTAGTATAATTTTTTTCCTACTTATAACTGATCTGTGCAAAATTTCAATTCGATATGGATGTGTATGTAAGTTAATGAGTTTAGTAGTCCTTTTATGAAATTCTTAACGACGATTTGTATGTATACATATGTGAATTATTTGTATTGAAATTCAACTTGACAAGTAATTTTTTAAGTAATTCTTCGAAGTGAACTTTATGGGGACTACGATCAAATATGGCTCGATAGTCATAAAATTCGTTAAGAATATTTTTATAAATGTATGGACTATTTGTGTTGAATTTAAACTTGATACTGAGTTTTAAAAGAGATTTATGCTTACTTAAGTGATTTGTGGAAGTAGACTTTATATGGAGCTATTAAAATATGGACCGATGCAAACAAAATATCTTTTTAAGATTTAATTTTTCATGAAACTTATTATTGCAGAATTTTGTATGAATAAGGCTTTTCTATAGACATTTATGTACCAGAAAGCCATATTTCGGGAATATATTTGTATTCCGTAGAGCACTTCCTACTATTTTCAACAGGACTTGTCGTTCTATAATAAAACAAAGTGTGCAGAATTTCATGGTATTATCTGCATTATATTTAAAGATAATACCAAAAAATATTGGAAAACTGTCGATGTATTCTTTCTACAGACGGGACTTCAGTACACCTTCAACAAATGGACAAACGGACGGTCATGGCTAGATCGTCTTAGAATCTTATAAGAACCTACGATATGTAATTTTTGATTGTACGGCCAAAAATTCTATGTGTTACAAATGAAAAGACAAACTTAAAGCCACCATGTTTTTGGTGAGAATAAAAACCAATATAATTTCTTCACTAGTTGACAAATTTATATACTTTACTTAACACTGCACTGAAAGTTTATGCCCAAAACATTAAAATCTCCTGAATATAGCAGATGTAAAAAACTACTGCGTTACATAACTGAGTTTTCTCAATTTTGTTAGTTAAAGAAATTGTAATACATGTAATACCTACACTGGAATTAAAATAACTTTAAATGCCAATATTCACAAATAAAGTTTGACGTTAGTTAGGAATCAACTCAAACACTCGATCAAGCATACTATTTAACAGATTTATTCTTATATCTTCAGATATAGATCTACAAGCATCTCTAATAGCATATTTTAGGTGATATATGCTTCCATATTTTTGGTTTTCAGCATAAATTTGACGATTTATTATTCCTCAAATGTTCTCAATGAGGTTCTAATCTGAATAGCCTTTGCACAGGCAACTGCTTTTGTCGAGTACTACTCTGGCTCTTTTTACAGTCTACTTATGGTTGGTTTGAACACATTTACAATGACTCTTCATTGTGTTACTGACACAATTTAAAATTCTGCGAGTGTTACGTTTAGAAAGCTGTTTTCTAGCTGCAACTTTTATTTTTACCTTTATAATTCGGATTATTTGCAAAATTTGCTACTACAACCAGTTTATTATTATTTTTTTTTTGCCAATTGCTCCAAAACTGAAGCTACATTTGATATAAACTGAAATTTCTTCTTTTTCAAGGTACGAACTTTACTGCATTTTATAGAAAATTGTTGAAAATTGTATAATAAGAATAAATAACAGTTATTATTATATTTGTTTCATTAATTGTAATTATAGTTATGAAACACTATCAAAATAGTAATGCACATTTTCTCGCTTAAGTTAATGAAATGGTCTACCAAATATTGTCTTAATAAAAATCATTAGCTATAATCTTAGAAAATGTTACCCGTTTCAAAAAACGTTTATAACTTTACAACAAATAAGTAGCATACATCAAGTGTAACTATAGTAATGCAATCAGTGTAACAATCTATTAACAATTACACTTGTCTAGAATCGCTACAGTTCTTTTAAATTACTTTTCAAACTGTACTCCTACACAATTTCATACACATACAATATATAGCTCATTTATAAATTACGCATGTACTAATATCTAGTTCACGTACAGGGTTTTTCAGCGAAAACTTTGTTTTTTGAAACAAACAACTTATATGCAAATCAGCTGAATTCAGTGAAATTATCCGATTTGAAAATTTGATTTGCAATTAATTCATTGTTTCATTTATTGTTCACACACCAACATTTTGTTGTTTCTGTCTTTTGATATCCTGTTTCATTCACTGTAACCATATTTTCAGCCGACTTCAGCTCCATAACGCAGCATACAGTGATACGTTCAGCATTCAAGGACTTCTTAACAAGTGCTCTTAGACTTTCAAATGCTGCAATTTTATTAAATAATTTCCTAAAAGCGGCCGATTATGTTGATGGAAAATAACACGAATTATACAAAGTGTAACTTTTCATATCCACCATTCATAGTGAATTTTCGAGTGAAATTTAATTCATTGTAACAATTTTCAAAAATTCTACTACTGATACTTTATTGTTGTTCCAATATGATCCTGGTGGAAAACAAAGCTCTTGTTGATAAACATGTTATGTGTATGAATACATATGAATGTATTCTACTATTTGTTCTACAACAAGCACCATGTTATGAGAATTTGAATTACGAATTTCCATGTCTGCCTAACTGAGTAAGTGTGGTGCTGGGGAATATATTTTAACCCTAAAATCTCGATTTAAGTTACATACATACGTATATAAACACATATCTATCTATATACATACATAAGTCTTTGTTTATAGAAAATGCAATAATTTGGTATACACATCACGTTACGGCAAAATGTCAAACTGATTAGAATATAACAAATTATAATAATTTTCAAAATATATTATATATGTACATAACTATGTACATACATTTACCCAAGCAATATACGAATCAATTTATTAAAATTTAACGTGCATACATACACACACATAAAATTATAGACTTTCAATAAAACGGTTTTTACTTCTATTTCTCATCATTGTCATCATAATCATCATCGCCAATAGTGATACAATTGGCTGTCTATTATTTTGTTTTTGTCTTTAAACCAATGAATAAAGGTATGTAAAAATCACAATCACAAAAAAAAAAAAGAAATTGTTAAACATTCTGTTTTATTATGTTTGACATGTTGTGGGTAGGTTGTTGGGAGGTAAATCTATTTTATATATGTATTTTAATATCATGTCAATAACAATTTTCACCTGTGTCATTTATGTTTGTATTTGTACAATAACAACACAAAATAAGGTTTTAAATCAGTCAAATTTACAAGTTTTTTAAATAACTGCAAATCTAATTGTTTTTCTAACATTTTCTTACATATCATACCTTATTCCAAACATAACCACGTAGCTATTTAAAACCAAAAAAAATTAAAGAAAAGACAATGACAATGACATTATCTACCTATTTATCCTTTTTTATGTACTGTTTTATAATTTAAACACTCTACCCACGCCATACACTTGTAAATAAATATCTTTACATATTTTCGTCGTCATACACACATTCGTTTCACACATTCAAATTTAAGTTTTAATCAGGTATTACTTGCCTGCTGAATGTACATACATTCATAACTCTTACAATGTATACATTCATTCATTATTCATAATAAGTGAACAACAGTGTATGACATGAAATCCCATTGATTTTATGCCTTCATTTTCATGCTAAACAAATGTTTATTTAAATGTTCACGTGTAAATGGAAGCTGCGTAAATGAGATACGTGTACATTTACCAACAAAAATATATTCATAAAATTAAAATTTCGTTATTAGAAATCGTAAAATTGTTACATGGTTTAATATGAGCAAACAGAAATTATAATTTATGTTTGTGTGTGTATCTTTAATTTCAAAATCAAATAATGGTTTTAAATCTTGGCTGATTGTTAGTTTTTTGTTGTTTGTTATTGTAGGGTATTTTTGCATGAATATACTAAAACTGAATGATGTGGTAGAAAAAAATAGTGGTCAAATGGAATTTTAAAATTACGTTTTCAAAGCAAAATAAAACAAAAAATTTTTATGAAAATCATTTATATGTTTTTTGTATTGGAAAGAGTAAGGATTGACAAGGTTTTTCAGACATTGGCCCTATATGAGAGCTATGGCATATTATGGACCGATCATCCAAAAATTGGTGAATTGGCCTCCAAGATCGTGCTTGAATATTTTCTGTGGTGATATGTGAAGTCGCTATTTTACACCGATAAGCCCGAAACGACTGACCACTTGTCGATATACGTCCACAAATGTTGGAAAAAGTCATCGAAAATTGGACATCCAGGACTGCCAGAAGTCATATTTAAATTATAATTTCAAATGAAGTATACTTTATGTCAATTTCAAAAAATTATCTTTGTTTTATTTCATTTCAAAGTTATATACATCTAAAAACTGATTTTATGAGTGCTTTGACTAAATTCGAATCGATCATCATAAAATTTAACCGAACATTTTGAAGAGAGTTATGGTCTTTAAAGTTATTTTCGAAAGTAGGCCTTATATGGGAGCTATTAAGGACCGATCTGCACAAAATTTTTAGGTACGATTAGGCTTAACGTAAAAATTTATTTATTTCTAACTTGTTTAGATACCTGCATAAATCAAATGTTAACAAATAATCAAATACTACCGATAACCTCTTATTTCGGCAGGACATTGGTATAGGCTAGGTTATGCACCGATTTCAACCAAATTCAGATGAACAAATGTCTCATAGTAAATTTTATATAAATGTCTTCAAAACTGCAACCTGTACTTTGCGCTCAAGGTTTACATGGCCAACCAGCCAAACTTATAGGATTTTAAGTCTTAAGACTATACTATAATTGGTTCGATTATCCCTGCATAGACTCCCTCTTTAACATAGCCCTTTAAAAATTGCCAATGATGTTAGATCGCATAATCGAGGCTTGCAATAAATTCGTTGTTTCGGTGGCTGTGTCACATATGGCACCGTTATGTTGAAACCACATGCAAAAAATAGCAAAATAATCAACAATTGGTCAAAATAAAAATGTTTACATCTCTTAATGGATTGATTGATTGCTACAACGTTACCGCATTTACAACCAAATTTAAAAAAGAAATGGCTTAATTGCTCCTCCTTATGCACCACACAGTAACGTCTTCAAATACTTGTTAGCATATCCAGACAAATGAAAATGTGCTTTATCTGAAAAATTTTTTTTTCCAAAAAAAAACTGTTATTGTGCGTGAATGAATTTTTAATTTACAAACGAAATTTAATTAATAGAAAAAATGGGCGGAGCTTCTATCAACAAACAATCTCTTACTTCTATGTCGTAATGGATCCATTTTCATTGTAAGTAATAAATTGGTTCAAAATTTATATCATTTCATAGTGTAGAAGTAGCATTTCGGATATGCAAAATATCTTTCAAGATACTAGCAATTCATATTACTCTCTTATTCGTAATATATGTATGTATACAAATGTGTGTATACTCTTAAATAAAAATACGAGCGATTTAAGCAATAAAAATAGTGCCGTGTGAACACCGAAGAAATTTAAAAAAAAATTGTATAAATCTTTTCAATAAAAATTGCTTCGTGTAAATTGGGCTAAGTGAGAGTAAATGATTAACCCTTTAAAACTAAGTTACTAAACACAAAAACCGCGTTTAATCGATATGCCTTTTATGAATTTTTAAATTATACAAAAAATTAAATTAGTTTTCTCTAACAAAAATCTGAATTTTAGTTTTGATGAATGGCATTAACGTATGCACATATATATAGCATGTAGATACTGTTAAAGAAATGACAAAACTCTTCAGACTCGAACTGCAAATTGCTGGCAAAATCATTGTTATGTTTAAAAATAGGTATGTTTAAAATACAAATCACTCAAAATATCTAAAATTTTGCCACCAGGTTTAAAAAAAAACTTATAAATTATGAAAAACGTATAAGCAATAATAATTATTAAAATAAACAAATTAATCATACGTTAACACCATCATTTTTTTTTTTTTTTTTTGTTTTATTTTATTATAAAATTTGTGCAATATTTTAAATCTTCAAAGGATTTAAAATAAAACTTACCAAGTACAGATACACGACTATATTGTTATTATTTTATTATGCCCTTGGTACAAAACAAAGTAAAGAACATTGAGAACAAAATTTTTACAACTTTTTAATAACTAAAATATTTACCGGGTTTTTTCACATATTTTTGTTTAAGTTGACATTTTGCAGAACAAGTACTAATAATTTTCTGCTCAAGACATCTTACAAAGGTAAAATTATTATAGTTAATCACAATAAAATAAATTACACCCTACAACGAAAAAGAGTTGTTAAAGCTAAATAACAAAAAATTTGGTGATTAATATAATTAAAGCTAGTTAAAAGCAACGGCGTTGTATTTAAAAAGTAAAGTATTAACTTAAAAGTGCTTGGGTTACAAACATTTCAACGCAACTTTATATACCTTCCCCTCCACATAATATTCATAATATTCTACTTTATTATTATTTTCTTTTTATGCCTTGTGGCAACTTGTATGAACTTTACTATAAAAGAACTACAAAGAAGCAGGTATATGTATAGAAGTATGTATAGTTCGACTCTGCATATGTGTATCTGTGTGTATTTTGTATGAATGTAATAAGAAACAGAAGAGAAATGTGTTGACTTAAGTAGAAATATAGAAAACAGAGAAACAGGAAAAGTTAAAACAAATAAAACCAAAAGTATGCCAAAAGAAAAATAACAACAATAATCATAATGATAAAAACAAATATTTCAAATAACTTCACATATTCATACGTACATACATATATACATTTATATATATGTATATTTATACATATATATGTATATACAAACATACAGACATAACTAAATAGAACTACCAACAACAAAAATTGTTTAAAACCCAACTAAAAAATGGGGAAGAGAGAGAAAAATTACTGAAATAAGGTAAAACAGGAAAAAAATGAAGAATGAAATCAACATCACACATTAGAAAAAATATGTAGCTTTTTCCAACATTTTACAAAAGCAACACAAATTGTAGAAACTAAAAAACAACAACCACCAAGAAGATGGAGAATATATTGAGTTTGTCATTTTGTTTGTAACACATCGAAATATTGAACATAGAACCAAAAAGTCTTTATATTCTGATTACTTATAGGACTCAAAAAAACGATCTAGCCATGATTCGAAATCAACACATAGAACAATGACTTTTTATCAAACATTCTTTCCTCCACCGAAATGTTTGATATTTTAAATGGGCAAAATCGGTCTAGTATGATTCAAGTTATAGACCAATATTTCAGGCAAACTCGATATTTTTTAGATATTTTTTGCAATTTTCTTTAAATACGAGTATAATGCTGATAATATCAGAAATTTTTCATACTTTATTTTTATTATAGAAGGATAATAATGGTAAGAATTGGTTCACGACATGTCATTTATGGTACATAAGTGTCTACAGAAAAGCAGTGTCCATAAGAAATTCAGCCAAAATAAGTTTCTTTCATAATAATCTTGAGTGAAGTTTAACAATTTATAAAATTAAAAGAACATTTTTTTATATTCACAACAAGTTAAGAAACAGAGTATAAAACAGAGTATAAGATATTTGAGCTCAATAACATTATTTACAAAAGATTTATGGGTGGCATAGCAGAAGTAAACCAGTTATAGACTGATAGCTTCTAAATCCAGTATCCACTAATGTGGTTTCTAGGTATTTGGGGCTTATTTTGGTTAAATTTAATCTCAGTAATGTTATTTACAAGAGTTGTATGGTTGTTTAGTATGCTCGGAAGTAGACATAATTCGGGAGCTATTGCCAATTATTGACATACAGCTACAAAATCCAGTAGCATAATTGCCGTATAACCGATATTAGTATGATTTCTGGATTATGATTACTGATCTATATAAAAGTTGGTTTGATATCGATATTTATTAGACATTTTTGTGGGTTTATGTTTCGATCTTCTTAAATTTTAGGAACAGTAATTTTTATGCATATGAGGATATTTCACGTCGAATTTTAACATAACGGTATATTTAAGATATATGTTAGAATTAACGTGGATTTTGGGAGTGGACCTTATATGGGGGATGTAGTCAAATATAACTGATATTCTCAAAATCCAGCAGTTTGATTTTGGCATGTATGTAAATGATCCGTGTAAAATTATGGATCGGTACCATTATTTATAAGAGATTTATGATATATGATTTCGGAAGAGGGCTTTATATGGGGCATTCGATTAAAAATATACCAAAAAACAAATATCTTTTTCAGATATGGTCCTTGTATGGGAGCTATGACCAATTCTGAGCCGACCACCATAAAATTTAGTACAACAATTTATTTACTTATAAAGATTATTTATGTCAAATTTTAACCAGTTTTATACGTATTTAAGTGAATTTTGGAAGTGGACTTTATATGGGGTTTATGGTCAAACATGGACTGAACTAAAAACAATTTCGTTTTGCGATTTCTTCCTTATCCGTGCTGAATTTTGCATTGATATTCTAATTTTATAGGCATTTATGAATAATTGAGCATTATTTCTGGAAGATTTTTGTATGGGGCTGTGAGAAATCATGGACCTATTCTTACTATTTTCCTCAAGCTTTCTTCTTTTATCATAAAAACAACGTATACAAAATTTCATGGGAATAACTGCAATATATTTAAAAAAAATTGCAAGGAAAATGTTTAAAAATATCAGTTTTTAATGGAGGTTGTCTTACATTTTGAGCGATAACCCTAGTTCTACTATACCGATTTTTCTGATTTTCAATACCAAACTCCTTAGAAGAACTATAAACGGTTTTGTGTAAACTTTGTTGATTTCGGTTGTGTCGTTTGTTTTACACATACAGACAGACGGGCCGGCAGACAGACGGATAAACAGACAGACAGATGGGCATGGCTCAATCGACTTAGTATTTCGTAAGGACCAAGCATATAAATACTTTGTTGGGTCTCATGTGAGTATAACCAGTAAAAATATCGTCACCGATACAAAATGTTGCAAAAATTATTTTAAAGTATTCATAGATCACGCTACTGATATTTGGTGGTGGGTATATAAGATTCGGCACAGCCGAATATAAACTCTTACTCATTTTTAGTTGTTTTTCTATGTACAACAAACATCTCTTTCATTACGTTGACGATTTTGTCGATGATGTATAAATTCCTTGTATATGGGCGGATTAGAAAGTTCTTTCAAGTTAAGTGATGCAACATGTTTGTATTTTAGATTAGTGAAATAATTTTTATTATTAATTTTTTTTTTTTGTTTATTTTAAATAATAAAATATACTTCCTGAGATATTATTTCATAAATACGGTCACAACAATTTTTTTGAAATTTTTAAAACTCTTTCAAAAATGTTCATCTGAAACCTTTTAAGTTATTATTGCTATAACTCATAACTAAATAAACACATACAGTGGCTCACAGCTTATTTTATGCAGTGCATTTTTTTGTTTTTTTTTTTTTTTTTGTTTTCAAACCTTCATAACAAGGAATCTAACAGGAACTTAAAAAAGCAACTGGCTTTATTTATTTGTAGCAAAAATTTACATTTTAATATATTAAAACTAAAAAAAAAACAAAAAACTTTTCGCTGTTTCAGGTCACAGCGTATTTTATGCAGCCAATTTATACTGCATCGATAGCTCAATGCAGCGTTGTTGGTTTTTTGTTTCCTTTTTTCTACTTATATCAATATTTTCTGTTAAATTGTAAGTCTGATTTTGTAACTTTAAGTTTTAATTCAAAATAAAGCAAATGATCCCGCGTACAACTATAGAACAACGAGAATTGGTTTTAAATTTTTGTTTTTCAACCAGTTAATCTTATATTTTACTTCAAATTCCATATTTGGGGCCATCACTAAACCAGACATGTGAAAATTCTTTTTTATTATTTTATTAATAACTTCATTGAAGCAATGGTTTTTATTATTATAAAACAGAATAAGCTAGCCTTGGCATCTGAAATTCATATTGAAATGTAGAAGTTGCTTGGAAATTACTTTACCGATTACTTTCGTATTTATCAAACAGAAAAGAAAGGACATCATTTACTTTTTACAAATACAATGTATTTTCCTAGTTAGGTTACAAATACAAGGGAGAATAGAGAATGTTAAATAAAACAAAAAAATATTTATACAAAAACAAAAACTTTGAAATTATTAACGAAGTTGTAGATTGTAAATATTGTTAGTTGGCATTACATACATTTAGAGTTTTATAATTTTTGGTAAATACTGCAGGAGGAAATATTTGTAAAAACAGAAACACTCTTACGCCCTCGCACACACGTAATCACAGCTATGCAAACTGTACTGCATGCTCTTGATAGTAAAGCCTTAAGGCGAACTTGTAATCAGCAACATATAGAAGTAGTTTATGACATGTTATAAAAAATACATGTTTTCCAGTTGTACTCGTATTTATTAAAGGAGATGTGTTAAGAGATCAACCAAATGTTTAACAAGTTCAAATAATATTATAAATACAGCAAAGTAATCGGTGATCCATAAAGTTAATCAGTATCAGTGAGAAGGAGAGATATTATATTTAAATAAAAGTTGTTTAGCTAAATTAGCAAGTAAAAACGCGAAAATTTAATAAAAATAAAAATTAATTAATTTCTTTTCTTGGCTTTTTGTGTTCATGTAGGTCTGGCAAATAATTTCCATGTCATTCATGAATGTTTATTGAAACAAAAAACTAATAAACAAAAGATATTTTATAATGAATATAAATTGAAAGTAAATATTATGTAATTAATATTATTTTTTTCAACAATTATTACTTTTTATGTAAACCGTTAAAAACAATCTTCCGGCTATTTGCTTTATGCACACAAAAACCGCGCAATATACTAAAATACGCGCATTGAATTTTTATTTTTCATAGCTTTTTTTATTCTCCTCTAGGGAAAAATCAGTAATGTCAACATTAATTTGGTATAAAACAACCAAACAGATTTTATGGTAAAAATAACTGTATTTTACCACAATATTTCCCTTGCTTTTCTGTTTGTACAAAAGATGTAGTAAATATTTACTGTATATCAATACTGATTACATGTTTGACTCCCTTTAATAAATAAAAATTATAATAATGATGATTTTAATGCTGATATTGTGTTGGAAAACATTGATGAGTATGACCAAAGGCTCTAATGGAGAGGAATAAATATTTTTTTTCTTTAGTAGAAGCAACAAAGAATCGCATAGTAAAATTTATTTATTTGTCTTTCTTTGGTAAATTGTGGTAGTATATAGAATTGCTTTACAGTGCTTTGTTTTTATATCTTCACCACCACAAGTTGTGTATATATGTATAACTTTGTCATTCCGTGTGTGACATTGAAAAATAGATCCAGAAAAGTGTATATATTATAGATCCTTATGATTTATAATACTGTGTGTATCTGTAAAACCCTCTCACATCCAAAACCATACCAAAATAACCAAAATCCATAAAGTTTCCAAAAAAGGATTTATAATTCTCTTAAGCAGTTTGCTATTGAAAATTAGTTAAATCGGTATAATAGAACCAGAGTTATGAATTAGAATCTGAGACAACCTTGGAAAAAAAATTATTTTTCACATATTTTTTGCTAATTTGTTCACATATTTTGTGGATAGAGCCATTTTTATAATAAAAATGATGAAAATAATAAAAATCGGAAACATGACTTCTCATAACCACCCTACAAATTTCTACCCGAAACATGGCTAAATGATACATAAAAGTCTTTAGAATAATCATATAAATACAAAATTCAGCAAAAAAAAATTTTCATATAAAAATAATCCACAAAACGACATTTGGTTTGATTCGGTCCTTCCTAGACCATAGCCTCCATACAAACTCTACTTCCAAAAATCCCTTGAATACAGATAAATATGTTATAAATAACGGTAACGATCCAAAAAAAATTATAAGATCATGTATATCAAACTTCTGGATTTAGTGAAAACAGGTCCACATTTTTCATATCCTCCATATAAAGTCGAACCAACATTTAATTCTGATCCTTGAAATCATGGTAATATAGGTTTATAACAATTATACTACAATCACTTTATTGAAACGAAATAAGAGTCAAATTTATAGAACTGACGTTACTGGATACTGCATTTTGAAGCTATCATTGAATAATTCGTCCACTCCACTTATGACACCTATAAAACACTCCTAAATAAAGTTACTGAAATCAAAGTCAGCTAAGATAAGCCTCACCTTATATCTTCATATATCCACTACCATTCTGTCATTCTGTTTGTAACAAACTCAAATTATTGGTCGTAGAACTAAAAAGTCTATATACTCTGGGTCCTTGTAAGGTTCTAAGACGATCTAACCATGTTCGTCCGTTCGTGTGTCCGTCTGTTGAATGCACGATACAGCTTAAAAAACACTTAGAACAATGAAATTTCTACCAAACATTCTTTGTTCCACAGAAATGTGTGGTATTGAAAATGATCAAAATCGGTCCATTAGGATCCGCTGTTACTAGCTAGTCTTGAAATCGCTAAAAGAAAATAGAAAAGAAAAACATAACAAAGCTAACATGAAGATCGTAAATGAAAAAAACCAGGATATTAAAAATAAAAACTAAGTTCAATAAAGCAAAATCCAGGTCAACAATATTACACTAGTTCGTAGTAGGGCGGACTCGAAATTTTGTGGAAATAAATCTTTTTTATTTTTTTTTTTTTTTTTTTTTAACAAAACACATAATTTCTGGTCTGATCTAGATAAAAATTTACAGGTAATTTTTGACAGCTAAATTTACAAAGCAGTGTAAGCCCTCAAGGAGAATAGTTGTGGATGTTGGTTTATATAAAATTCACCAAGTTAAAGAATGATGAAACATAAATAAAAAAGAACCTCAAACAGCTACCGAGACCAAAATTATATGTTGCAGGAAAATGAAGAGAGTTAAACAGGGCTTTTAAATCGTCTTGAATGAGCTTGATTGTAAAGTTGTTTATAAGGTTACTTAATTTAGTAAAATATTGGTAAAGCAAAATAAATATGTTTTTATTTTAAATAATCTTTTAAGAAAAGCAAAAAAATCGAAAATATTTTTAAATCTAATGTTTGACATTGGGTTTTTTGATAAACTGTTAATAAAACTGTTTAGGAATACTTTAATGTCCTTCAATTAATAATTTCACTATATTTAGTTGCCTTCACGAATTTATGTATATAAATATCCTAACCAATTTATCATGGGCATATTTTCAATAAATATTTATAAATAATAAAACCTTTGAAACGATTACAATCACAAATTTCCAAACAAAATTTTATGCATGATTATCTTTAAAATAAACCTTGTTTTATCAGAGCAAATATACCAACTTAAAGAATATAACAAATGTGTCTACTTAATTCGTCCTTGAACCCAGAACTTAGTAAATGTGTAACACAATAAAAAAAAGATAACAAAACCCTTAGCTTAATATTTATAAAATAAACCAATATCAAATCAGCTAAAATAATAAATAAATTGTTAAAAACAATAAAGCCACAAATATATGTAAAATTATTTGTATTAAATATATGTTTGCCAAACAAAAGTTAATTTTTTCAACTAAATTAAATGTCTTACAGCTAAACAAAGGCAAAGGCTCGTATTTTGTTCAGTATTTTCTTTTAAAAAATATAAAAATAACATAATTTTGCAATAAACAAGCTAAAAGCGAGTTATGAAAATATAATAATAACAATAATAATAAATAAATACAATAAAGCTAAAAAAAATTTACCAAAAAATAAGAGTTCAATGGATTTAAAATAAACACGCTATTTCATTGGCAAGTGTTTTACCTCAAATGAAGATGCAATTATAGTTGTAAACCACTATTTTGAAGGCCCTAAGGAAAACTATTTTAATCCAGGGATAGAATTGCTAAATACGCATTGGACTAAGTGTATTGAAGTTTTAGGAGATTATATTGAGATATAAAAATGTTTTTAAATACAAACTATTCTCTTTCTGTGCTAGGCTAAGAAGTTTCCGAACAGCCCTCGTAGTATGTACAAATAAATATTTTATAATACAACAAAATTATTTGATGTAATTGAAAATCGGATCATTATCAACAAAATTACAGGCTTATAAGTGCGCAAAGGTACAAAAACCCGGTTTTTAACCGTAAATTCGGATTTTGGAGGTGTCTGGCATATTTCACTATTGGAATCTTGTTTTACTCGACAAGCCCTACAAAAAAAATTATATCTGGTCCCAGGTTTTTTGGACAGTCGCACCTTATTTGATATCGAATTGTTTATTAAAAAAATGCTATAATTTAATTATGATAAATATAAATTATAATAAAATAAATCTAAACTTATCCTAATCATATAATTAAAGCTTATTAAATATTCAAATAATAACCAATAATCAATAAAATGTTAATTTTTATACTACACTTGTTTTATACACCTAATTCTATTTTTACACTGACTTTTTTACACGGTTTTGATTTAACAGGGTTTGAAAATAAACAAATTTTATACTTTTTTACACGATATTATTTCATTTACACCATTTGAAATCTTTTGGGCTTAAATTGTTTTTGTTTAAATTAAATTTTTGAGAAATCTGTTCAAATCACAAATTTAGGGGAATTCCCTTTTTGTGGATACAATCAAATTTACTGGTCGGAGCAATTTTAAATAGCACAAATTTATTATTGCATACAATCAAATGAACTTGTCATAAATACATTTTTTCTTTAATAACTATGCTTGTGTAAATGTGTTTTGATATTATAAACCTGAATAGTTGATCTTTAAAAATCCTTGTTTTTCACAAATTTAAATAGGTCACTTTTTTACACGGTTCTTTGTACACGAAGTTTTCCGAAGCCAATTACCGTGTAAAAACAGAATTAGGTGTATACATTTTGGTTTAAAATATTGCCAATTTAGCTTTTCTATTCAGCTTTTCGTAAACTTTATTGTTTCAAACAACTTTATACATTTTGTTAAAATTGTTTGGTTTTTATTTAAATAAGCCACTTTGTTCTCGAAAAACCAAAAAGGATTGTTACAAGAGCTGTATAGCAACATTTTATTTTTTACTGTTTAAGACACTACAAAACAATGAAAAAAGTTAACAAAAAATGTACGTATTATATAAAGGGTGTCCCAACAAGAACGCAATTTTTAAATTTGGCGCCATTCGAAGTGCCATTGCTTGACATTTGAACAATTGTTATTGTTTGCTAGTGGAAGGTACGAGGTTAGTAAAAATGGAGTGCTACACGAATGAACAACGCATTCTCATTGTGAAATTGTTTTACCAAAATGGTGAAAGTTTTGCGGCTACAGTTCGCAAATTGCGATCAATTTGGGGTCACAATAATGCTCCAAAAGAGTCAACAGTAAAGAGATTAATGAATAAATTTGCCAAAACTGCGTTTGTTACTGATGTAAAGACAACAACGCGCCTTCCACAAGGTCGATCGACCGAAAATGTCGCAGCTGTACGTGATGATATCGCTCAAACTCCATCCACCTCAATTCGACACCGAGCTCAGCAAATTGGTGTCTCCAAATCCACTATGCAGCGAATTTTGACGAAAGATTTGCATCTTCATGCATACAAAGTTCAATTGACTCAGGAACTGAAGCCAGCTGACCATGGACAGCAAAGGAAGTTCGTTAATTGGGTATTAGAGAGACAACATGAAAATGCTGATTTTGCCGATAAAATCATCTTCAGTGACGAGGCCCATTTCCATCTTAATGGCTTCGTCAATAGGCAGAATTGTCGCATTTGGGTTGAGGAAAATCCTCGAGTGATTCACGAGAAGCAAACGCATCCTCAACGTGCGTTCTAGTTGGGACACCCTTTATTTCAAAGTTTTTTTTTTAAATTTTTAACAACCTTTTGCGACAATTTACAAAAACAAAACTTATTTAAATAAATTTTTTGCTTTTGCACAAGCACAGCAAAACGAAAACAATGCAAAAGAGGCAGTTGAATAAAAAAGGTTTAGAATATCACAGTTTTTGAGTGCGTATTTGAACAAGTATTTTATGTGGGTAATGTTTTGGCTTAAAGAATTTTTTGTTGCTTTTTCTGTGTATTTTTTTACTATTTTATACATAAAATGTAATTTTTATACATTTCGTTTTTACTTACACAAGTGTTTGTGGGTTAAAAAGATTGTCAGATTTTCTTTTCTTTATAATTTCAGTTCGTTCGTTTTTTTATTATTCCATATAATTTTGAGACAATACTATCTTATTTGCCTGAAGCTCATTAACGTTAAATAAACACAAAAAAGTATACACTCTGAGAAAAATAATAAGTGAAAATAGAAAAAAGTTAAAAGATATAATTACCTGGCCTCAATCTATAACTACATAAGCGTAATTTATTTGAAATCACTATATAAACTATAATTTCTTGTTTATAGCCTTTGAATTAAACATTATATTTGTTTATTTAACATGACTCCTAAAACTTGCTGCAACTTTGCAGATTTTTTGTCTTCAAGATTTATTTTTAATACAAAAATATTTGCAAGTGTACTGAAATATTTTGTCGTGCCATAATTAAACCAAAATATAAAATAACATGCTACGACTTAAATAAAAAGGAATGATAAAACACAATCACTGGTCAAACTAATTTGTTGAAAATACGTACTATGCTTTTTATTACTCAGCTTAAATTTAATGACCATTACATTGTAAGATTCTTCCTTCCCTACTCCTCTATTACATTGTAGTATTTGTGTTTTAAATTTAAGTTTGAATTTGTCAATGTTTCAGTGAAAAACTCACTGTATATACAAAAAATCCACATTTTACTTATTTTTGTGTGAATAGCTTCTAACAATTTATATCTAGTTTTTGTCTTATCTTAATTATTATCTTAACAAGCAACTTTACTATCCTGTAAAAAAAATAAAACAAAAAGACCAACACAAAAAAGGATTCTCTAGTTTTCTTTATTTCATTCCTAACGTAATTCATTCTTCAAATACAACTAAGAACTAAGTAAGAAACAGATTAGCAAACAAAAAATTCCAGGATTTGTTAAATGCAAAACAGAACAAAGCTGAGAAAAATTTAAATATTAACTTGTATAGCTTTGCGCAACAATGTGAGCAGAGAACGGATGTCAAATAATAGAGCAAATAAATAATTGTCATTACGTAACATTTATTCATTGTTGCTGTTATTATATTAATTTATGCTAATATTTATTTCTCTGAAACTTTTATTTATAAATTATTATATTTAATCATTAGTTTCAAAATTTGTATATTTAGTATTGTACCAACTGATAAGGAATTTTTATTAAAACTGGTAAATATATATTTATATTTTTAATTATACTACAATTAATTTTTATATGCCATTTAAATATTTTAACTAAGCTGACATTGTTCTTTAGTTATATAAATTTTATTGAGTTGCATAAAATTTCATTAATTGTATGTACCTTTTTTAATGTCTACCTATGTTGAAGGTTTTAAAAGTTACAAAACTAAACTATTTTTTACATAAAATATGGAGAGATAACTAAAACTTATTTTTTCAACATATTGGCCACACTTTCGTTTTATTGTGTCAAAAAATATAATCAGTGCTGTGTAACTAAAAGTTAATAGAAACAAACAAGTAAGAGTTTTTTTTAAGGCCGTGCCGAATCTAATATACCCACCACCAATAGGTACTGTAAATTACACCAGGATTATAAATTCATAGATTTAAATGCCAACGAGAGCAAAATACCAAGTCTAAAGAAACTTTTTCGTATGTTTTGTACAGAATTTGTTTACAAAATTCTTCCTATTTATTTGTTTTCTTTTTGACACTGACATTAGCAATAACTATTGCAGCAAATTTTTTCACGGTATCCGCGTTTAGTTCGTATTGTATTTAGTTGTTTTTGAATGACAAATAGGCTGAAAGAGCGAACAATTTGTTCTTATTTGTTTGTTTAAAATTTTTTTCAATCGGCAATCATCATACGTTTTCCTGCGCCAATTTTTATATACATAATGAGTTTAATTTGTCTCGAATTTTAATCTGATTTAGCCTTTTAAAACAGATGTATGCATACTTAAGTCATTTTTGGGCATAGAGTTTATGCAATGATCAAATATGAACTCATATTCACAAAATCTATTAGCTGAATTTTTTATATGTAGGACTATTGAGAATTTAGAATTTCAGAACGATGTGTATTCGACTAAATTTTGAACGTGACAACAGTTCTTATAATAGATTCATCCCTATTAAAGTGATTTTCGAAATTGGACTTAATATCGAGGCTATCATCAAATTCTCAAATTCAAATTATTTCTGCTGAATTTTGTAGAGATACTGTTTTTCAATAGGCATTTATGTACCATAGAGTCATATTTCGGAAATTCATTTGTATGGAGGCTATGAGAATTCATGAACCGATTCTTATCATTTTCAACATCTTGTCATTTTATGAAAGAAATAATGTGATATTATTTTCAATATGTTAAAGAAAATAAATTTGGTGTCAAATTTTGATCCATCTAGTACTGCTACACCGATTTTGTATCGATCATGATGTTTATTTTATATTTTGAGTTTCTTATGTAGAATCTACTACTTGTTATGTGACGATATTTATAAAATATTTTACTGTGATTTCTATATATGTGAATCTAATGGTAAATTTATTCTCAATAACGATATATTTGAGAGTTTCTTTTGGGTATTCAAGTTATTCTGGGAAGTGGACCTTATACGGGAGCTATGGCAAATTACGGACAGACGTTTACAAAATCCTTATTTATAACATATTTGTATAAAATTCCGGTTTCATATTGATATTTCTAAGATGTTTACGTAGGATAAGATGTTTTTCAGGAGTTGTCCTCATATGGAAGATATGACCATTTATTAGCTGATCACCATTAAGTCCATTGCAATATATGGATTGTTTGTGTCCAACTTTAACCTGATAATGATGTTTATAAGACAATTCAGTGAATCTCGGAAGAGTAATTGGTGAAATATGGACCGATTGTCATAATTGTCATAAAATTTGATTGATTCATATATGCATGTGCTAGTGGCCAATTTAAACTTCATTGCAATTTCTGTAAGAGCTTTTTGAGCACTTAAGTTTTGGAACAGGAGTTTATATGGGGGATATGGTCAAATATGGAACGATTCACACACGAGTACATGTTACCATCTGGGTAATTACGCGAGTTGAGTAAAAGGTATAAAAGCAGAGCAAAAGACTATAAGAAGGGTCAGTGTGTGTTGAGCAGTTGGAGTGATCATTGCTAACAGGTGAGTGGTATTGGTAGTAGTTGAGTAGTGTTAATAGATTAAATTCCCGTGGTTATACCGCAGGTTTATTAATCTATTCACACAATACCCGAGCGTAGTAGTGTTCTCGTGGGTTATACTCCAGGAGCACCACTACGAGCCGCACAAGGGAGTGTGTCCAGTGGGTTATACTCCAGATACATCCCCCGGTGTAGGCTTCACTGGGTTTCATTGGTGGTCGCATTTCTACCCAGCTCAAAGCCGAGCGTAGTAGTGTTCTCGTGAGTTATACTCCAGGAGCACCACTACGAGCTACACAAGGAAGTGAGTCCAGTGGGTTATACTCCAGGCTTACCCCCGGGTGTAGTTTGACTGGGCCATATTTGAGTGTGGTTGGCGTTCCAGTGGGTTATACTCCAGGACTCCAACTACTACGAGCTACACAAGGGAGTGCGTCCAGTGGGTTATACTCCAGGCTTACCCTCGTGTGTAGTTTGACTGGGTCATCGCTGAGTGTGGTTGGCGTTCCAGTGGGTTATACTCCCGGATTCTAACTGCTACGAGCTACACAAGGGAGTGAGTCCAGTGGGTTATACTCCAGCCTTACCCCCGGGTGTAGTTTGACTGGGCCATATTTGAGTGTGGTTGGCGTTCCAGTGGGTTATACTCCAGGACTCCAACTACTACGAGCTACACAAGGGAGTGCGTCCAGTGGGTTATACTCCAGGCTTACCCTCGTGTGTAGTTTGACTGGGTCATCGCTGAGTGTGGTTGGCGTTCCAGTGGGTTATACTCCCGGATTCTAACTGCTACGAGCTACACAGGGGAGTAAGTCCAGTGGGTTATACTCCAGGCTTACCCTCGTGTGTAGTTTGACGGGGTCATATTTGGGTGTGGTTGGCGTTTCAGTGGGTAATACTCCAGGATTCCAACTATACACTACCCCTGAGTAGTGTTTCCGTGGGTTATACCTCAGATTCGCATTTAGGTGTAGCCTCACTGGGCCTTACTCGCGACTTTGTTCCAATCATACCCGGTCACCTCGAAGGTCATTTGAGCTACCAAATACCACTGCCTTTTCCCCACGATCCCGGTCGTTTCGTACTCTCACCACTCGACAAGAGATAAGTAAAGTGCTTGATTTCTGGAAAAACAAATCTAAATTGTAATAAAGATAAAATTAAAATTTGTGTAACGCAGCCGTGTTTTAATTTAGAGGTCACAAAAATTAAATAAATTTTATTGTGACAGAACTTTGGACAGCCGTGGGTTATACTTCATCCAAAGAAGGTTCGTTACAGTTTGTACTTTGCAAAGAAGTAGTAGAAAACTTGTTCTTCACTTGCCTTATAGTCCAGACCTTGAAACCTTCGGGTACTATTTGTTTTTGTAGAAGCAGAACGCTATCTTTAAGATAAGCTTTATTCAGTCCAGCATATAAGAAATTGCCTTGATTTGTTCTTGACCTTAAAATATGAGCAGTTTTTTTTGGCATAGAATCCTTCTGTTGCAAGAAAGATCAGAGAAGTTAACAATGGACAACACTATAAACAAATTTATATTGTACAAATGTTTCAAAAAAAAACCTAAAAATTTAAAAAAAATCCCGCATTTTTACGTTATACACCCCGGGTGCATACATTTGTTAACAGCATACTATGAAGGCTGATAGCAGAGATTAATTACCGCCAAAGACTCTAAGTGTATCTGCAAAAGAAAAGCCAAAAGAAAATAACTTCATAGAATACTTGATAACAAATTGTACACAAAATTCAAATACCAATCGTCAACTATTTAATAATTTCCTTTGTAATAAATGTTAAAAAGTTACTATTCATAGTATAGGATTTTAAATATAATATGACATGTTTTTATATACTAATAAAATATTGTAATTAAATACATTAAAGATATAAACATATCTTTATACATATGTAAAAGTTGTTGCTGTTTACCCAATTTATATCATTATAAATGTACAAAAAAATACAAAAAATACTCAGTAAGAAAAAATGTGCAAAGTACAAAAAAAAATAATATAATAAGAAAATCAAGTACGACTGTTAATAACAAGCTAAAAAAAACAAACATTATATGTATATGCATATGTATGTATTCAAGTTTAAAAAAAAATGATTTAAAAACGCCAGATATTGAATATTTACAATATAGTATTTTTTTTATAAGTATTCATATAAAAAGCCATTTAAAAAATAAATAAATTTAAAAGTCGTTTATATTTTCATATTTCATCACGAGCGTCAATATAAACGAAAGTTAACAATCTTTTATTATTTACATACGGAATGGTAAATACAGTATACTCACATTAATTAAGGAGGTCATCATTAGGGTGATTAATTAAAATGTTACATAAATTGGAATTTAAATATTAACATTCTTGGGATATGGAAAAATTTTAGTATATAATGAAATTATATAAGGTTTCTTTAAATTGGTAAAATGAAGAAATTATTTTCAATTAATTAAAAGTATACAGAATATTAACGTAGTATTATTTAATATCTATTTTATATTATTAAATCTTTTATCTTAATACTTGTTATAATCAAAATTTGTTAACTTTAAAATATATTCTTTGAGCACGCCTTTTAAAATATATACATCTGTAGATGGCTTTTCAATTTTCATCTCATTTTACCGAGAGCATTGAAATAATTGCATTTCAATGAATTGTATTTATCACAAATGACTGTACATTGTACAGTGGACATCTTCAAAAATGGAGACTTAAATAATCACTTGTAAAATATAAATTGAACTTAAGTCTTTCTTATATAGCATTAAAGTCAGAAGTATTCCGCTTAGGATCCTGTACTGTTATAAAATCCAGTTCTCTAGTTTCTCTAGTTTCTCTAGTTCTAATTTATCTATTCTACAGGCTACATTGTTCTATAAATGTAAGATTGCTGACCTCTGATGCTGCCATACATCCCGAGATCATTATTTAGAATTATTCTGACTTTTGTTTCGTTTTATCCTTTGTGCAGTTTTTAACATTGTGTCATACTGTGTGCGAAATTCGTCCGACACATGTAAATATAAACATAATTTTGTCTTTCTTTCATTCTTTCTGTATAAATAAAAATAAACGAATAATATATTAATTGCTCCGTATATTTTTAAAAGAAATTTCTTTATATATTTATGGGTGCAATACAGAAAATTTAATAAGCTAATTCTTTATTAAATCAAAATTTTAATTTTTTGATATAAAAATAAAAATTGCTTTTGTTATGAGTAATAATTAATTATAAAATATTATATATCGCTCATACGCCACATATCTAAGGTAGTTATACACTACACCACCATAGTGGGGAGGGTATATTGGATTTGTGCATATGTTTGTAACGCCCAGAAATATTGGTCCAACACCCACCTTAAACTATATCGATCTGCTCAGAATCACTTTCTGAGTCGATTTAACAATGTCCGACCGTCCGTCCGGCTGGCTGGCTGTCCATGTAAAGCTTGTGCGCAGAGTACAGGTCGCAATTTTAAAAAAAATATTCCGATAAAATTTGGTATGTGATATTTCTTTGGCCCAAGGATGGATGGGATTGAAACTGGTGGAAATCGGTCCATTATTTCACCTGGCCCTCATACAAATGTCCTCTCGAAATTGGGGTTTACCGGTCATAAATTTTTGAATTATGCAAGTATGCACACAAAATTCACCAAAAATGTGTAAAAAATGAAGCTAAATCATATCTACAACTTTCGTGACGATCGGTGCATAATTAGTCGTAGCTCCCATATAAGGCCCACTTCCGAAAATCACCTTAAAGAGCATAACTCTCTCAAAAATGTCGGTATCCAAATAATATTGAACCCTAATATATTTCATACGCATGCAAATAATACGGCACAATTTTATTATGATCGGTCTATAATTAGTCATAGCTCCCATATAAGGCCCATTTCCGAAAATCACTTTAACGATCATAAATTTCTTAAGAATGTTGGTAATCAAAAAAAATTCGACACAGAAATGATGGCACCTAATTTTATAATGGTCGGTCCGTAATTAGTCGAAACTCCCATATAAGACCCTTCCCGTAATCAACTTTAACCTCCATAAATCTTTTAAAAGTATTTATATCGAGATAAAGTTTAACATACACAATATTTATATTCACAGAAATCATGACACTAAATTTTTGGATGATCGGTCCATAATAGGTCATATCTCCCATATAGCCCACATTTCTGATTAACTGTTTTATACATATAGTGGGTGTAGGGTATTATATGTCGGGCTTGACCGACTATACTTTCTTACTTGTTTCTATTTAACAAATGTGACGTATACTTATGCCCTTATTCATAAAACTTACAACAGGTTTATAAAGCAAATTTCCATAAAAAATTCAAGTTTTTATGAATAAGGGGGTTAGTATTTAATTTCGTTGTATTAACTACTACGTATACAACATAATTCTAAGAACACGTTTGTGATGTGTCACAAGCATTGCTGCCAGATTTGACGATTAATCGCTATTTTGACGATTTTTTGTTTCAAAAATAGCAAAGTGACGATTTGATGATTTTTTCATTGAAAGTGACAATTTTCTGAATTATTAAAAATTTCTCTCATTTAATATTTTTGTTCTCTCTTTTTTGAGACAACAACTATTTTTCGCATTTAATATTATAAATATTAAAAAGAACATGACATATTTCAAAAACAAAACTAAGTAGTTTTTTCTTAATAATTGACAATTTTTAAGTTTAAGTATGATTTAAATGAGAATTATTCCTCTTGCTAGTATTAATAAAAAATTTTATAAAAAACAAATGTAGTGTACACAATTTATTTTCAAATAAATTGTTTATTTAACTTGAAGTGAACTTCGTTTAAGTATAATATAATAAAATTTTTAGGGGAAACAATTTCTCAATTTCAACGGGGAAATTCTACAAAAACTTCTCCTATCTTAACAAAATGTCGAAACAATATAAAGCCAAATAAATTAAAATAACAAAAATACGGAAATCTATGAAAATAAGTAACCTGTATATGATGGATGAATTGGACCCTATATTAAAAATGTTATTTAAAACTTAATAAACTAAATTGTTTGGACATTGTAATTTAAAATATGCTAAATTCAGACATTTATTTATAAAATATTGTAAGTCTTATTTTACATCCTTTAGTTTTAGCTGACTAGTTTCAATTCTCTTTTGAACTTGTCATTTCATTCACACACGTCAATTCAATTTTCGTACTTTTTAATGCAAATCAACATGCAAGAAAAAAAACAAAAGAAAATAAGAAAATTGACTACTACCGTCAAGTTTTGTTCTCTTTTCTCTTCTTATACAAAAATACTTGCCTTGACGAGTCAGAATTGAAAAGTGTAAAAGCGGACAAGTTGTGTTTAACATTATATTTGCTGTGATTTCTTATTTAAAAAGTTTAAATTTATGTATTTATGCTTATGTGATATGTATTGTAAATACAAAAGACTATACCTATAAACTTGAATTTTTATGTTTTCGTTTAAATAGAAATTTCAAAATACTATTAGAAATAGTGGCTTTTTATTTTTTCGATTTTTTGACGATTTTTAAAATTCGAAATGACGATTTTTTCTGAAATTATTCTGGCAGCCCTGGTCACAAGCCAAAATAAAGTACATTTATAAATGATTTCTTGAACTAAACTAACTTTAGATCTCAATAGAAATTAAACTATTGGTCAGATCGCTTTTATCAATCGATTTGAGATGATTCTACATACATTTTTTTTGGAATACATGTGGGGGTCCCCAAGAAGTAATTTCAATTTGAAAATTAAAAAGCACCCTAGACCTTCTCCCCCAAGGGAGAGTTAAGGCGGTATTATGTTATTTACATTTACTATTTACTTTACTGAAAAATAAATCTAAATTAAGAACATTTTATTCTTTAACACTAAAGTTAGTACTCTTTTAGTAAAAAACCCAAAGCAGATTTTGGAATTTGTAATATGTACTGAGGCCGAGAAGACCTCTTTTTGTAAAACACCTTTATTTGTTTTACATAATAATGTATAACAAAATAAAAAAAATCCATTGTTTAAAAGCATTTTATTTCGAATTGCACGTATTACCAATCGAATATATTGTATTACGTAAAAGAGTGCGAACAAAAATCCATAATTGTAACTTAAAAATGCGGAATTTTTTAAACTTTTATCTTCTACTTAGAAGCGTACGGGCCAGGTCTGGACTGTAAGGTGAATGAGGCAAAACTTCTCAACCTCTTCTTTCTAGTTTTTAACAGAGTATGCATAATAATATATTACGCTTTTATGTCTGGCAGCTTATTCTGGACGTTTTTCGGGCAATGTTCTCTTTATGTTTCCAGTTTAAATCACCACTTCTAAACCGCATAAACCATCTCTCGCACGGTCAAATCGATTGGAACACATTCACCAAAAGTTTCGGTGTACTTCAGCAGCCGTTTTTGTTAAACTAAAGAAGTAAAGCAGAACTTCTTCACAAAACCACAAAATTCAAAGTATACTAAGTAAGTAATTTTCAAGTTTTATGATGTTTTGCTCGTCTCCTGTAAAATTGCACAAATAATTTATGTATTGTTGAATCAAGTCTCTTAAGATGCTGCATAGGTACCTGCAGTACATAGTTAAAGCAATTTATTGTAAATATAAAATAATAATTACAAAAATTACTGTTTTTATAATTGGTTTTATAGTGCAAATTGAGTAAAGAATGAAGGAACAAAAAATACTGGTATTTCAGTGCAATGAAATTTATTTACTGTACGAGTATTAAGCTATATGGGCAATTTTTCCCGAAAGGTAAAATGCAGAAATGCATGCAGAAATGTATGCAGAAATGTTTACATTATAAAATCCAGGAACAAATATGTATACAGATAGCTGAAAAATTTGATGACGGGTATTGGGCTTAATATTAAAAGCTCAGAATACTTTTTTTTTTTTTTTTTACTTATAAAACTTAAATATTCTGTATTACAGTATTACAATGTAAATAGGATATAAATACATGCACATAACATAAGTAAACCAAAAGATCACTGAGAGCTCAACCAAGCCGAAATTTTCAAAATTAATCGCAGCATAGATATAGTTAACGTCAGGCTCAGACATGACATGAATTCACGGTTAGAATTAAAAATAAAATAATATGGAGACATCCTGTCTAGTATAAAAATATTATTGTGAATTAGATTCATATTTTGCTCGCTTGTGTGTTTCAAAGGTCCTAGGCTTTAGGCCATGTATGTAAAAGGATGAGCTTTGATGTTGTGTCCTAAATATGCTTAATAAGTTTACTAATAACTAAATTCATCTCGTGAAGTAAATTGTAGGGTAAGTACTGTGAGAGTCAAAATAAAGTCAATAATAATTATAATAATATAAATTATATTATATTAAAAAAATATTATTATTATGGTTATTATTATTTAAGTACAACTAAATTCACAAAAAAGTATACACATTTAATTGATTTATTGTTAAAATAGACAAATTTCTACGCGTCAATATAGAAGAAAACGTGGCATCATCCTTATGCAAAATAAAATCCTAACATTCCAAAAGTAGTGAATATAAAGATAAAGTTCCCTTCCAAATAATTGCAAGTTTCATAATTTATCACAAAAAGAGATTAAGTTGTGATATTAAATAGTGAAAAATTTACAATGGGAAGACAAGCATATTTAAATCATAATAGACTTACATAAAAACAGTAAATCGCTGCGTGAAATTGGTAATATCGTTGGAGGACAGCAATTTTTAATACAATAAATAAAAAACGAGTATACCAAACATACCAAGCAATGAAGTAAGAACTATAGTAGGAGAATTAAGAACAAACCCAACATCAAGTGTTGTAAAAATAGCTGAAGACGTTACGAAAACTTATGGAAAACCTGTATAAGTATGATTAAAACATCTTTGCAGCAAAATGGCCAACATAGTAGAATGTCACGTAAAAGGTCGTTCACATCAAAAAACAACCAAGCTGAAGGATTACATTTTGCAAAAAAAAGTTGCTGGTATTATATTCTTTTTACCGATGAAAGTAAATTTGAGATATTTGGAGTCAAAAAATCGCCAAAAATATGGCGAACCAAGAACAGGTCCTTTAGTAATTAATATATTACCAAGACGGTAAAACATGAAGATGGAGAACAGTTTCCTACTTTCCATGATCCCTACAGCTACGACAATAACGGTTCAAGTATGCTTCTGCACAACAACGTATTTAAGCTATGCTAATCTGCTTACAGGCTGACTGACCAAAGTAGATGGAAAAGTATAAGATTTAAATAGCCAACATTTCAGCATAAAATTCTCTGCTTCATTTACGAGACGAAATGGAGAATTTTACTTCAAGTTCCTTAAAACAACTTGTATACAAAAGTTTATTTAGGACTAGTGTATACCCAGAGAAAATACATATATTCTCTGTGGGGAATTTGTTTCCCATCGAATAAGACAACCTGAATTACCGAATTTTATCTCTCAAAATTTTAAATGGAAAAAAATTTGTTTGTTTCAACAATATTGTTCTGTGTTTTCATAAGTTTTATAAAAGATTTTAATTACTTAACCCGAACATAAATTAAAACTATATATGAATGACCGTATTTTTTATCAGCATGTAAAAGAATAATTTGCCAACGTTAAACATGCCAGCAACAGTCAATTATATACTTTCCACCCAAAATGTTCATCCATATTTTTATATTATTTGAAATTTTTTTAACAGCATGACTTATTAGGAAATAAATGATTTTGTTTATAAACGTGTATATACTGTACTGCACCGAAATTTATTTATAAGTAGCCATGTAGTTTGCAAGCCATTTGTTTGGGCAAAAGTAGCGTTTAATAGTTTTTTAATACTTTTATTCGTTAAATTTATTGGAAATTAATGTATATTTAATATAAAACAAATTCAACAGAAGATAATATACAATACATATAAAATATATTGGATAATTTTCATCAACATTTACTATCAACAAAAACAAGTCATTATAATAATTTCAACTTGCACGAGTAGTTATGTAATATGCCGGGTTGTATCATTTAAAGAGGAAACTGTAAGTATCTGTTGCAACATGAATTTGTTTTGCATTTTATGGTAAAACTATATAATATTCCATACAATAACGTACGTTTCGGTGTATTTGAGTGATAAAATGAATTTTATAAAATTCATTTATTATGACACAATATCATTACAACGACATATGTGTGTATATAAATGTTAATTTCCTTACAACATCAACAACGTGTAACGTTTTATGGCCGATTTATTTATATTTAACCAAAAGCGTTAAATACCGGCAAAAGCTTAATTTTTATTTTTAATGAATTTGCTTACAAAAAATTTATTAAAAGCATTTTGGTTTTATTTCAATTATTGGCTATATTTTGAATATTAAAAAGTTAGTCTGCTTAATTAATTGTTTATAAATATTTACTGAAATAAGAAAAAAAAACAGCAATACCAAATTGAATTAAATATTTCATTTTTACTTTAAATATTTGCAAATTCATAAAATGTCTATGCTAAGCTTTATTGAATTGGCCAATTAAAATGTGTATATTTTTTGTTCCTAGTTGTATAAATAACATTGACTACTTTTTATTAATATTGCTTAAAATATGGTTGAATAAACTTACAATTTATATCAACAATAAAAATGTCAGTAAAATTATGAATTTTGTGTATTGACTGGCAAAAATGGCAACATAAATTTTTTTTATTATTTTATTCGCAACAGTGAATCATGTTTGAGGAAGCCTATTAAAACATCTATAAATTTTTTATTTAAATATTAAAATATTTGTATTTGAAATATTTTATATTTTATTTAAAAGGTATTTACTCACAGTTGTATTTATTTTAAGGAAGTTATGGCAACAAAACCAGTGCAATAAATTTGTATTATTAAAGATATCAACTCTGGAAGGTTCTACTTTAGGCAGAAACTAAATGAACGCTGCAACAAAATTTATAGTCATACACAAAAATTAGACACATTTTGTAATAATTTTCTAGGAAAACAATTTACATTTTTTTAAATTTTTGTAAAACAGTTGTTTAGAAATGACCTATTATGGACCGATCATTCAAAAATTTAGTTGCATGACGTCTGTACATAAAAATATTGTTTGTGGTAAATTTTATCTCGATATAAACACTTTTAACGTTATATTCTTGTTAAAGTAATTTTCAGAAGGAGGTCTGATATGAGAGATTTATTATAAAATTAGTTGTCATTATTTCTGTATATATGATACTTATTAGTGTTGAATTTTACTTGGAAACCAACATTTTTAAGAGTGGTATGGTCGTTGAAGTGATCTTTGGAAGTTGGACCTACATGGTATCTCTGACTTATTATGGCAGATCATAACGAATTGAGCCAAATGATTTCTGTACATGTATAGGAACCATATTTTTTATATTTCTTTTATTTCGGCTCGAGTTCATTAAATTAAATTTTCATTAAATTATTTTTACTGAAGGTAGGAATTGTTACATGAAAATTATTATTAAAATTTATTGATAATTTTTCTTGGCTTAGGATTCGAACCTGGGTTGTTGGTTGAATTTACATATGTTTCGAGAAACACCACTTTCTCTCATCAGAATTCTTTGCGTTCTCACCCTCTGCACCATATTTATGTTAATTATAATTCGGATACCAACATTGTTTACATACAGTGATTTTCGGAAATGGACCTTATATGAGAGCTATAGCTAATTATGGACCGATCTGAAAAAAATTTGTAAAACTTATTTCTGGTGTAATTTGTTTGGATACGTGCATAAGTCAAACATTTATGACCAATAAATTCCTATTTCGGGACGACATTTGTATGAAGACTAGGTGAAATAACGGACCGATTTCAATCACAATCACAACCGTCCTTGGTTCGAAAAAATTTAATTTACCAATGGACATCGTTAAATCGACTTCCAGGATTCTAAATCGATCGGTCTCCTTTAATATGGGTATTAATATGTTGGAGTAAAAACGGAAATCTAATTTGAAAACTTTCATGTATGCCTTATTTGTCACTAGAGTATTCAGTGCACCATAAAGTGTCATTTTTAGCTTTTAAAGGCTTTTCAACAAATATTCTTGGATTTTAAGAAGCCCAAACGAAAATGGTTTTCGTCTGGAAAAAGAATTTTTAATGAAAATTAATTGTTATTTAATGAATGATGATAACCTACCACGATCTGCTTCAATTCATACAGCAGTTGATTCGTGTAAGGCTTGTAAGGCTTACAAAACCAGAAAATTAAACAGAAATTACTAATTATTTGTAAGTTTCTGTTTTCTTAATATTTTTTTTAATTTTAATTTTCTTTCTGTACGATATTTTTTAAGATTTGCTTATTTCGCTTCTTAATCATGTTTGGAAGCTTTAGCTTTTTTGCAATCATTGAACACGGCAATTTTGATTTGTTTTGTTTATTGATTTGCTTGTTAAAGACACAGAAAAAAACAAATTACTGCCTTTTAGAAAAGTCTCTATTGTGTGGTCGAATTTAATGTAAGAAATTCTTTACCTATCTGTGAACTTACTAATGACATCGAAACAAAAAACTTTATTGCGTTTCTAAAAGGTTTCACTACTGCAGTCTGCCAAAATCATTCTACACTAAATTCTCTACACTACCACAAAGTATACAGCTGGAAGACTAAAAACTTTATATACTGTGAGCGTCAAAATAAAGATAACACCACATATTATTAAAATAAATTATAAGTATAAATATAGAATTGAATTTACATAAAAAGAAACACATACGAATTTAGTTGATTTATTATTCAAATAGACCAATTTTTACGCGTCAAAATATTTTGTTCCATAAACAATTGAACCATACCATATTATGAGAATAAAAAAAAATAACAATAATTTCCTAAATAATTTATGTTTTATTCATAGTCAACATCGGCCCTTAAAATTTAACCACCCTTTTTAATAAAAAATTTGATAAACAATATTAGAAGTTTACTTTATATTGACGCTCACAGTATTTCTATTTTTCTTTCTTTCTGTACTGATATTTGCAGTTCTGCAATATATGTGAATTCATTTTAACAATCTTTTGTCAGGGGAACTAGTCCAGGACCTGACTGCCTTTTTCAATATTTTATTTTATGAAAATGTTGCAGATAGCCCTATTGTCTGATAAGTCCTCAATATATTTGGATTCATAAATTGAAAAGTGATTTTTAAATGAAAATTAAAGAAACATCAATTTGTATTATAAACAATCAATAAATTAGCATATAAAACCTAATATTTTTCTCCAATCATTTCATTATTATACTGCAAACATAAATTTATAATATGTATGTATATTTTTTTTTACAAAAAAATATATTCATATTATTGTAGTTTATTGTACTAATATACTATATTTATGTGCAATGTATGCAATTCTAATTTGACCCAAATTTTTTTTTTGCCGGCATATGTAGATATGTATGTATTTTTTATTACAATTCAAATATCAAATGTGGAAATACAAATCTGCGTATAACTAACTATACATACAGTTTTTAGCACCATCTAATAGTGTGGAAAATGCAAAAGATTTTTGTAACCCAATTCGAAATATACAAATGATAAAAATGAAGTGATTCTGTTTCACATGGCATATAAAATTGTTAACATAAAATTTCATAAATTTTTCAACATTTTCGTTTTGCTTTTTCTTTTTTGGTAATTTTTTTAATTTTACAAATCTATAAAATTTATTGCATTTTATTTGAAAAGAAAGCAAGAAAAAAACTTACAAAATATACCATGTACAAACACGCACATGCATACATACATATAAGCATGACAAAACAGGCATACATACATATAGATGTATGTATTTGTGAATAATAAAGATGTATGAGTGTATGTGTGTGTGTTTGAATGAAATTGAATGTGGAAATGTGCACTTTTGTAGAAAACAAAATTCATACTTATAGCTTCAGGATACCATACAGGATATGGAACAGCTGTTTTGCCATTGTAACAAATGTTTATGCTGTGTTCTTTTTTTCGAAGATTTTTCGATTTACATTTTTGTAAATTTTATGAAAATTTTGGTAGGCCACTGCGGTTGGTTACAAATGTTTTGTGTAAAGATTTGGGAGTTTCCAAATCAGTTTATATTGCCTCTCATTTATTTTTGGCTGAAAATCAATGACAAAATGTAATTTTGTCATACATAATCTAATATTATTCAAGGTTGAACTGGTTTTTCCCTATATGAAATTTATGTCAATTGTTTTGAGAGCTCAACAGAAAAAGTTGACCATTAATCAACGAATTTGGTAAAAAAAAAATATCATTCATTATTAGCCAATAATTACTTTTTAAGCACAAATATATGGGATTAATTTTGACATTTAAAATAGAACCGGACGTCGGAATGAATCTTTCCGTGATGATTTGTTAAACAAAACTGCATAAAAATAAGATGGCATTATAACACTAGAAACAATGAAATAAAATAAAGGTCTAAATAGATGGTTGTTGTTTTGATGCAATTCATTAACTGTTGGACGACATTTCCATCCACCTGCGCTGCATACTTATAGCCCAATATTGTTCAATTGTCCAAAGCTGGGACAATTAGATGGATTAATATAAATGTCTATTATTACAGTTTTTGAATACTAACAGGGAGCTTAATCGGCGTAAAATTTTAATAAATAGTTTCTGTAGGCGTTCTTTTAGTGCACTGTGGATAGTATTTGGAAACAAAACTGGCATTTCTAAACAGCAGAGTCGTTCACTATGGCCTTTTTACCAAAATCTTTAATATTTGTATCGTCGTTGCGTCGGCATTCCCTCTTTTTGCTGCAATATAAAATATTCGATTTTTTTCTCTGTTGAAATCTGGTCGGCAGATGTGTGCTTTTTGTCTCTTATTTGATCAAAAACTGAACTTTATATTTTATATTTAATTCATGACATATCTGAAAGTGTCTGAAAAGTACCAATTCTTTTTTTATTACAATAAAGCAGTAATCGGCATAAAGAGAAAATGCAGTATAAATTATAATTACCTGTTATGCATATTCTTTAATTTTCTCTCGAAATATGATCAACAAGCGGATACCCTGCATGTGGTACTACGCTAATAAAATGAAATAAGTGTGTTGGCAAAAAAAGAAAATTTTGTTTATTTAATAATTTCTTTATGTTAATGCTAGCGCATAAACAATATTTTGAGTTTTTTCAGTAGTTGTGTAAACATAGAAATTTTTTGGCGTTCCAACTCTAAAGCAAGCAACATATAATTGGCCGTGCGAAAAACAGGAATTTTTTTAACTTCAAACCAGCAACACTTAGCGATTGGCCTTAAGCCTTATTAATGGTTATGGCGAAAGCAAAACGCACTGGAAACTGTAATCGCTTGAAATTGAAGGGTAAATCGGTTGAAATCATTGGAATTCGTGGTATCAGCACTTCTTCTACTTTACATTTGCCGCTGATGATTGTGGCTTCGATTAAATTTGGAGATAGTTTTTTAACAGCAAGTCTTTTATTAATATTAATTTTTATATGAGCTAAATATTCACTTTGTATGGAAGCTGGCACGCCCACTGGTATAATTCCGCCCAATTTTCCTATGACTATTCATAATATAATCAACGTGCACCAATTTCTAAGAATCTGGCTATTATAGAACTATAGATATATGATATTAAATATTTATTTTGTATGGTAGCTGCCACTCCCACTGGTCCGATCCCGCCCATTTTTTTCCTGGTTATTTGGGATACTGCAATGTTTCAAAACTCTTGCTATCACAATAGCCAAGATATATGATGTTATTAAATTTATGTGGGAGGGGCCACGCCCACTTGAAATATATATAGCCGAAAGCCTAATTTGGACTGTAAGCTTTCAAATGAAACCGGTTTGGGCCAAATCGGTTGGATAGTTTTAGAGTCTATAGAGGACAAACATGCAAACATTGTATTGTATATATATATAGTATACATAGATAAATGATATTAGTTTATTATATCTTATTTGATATTGGGTGTGTACCTTAAAAACGCAGTCTTAGAGCAGATGGCGTGTCACTGAATGCGATTTTTATCATGTCAATTGTATCTGTTTGTCGATTCTATTATTAAAATTTTTAATCACATTTATAATGCATTTTGAGTTTTAAGGCTGTAATCAATGGACTCTGTAATCTTTTATTGTTAAATCGCATGATTGGGGAGGCCAATTAACAGCTGATTTTTGTGAAATTATGCCATTGAGTTTGCACTTGTTCTATGTTAGTATTAAAACTAGAACACTTCTTTGCTCCTTAAGTACCAGCCACTTCAGCTTCATTTAATATTAAATTACAAATGTTCATTGTAATTTATTATTGGAAAAACGAATGTAGGGCACAATCCAAAAAACGCATATTGCATATCGTATTCATAATGTAATCTATTGCCAGTTGTTGATACTACTGGCAAACACCAAAAACTGCAAAAAAAAAAAAACGTCAATAATAGAAGCGAAAAAAGTAGCCTTTAAGCAGAATGATTTAACATTGAATAAAAAGAAATGTACATTTTGTACAACAAAGAAAACAAAAATTTATAAAAATGTTTCTGATTATTTTTTTTTGTCTTTTTTTGTATTTCCTAAAGATATAATCCAACTAGCGATTCCATACTGCACATCGCCTGCTAACGCCTTTCTCGAAGCTCCCTTCAACCATTTTGACATTAATAGTTAGTTTTGTAGTTTTTGTTTTCTCTCCCTCGCTCTCTGAAGCAGGGATAATGTTTGCTAACGGTATTTTGATATTGCCTTGTTGCAGCAAATAAATGTTTTCAATGTTATAACGTTTGGAACATTTAGATGTGGAAATATTGTAAAAATGTTGCAGTTTTCCTTAAGCCATTTTTGATTTGAATTCTTTCCATTTTAGTTTCTTTTTTCCAGTATTATTTATTTTTTTTTTTTTTTTTGTTTCGTTAAGCAAAGTTTGTTTCCACTTTTTGTATTTTATTCATTGTGAAATAATAATAAAAACATACTTTTTAACATAAATACAACATTGAATTGCTTGAATTCTGTTGATATGACTGTGCTGCTGGGTGATTAATTTTATAAAGACATTGGACTTATGAATATATATTTTTACACTGCAAAGTGTCCATGAACATTTTTTTGTATTTAAGTTAAATTTAGGGCACAGGCTGCAATTATTTCGGAATTAAAATATAAAAAAGGACATTACCCCTCAAAAATATTTTGTTTTAATTTAAAAGCAATTGATTATGAGGATAAATAAAATTCCAATCAAACATACTACAGAGTTGTTAGTTCAAGTTGATTAAAAAGCAGAATTAAATGACATTGATTTCGAAAACCTTATGTGTGCTGCGAAAGCTTAAAAAGGTGCGAATGAAATAATTGTAAAAACTTCTGCCAAATAAAAATGTTTACAGAGAAATATATATATCTCTTGATTGGCAACCATTTCCTATGTGAAACTCTACTTACCTCCCTGTTGTTTACATAGTGCATATCGCCCCTATTAAATGGAATTTCTGTTCACACAAAACAAGAATTTTATTACCAAAGACTGGGCAAGTTATTTGGTTTTAATTTGAATTTTTTTTTGTTAATTTAAACACTTTTTGTTTTATTTTATCAAATAAAATTCTACTTGAAACCACAGTTAGCTGACCACAATACTTTGGTGGTGAATAAATATATATATATTTTTTTCTTTTTTATCATTCAAGTATTCAAACACTCGTGATTTCTATAAAGCCAATATTGTTCTTGTTTTCAATGCAACATCACCATCATCATGATGCGGACGCATTCATATATAAAAACAGTAAATAAACGGGCCAGAAGTAAAACTAAAAGTGATGCCAGTATAAACCAACATAAATAACAGCAAAAAAAATGCAAACAACATTTCTAGAAAAGTTCAATAAAAGTTTTATTCACGAGGTCAAATGACAAGTTTTTTTTTTCAAATAAAAATAATAAAATACAGTGGTTAATTTAAAAAGAATTCAAATTGTGTTGTTTAATGACAAAGGAATTTTAGTGTGCTGCTCCAAGTTTCATTAAACAAACAATAGTATTTATTGATTCGTAAAACAGTGACCATATAATATATTCTGCAAAACGAGGCCTACACAAGTAGCTACAGCTTAATTTTCCAACATCCCAAACAGATAACTGGACAAATGAAGTGGCAAACTTAATATATTCCCCATCATTTTGGTGCTGATTAATTAAATACATATGTATACTACTATAAAATAAATGAAAGAATTGAAAATCTTAATTGTACTACAGAAAATTAAGTTGAACAATTTCTCATACATCATAATAATAATAATAATAATAATAATAATAATAATAATAATAATAATAATAATAATAATAATAATAATAATAATAATAATAATAATAATAATAATAATAATAATAATAATAATAATAATAATAATAATAATAATAATAATAATAACTTAACTTATTATTAAATTAAGTTTTAAGAAATGACTTTACATAGATAATACTAATTTGCTAGTGGTTGGTTATCAATATTCTTCCATTCCTTAAGAATAATATATTTAAATATTTGTTGCTATTTATAAGCTAACGATTTTGTTCTCCAAAACTCCCCATAGATACAAGATCTTGAGATATTTTTAGTTGTCTTGTAACCTTTAACATGCAATTAGTTTTTTCATTATTGTGAACAAACCGAAATTTGCCTTCTATACCTAACTAGCTAAACCCGGTGTGCTTTGCTACCCCCCCCCCCCCCTCGTCATAAAATAAAATAAAACGTATTTATATATTTACAAACATTTATTTATTTAATTTTAATGTATTTATTGCAATGCTTCAGGCGAGACCATGCCCCTTTGTCCACTTACATAGTCAAGAATTTAATATTTCGTAAGAATATCCAGTTGTGAAAATTTAATGACGATCGGTCCAGTAGTTAAGACTATATTACGATGTTTAATTTTCCTAAAAAGGGGCGTGGTCCCACTCACTTTTCTCCTGGTACGTATTCCTAATTATGCCAATACCATATGTACCAAATATCACCGACGTACGTCAAAAAATGTCCAAAATATGGCGGGTTAAATTTGTGGGTTATATGGGCGGTGCCACCCCCGTTTGTACAATCAAAACTTCATATAGCCTATTATTCCTTCCAGAGTCACAGTAATATGCTGTACAAATTTCAGGCAGATTGGTCCAAGGATTTGGCCTCCTATTAAGCACAAACATACAGACACACATTCATTTATATATATATAGATTAAAAGCAATATAATTTAAGGTGAAATGGGGCGAAAAATGGGGATTTGGTAATAAAAAATGTATGTAGTTAAAAAGTATATAAAACTTTAGGTAAATACATATTACAGAAAAAGTATTTTGTATAGCAAACATTGTTAGTGGTATAAGTAAGTATCTGAATTAAAAAAAGGGGGCGATGAAGTAGGCGTGGTTCATAGTTATATTGTGACGTTAACAGTATTAAGAGCAATATAATACCAAATAAAAAAAATACGTTGGAATGAACAAATTTGTATAGAGAACAAAAAGTATAAAACTTTCAAAAATTTGGCGTGAAAAGGGGCGTGGCTTAAGAAATCTTTATTTTTACCCCGCCTGGAGTATATAATGTGTATACAATTTGAAGTAAATCTGTTAAAAACTATATGGGAGCAATTACATAATTTTTAAAAAGTGGGCGTAAAAATGGGCGTGGTCAAAAAAAAGTACCCTATTAATCATACCAGAGTCCCAGTTAAATGCTGTGAAAATTTCAAAAATAGCGGTCCAGAGGTTTGGTCTCCAATTACAATATTTAAAAAAAGTGGGCGTAAAAGTGGGCGTGGTAAAAAAAAGTACCCTATTATTCCTTCCAGAGTCACAGTAACATGCTGTGAAAATTTCATCAAAATCGGCTCAGCCGTTTTGGAGTCTATACGTTACATACATACATATATACATACATACATACATTGAATTTTATATATATAGATTTCCTTGCATTATTTTCTAAGTTTTTTAAATATTTGAATAATTATGCTTGTTCATTGTCGTTTCTGATAACTCTTGCTAACATGATACCCCACACCCTCACACTTCGACAACATTGTTTCATAGTTGCTTTTAAAGGTTTTAAATTCAAGAGCTGCATTTTCATTACGTAACACAAATCCTCTGCCATCTGATCCAAAAATGTTGAACTTACTTTCGTCAGAAAGTATTGCATCTTTCCAGAAGCCTTAGTTTGGTTTGAATCGAACCAATATTTTTAAAAATACTACTACTATACAGTCATTTGTTTGAATCATTGTATATAATTATAATTAACTGCAAAAGTATATTTAAACATATAAATTTTATGTATTAAACATTTTTATTTAATTTAAAACATACTACAATTGTTTCCTGTCTGCAGCCATCTTGATAAAGAAAATTGTCATCTAACAGAATTTTTGGGTTAAAAGAACGTTAAAGCTCTTTAAATCAATTAACTCTTTTCAAAGCTACAGTATTAAAAAATAAGAAAAATATCAACAACAAAGAGTTGTTGGCTTATTTGTGTGTATGTCTTTTCTGTGGACCTATTTTTTTGTGGACCTCAATGAGCAGTCAAACAAAAAAGCGCGTAAATGTTATCCATGTACATATTGTAGTCAAAGGCAACTTTGACAGTGAGTATCCTCAGTTGACATCAAGGCTATACGTACGTATGTATGTACCAGTACTTGTGCTATATTGAGCTTAAATACAAGCAACAAAAAAATCTACGACCATTATTATTGCCACCCATTGAAAGCATAAAACTGCACATCTATACACATAAAAAATGGTATAAAAAAAACTGCAATTTTGTATCCTGGTCCTCTTAAACACACACGCAGAGTACACCATGACACTCTCTAGCACACATTCAGACAGACAGACACAACAACGAAAAAATGAACGAAATCAGACATTTAGGCAGACATCCAACTAACTGTATTCGTACATCCAATGGCACGTATGTTGTATATTTGTTCCACTTTTTTTGCAAAAGTGATTACATTTTGTAGTGTTCGAATACAGTTTCATCAGTATTTGGAACTACGCCTTTCCTCAATGTATGTAGGCTTGTTTGTACTCACATGTACACACGTCGCGTATGGCCGTGTAAATATTTTGTGCATTTAAATGGATGTGAGGGGAATATTAACAACACATCTCGTTCATCGTTTTTTCTCATTTGTGTGTGCTTTGTTGACATTTAAAGTTTTACTTTGAAGTTTGCGTTCAGTTTTGTTTCTTATAGAATAAATAAAATGGTTGGCGGAGTGATGTTTACCATTTCGAAGATAAATTTACAAAAAGAATATGAGCCATGTCATACAGCGTAATTACGTGGCGAATAACCGTGTTTTAAATGTTGTTTGTGCAATAAGTATAATTTAAGGTTGTTGATTGTTCGAAACAATTTTAGCTTGCTTACGGATTGGCTTGCAATTAGAGTATGTTTGAGTAAAGACCACCAAAAATCAAAAAGGTAATTTAAGAAAATGACAAACGCATAGATGTTTTCCAACACAAAATGCAGGAATATTACATCTTTCAATAGAATTTCATTTAAACTCACATAATTGCAGAATATTAAGTTAGGACATATGTATCACTGTATACTCAGAGTATAAAGACCATTATTTTTTTTAATTTACCATATGTCGATGGTAAATCTAAAAATAGGAGTAACAAAGGAGAATTATACTTGAGAAGTCTAACACTCGTTGATCAGTCTTATTGTCATCTTGACTCCTGTCAAAGACACCTTTTTCAGACTACACATTGATGGAACTACAGAGGAATACAATTTTTATACCATACATTTTGAAGCAAATGCTTTGCTAAAACACCAAATGGTTTATGGCAAGGGATAAGTCTAAAACTCACTACTAATTGCAACAAATTCTAATGCTAGGTTTTTCCAACCACCAACTATCACTTCAATCAACACAGTTATGCTAGGAACACAAATATGACGAACGAGGAATTTTTGGTATCGAATATTCGTCTCTAAAAATACAATACATTTATGTATATGAAAATATACACAATAATGGCATCGACTGAATTCGTCTTATGCGGCGAACTTTGAAAGTCTATTTATATTTCTTACGCCGGCGAACGACGATCAAACAATACAGGCTGATCATGATTCGTTTTAGTTTTTAATGTTTTAGTAAATAATGTTGATTTTTACTTTGATTATTGTATTCTTGTATTCTGGTAAGAATAAATTGAAAGAGTTCTACATTAAAACATACATTGCTGCCAATTAATACAGATGTATTAGTTTCGTCGTTATTGTGCTTCCTAGGACGAATTTACACAGCGAATTGTCACCAACTAATTCGTCGTGTTGGCCGATATTCGTCGTTCGTTCCAGTTGTGTTCCTACCATTAAGTCAGTCCAAAACTGACAACCACTCTTCAATCAGTTCACTAGGGTAATTCCAAATGTGATTCAATAGAGATAACCAATGGGCAACCGAAAGGTCCGTCCATTGAGTTATGTTATTCCCATATGAAACCACCCGGATTGTCTGATGATTGTCTATATGCATATGTTTTATATATGTATGTATACATTTTGTCATAAAATAGATAGGTTAGACGCCGTCATTAATTAATTCATTATTATGACAACTTCTGCTTTAGTCCTGTAATCAGAGGCACATCTATATCGACCTGTTAGTAACACAGGTGATTTCTTCGATGTAAAGTTTCATAGTACTTAAAGAAGCGGGAATATCAAAAGCCCTTACCAGACCATGAGCTTCTAGCGTTTAATCTCACAGCTGATATGCTGGCCAACTATATGTGATTAAATTCCACTGTGAACCAGTTTAACATGGAGAAATTTAATTTTATAAAATAGTACCAAGAAAGTACCATTGATAGGTTTTAAAGCCCTAAAGATTTGAATTTCAAAAAAAGTTCCAAAAAGACTTCTGCTCTTTATTTAGTCATATGAGTGTTAATTTTTATTTCTATATTTATTTATTTAGCACTTACAAAGGATTTTGCGGATACCATTTTTATCCGTTTTGATCTCCGTTCAGCACCAGATTTATCCGTTGGGTAGAAATAATTTTGAAAAACTGTTACTGTAATTATATTATTTCTTGACCTCTTTATTGAGAAAGTAGATTTTGGCTAAAAAAAAGTACCACAAAAAATAAAATGTGTAGGCCTTAAAAATTCGAATTTCAAAAAAGTACCAACAAAAAAAGATTATTTTTTTTCTTTCTTCTAGCAGAATGTATTTTAAATTTTAATTATATTCTAATATTCTATCTATTTATTAATTTAGAACATACAAAGGGTAAAAGAGTGTTCTCGGTTACCATTTTTAACCGTTTCTGATCATATAGTATTTCTAATTTTTAAAAAGTACCGGACACCTAGCCTCTCCTTTTTTATTTAATATCAGATGTTGATACTTTTAAAATGTAGTTTTGAAGCCATTTAATGTAATTTAAATTTAAATTTAATTTTTGTAATTTAAATACTTTAACAATTAAAGCGAACAATAATTAGTTTCTGTTATAATCGAATATGTTGAAGTATGATTAATATTAATTATTAGGTAGTGACACATTTCTCTTAATAACTTTCAATATTTTTAAAAATGTAACTTTAACGCTGATAAATACTTTATTTTCTATGTTTTAAAACATAATTTCAGAAAATTTTAAAAACAAAATATTTATTTAATAGTTTTTTTAATAAGCAATAAGGTCACTTGAATTTTATATAAAAATATTTAATTTATTTATATATATTTCAATCTTTTTGAGGAAAATGGTCCAAGGAATTTTCTACAATCTATATCAAGTAATATATGGAATATGCAGAACAAGATCCTTAATTTAAGTATAAAACAAAAACACTATATCTTAGATTATAATAAGAAACTTTTAACAAAAATACAACACAATTTAAACAACATCTTCACACATGACATAATGAATAACTTTTTAGACCATGAAAATAGATTAGGTTTAAAATTAAAGAATAAAATTAAAGACACACACATTAGAAAGTTTAATCATCTAGTTGACCTACAGAAAAAAGAATTAGATATTAAATTTCATAAAAAATTTTTCGTAAATAAAACGAATACAGATATACCAATAGATATACAATGGACTCTTTCATTAGGAAACAAACATGCATTACCAATCACGAAAGAAGAATTTCCAGTTCTTAGGATGATAGCGGAAGGAGAAGATTTAGTACAGACTATAAAGGAAAAGGAAGAACAAGAAATAGCAAGGACTAGACTAACTACTATAATTGATAACCATATCAATAAAATAAAATTATCTAATAGAGATAAATTCATTATTAACAATGTTAAAAAAACGGAACAATTTCTTAAAACTAACAGAAATATTTTAATTTTAAATGCAGATAAAGGTAACATTACAGTTGCTATGAATAAATCTGATTATATTTCAAGAATGAATGATATTCTTAATGACCAATCAACATATCGTTGTCTTAACATGCAAACCTGCTAACTCCCTTTCAGTAAATTTTACAGGAGAGACAAAAAACTTCCTATATATCATATTTGCAACTATAGAAGAAAAACTAAAATATAGTTGGTTTATTTTATGGTATTCTACATCCATGACTTCAATCTATAAAAATAAATATGGTAATTACGGAGTTATAACCGATTTTGTAACTTAGCAGCTTTTCTTACATCGATTTAAAATATTATGGTGGATATAGCAGGTTTTCTTTTTAATTTCAAAAGTACGTTTTATTACAACAATCCATGTAATAACACTAAAAATTAAGAATAATAAAATAATTGTAGCTAAGTGGAATTTAACAAAAAAATGCTTTTCAAGAAAACAAAATAGTAACAAAAGAACTAATGCTAACAGTACAATACGTAGCTCTTTAAAGAAGGTCGCTGTTATGTATTTTTAAATTTATTCATGAGGTAAGTTATCATAAAAGGAACGGTAATCTTCGGGAAGTGACCTCTTTAAATGTTGTAAGTTCTCAAACTTTTTGACAGTGATCTTTCTTCGATTTTCGTAGAGGTTTGGAAGCTGAGAAAAGAATTTGGGAACTATTTGGGATGATTTTCTTTGAGGCAACTTTTGCCACTCCTCAATATATCTTAACTTAAAAAGTATTTCACCCTTTGGGTTATATTGTAATGCACGAATATCAGTGACTTTCGCATCACCTTTGTTGCGCCCAGGTCGGATACTTTTGAAGAATTGCACAGCATCAAATTTTTTGAAAAACGAGTAGTGTAGGTAATTTACATTGTATGGCTGTGGTCTTTTCCTAGCTGATTAACAGACTTCAACATAATCTGCAGGAACATAAATGTCTTTATTCTTTAGTGCCCGCTCGATGGTGGAATGAATACAGTCAGCTTCCATTTGAGTATGGCCTACTTCTAGAAACTTTTGCCCAATAATAATTTTGTGGTTTATGGCCGTAGATAACAAAGCATTAGACATCACACAATTTCTATTCTGATAATTACATCCATCATCGTAAAATATTATTTGAGGTGTCTCCGAGGAATCCACTTTCGGCAATACAACCTTTTCAATTAAATTCACCCATATGCTCGCAAACTCTTCGGAGCCTAGCCCTCCTTCAGTTTCGTTCCATAAGAAACAGTATCCGTTTCTATCTTTTAAATTGTAAAATGTTAAATTATGTACCTGTAATTTTGTTCTATAATACAAACTACTAATTTTTGACTTAGGGGCCATCAGAACTGCTTGCATATCAACAGTAAATACGACATTTTTATCACTTTTGTCTCTTTCTTTTTCTCTCCTAGCCTCTTCCTTTTTCTGTTGGTGCTCTAAATATTCTTTTTCCGCTAAATTTCCAACTTTAAACAATGAACATTTTTCGCATTGGTCCTTTTTTGGAATGTATAAAGCCAAATTTTTTGCGTCAAAAGCATTACAAAATGCAGCACTAGAAAGATTCCGTACATCACGACTTTTGCACCAATCCTTTTTATAAAACTGGTAAAGGGACATTTTTGTTTGCCACTCTGGTTGTAAATATTTTTTTGTGGATGTGGCGCGACAATAATGGGACTCCATAGTAGGCAAAGAATCCAAGAATAGATTTAGCTCTTCGCGATCCTTAGCGTAGCGAGTAGAGGAAACTTTTTGGGTAACAGAACGACGGGCAGCTACGACAGAACTACTGGAGTCTTCAGAAAGTATTTCTTCATTTTTCCAATGAAGCACACTCCATCTTTCAATACCGAAGGTATTAAGAAACATAGTTCTGCATACTGTGCTTCGATTGTGTTGTTTCTTTAGATAATATATGAAGGACTGATGTCTCCTAGACCCTTGATCAGATTTTTTCCCCCGAAATCTTTTTATTGGAACTGATGTTACAAGTTCTGTAATGTATACCTTTTTTTCTTTCCAGTTCATTTCCCAAACTTTTTTAAAAATATATTTTCTGTCATCTTCTGTAAAAGTCTCACACTTGAAAGTACCACGTTCCGTTTGTCTGCAGTTGCACCTTGTTTTATTATTTTTGGTTTTTTCGGCACTTCATAATCCCATGTTTCTTTTTTTCGTTTACCCATATATCTAGCAGTTTTTCTTACAAAAATTTTTCTGTGCGTGGATTTAGCAGTTTTTTTCATCAGACCTTTTTACATACTTTAAAACTCCAATTGAAGAAAAATTATACGTTGGTAGATTCGTCGTCCCATTCTCTACCGAACGGCATCAAAACCTCACTTTGCCTAAAAAGTGGATATAGCAGGTTTGCATGTTAAGACAACGATATAAAATATTAAATAAAGATCCGACAATTAAATTACAACAGACAAATAACAATATAGTAGAAAAACTTAGCAAATTAGAAATTATTACAATGATGGAAAAGAAAAATTTAAAAATAACTTCAGCTATAGCTCCGAAATTATATGGAGTTCCTAAAATCCATAAGGAAACATTTCCATTAAGACCTATTTGTTCATGTATAAATTCTCCATCACATGAACTTAGTAAATATTTAACAAAAATTCTTAGGAACATGACTAAAAATTCTATATATAATATAAAGGACTCATTGCAATTTAAAGACAGAATCAAACAAATAAAAATAGAAAATGATGAAAAAATCATTTCTTTAGATGTAATTTCATTATTTCCTAGTATACCTATAGATTTAGCATTAAATATTATAGAAAACAAATGGAATATAATTAGAGAATATACATCTATGGAGAAAGAATTGTTTTTAGAAATTGTAAAATTTTGCATACAGGATAACAGGTACTTTCAATATAACAACGAAATATATTCTCAGCATAAAGGTCTACCTATGGGTTCTCCAGCTTCTCCAATTATAGCAGATATAATTATGGAAGAACTACTTGATACATGTATTAATAAATTGTCTATTAAACCAAAAATTATAACAAAATATGTGGACGATTTATTTTGTATTATTTCAGATTATGAAATAATAAATATATTAAACATATTTAATTCTTTTCACCAAAATATTAAATTTACAATTGAAAAAGAATCTAATAATAAACTTCCATATTTAGATACAATAGTAATTAGAAAGGGAGATAAATTACTAATAGATTGGTATCAAAAACCAATTTCATCAGGAAGAATTATTAATTATTATTCTAAACATCCAAAGAGAGTTATAATAAATACAGCTAAAAACTTAATAGATAAAGTTCTAAATATTAGTGACAAAATATTTCATGAAAATAATAAAATAAAAATCAAACAAATTTTAAAAGATAATAGTTTTTCAAATGAACTAATTTATAAATTAATAAGACAATATAAAAGACCAACAAATAATAATACAAATATAAATTCTGAACCTAAAATTTATAAATCTCTAACTTATATTCCATTAATTTCTGAACGACTAGAAAATTCAAAATTTTATGACAGGAATAATTATAAGATAACCCATAAAGCTTATAACACATTAAATAGATTATATAGTAAAATAAAGGATAAAACATTAAAATTAGATAAATCTAATATTGTTTATAAAATACCGTGTAAGGGTAAAAATAATGAAGAATGTAATAAAATATATGTAGGTACAACTAAAAATAAATTGAAAACTAGATTAGCTGGACATAAATCTGACCAAAAACACAAACATACTTCTTCTCAAAAAACTGCATTAACATCACACTGTTACAATTTAGATCATTATCCAGATTTTGAAAATACTACTATATTAAATACAGAAACAAATTATAAAAGACGATTTATGTTAGAAATGTTACAGATTATTAATGTACCGATAGAAAAGAGAATTAATTTTAAAACAGATACAGACAATGTAGCTCAAAATTACAGACATTTAATTTATAAGAATAAGTTTAGAAACTAAAAATATTACATATAGAATTTTTCATTTATTATTCCAAACAAGTTTTTTATATATATATCATAATTGTATATCATTATTGTAAACTTTTCATTTTCTGTTAAAAAATTTTTTCAATTTTCATATTTCAATTATTATTTTATTATAATTCAAAACTTGTATTTTCCCTGAAGAAGCTATCCATTGTGATAGCGAAATATTGGAAATAAATATATATAAATAAATTAAATATTTTTATATAAAATTCAAGTGACCTTATTGCTTATTAAAAAAACTATTAAATATTGAAAAAGGTCAAATAAACGAACTAAATAACAAAATATTTATGCTCGTTTTGTTTGTGTCACAAAATTTTAAAATATTTTTAATTATTATTTTTATAACAAAAACTAGCTTTTTCTTTAGAAAACATTGTAAAGTTTAAAGTAGTAATTGATACCCCTTAGACTAATCTCCACATGGTACCTGCATATTTACCCTTTTATTCTATTCTAAATATTGAGACTGCCGGAATGGACTATTGTCTAAAATAAGAATGCAATAACCGAATTTATAAGTGTAGGATACACCTCCACAGTGGGGAGGTTATATTAAGCTAGTACTGATGTTTGTAACGGTAAACTAAAAATTGTTACATAGTCTTTAGCGATAAGTGTTAATTATCGTTAATGGGAATGTAGCGCATAATAGTGATATCGAAAATCATTATAATGCTCAACAGCTGCAACTAATCAAAACAGAAATGATACTGTTTACCTCTGAATGTACGACATATAGTATGGATTCATGCAACTATCGCAAGATGTTTATCTAATATTGACATTTACTGAAACCTAGTTGTATGTTTACAGTCTTATTCAGAAAAATTAAATTAGACTTCAAATGTACTTTAAGAAAATTTAGTATGAAAAGTTTGTCTAAAAGCACACTTTAAGCCTACTTTATTTTTTATGAATACGGCAGTTAATCTATACAATTAGATTATATTTTGTAGATCAACTGTACAGAATTCAGCGATCTGTTTGCACAGCTGCTCTAAACATTAATCCTTCAGATAGGCTCAGGAGCAGATCCTACTTCTACTAGAATTAACTCTAGAATCTCTAGGCTCATATGGCCTAAACTTTAGCGTTAAAAAGATACTGGTTATGGTTATGAGTCACTGTTCAGTAAGAGCTAAGACAAACAGGTGAGTCATGCACATGATAACTACAATGTCCTCACCTTATCTATATTATAATTTATTCATTATTTCTAGGAGGTATTCAGAATAAGCACATTTATCTTCGAGTGGTAGTTATAATCTATTCATTACTAACTAGTCCTTCAGAGAGTCCTACCAAATTGCATTAGGCTTATAATTAATACTGACTGCAGCAGGGTTTATTTCACAAACTTGTATTAAAAAAATACAAATCATTTATTTCCTACATAATTAAAAACACACATTCCCAAAAATATATAAAATATTTAATTTTAGAAACTTATCACCATAAGTTATGGAATTCTAATTAAAATGAACTCTATAAAACACTTGGAAAAATCCATGTTAAAAATTTAATTTCAAGAAAAAATCTAAATTACTTGCACCATACTAACTATAACAGAAAAAAAAACACACACAAAATATATTGCAACATATTTTCTAATAATGAAAAATTTCTACTTAATTCCTTATTACAACTTTTGCTTTTTCACTTTTTTTTTGAACTTCCTTTTCTGTTGTGAAAAAAGGACATAGACAAAGACTAGGTATACTCCTTCGCATAATGCAGTTTCCGTTTTTAGCAATTATACACCATACACTTTTATACTTTACACATTTTTCATTTTCTATTCTTTGAACCAAAACACAATCATAGTGGACAAAACAGTGAAGACTTTAAAAATGGATGGAAAAACCAACTCATGGTAAGTTTACTGTGGTATAGGAAAAACTCTTTTACTTAAATATTTGACTGTTTTGTTTACTATTTTATTATTTTATTGCATTTGCAAGTAAGAAAAATTCGTTTTTAAAACTTTTTCCTGTGTTTTTTTTTTGTGTTAAATACTTAACCTTTGGGCGTTCCATGTTTAGTTGCACGCAAAACTTAGGTGGTGGCTACTTGAAATCATCTACATACATTTAAGCAATAAGTGTACTTAATATACATATATATATGTTCTTGATGGAATGGAAAATTGGTACAATCCTTTTTGATGTTGTGGGCCGAACAATTAAAAATATGTGATTCAAACGCATCCGTCCATTTTGTTATTTAAAATTTAAAGCATAATTAAGTAATTACTGCCTCTATAACATTTTGGGTTTGTTCTATAGCAGAAATAAATTTAATAAAGTGAAATAGTTTTTATATTGAATACATTTTAAATTTAAAATAATGAAAACGAACTTACAAATAACAATTAATAATGTCTTGATGTTGTTATTTTTAATGACCTTGTTATACCCTACATTACCATAGTGGGAGGATATATTGCATTTGTGGTGATGTTTGTAACGCTCAAAAATATTAGTCTAACATTTCCCTCAAACTAAACAGATAATTAAGTAATTAAAAGATCACACAAACTGTCTTTACTGAACAAGAGTCTCATACAACATTTTGTGAAAAAATATACTCAAAATTGCGACCTGTACTCTGTGCGTTTTAAAAGTTAAAGAGCATAACTTTATTAAATTTTTGGTATCCAAATAATATTCAACACAAATATGTTTCATATATGTATACACAAATCATTCGGTTCAAGTTTATGATGATCGGTCCATAATTAGTCATAGTTCCCATATAAGATCCCCTTCGAAAATTACTTTATGTATAAATATTTTAGATACAAATATATTTAGATACAATTTAAAACAACAATTATTGTATGCTAACTAAATTTGTGCATGTTCGCTCCATAATAGGACATAGCTTCCATATAGCGCCCATTTCTGAAAGACTATTTTTACACATATACTGGGTAAAGGGTATTATATGGTTGGGATTGACCGACTATACTTTATTATATACTATGCAAAATATGTTCATTATCAAAATGATACCAGTATCATACAAAATCACTCTTAAATATCAAACTGCTAGTAATAAAATTCCTAAAATATAAGGAAATACTTGGATTAGCCTCACACTCACTATTGGAAGCTGGGGCCAAATCGTGACATTCGACAGTTTATAGACTGTCGTATCGAATAATATTACGAAGCGAGTCGTATCAGCTCATTACTGCATTCGATATGTATCGAATCGTAATTTTTAAGAAATTGTATTAGGTTTTGAAAGATTTTTCGGGCAGATAAAAATAAATTTAAATAAAATAACAAAGTGTTTTAAATATGAACCCTTCATTGCTGTTGTGTTTATCCTCATCTATATGATCACGAATATTTTTTTTGAGTATTATTTTAAAATATATTCGAACAGCTCATGCCTCATTTGTGTGGAGGCATTCCGCGGAAAAAAAGTTGCTAGAAGAGCTTTACGATCACAACAATTTGTAAAATGCTTGGCTGTTAGGTAAGACAAAATGAAATATGTTATCGTACTTGCTTACATAAGCTAAATAGATCTAACTCTAAAGAAGATTCGGGATATCCGCTTGAACCATGGTTGATTACTTCATGCAGAAATCCCAGTTACCCTCTGGTGAGGGTCACATTGAAGTGTGCCTATGGACAAGCAAATAAAAATAAAATGCAGAAAAGTTACAAAGTAAAACTTGTGCGTTTTGGCGGTAGAAAAACTAAATTATTGTGCATACGATAGCCATTGACTTAATTGAAATCATTATTAGATATCGAACTATCATATCAAATTACAATACTTTTTATACGATATCGAATGTCATAATGTCAACATATACAATTTCGATACATTTTGCTCGATATTGTATGCCGCGATTAGACCCCTGCGCTAAAACTATTATTAAATTAGTGTTGAGGATTTAAACTGATATAAAATCTTGCTAAAACTAGACTAAACAGAATCGATCTCATTCACCATATTGCTGAAGAAAGGCAATTAACGTAAATCCTCTTACTAATTGTGCAGTATTTCGCTGTATTTATTTAACTGTATTTATTTAGAAAAAATCACCAAAGCAAGCTCGGACGTATTACCACAATGATACTAATTCCATAAAAGCATGAAAACATAAGAATTGCGGGATTTAAGGTTTATGACGAATATACTGCAATATACTGGACAAAATATTCTTAATTATTCAAAATCTCAATAAATGATGTAAAATATTTTCGGACCAGTTGAACTTGAGACACTTATTTAGGCTATAAAAGTAGCCAAGAAACATGTTCAGCATCAGGGGATACCCACTTTTTCAATTACAATTGTCAAACCTTATTCTTTGAAAAACGAAAAAACTTATAAGTTTCATATAAATTCTTGTTTTTATTTAGTTTTGAAAAACAAAGTTCTTATTAAAAACCCCTTATATATTTCTAATGATAAAATGTTGCTGTTATTAAAGGGCTAAGCCCATCTAGCTAATCATGAGCCAAACCTCGTACATATCTGCTATCCATATGTAAGTAGCATGTGAATTCGTTTCGGTAACAAGTACTACAAAGTATAAAGTGATGGAGCTATTTGTGGATTTTCTAACACGCATAGGTCAGCAGTTTTCTTAATAGTTTTTCCACATTCTTTTTTGCTTTTGTAATTTTTACATAAGATACTTTTTATACATACTTTTTTGTCTTGTTGTAGGTTTTTTTGGTAAGAAACATTATAGTTTTTTCCATTTCTTAAACTATGTGTGCAACTACAGCAGACTTGTGTAGCAGAGTTTAACCCAAAGAAGAAAAACTAATGCAATTTTAGTTAGAAACACTATGAAGGCGTTTACTTATGGTGTTGTACAATATGAAGGGTATAAAGATAAGCTTGCATTTTTTTAGTTACTATCCCCTTTATTTGTTGTTTCTATAGCCGTTGTTGTTGCACAAAGTTTTTAACACAAACACAACCGCACACACACGCGAACCTACACTTTACAATACTCTACATGAGTACATAGCACTTTGAAACATGTTGTTGGTGGCTTTCTTTTAATTTTTTTTCTTTTTACACAAATTTTAAATGAATTTTCAACATCCTGTTAGAGGAAAAACTAAGAAAAAAATCGTAAAATAATTCTAATGTTGTTGATGGGAAAAAAGAGTAATAGAGTAGGGACGAAGAAAATAAAATCAAGATGTAGAGAAGAGTTACTTTGCTAGCAGTGCTTTTGGTAGAATATTAAAAGAAAAAAGAAAAGAGAACAAGATTGCCTTTATATTTTGCATTTTAAATTTTTGATTGACATCAGATTTAAGTTAATGTAACCACTTTTGACATGACACACCCTACTTTACTTTAGACATAAGAACAAAAAGCCAAACACACTTATCCTTATACAATTTGAAAGAACTAGGAGGCTCTTTAAATATACCAGCCACATTGTTACAGTCAAGACGACATGACTATAAAAGGCGAATGATGTATGAAGTTGGCTGATACTTTATGGTTGATTATAAGGTTTGAGGTTTTTGGCACTCATTCAATCATATACACATATTTACACTAGGGTCGTCCTTATATTGATGTTGTAGATTTCCGCTAATTTTAAACAAATTTCGGACTAAAAATTAAATTATCCCGAAATAAGAAAACATTTCAAATGGGTCCCTATAACATAGGATTTTCTAACAAGGACTTTGTTTTTCAAAACAAAACAAAACAAAGAATGTATATGAAAATCATTAAAATATTTATTGTATTGGAAAGATTTAAGACTGTAATTGATTCGATTTTGTTCAAATCACGCATTCAGATTAAATAGCACACCATACAGTAGGTTCAGATTGTAAAGGCTTTTTAACAGTTGCTCTCAGATCTTCAGAACTCCAAATGCGGAAATTTAGCTTGTTGACGTGAAAATTGTATTCGTCTAAAAAAATTTTTTTTAGAAAAAACCAACGATTTGTTCTGAAATGAATTCAGCGAAACTAGTCTGCTTAAATTCATGCGCCAGTTGCCTTATAAGGCTTCAAAGCCAAAATTTGCCATATGGAGCAGATAGGGAGTAGGAATTGATGAATTTGTTCCTTTTTCAACACTGCGATATTTTTACTAGTCAATTTTTAATATTTGAAACGATATTACTATTACTGATATGGCGATAAGTGAAATATCAAAACATTAATGTTATTTCAATATGCCCCTTTTGGAAGACAAAGTTCTTGTTAAAAACCCCGTCATATACAACAGTTAAAATTTGTATTTTTAATACACATTAAATATTTATTACTTTATTGAGCTTTGAGAAATTTATGAAATTTTATGAATTTTTTAGTATCAAGTGCATAATTGATTTTTAATATTTCAATATTAATGGGTAAATGAAATAAATTTTTTAAAGAAATACTCTTTCACCATTTTATATGCGAATTTGGTGTTTTTTATAATATCCCTATTTTCACTTGAAACTTAAAATTTCAAATAAAATGTGGTAGCCGAATTTTTATGGAATTTTTTTTATGTTACTTTAAATATTTTTAGTTTTTGGAAGGAGTAAAAATCTAAAAATGTGATTATAAGGGCCACCCTAATATCCGCACGTACAAACATATTCACAGTACATGGAATTTGCATAGTCTCTTCTACTTTTTCTTAAGCAGAAATCTAACGAAAAATCTGAACAATGGCAAAATGTCAACATTATTGTTCATACCCTACACTTTAGTTTAATACTCGTGCAGAGTTAAATGGGTTTGTGCTGACTATAGTAAAATTGATTGACTGTCTTGACCATGTACGCAGACAAGGTTCTGTCAAGTGATTAAAGGTTAATGGTGAGGGATCATTATTGCAGAATGCTAATTCTTACAGAGATTAAAAAGTGCCATTAGAACTATGCAATGGCTAGTTACTATAGAATTCATAATTTTCTTGTAAGATTATGTTAGTAGTTTTAACAAATATTAAGTTTACTGTGGTGTTAAATAAATATTTGAGTATTTCTAACAAACTTTGTATAGTAAAAAATAATACAAAATAATGTTTTACCTTTCCCAGTCAATTTAAGGGGAAGGATATATTGGATTTGTGCTGATATTTATAACGCCCATAGATAATGGTCTAACACCCACCTTAAATCACCCTGAGTCGATTTAACGATCTCCGTCCGTCCGTCTAGCTGGCTGGTTGTCCATGTAAACCTTGTGCGCAAAGTACGGCTTGCAATTTTTAAGATATTTCGATAAAATTTGGTACATGAACGGTTGGGATTAAAATTGGTTTAAGTCGGACCATTGTTTTACCTAGCCCTCATACGAATGTCCTCCCGATATAGGGGCTTATCGGTAATAGACGTTTGATTTATGCACTTATCCAAAACAATTACGCTACAAATAAGTTGTACAGAAAGCCTAATCACATCTACAAATTTTGTGCAGACCATAATTGACCATAGCTCTCATATAAAGCCCACTTTCAAAAATCACTTTAACGATCATAAATCTCTTGAAAATTTTGGTATGCAAATAAAATTCGACACAAATAAGTTTCATATAAACAAAAATCATGACGCCTAATTTTATAACGGTTGATAATTAGTCAAAGTTAAGACCCTATTTAACATCGTTCAAAGCGTTTATATTGAGATAAAATTTTACATAAAGAATATTTATATGCACAGAAGTCATGTCACAATAGTCTAATTTTTGAGTTAGAAGACCAGTTTAAATCTTATTTTCAAAGATCCTGAAAAGATTTGGATTGATTGTTAATTTTCAGATGATCTATAATAAGCCAACAATGTTGAAAAGTATGATGGAAAATGGAACCTTCCAAATAGACCAAATACAGCCAAAATTTAAAAAGTTACTGTCAGATATTGTTCTTTGAGGTCGTAATAAAGATTACGACATTCCATTTTATTTAATTGTTTTATTTGAAATAAGATTAAAATGTCTATATTATATATAAATTTGTTTCCATAAACATTCATTAGTTCTATTTCAAAAGATCCATACAGTTTTTTCTCACAAAATGCAACTAAAAATCAATGCAATCAATACATTAGTTTATAAAGCTAGAACTGAACATCACTTCTGATATACAAAAGAGCATAAACACTTAATAAGCGTATTCAAAAGAAGCATTTGTTATTTAAAGAAATAATGGCAAATGGCAGAAATTGTGTCCAACATATTGATACTATTTATAAGATCGTAATTACAAAAGTACCGTAGTACTACCACGACTAATTTAATATAATTTTCAGTATTTGATATCTATATCGTCTGAATGCATTTCCATCTGGAAAACGGTATTGAGAGAAAAAATATTAACTACAATACAGGATGATATATTAGACACCTTGATTTTAAAAGTTTACTTAGCAGAGATAAATTTCATGTAAGAAAATAGAGGTACGAATGTATCATCTCCATATTATCTTTATTATAGAAACTCATCGCTTCAGTAATTATTAATCGGACTAATGTCTTTAAGATAAGGGGAGCAGGAATGAGTACATGTTAGTACTTTATGTAATAAAATAAAATAAAAGTTTAATATTTAATAAAATAACTTATAAATCAAAACTGAAAGTATCAAGATCTATTTAAAATATTAGGGTTTGATAGATAGTATTTTTAGTATTTTGTTAAAGCCTGTTATTTCAAAAAACACTTTTTACACGTTTTGGCATACTCTTCACCAATTGTTTACTTAATTAATTTGGAATATTATCTCATTCGCACTGAACCCGCTGGCAAAGCTCGTCCAAATGGATTAGTTGTCCAAACTGTTTCTGCATAATTCATCACAAATTCTCAATCGAAATGAGGTCTGGAGTTTTAGTTGGCCATTGTATTCTACTCGCTAATCCATTCTTTCACGGTTTTCGATGTGTGCTTTAAATTGCCATCCATGTGAAAAATAGCTTCATCCACATGATAGATGATCTTAGCTACAAAATCGGGAAGATTAGTTTGCAAAACACGCAGATAGTATTCTTGCCTGTTTATTCCTTTGCTTTTTTGCAGTATTTCTATAAAGCAATCCCTTATCATGACGTTCTTCCCATTGTGCTATATTGTTTGCTTAACATGGTGTCTTTGAATTGTCTGGGATTTTCGGCGCCAGCAATATTGTTAAACTTTGGATTGAGAACGATTAGATTTAGATCCGTCTAACCGGATTTTATGTTTCCAGTCACCTACTGTTCAAAATTAAATCTTGCCTTAATATTTTTTATCGACAATGCAGGTTTTAATTTTTTTACTGTAATATGGAGAAGTTCTCGTATTGTTGTCCATCGACTAATAGGTTTCCCTATTATTATAGAAGCATCAATTGTCTCTTTTCATTTATTTTATTATGAGACGTCCCACTGATTGACTGCAGGTACGGTCAGACATGGCAAATATTTGACGAAAATGACGTAAGCACTAAACAAAAGTTGTTTATTTATTTTTTTTTTTTTTTATTTAAAAAACTTATTTTATTTAGGAAAAACCACAATCGAAGTTATGTTTTATTTTATTTGATGTTATTTGTTTTTACAAAACACTCGTAAGATTAAAAATCGTACAAAAAATATTGGTTACGCTTTTTAAGTAAATATTTGCCATGTGTGGCCATTGTTGTACTTTAAGTTGTTTAGCTATTACCCGCGTAGAAGCTATGACAAAATAGCTAGAATATTTTCCTTAATGGGTCTTCACTGTCTCTTCATTATTTGTTATAATTTGTATTATAATTGCATTTGTGTTGGATTATTTGCAAAAAGTGTTTACCAAATTTTTTTTAAGTCATAAACAAATCAAACATAATCTATCGGTAAACTTTGATATTTTTGTGCAAATATTTTAAAAGACACACTTGTGCAAAATTAAGCATATGCAAGTTTTCGTACTAGTTGTTTATTTGCCGAAAAATATTACTTTCTTTTTTGTAAAGACAAAAACATATACAAAAATCTCGGCAATATTCTGCGCAATTATAAAAATAAATTTTATAACAAAATATTAAGTATTATTATAACAAATAAAAATGTTTATACCATGTTCTATACTTTCTATTCGACTTTAGTCAACATTTAAAGCCTTAAAAAATTTGTATTTGTTTTAAACCAAAAATATTTCATGTACAAAACAATGACTTTATGGTAAAATACTTTTAACTTCTTCACTTACTATCAACACTTTAGGAATTGAAAACAAAATTCTCCCTAAAACAAGTGTCTGTTGTATAGTCTATTTTTATAAACGCATACACCTAAACCATCTTCACACATTTTAAATATTGTCATTTGCATCATAATAATCTCTCTTACTTCTTAATACTACAAACTACTTGTACTCAGTGGTGATATTTGAAATAATTAACAACCGGTTCGCTTAAAAAATTATATTTTTGGCAAATTTTGATAAAAATAGAGAAAATTTTAAAGTCGCATCCCAGTAACAGACCACATGCCTCTTGAAGGAAATGATATAAACTTTTGTTTAATAAAAAACTAGTTTTGATTTTGCAAAATAAAAGTCAACAAAAATTGCTTTATTTTTTTCTCAAAAGATTGAAAACATCATCATCCAAGAATCCAATGTATGACCAAAATAAAATCATTTGTTTGTACGTTTGGACAATGAACAACTGAACAATATTGTGTTTGTTGCCGAGACTAATCCCCTTGATAAATACACATTATATAAAATCGTTAAAACAAAAACATAATCACCCCAACAAATATCATATGGAATTTTTATTCACGAGAAGGGTGAATATGCAACAACCGGTTCGCAAAATTTTTAAAATTTTAACAACCGGTTCGAGCGAACCGGTCCGAACCGGCTGAATATCAGCACTGCTTGTACTAATAATATACATATACTCGTACACATAATATATTGTGCATATATGTACACTCTTTTAATTTATATTCCCTTAAAATATTGTTTTGTGTTTCAGTTTTGTCCAACACAAACAAAAATTATTGACAAAAAAAATTTATAGAACTGAACCGAATAGAACAGAGCAGAAAACAAAAAAATCATGAAATATCAAGTTTTTAACGCCTCAGAGTATGCTATATTATACATGGCATAGTATAAATTCTTAATGTATGTGCGAAAGTAGAGAGTACACACTGGAAGACAGCTTGCTATTTTGCTTGTGCTGCTTCTACTCGCTTTGTATCACATCATGTTTATAACCAAAGGCAAGACAGCAGCAGAAGGAAAAAATCCATCCATAGTTTCTTTTGTAATTTCAGAAACAGTTTATTTTTATTTCTGTTTCATTCTTTTTAGGACTATCAAGTCAAGTTTTATACAATGGACTGCAGAGAGAATGAGTGTCTGTCAGTCGAATAGTTTGAAGTTTGAATTTTACAACATGTACTTGAGCTTTTTTTTTTTTTTTTTTTTTTGTATTGTAACTCTTAAATAGAAGAAAAAATGGGAATAAATAAAAGTTTTATAGTTTTATACACAAAGCATTTTTTGCCATTAATGTTTTGTCTCAAACAAAACTGACAGCCTAAATTTTTGATAAAAGCCAAATGTCGCTAAAGTCTTTTTGTTATTGTACAAAAGTTGTCAAACAAAGTTGAAAACTGTTATTTTTAATAATATTCGCCAACAGCTTTTGAAAATTTTTAATTTTTCAAAAATTGACAAACATAATTATAATTTAATTTTTTTTTATAATGAGTTAGTGGTAATTGTTTATACATAATATTTATGACTACGAGTAAAAGGAAGAATTTATTTTTAGAATTTTACTTGACAAAGACAATAATTTAAGCAAGTAATAAAGCAAGTAAATAAGTAAGTACACAGAGTTTATTCAAAAATATCCTGACATGACTTCTGTGCAAATAAATATAGTTTGTGTTAAATTGTATCTCGATTTAAAAACTTGTTAATGATTTATGCGTACTAAGGTGATTTTCAGAAGTGGACCTTATATGGCAGCTATGTCTAATTATGGAGCGATCATCATAAAATTGAGCGAAATAATTTATTGGATTACCAACATTGTAAGAAAAGTCCCGCTCGTTAAAGTGATTTTGGAACTGGTCCTTATATGAGAGCTATGGACAATAATCGACTGCTCCCCACACATTTTATAGATTAGATAATGTTTCATATAAAACTTATTTGTGGCGAAATTTGTTTAGATACGTGCATAAATCAAACATTGATGACCGATATCGGGAGGACATTTGTATGGGATAATTTGAAATAATGGACCGATTTCAACTAAATTCAATTTAAAATTCGTCCTTGGTCCGAAAAAAAATGCACATACTAAATTTTATAGAAATACCTTCAAAATTGCGAAATATACTCTTCGCACAAGCTTTACATGGACAACCAGTCAGATAGACGGATGGACAGGCATCGTTTAATCGGCTCAGAAAGTGATTCTGAGTTGATCGGTATACATTAAGGTGGGTGTTGGACTAATATTTTTGGGCATTACAAACATCAGCACAAATCCAATATATGTGCAATGTTCTAAAATATTAATAGCACTTTTGACAGCTTTAACTTGTCATTTTAACAAAGTTTATTTAAACAGTTTAGTAACACATTTTAATTTTGTGTTAATATTTTAGTGAAAAATACACAACTGATTACATCATCAATGCTCCAATTAAAAATCAACTGTTGTGAAAAATATTTGTCAGGTATAGTCACGGGGAACAGGAGTAATCCCTCCGGCCAAATATATAGCGAAATTGCGATCCTAACATTTCTGTTTCGCAACCCATTCCATAAATGTTAAGTCTTTTTTATATTAAATTATTTGTGTTTAGAATTAGAACTCCTTACAAAAAACATCATAAAAAAAATTGGCAATAAGACTTTATATGTAGCTTAGTTTCACACTGCAATTTTTGATGTCTGTAATTTATCATCAAAAAATATCTTTTTAAAACTTCTTAAAATCATAACGGACTAATTTAAGGCCGTGTAACAATACAGACATTAAATTTAAAATTATAAAAAATTAAAGCAAATGGCCCATAATCATAGTCATAGAAAAAGCATACTTTAAGTAAAAGTAGACTTTTAAACAACAAAAACATATAAATTGTGTTCTGAATTTAAAACAAAAACATGCTTTTGCTTAAAGTATGCTTTTTCTATGACTATGATTATGGGCCAATGTATTTAATAGTTTTATTCTATTATTCTACAAGGAGTTTTGTAACTATTTGTTGTTCGAAAACGGTAGTTTTCAAATTGTTCGAATAATTATTCGTATGAAATTATTCGATTATTCGAAAGATCATTATAATGGATACCATAGTATAATCGAAGCTGGGACAGATAATGTATGTTGATATTTTGACCTCCTCAAGTTGCAACAGAAGAGGTTTTGATTGCAGAAAGACTGTCCACATGCAATGGGCAACACAAATGAGTACATGTGTGTACTTTTTATTGCATAAAAATAAAACTACTATAGAAAATTTAAAAATGTTTTTTTGTTATTTATTTTCGATTTAATGATTTAAATATAAAAATAATTTTCGCAAATAAACAATTAATAACAAAAATTGCATGTTTCCAATTTGAAATATTTGTACAAAAATATTAAAGTTTACTGTCAGATTTGATGTGTTTGCTTTGTTTATTAGTTTGATATTAATTTCATTGCATGAAATCAGACTTTTTGAAAATTATCCACACAATTCAAATTTTATTTAATAATGAAGAAACTCTCAAAAGCCATTGAGGAATATTGTCTTAACAATGACCAAAAGCTTAAAGTAAGTAAATCAGTGGTCATTAGAGTACAAAAAGACGTTCTATTGTTTGTAAACTACAAATCAGAGGTCGCAAAAAGCTATTAACGAATGCGGACGCACTTCTCATGATGACACAAATGAAAAAAGACAAGATGATTAACACCATAATATGCTTCCATAGCTATATGCAAACCCGTTAGTCGATGGACAGCAACACTAACCATTCGCGATATGAGTTACATATCAGCAGTAAAAAATAAAAACCTGTATTGTAAATAAAAAAATTTAATTCACAATTAAAGTTTGCCAGAACAATTAAATAATATATGACTGGAAACGTGTAACCTGGTCAGATGAATCTAAATATAATCATTTTCAATCTGAGATATTGCTGGCGACGTACAGCCCAGAGAATTCAAAGACACCATGTAAAGGAAACCATAAAGCACGATGGAAGGAACGTCAAGATATGCGGTTTGCTTTACATGATGGCACCTCGGACCACGGCAAAGAATCAAAGGAATGATCAGGAAAGTAGACTATCTGCGTGTTTTACAAACTCATCTTCCCAATTTTGTAGATAAAATTATTTTGTTAAATATTAAACATAAAACAAATGACGAAGTGCATTTTTTACTTGCCTTTATTAGTTTTATTTTTATGCAATAACAAGTTCACAAAGTACTAACATGTACTCATTTGTGCTCCCCACTATACATGTAGTTAGTTAGTTTTTCAAACAAAAATTTATTATTCTGACAAGCTTAGCAACAGGAAGATTAAGTTAGCAAAATTTGTTTTGCAAAAATAATAAATGTTTTTTTAAATTGTCCAGCCAATATACTCCTTGATCTTTAGAGTAGGCTTATCTTAGAGTATACTTATCAAAATACGTAAAATATCATTCTAAAAATCATTCTTTTCAAAAATGGAGATTATTTGTTTATATTTAAGTAATTTGCTGAATATACTGCTTTTCTAAAGGAATTTATGTATCATATAGTAATATTTCGGGAAGATATATAAAAAATCATGGACCGATTCTTACCATTTTTAACAGGGCTTGTCATTCTATAATACAAATAATATGTGCAAAATTGATGTGATATTAAATGTATTATATATATTTAGCAAAATAGCAAAAAATATCTGAAATATATAAGTTTGTCTGAAACGTTGTTCTATAACTCAGTTTAAATTTAGATGAAGCAAAAAATTTATGGAAAAAATGTCATTGTTCTAAGTCTATCGTGCCTTCAACAGAAGGACAGACGGACGAACATGACTAGACCGTCTTAGAATCTTACTAGGACTCAAAGTATATACACTTTTTGGTTCTACGACCATTATTTCGATGTGTTACAAATGAAATAACAAACTTAATCTTTTTGGTGGTGGAAATAAAAAATCAATCTTTTTAAATCTAATTTAAAAAATTTAATCTCTTTCAATTCCTATAAGAGCTCACTTCTATACCAGTGTAAAGTAAATTATACATATACGGAGTTAATTTTATGTAAACAATGTTTTAAGTACAAAAATAATGATATGTAATAACTAAGTAGCATATGTATGAAAATATGCTCTTAAAAAGATAGTATTAATCGCATGAATACACCTAGTTCTGTAATTGCTACCAGTAAACTTCGTGTTAAAAAAAAGACACTGATCGAATGCAAAATAGGTAATTGGTTCCTTATCTCTAAAACCTATTCAAATTAGTGAAAAACAAGGATTTTTTAAGAACAACTATACAGGTTTATAATATTGAATCACATATACAATGTGTTTTTACACAAGCATTCTTATTAAAAACAAGTAAGAGTGCTATATTCGGCTGTGCCGAATCTTAAATACCCTTCACCTAAGCGTAATAAGAAATTAAAAAACTACACTGGTTAAAGGACTAGCATATCCTAATTCTGTGTTTTCTATTCAGTCTTAGTGCAAATTTTATTAGTATTTTATATATTGTTTGAAAGACAATTTTACGACCAACATAATTTATGTTAAATATTTTGAAATTTTGTCTAATTTTCACCATTTTTAATTGATTTAATTACCAATTCTTACCATAATTTGCAGAGTCTGTCTGATGTTCATAATAATCTTGAGTGTAACTTAACAAACAGAGTATAAAAAAGGGGTACAATTCGGTTTTAGTGATTTTGCTTAAAAAAAAAAAAAAAAACAAAATCAAATAGGGCTTTTAGAGGAGATACCAGCAAAAAAAAAATTTGTTGGCGGTCACGCCTATTTTCGAGGGGGCGGGCCCTTAAAGTTGAAAATATATAGGCCTATATCTCGGGAACTATTGGGTGTCTGATAATTTGTAATACATTAAATAAAAGGTATTAAAAATACCTTTCCAACGATATATATCATGATTATAAAATGTGGACCGAATATGGGTTAAATCCGAAAAGAATATTTTTTGACCCGAATTTATTTGTTTTTTGGAAATGGTTCTATATGGCAGGTATGACAAATTATGGGCCGATCTTCTTATATTTTGGAACAGTTATTTTCATGCATATGAGGATATTTCACGTCGAATTTCATCATAATAACGGTATATTTAAGATATATATTAGTATTAACGTGGATTTCGGTAGTGGGCCTTATGTGGGGGATATAGTCAAATATGGACCGATATTCTCAAAATCCAGCAGTTTGATTTAGGCATGTATGTAAATGATCCGTGTAAAATTTTGGATTGGTACCCTTATTTATAAGCGATTTATGAGTATTAAAGTGATTTTCGGAAGAGGGCTTTATATGGGGCATACGGTTAAAAATAGACCGAAATTCACAAAATTTTGTGGGATGATTTTTGTATATATTAAAATGATCTGTGCAAAGTTTTGAGTCGGTACCGATATTTATACAATATATATAGGGAAAATTCTCTTTTTCAGATGTGGTCCTTGTATGGGAGCTATGACCAGTTCTGGGCCGACCACCATAAAATTTAGTACAGCAATTTATTTGCCTATAAAGAGTATTTATGTCAAATTTTAGCCGTTTAACATTATTTATATCTGTTTTATATGTATTTAAGTGAATTTTGTAAGTGGACTTTATATGGGGTCTATGGTCAAATATGGACCGAACTAAAAAAAATTTCGGTTTGTGATTTCTTTTTGTATAAAACTTATTTTTGCTGAATTTTGTCTTGATATTCCAATTTTATAGGCATTTATTTATCATTAAGCCATATTTCGGGAATATATATATTTGTATGGGGGCTATGAGAAATCTTGGACCGATTCTTACTATTTTCCGCACACTTTCTTCTTTTATAGTACAAACAACGTATACAAAATTTCATGGTATTATCTGCAATATATTTCAAAATATTGCAATAAAATGGACGAAAAATATCAAATTTTTATAGAGGTGGTCTCAAATATTGGTTCATAACTCAGGTTGACCTAAACCGATTTTGCTGATTTTAAATAGCAAACTTCTCGAAAGCACTTCTGACAGAATTATTGAAGGTTTGGATCCCGAACTTATCTTGGGACTTCAAAAAACTGATTTCAACATCCAGACAGACAGACAGACAGACAGACGGACATGGCTTAATCGACTTCGCTATCTATAAGGATCCAGAATATATATACTTTATAGGGTCGGAAAATTATATTGTGGAAATTTCACACGGAATGACAAACTTATATATACCCTTCTCACGATGGTGAAGGGTATAAAAAAAAGATATGCACTTAAAAGTAATGTAAAAAATGTATGACAAGTTAATTTAATTGTATGCACTAAATCGGAATTCCCTTAAATTTGTGATATTTACAATTGTTCTGACCAGTAAATAACTTGTATCCACAAAAAGGCAATTTCCCTAAATTTTTGATATTAACAAATTTCGCAAAAATTAAATTTAATCAAAAAAAAAAATTAAGCCCAAAAGAAAACGGAATAAAATCGATTAAAAAGTTTAAAAGTTGTTTATTTTCAAACCGTGTTAAAACAGAACTATGTGTGCTCTATTTAACTTATTCCATATTAAAAAATAGTTTTTTGGTATTGTGATCATTTATTATCCTTCGTTTTCAATTTATACCACTAACTATTAATGGATGTAGAGCTTATTTTGTAAATCCTTATAAAAAATAGATTTTTGTTAGCAAATATAAATGCCACTATTAAAGAAATTATAACTTCAGAAAAAAAAATTATAAAAGATCACGAATTATCCTCCCTTTCCAATTTAGACCACTATTAAACGGTCTAGTGCATATATTATAATTCCATATAAAAAGCTGATTTTGTTGAGAAATAGACCGATCCCGTTGAATACTTTTGGGAGTATTATAATATCTCTATTATAGATGTTAAGTAAAGTGATGATGAGAAAAGGGGGTTGACCTATAACAGGATTAAAGGGGATAATCTATAATAAAGATATAATTATAATTACTCAGAAATTGAATAATTATAATTGTGGGTTGAGAGAAATTTAAGGGTTAGATAACAAAACGCATAGGCTGGTTCATATAGAATAAATATCACCTTTTTTTGCTTTTATACAACTTCAATTCAGTTTCCTTTATTTGAATTCTTCAATGTTCGATATGTTAAAGGTAAGTATTAAATGTAAAGGCAAAGGTTAGTATTATAAAAATTAAAATTTCAAGTAAATGTGTATGTGTATATAAATCTTCAATTATGTAGTTTTAAGTAAATAAATAAGAACTGAACTTCTTGATGGTTTTAGGACAAGTAACTTTTCTTTTCTTGTAAAATCTGTTAGTTAGTTATTAAATTTCCAGTACGTTAAAACTTTGTGTTTTTAACGAAAACTGGCGATTGAAAACTTAGCGCTGCCACATTTTGTGTCTTTTACGATATAGCTTACACTACAAATGCTTATATTAATTGAGTTTTAATAATTAATATAAAAATTATATAAATTTACATGTTATAATTTTAGTGTTCAAACTAGTTTGGACACCAGTATTATTATTTTTTTTAGAGTTAGAACAGTATTAACGATTATAAATCCTTTGTTAGAATCCCAAAATAATTCTATGATGTATTATAATTCCAAATAAAAATCTTTTTTTTTTTGTTTTGGAAATATATTTTTAATTTTAGAAAACTAGTAGTCATTTTATTATGGTAACTTTTTCCTAACTTAAAATAATATCATGCCATTTTCATTTATTTATAAGGACTAAAATATCAAATTAATAGCCTGTTCGCCGATCTCGAACGTTAACGTTCGCTTAGATAAGACTTAAGACATAAACTTGATTGTGGAATAAACAAATTTGATTGAGTAAAAAAATAGATACGATAAAAAGTTTGTGTCTTAAGTCTTATATAAGCGAACGTTCACGTTCGAGATCGGCGAACAGGCTATAATAAACAAAGTTTAAAACATACTCGTATGCTGTTATCTGTATATAAGGCCAAGTACTTACTAATACATTTTCAAAAGCCTTAAATAGCAACACATACACCCAAATAAAACTATTTGATTGTCTGAAAAATAATGTTGGCAAATACTTTGAAAACATTCGCAAAATATAGGCCATACATTAAGTTAATACTTTTTCTTATATAAGTAACATATATAAAATAAAGGAAAAAACTCTCAGGCTACAAAGGCGACACTATTTTGTCGTCATCATTTCAAAATGACAAAATGCAGAACTTCAAAGTATTATCAGCACACATTTAAATATTCACAAAAACTTGTAAACACCCTCTCTAAAGTCAAACTCTTTTCTTTTATACATACTCGTATCCCAGTAAGCCATATGAGTCCGAAAAGAGTCTTTTCTGACACCTTTTTCGGAGCGTTAACGCTCTTTATGAGCCCAAAAAACAATCATAATTGCTCCGAAAACCTTCAGAAAAGAGCGTCATTACGTTCGAAAATGGTCCGTCAGAAAGAGCTCTTAGATAATGTCAGAAAAGAGTCTTTTATGAGGTTTTTCTTGGGATCTGTGTAATCTTGTTTTTATCATTCTTGTGTGGTACAGCTATGTTTTTTTTTGTTCAAAGCACAAGTAACAAGACAACAACGCTTTGCTACACACATAATTAAGTGGAATTTCTTAGTCATACTGAGACTCAGGACAGTAACAAGCAAATTTTTCTTTCGCTCCGAAAATGCTCTTTAGTTGGACTCTTTTCTGACTCCTTTTTTCGGAGCGCTCCGAAAATGCTCTTTTGTTGGACTCTTTTCTGACTCCTTTTTGGGAGCGCTCCTAAAATGGTATGCTGGGATGTATGTATATTCCTAAATGTATGTGTATGAATAGGAAAAAAATTGCACAAACACAAGATAAGATCCAAAACAATTTAGCTTTAAAAAAGCAGCTAAAATTCAACAAAAAAATCAGGTCAAATGTCAACTATGTAAAACAAGAAAAAAATATAAATTGTTGGTATATGACCAAATGCATATAAAAGGAAAGTTTTTCTTTAGAGAAATAGTCTTTACATTTTGCAGTTAGAAAATGTTTGCTGGTGTTTGTAGAGTCTGTAATAGTACAGCAAAAACTAAGAAACTTATTGGTGATGCATGAAAAGCTCTTAACTCGATTACTTGTACAGAAAAACAACTGTAGTAGTAGTTATAATTATGTTCAACGATCAAAGGGATTGAATATATACTCGTATATTATAAGAAATGTTTGATCGTCTACTGTTTCATTATAATTGGTAGCACAACTATTGCCGGTAATGAGTTGAAATCATTGCTAAAATCTGGCCACACTACAAAAGTTTTCTTTCGTTCTATGAATTGTTTGTAAAACATAACTACTTTATTCTGTCAATTCAAAATTGTACCAGTCGGAATACATTGGAAGGTGTACTGTGAAATGGAAAATCAACATTGAAAAAACTCCTGAATAAATTCTTTGAACAGTTTTCAAAAAGTGTTGTGAATGATGTTATACAACTGTACAAGCAAACCTTTAGTACGGATCTTAAACAACAAGAAATCCAATATATTTTTAAAAGACACCTGGACCTTACAAAGAAAATACTACGTTCAATAATGTAATGATCTCGCCGAAATTTTTTGCAAATAAATCTGTCATTTTTATATTTCTCTTAAAATTTTCCACGGACGTAACTAAGGTGTATTCGAAATTAAATGAAGTTGAACCCCAAAAAACCTCTAGAGGCGGAGCTGTGCGATCTCAACATAGGGCACCTTTGACATATAATGTATTTAAACGTATGCAACTTTTCTTAGTTTCATGCAATTTTTAACCAATTTTCCTCAAATCTGCTTATCAGACAACATTTCAAAGCAATATCTTTTTTAAGATTTGTGGAGCTTTTGAAGAGTAAGTATAAGTTTTTTGTATAAGTTTTTGGTATTGCTGAAAAGCTTAGGACTGGAAGATTGATGATTTACTGAAATAAATTAATTGTATACGTTTTTTTGATGTCATTCACCTTAAAAACTAATAACATTATAATATGCTTACTTTGCTTGAAGAAAACTATAAAATTTGATTAATTGTAGAATGTTAACTATTAAAGATATTATAGCAAAATTTATAACTAATATATATGCAAGTGTCCTTAAATAAATGTGATTATAATTTTGGATGCGGGCAACTTTTTGTAGGTAAATGATAACTGCCTGCAAGTTTCTTTAATTTTATTTAGCATTTTATCACAAATATAGCTGATATTTTGGAAAAAAGATTGAGCAAAATTAAAAAAGTAAAAAATAAAGCTACATATCTCTAAATATGGGCCTTTTCCTGTAAACCTTCTCAAGGACTGTTTATATTTTAAATTTCAGCTCATTTTGATGATACACAGAGTTTTAGCGATTTTTTAAAAAGATTTGAGATACGAGGGGACGAACTTTGAACGGCCACCTACTGGCACGCCTACGACGCCAAAAAATCTGTAAGTATGCTGCTGAGATGTTTCAGAATCTCAGCAGCATACCATATGAAATTTCATTACGATATCTGTAATAGCTCCCGAAATACCCAATTATTTCCAAAATAAATATTTTTAAGCTTAACATATTTGTGGCGGAATTTGTTTGGATAAGTTTATAAATCAAACATTTATGACCTATAAAGCCCTATTCTGGAGGATGTTTGTATGGAGGCTATGTGAAATAATGAACCGAGTTCAACCAAATTCAATCCCAATCGTCCTTGAAAAAATATAATGTACCAAATTTGCAAAATATCTTTAAAATTGCAAACTGTAGTGTGCGCACAAGTACAGCCAACACAGAAAGTGATTCTAAGTATAACGTATACCGATTCTATACTAATTATATTAATATACATACATTAAGGTTGCATTCATAATTATGGGCGTTACAAATATCAGCACAAATCTAATATACCTCCACTTTCCACTATGGTAGTGTAGGGTACAAATAGGTAATAATAGTAATGTTGTCAAAACAAACAAATAACGGAACAGAACTTGTTTAAAAAAATAAAACATTGTAGGTTCCATGATTCAAACTAATTCCTACATAAAGTATTTCTTTTTTTTTTTGTTATAATTAAAATAATAATTATAATAAAAAAATTTCGAAAATACTTTTGGCACATTTTCCTGATAACAGCATAGCTATTAATAAAAAAAAATAATTGTATTATGATTTTTTATGTATTTGTTATTTGTTCTGACTTAAAATATACGCTATTTGTAAAAATATTTCACGAACGCATAAACATTATTTATAATAAAATGTTTTCTATTTCTAACAGATGGAGTATCACACCAATTGCTCATCGAAGTGAATGTGTTACATCGGTTTCAACGCGCAAGAAATCGTTTGTGTTGGTGATTTTGTTAAGGAAGACAAAGATGAACCAGAGCAGCCCAAAAATGTTTGATTACCAACAATTAAAGGCATTACTCTATAAAGATTGGTGTCAAACTCGAGAGCTTGCAAAATCAAGCAGCAATCTTAAAACTCAGCAGAATTTATTTAAAAGCAAGTAAATTTGGTACCATTTGAATCGAACACTATTTACTATTTAGAGAGAAGTGGTCACCTCTCGCGATTACTATTTGTTTCGATCGATACACATCAGAACAGGATATCCGAAATTGGCTTTTGCCAGTAAATTAGCTAACAATGGCCAAAACTTTAAACAAATTTATATTGTATGTTTCAAAATTAAAGCTAAACGATTTAAAAAATCTCGCAGTTATACTGCCAGTAATAAAAGTAACATTTTCGCTAATGTATTTTTTGAATCAGAATAATCATGTTTTGAGTTATTTTCTACATGAGACTTTTTTCAACCACCGTCTGTATTTTTCACGTAACTGCCGATTACCAAAACTTGTTTTAAAATGGTTTAAAATACATTTTTGGAAACTGACAGATAACTTTACGATCTAGATAATGTTCCCAAGTAGTACCACTTGTATGTACAGTACTCTTTCACCATATTGCCAGTTTTATCTAATCCGAATAGCTGATTTTGTTAATATTCAAACTTTTTCATCTCTACAAAGACAGTCACAACTTATAGTTACTATTTGTAAGTGATAATACAAAGTATATGTATGTATACATAACTATTTAAATGTATTTGTTCGTGTATTAAATGAAAACTTTAAGCTAAATCATAATAAAAAAAACTAAAGTAGTTGTATTAGTCTTACACTCGTAGAATTTTTTAAAGTTCTTTGTTAGATTTTAAACTAATACAAAAAACACACAAGTGACTTAACACCGTACAGAGAAGCAGAATAACTGAGAAACTTTATTTAATGCATTTATTCACAGAATCAGTTGTACTGCACTATTCACACACAAAAAAGGTCGACAATACTATGACTTTTTAGTCTACTCTTTGCCCAGAAAGAACATGCTGACAGTTTTCAACTCGATGTTTTTTTTTTTTTTTTTGATTTTTTGTTTACCTTTTTAGCTGATGGTACGTTACTTTCTAGCAAAGTTTTTAGCCAAACAAAGCTGCTAACACAAGAAAATTACAGTATTTTTTATTGTGATGACAATTTTAATAAAAGGTGTTGTCCACATAGCTTTTTTTGGACGGTTTGTTGTTTTTTACTAGTTTGTTAAATTGTTCTAAATTAAATAAAGTTTATAATTACGCGGAAAAACTAAGAGGCACTTTAAAAAACTTCGTGTTTTCTATACAAACATGAATAAATAGGTACCTATGTATATGCTATAAAGTTACATTACAAAAAGTTGTAGTTGAAATGGGATAACAGTTCGTTGAAAACTTAACTTCCCGGTTAAATTGTTTTGAATATGACAACCAAAAGAAACAAAACCAAAAAAAAATCTAACAGCTCCACAAAAAAACTTTTTTTATCAAAGGATCCATTTTTTGGCAAGTTTTAAACGTGACTTAAAGTAAATTTAATAACAGAGGGAAAGACAACAACTACTTTTCACCAAAGGAAGAAAATGTTTTAGTGAAGAGGTTAAAAATGCAAATATGAAATTAAGTAGATAATTAAATGAGAATTATTCCTCTTGCGAGTATGATTTTGTAAAAATCAAAAAATTTAAAAATTTTTAATCGAAGTTCACTTCAAGTTAAATACACAATTTATTTGAAAATAAATGTAGGGTTTTATAATGAAAACACCTTTATTTTAATTTATTTAGTTATAAATTTATTTATTTAAAATTCATCGGGTTTACGTGCTAGCTTAAAATTTAAAGTGTTATCTGTCCGAGCTCTAAAACACAACTCTCTCTGTCTGCTGTCGTTTTTAGATTAAGTTATAATTCGTCCGTTTGTCACTCGTTACTTCTAAAAGTTAAATATCTATAACAGTGTTGTATTTTAGTAAGAGTTGCCACTCCTGGTTGTACGTCCGTTATATCCCGTCCCCACATTCGGCCGTCCTGCAGATTCATTCGCCCCGAATGACGAGTTCCATCGCTTCATATATTCAGCAACTGTGTTCGTTCTTCCAGGACCTTCGCCGTTACCGACTTTCTCAACTTCATAACGATCATGATCAAGGCGTTTTAATACCCTATAAGGTCCAAAATACTTCGGCTTTAATTTCAGGCCTGGTCCGAATTGTGTACGTTTGATAGCTACAAGTTCATTAACTTTATAAATAGGTGCCTCTTTTCTCTTTCTATTGAAATTTCGCCTATTCTCTGACTGAATCTTGGCTATATTCTCCTTGGCAACACAGCGTACTTCCTCTCTTTCATCATTTAATTCTCGAACGGTAAATTCCTCGATTAGTTTTCTAATGTCCTCATGCCCAGCAACTTTCATCTCTAATCCTGTCAGTATCCTAAAAGGTGCAAATTTGGTACTACGTGGTGGGGTATTATTGATACATTGTTGTACTCTGTCGACATGCCTATACCACTGTTGAGGATCATCCACACATAACTTTGAAAGCATCGATACCACAATTTTATTGATTCTCTCAACTTGACCATTACCCCTAGGAACGCCGGTTGCAATCAATAAGTGCTGTATGTTCTCCTTCTCACAATACTCCTTAAATAAGTTTGACGTAAAGGCAGTTCCTCGATCAGAAATAATCCTTTCTGGGTTACCAAAAACCGTTGATTGTTTTCTCAGTCTATCAACAACTTCTTCCGATCCAGTACTTCTTGTAGGATATAACCACACAAACTTTGAAAATGAGTCCACAACAACAAAAATGTGATTGTATCGCTTTCGTGTTAACTCCATAGGTCCAACGTGATCAATATGGTAGGTTCTTAAGGGCGTATCCGATTTATCGATTGGATTTAAAAGTCCCTCTCCCTTACCGGTTTTCGCTTCATTAACGATACACTCTATACAGCTTCTTAACACGTTATTTACCTTGGGTGTTATATTTGGTATATAAAATTCCCTTTCCAACAACTCTCTGGTCTTTTTCACACCAAAATGACCTTCCCTGTGTGCAATTTTTATTACCTCCTCTTCCATTAGAGTTGGGATTACTATTAGTTCCTTATTGGGATCCTTATATAGTAAATCATACTTTAAATAGAAATCCTCGTAACTTTCCTTTTCTACCACTTTTCTAATAGCTTTAACCCACTCATCTTTTAGCTGTGCTTCCTTGAGTCGATGTTTTATCGTATCCTCTACTAATAAACACGAAACTCTGCTAAGTGCATCGACATGTCTCATTTTACTTCCAGACCTATGCTCTATGGTAAAGTCAAACTCTTGTAGGAACATTGCCCATCTCGAAACCCTTAACGGTACATCCTTCTTCTTGATGGTCATTGCAAATGCATTACAGTCAGTCACTATCTTTATCCTCGAACCCATTAAATACACTCTCCACTTCTTTAACGCTTCTATAATTGCAAGAACCTCTAATTCATATGAGTGATATTTTTCCTGTGCGCTAGTAGTCTTTCGGCTCATATACTCTACCGGGTGAAATTGTCTATCTTCTGCATCCTTCTGAAGCAAAATCCCACCGTACCCAAACATACTAGCATCTGTGTGCACCTCGGTTTCAGCTTTTGGATTATATAATCGTAATACAGGTGCAATTGTCAAACTCGATTTCAATTGATTAAAGGCAATCATCTGCGAATCACCGAAAGCGAATACTACATCCTTTTTTAACAAGTCAGAAAGTGGTTTCGCGATTGTCGCAAAATTACATACAAATCTCCTAAAGTACGATGTCAGACCTAAAAAACGTTGAAGCGCTTTTTTATCTCTTGGTACTGGAAAATTTGCCACTGCAGATGTTTTCTCCGAAGACGGTTTAATAGTTGAATCCTCTACAATATATCCTAAAAAATTTACCCTGTTTCTCAAAAATTGACATTTTCCCCATTTAATATGCAGATTATTCCTCTCTGCAACACTCAAAACTTTTTCCAGTTTCTCGATACCTTCTTTCTCGTTTAATGACGGGATAATTATGTCGTCCATGTATACAACAATCGTACCATCTTGAATCAATTCCCTAAATATTGAAAATACGAATCTGGAAAACACTGCTGGGGAATTGCAGATTCCAAAAGGTACATACAAAAATTCGTACTGACCATTATGTGTTACAAACGAAGTATATTTCCGAGATTCCTCATCGACGGGTACATGGAAAAAACCATTTCTCAAATCCAATGTAGTGTAAATCTTAGCGGATTGTAACTTGTGTATAATATCATCAATTAGTTCCATCGGAAAATTGTCTCTCATTATCTTCTCATTTAATTTTCGGAAATCACAACATAATCTTTTACTTCCATCTTTCTTGGGCACTATCACTATAGGTGAAACATATTCGGATGTACTTGGTCGTATTATACCATCACGTAACCATTCTTCTATCTGCTGTTCCACAAATTGTTGATCAACATATGACAATCTACGAGGCCTTTGAAATATAGGTACGTTATCCGAAAGAATTATTTTCATACTTATTGGTGACGGTTCCTGTTTTCTCGGAGTGTAGTTTCTAATTAAACTCTCTACTAAATCTGCCCTTTCCTTCGGTAGGTGCACCAAATCATACTCCTGATTAAATTCTTCAATCGCCACTGTAGAACAGAATATCTCGAATTCATTTAACGACTCAACATTTTCAGCCCTCTCCAACATATTCTTTTTCAACAATCTTGTGCCATCAGAACTCATAATAATGTCAGCCTGTTGCAAAATGTCGTTACCGATTGCTGCCGGATAGACGAAATTTTTAGCAACGAAAAATTTCACATTAAAATCATTCTCATCGATTCTGACTACTTTGTAAAAATACCCTATCGTCGTCAATGTATAATCTCCAGCGGTAATGAAATTTCTCTCCTCCAAAGTAATTTCAACTTCACCTAAACATTGGAAAACGTCGTGTCTAATAATTGAAATGTCACTTCCAGAATCAATAATAGCCGAAAATCTTAAACCATTAATCTCAATACTCTTAAAAATTCGATTTGCCTTCGACTTCACTTCCTCTCCGATGTCCTCGAAACATCCAACCATGCATGCACTGTTGGTTTCAGTTTTCACGTTTATTTGCTGTTTCCCACACTCGAAAGATTTGTGACCAGATCCTCCACATTTGAAACACTTAATAGTTGTCGATTTACACTCTTTAGCATAATGATTCTCCTGCCCGCATTTATAACATTTTCTCTTTATACTAGTAGTTGGTTTCTCATGGTCTACCTTACTAGATTCAGATGGTGCCTTTGAGGTTGATGCCTGCTGCACGGATCCTCTAATTTTCTCATATGTTTTAATTTTATCCTTTAAATCTTCAATGTTTTTGGCTTGATATAAAATGCTCTTTCCAAACTTTGAATCTTGTATCCCATCAACGAAGTACTGTATCAAGCTACCTTCATCAATCTTTATGGGCTTACCAATCTCCATTAATGTGTAGAGGTACTCCCTATAACTTTCGTAATTTTTCTTTTTACGGTTTCTAAGCATTTTATGCACATCTATTGACGCTAATTTAGTACCAAATTCTCTAACCAAAGACTTCTTAAGCAAACTCCAGTTGTTAATTCCTGTCTGGCTACGAATAAATATTCTAGCTGCACCTTTTAATAGCTGTTTGGCATATATAAATCGTTGTAACTGATTCCAACCAACCGCCTCAGCGTTATTCTCAAAATCCTCTAGCCAATTATTAACCTCAATATTATCAGTGCCACAAAACGATGTCAAAGAATCTTCTATGTCTCTCAACGTAAACACACTCCTCTCCCAATTAACAGCGCTTACTCCCCTAGCCGATGCAACTTCGTCATATTCTGGAACTGAATCCTCTGCATTAAGACCAAAATGTCCCAAAAGTCGCTCCTGTAACTCAACCTTTCGTCCTGTAGTCGGCAAACCTAACTCAGTCAACTTTGCTTTCAACCCGTCAACACTCAACGCTAAAATCTCCTTTGAGTCCATTCTGTCCAATTATAGTAACAATTTTCAACAATACAATATAATATTCAAAAATCAATAAAATTTATAAATCAATAGTTAAAATCTAAAAAAAGTTATCAAAATAAAAATTCAATTACAAAATTGTTCCAAAATTAATCATAAAATTTAAATTATCAAAAAAAAACAAAAGACGTTAAATTCACGTTACGTTAAAATTCCAAAAAAAAAATCAAAATACAAAATTCCAGAAATTACACAAAGAATAATACACTTACATCCATATACACACATGCATATGTATGTATGTACGTTTGTTTAAAACAAATACAAATTCCAATCTGATCTTCCCGTTAATTCTCTCAAACACAAGCAAAAAAAATAAATATCCAATTGGACTCTCTCTTCGAATTTAAATACCAGAAAATCAAATTGCAAAATGCTCACAAAAAAATCATAAAAATAACCAAATCACTTAGCTTATGATGACTCCAATAAAAACAGCAAACACTCACAGTTTCACTTGTCACTAGGCAATTTTCCCGCTACTCCTCTCTTGGCAAAATAAGGGTTGACTTTCTTTCTAGATTGTTGGTACACACATATATGTAGGTTTGTTGTTGTATTTTCATCAATAACTTGCAACGTATTTTGTCTTTCTAACTTGGTGCAATGTTGTTGTTCTCAGTTTTTTATAGTCTTGTTTTTGTTTTTTTTTTCTTTTTCTTTTTTTTTAACACACACAAGTTTTTTTCGAAATTGTCTTGTTTTTTTTTCTATATAAACACTTTGGATAGTATGAATAGCAATTCGTTGTTTTTGAAATAACCGTCAGTTTCTTTTTTTCGCACTTTCTCAAACGAATTTGTTCTTTGTATATTCTCTCAGAGAACTCGTTTTAACTTTCGAACATTCCACAAAAATTCGTTTTTTATATGTTTTCCTTTTAAACACTAGTTGCTTTTAAAATAACCGCCGTTTCTCTATTTTCGAAGGTTTGTTTCACAGACAGTTTTTTTCTACTCGTTTTTTCAGACTCTTTAAAAAAACGATGTTTCTACACACAGTAGTTCAGTACAGTGTTGCCACGAAAAAAAATTTTTTGTAACCAACATTTATGAAAAAATAACCAAATTTAAAAAAAAATAACCAAATTTAAATGCATGTACTATTTATTTATTTTTTGTAATTTTAACTATAATTTGTACTTTAAGGTAACAAAAAAAAAACATAAAACAACGTATTTTACAACACAACTCCTAATACTAAAAAATAATTTTTTTAAAAAACTAAGCGTCATATTTTGCAAAAAGTAATGCAAAGAAACATAAGCTAATGCTACAATTTGTAAAATTTAAAATTCCAATACTTTACATTAAGTTTTGCAAGTTTAATTATTAATGTTTAATGTCTTAAACAAAAATAAAAAGTATATAATAAAAACAAAAAATTTTTCATTGGCAATAAAATAAGGAACTAGAAAGTTACTCTCTTAAATACTAAAAAACATGTAATTATATTACAATAAATATGGAGATCACTTTTACTTAAAATGTCACAGCTTGAGTTTTGAAATTTGTCTTTGGCAGACCAAACAAAATGGGCATTTTGTTGATTTTTGCACAATTCTTTTGCTTGCAATATATTACTAATTGTCTTAAAATCTAAATATTTTCAGTAAAAAAAATAACCAAAACAGAAAAAATCTACACATGTACACATTGAGAAAAAAAATAACCAATTTTGGTTAGAAATAACCAAAAACGGCAACGCTGGTTCAGTATTATTTGCATACACTTTAATATTGTCTCTTATTTGTTTTTTCAGACTCTTTCTAAAAAAATAAAGTTTCTACACACAGTAGTTCAATATTATTTTTATGCACTTTAATACGATCTCTTATTTGTTGTTTTGTTTAGACTCTTTCTAAAAAAACGAAGTTTCTACACACAGTAGTTCACTCTTATTCCATAACACTCAAGTTACTTCATTTGTCCATTTAGTTTATGCAAAAACACTTTCTAAAGTTTTTCTTCTCATAAACACTCTTTCCACAATTTCAGACGATAAAAACTTTTCGCACGATCCCGGTTGAGCTCCCAAAAATGTAGGGTTTTATAATGAAAACACCTTTATTTTAATTTATTTATTTATAAATTTATTTATTTAAAATTCATCGGGTTTACGTGCTAGCTTAAAATTTAAAGTGTTATCTGTCCGAGCTCTAAAACACAACTCTCTCTGTCTGCTGTCGTTTTTAGATTAAGTTATAATTCGTCCGTTTGTCACTCGTTACTTCTAAAAGTTAAATATCTATAACAGTGTTGTATTTTAGTAAGAGTTGCCACTCCTGGTTGTACGTCCGTTATATCCCGTCCCCACATAAATTGTATACTAAATTGTATAAATTGTGTATTTAACTTGAAGTGAACTTCGATTAAAAATTTTTAAATTAAGTAGATAATATTAAAGAAAGTTTTTAAAATGTAACAAATAATTGGCTAAATCACAAAATGCACTGCGTTGCCTAATTATAAATACCCCAAGTATACCGATCGACTCAGAATCACTTTCTGAGTCGATTTAACGATGTCCGTCTGTCCATCTGGCTGGCTGGCTGTCCATGTAAAGCTTGTGCGCAGAGTACAGGTCGCAATTTTGAAGATATTTCGATAAAATTTGGTACATAATATTTTTTCGACCCATCCATCCATGATTTTAACTGGTGGAAATCAGTGCATTTTTTCACCTTGCCTTCAAACAAATGTCCTCCCGAAATTGGGGTTTACCGATCATAAATGTTTGAATTATGTAAGTATCCACACAAATTTCATCAAAAATTAGTGGTAAATGAAGCCAATCGCATCTACAAATTTTGTGCAGATTGGTCCATAATTAGTCGTACCTCCCATATAAGTCCCACTTTCGAAAATCACTTTAAAGAGCATAACTCTCCCAAAAATGTTTTTATCCAAATAATATTAAATGCAAATATATTTCATATGTACAGTATCGGACAAAACCTAAGCACCTCCTCAGAACATTTTTTTAAAATGATAATTTTTCAATTTTGATATTTTCTTTTTAGTTAGGCTTAAGTTCATTTGAATTTAATTTTCATTAAATTGTTTTTACTGAATAAGGAATTATTTAACAACTTGAAAAAATTTTATTTTTTGATAATTTTTCTGACTAGGATTCGAACCTGGGTTGTTGGTTGAATTGACATATGTTTCGAGAAACACCACTTTCTCTCATCAGAATTCTTTACGTTCTGACCATTGCACCACTACGGTGCCTGCTAGTCAACATATGTCAATTCAACCAACAACCCAGGTTCGAATCCTAGTCAGAAAAATTATCAAAAAATAAAATTTTTTCAAGTTGTTAAATAATTCCTTATTCAGTAAAAACAATTTAATGAAAATTAAATTCAAATGAACTTAAGCCTAACTAAAAAGAAAATATCAAAATTGAAATATTAATAGTTCAACAAAAATACTACTAATGATAATTTTTTTAAGAAAACAAAGTTATTAAAAATTTTTTTTATTTTTTTTTTTATTTATTAATATCTTTATTATTGAAAAACACTAACTTAAGGAATTCAGAATTTAGGAAAATTCTGAAAATTTTACTACACTACTGCTACATTACTGCATTAGTTAACGGTAAATTCCAAAAATGCAAATGCAGTGTTAAGAAGAAGAACTTGTTCGAATTTATGCGAAAATTGTCATTGTTTTAAAGTTTTCGTTGAGATAAAGAGTAATGACGCGCAATAAGTATTCAAGTGAATTTAAAATTAGAATTCTTGATGATTTTAGAGCCGGCTTATCAAGACATCAATTGAGTGCAAAATATTCGATCAACAGATCAATTATTTCTAGGCTAATTAAAAAGTTTTTGGAGACTGGTCGCACATCTTTTACTCAATCTGGAGGAAGGCCACGTGAAACTTCGCGACATGAAGACTCCTTAATTAAAAGGACAATCTAAAATGATCCTACAGCATCTTCTAGCCACATACGAAATCGCTTAAATTTAAAAATTAGCGAAAGAACGATTCGAAGAAGGGCGGTAGACGCCGGATTATTCAGTCGACGACCAGCAAAAAAACCTTTCATATCGTCAAAAAATAAAAAAGCGAGACTCGAATTCGCCAAGACCCATCTCAACTGGAGTGTCCAAAAATGGATGACTGTGCTGTTTTCTAACGAATCTAAGTTTAATTTAAAGGATTCAGATGGCATAAGGCATGTACGCAGAGCAAATGGACAACGGTTAAATCCTAAATATTGCAAAGGCACTGTAAAGCATGGAGGCGGTAACATAATGGTCTGGGGTTTTTTCTCTGGGAAAGGGATTGGGCCAATTCATAAGATTGATGGAATTATGGATCGTTTCATGTATCGTGACATATTAAAAGACGTGATGTTGCCTTATGCTGTAGAAGAGATGCCACTTAAATGGACATTCCAGCAAGTAAACGACCCAAAACATACGTCAAAAGTGGTTCAAGAGTGGTTCCAGAACAATTTGATAGAAGTTCTTCGTTAACCTGCCCAATCCCCCGATCTTGACCCAATCGATAACTTGTGGGAGATCGTTAACTTAAAACTCAACCGAGAAAATTGCAAAACCAAAGAAGATTTATTTGAAGCCGCAAAAATAGCCTGGGAAGCAATATCACCTGATATAATTAATAATTTAATATCCTCTATGCCTAAAAGATGTGCGTGTTTCATCTAGAATAAAGGATTCGCAACGATATATTGATTTCAATAGTTTTTTTGGTACCTTAAATTGGGGGTGCTTTAGTTTTGTCCACCTATATTTCCGACTTAAATTGTTTTTTTAATTTTAACTTTTTTTTCTTAAATTCTGAATTCCTTAAGTTAGTGTTTTTCAATAATAAAGATATAAATAAATAAAAAAAAAATAAAAAAAATTTTTAATAACTTTGTTTTCTTAAAAAAATTACCATTTAAAAAAAATGTTCTGAGGGGGTGCTTAGGTTTTGTCCGATACTGTATACAAATAATACGGTAGAATTTTATTATGATCGGTATATAATTAGTCGTAGCTCCTATATAAAGCCCACTTCCGTAAATCACTTTACCGGCCACAAATTTCCTAAAAATGTTGGTATCCAAATTAAATTCATCCCAAATAAGTATCATATATACAGAAATGAAGACACCTAATTTTATAATGGTCGGTCCATAATTAGTCGAAACTCCCATATAAGACCCTCTACGTAATTCACTTTAACTCCGTAAATCTTTTAAAAGTATTAATATCGAGATAAAGTTTAACACATATAATATTTATATTCACAGAAATCATCGCACTAAATTTTTGGATGATCGGTCCATAATAGATAATATCTCCCATATAGAGCTCGTTTTTCAAAAACTGTTTTATACATATACTGGGTGTAGGGTATTATATGGTCGGGCTTGACCGACTATACTTTCTTACTTGTTTCTTATTCTGTTTGTTTATTAATAATGACTGTCAAATCGAAGCAAGTTTGTTAGTCATGTAAACAGCATGATTCATAAACATGATTGAGAAAGCGAAGCAGGTGATTCAAATCGTCGTGGAAACATAGTATAAGACATGGTGAAATTAAATACCAGGTGACCGCATTGTTACAACAATTACAACAAGGCAAGAACAACAGGCATTTTTCTATATGAAAAACTTTCGTCACTGTCAAAAAGTTTTTTTTTTATATAACTTTTTGGCATTTTCAAATTCACCATGAATAATCAGCTGGCGCTACGCTATCACCTAGTATTTAAATTCACCTTGGTATAAGAGTTTATATTCGGTTGTGTCGAATCTCATATACCCACCACCAAATACTGCGAATACTAATTTTTGTTACATTTTGTATCGATAACGATAATTATATTGAATTTTTTATTTTGCGGATCCCTTACTATCAATTATTCAGGGGTGTCATAGAAAACGATCTTATTGCAATTGGATTTTAAACCGACAAAAAAATATTGTTGGTGTCATGAAATCCAATGTTATTGGTTTTGTGTTCGAACTTGAATTTTTATTGGTTTTAGGTGACAGAGAAACGAAAGTTATCCGTTTTTTATTGGAAAATATCCAACAGCAAACAGCTGTCGGTTTATGTTATTGTAAACAAATTAAAAAGAAAATTTTAAAAATTTTAGAAAAATGGAACTATGTAAATTGAAATTATTTATTTATTTAAAATAAGCATTTCTTTATAAATTCTGGAAATAACTAGCAGACACTTAACAGCGCAGGTCCACCGCAAAAAGATGTGAAAGGTTGGAAAAAGGTAAACACAAGTCGTGTAGAAAACAATACTCTTGTAAAATTGTGTTGGAATAAATGGAAAAGTGATGTCAAAAATGATGTTAGGAAAACTCGCCCAAAATAAGGCAGAGTCCAGAGCAACAGGTAGAGGACCGTTTTCTAAGCATCAAATTAGAGCAGCGAAGAATCAATTAATCAAAACGCCCACTGTCTCCACTTTTGACAAGAAGCACACCAAAAAGGCTCAACAGAAACCACGAATGAGTGAATAGAATTTATTGACGTAAAATTATTCCTCTCTACAATATAAATTATTATTATAAGCCTTAGATGCTTTAATAGTGGTCTGAACTAAAAGAGGATTTTAATCTGTGATCTAGATCCTTTTATAATGGTATAAATTAAAAGTAAAGGATAATCTATAAACACTTGAGCTTTTATAAATTGCAGTAATATCTTAATCAAATAGTGAACATGAAATAAGAATTTGGAGACGTTGTTACGTTGTAGGCCTTTCCGTCAAATATAACTAAATAAAAATAAGATGACAGTATAACATCAGTGAAAAAAAGTCTAAATAAATTATCTGTTTTAACATTAACTTTTAACTTATTTTAACTTGTAATATTCTTAAATAAAGACATAGAACGATATTACATTAAAGCTTAGAAACAAAAATGTGTTTAATTAATTTAACTGTTTAACAAATACCATTATACAAACGAATCCTATTTAGCTGAATGACAACTACAAAAATTGCCATTTAAATGATTATCTTACTACTTACTACTAGCAGTATATTGTTCCAACTATTCTTGTACTCAACACGAAGATTAATCTGAACAATAGAGGAGAGCATGTAAGTGCATCACATAATAAGTTGGTGCAAAAACTTTTCTTGTTAAAAACGTGTTGAACTGTGCTACTTACTGGAGTAAAAGCTAATTTTTCAAAAGCAAAAAAAAAATAAACTTTATCCAACAAAAAAATAATTAAAAATCCTGCTTTTTTTCTCCAGATGTTTGAAAGTTATTCTCTATAGTGCTTAAGGGGCGGTATAGATGAAATGCATGTTTAGAGACAAATTCAGGGGGCCTTTAATGAGGAAGAATGGAGAGTTTTTATGAGCGGGCCTAATAATTGGGACAATATTGTGCAACTAGGACGGTTCGGAAACTTCTTAGCTTAACCAAAGACGCATATGTAAGAATGAAAATTTCTCAAACTTGCTTGGATCGTTTTAAGAATAATAAAATCGATTTTAAGCGTCGTTTCATAACATGGATCCACAACTATACTCCAGAGACAAAAGAACAATCCAAGGCAAAATTTGATGGAGACATTTTTGAATTTCAGAACCGACCTAAAAGTCCGTTTAGTTAAAACCCATAATATTAAATTATGTTAACGATTTTAAATACAGAGAAAAAGTAAATATTTTTTTAATTACTTTAAATGAGTGGCACTGATAGCTTCCTATACAAATATATATATAAATATACGGCAGCAAGTTATAATTATAAAAATAAATATATTGAGTTTGAAAATTGTAGAAAATTGAAAAGTGTCCACATATGGTGGGGAAATAAATAAAAATAAAAATTACGTATATATGTAATTTGGTGATAAATAAAAATTAATTGGTATTAGAAGTATGTAAATAGTTGCTTTTTATTTAATGTGGAACATTTATTTTTTTTTTTCAATTTCTTCAGTTTTTACTGACCTGTTTTTCAATTCTCTTTTGAACTTGTCATTTCATTCATAAGAAAATTGACTAGTACCGTCAAGTTTGTACCCCTTACATTCTCTTTTCCCTTCTTATTCAAAAATACTTGCCTTGACGAGTTAGAATTGAAGAGTATGAAAGCGGACTAAGCTGAAGTTTTTTCTCTGGATAATGGTGATTTAATTTATAGAAGTTCGATTGTATAATTACTAAAATGTATATTAATAAATATGACTTTAGACGATATTACTTTATTTAAAAAATTTTAAATTATTCAATTAATTCGATTAATTTAAAATATGTGATCGAAATATTCATATAAGTGAAAAATCTTTTATTCGAATTATTCCTTTTATTTCAATAAAAGAAAAATCAAATAATTTGTTTACCCTATAACTTCTAGAGTCGATTCTTTGTAACATTATTGCTATTTTTTAACAATTCGTTTAAGTAAATTTCTTTGCTTTTGAATTCAAGCACAGCCATGTCTACTAATTACAACTATTTACTGCAATCCGTTCTTATTATATGTTTAACCCCTATATGTACATATGTATGTCTTACATCCATACAATACATTTCACAAAAGCCCTCATTGCTGTCGTTTTCCTCCTCATCACATTGAACGTTGTCATCATCTCTGTGTGATATGTTTTAAAATGCACTCGAAAAACACCACAGGCTGTTGGAAGACAAGCAGCTTAACTCACTTGATTTTACAAGAGTTTGACAGTAAAAAATGTTTAGATCTATTTTGTTTTTTTAGTTTTTCTTTCTTTTTGGTTTTTTTTTTAATCATTTTCTAGTTTTAAAATGCCCCAATACTCTACTATTACATTAAATAAAACAAACATATAATCAACCAAGCAACATGCTTGAGTGTTGCAATCGGTTGTAAAGAATTTTAAATACACTACACCCATAATACAAATTAGAGTTTATATTCGACATAATGAGGGAGTTCTTATGAAAATAACATATGGAGATCATAATGTTAACAAACATACAGTGGTTAGCAGCTTATTTTATGCTGTGTATTTTTTGTTTGTTTTCAAAGCTCAATAAAAAAAACTAACAGGAACTTAAAACAGACACAAATAACCTGTATTACAAAAATGTAAATTTTAATATATTAACCCGCTCGACCACGATATCGAACGATAACGTTCGCTTAGATAAGACTTAATACACAAACTTGATTGTGGAATAAACAAACTTGATTGAGTAAAAAATACATACGATAAAAAGTTTGTGTCTTAAGTCTTGTCTAAGCGAACGTTATCGTTCGACATCGTGGGTCAGGTGGTAAATCTAAAAAAAAATGCTCGCTTTATCACGTCGCAGCTTATTTTGTGCAGACAGTTTCTACTGTACCTATATATAAATAAATGGCTTTAAACCATTTTAAAATGGCCATTCACAGCGAAAAATAGCAGAAATGGTTACCCTTAAAGCTTCCGCAGTCAAAAAAATCATTAAGCGCTTTATTCATGAAAATCAAAGGCAGAAAGGCACGAAATAAAATTTTCAAAGAGCATGATGAGCGACACATTTTAAGAAAAATTAAGGCAAATCCAAGGCAATCAGCTTCACAATTGGCCTCCGTAGTTGAAGCTGACCTGGACAAACAATATTACGTTGAAACTGTTCGTCGTGTCTTGCGCCAACATTATTTTAATGACCGAGTTGCACGCAAGAACCCGAAAAATACTGTGCACACTAAATTTCGCCAAAGAATATGTGCAAGAAATCTGCGTTTTCGAATTCGGTCATCTTCGCCGATGAATTTAAGTTTAACATATTCGATTCAGATGGCATGTCGTATGTATTGCAGAAACTAATTACTAAACTCAGAAAAGCTAATGGCAACATTGAAGCATTATATTTGAAGAAAATTGCAAAAAATATCAAGGTTGTCGGAAACTTTGGTATATAACTCGGTGGAATAAAAAATATTTGATAAAAATTTCATTGTTCTATGTCTTTTATTCAAGCTCCATCGTGCGTTCAACCGAAAAACAGACGCACGAACATGAGGCTTTTTGGTTCTACGACCAATACGTCAATGTGTTACAAACGGAATGACAAACTTAATATACCCGCCATCTTTTTGGAGGTGTAAATCAAATCGAAATACCTCACCTCAATAAATATAAAAAATAATTATTTATGAAATTGTATAATTCACGCTGACAATCTCCAAACAAAAAATTTAAGAAAAAAAGTTCCTATGCTGCTGTCACCTATTGAATACGCCTTACAAATGATTTTACCTAAAAGAACCGTTACTTACGAATGCTGAATAAAGTAAAGAACTAAAGTTAAACAATTATTATAGTGTAAAGAGCAATTAAAAAAATTTATTTATTATAATTATCTAAAATTTCTTTAAAATGGAATTACGTAGCAGTTCTCGTCAAAGAAGTGAATACAAAGAATTGAAAATAACTTTAAATGGCGAGTACATAGTTAAAAAATTTGTTTTAAAAATAAACTCATATCGATCTCCAATAAAATAGGCATGGGTTTCTATGAAGAGGACATGGAATTACAAGAGATGCGCCAGATTATCGATGCCTTGCAAATGTCTGTAAATGAGGAAGAAACTAATTTTCTAGATTGTGATATGCAACAGGCCATTAGAGTGAGTTAGTTGAATTAAACAAAATTATTTTTTTTTTAAATGTTTACAATTATTTTTATTGTTAAGGAAAGTGAATTGGATTTTATGCCCTCTCAAGATGATAGAGTTCTAAACTCCACAATGATGAGGTGGAAATTCTCTTAAATATTGATATAGAAATAAATGTAATAATTATTTTTTAAATTTTAGTATTCATCCAAATATTTCGCCCTGTATTAGTCCTGAGATACCCTCTGAAAGATTTGTTGTCTACGCAGAAGTTCATCATGCCATGGACTGGAGTCCATCTAATCGGAAGCGTTTTGCTTCTCCAAATATAGCATTTAATAATGAAAATATTTCCCCAGAAGTGGAACTTATTAATGAGTTGTTAGAACCAGATGCTAAGCGTATGCATGATATACATGATAAGCCCATTGACAATATTAAGATTGAAGAAGAGAATACAAATATGGAGATAAGCTTTAATAACTTGGAAAATAGTTTGCAAGAACCTACAAACAGTTCACATGAAATCCACGGTCATTTTTCAGTGCGTAGAATTCATGACTCCGGTTTAAATATGAGCAATAAAATAGCACACTCTACATTTAACAGTACTACGAGCAACGGTAACAATCTTTCTAACGTTACCTCTAATAATAATGCAATTTCTGTTGCAGAATTAAGCAGCACCATCCATGAAGTACATGGGCCGATGTCAGTCCGTAGAATTCATGATTCTGGTGTTAATATAAGCTGTGGAATATCAAATGCTTCCGGAAATTATAATAATTCAAATGAAAATTCATTATCAAACCATTTCTTTGAAAACTCTGAACAAGTCTCAACCAGCAGTGCAGTTAATCATGATTTTGGTGATGATTCCGAACTCTCGATTTAAAATGTTAAATTGCATGTCTATCGCAAATTGGATGTGGATTCATCTAAGTGAATAAAGTTTTTTTTCTAGAATACACAAACTGAATTTTTATAAAATTTTCTCTTTTTTATTCTGAAATATTTCATATGTATGTATGTATGTAAGAAGATTAGTCAAGATGTAAATATGAATAGCATAGCATAAAAGATTTCATATTGCTTGTCTGTACAGCCAATATTTGGCCGGACTCAAGAACATTCCAATTTCTTACATCAAGCGAAGGTTTTTTGACATATTGAGTGGTAGACAATCTGTTTTTTGGATTCATTTTTCACAGCGCGATTTGGTCACATTATAATTAATAAATTATGAAAATACAATGGTTTTTACGCACTTTTATACATAATTTATTAAAAAATAATAGAAAATTATTACAAAATTTCAATCTTCATTTCTTAGTATTTGGTAATTGAGCATAATTTCTAATAATATTTCCATATTGATTAAATTTAAATCCTTGTCACATAAACTTTCGATGAAATATAAAATGGCCATATATCAGAATAAATTTTGATTAAACCAAAACAAATCTAAATTCGAATTTTATTCAATAATTGCCGATTAATTTAAATTGTATTAATAAAAATTTCAATAGATAGTAATAGTATATAAATATCGTGGTTAAGATTTAATGTTTTAAATATTATTGATGATTTCGATTACAAAATAAAGGCAATAGTCCTTTTTTAATACAGAACGCTTTTTTTCTTGAAACCATTTCATATACATATGCGTACAAACGAGTATCTACCGTTATTAAAAAGAAATATTTTTAAATCCTGTTACCGGAATGTCCCAAAATCAGTCGGCCAAGGGCTGTCAGCTCAGCAACAACTGCTGTTACAACTATAACAACGTATTATTAAGTATTATTATTTAACTGATTGTTCGACGTTTTTATTTATTAAAATAAAATTGTTAAAATAAAATATAAATTGTTTTAAGTATGCTTATAATTAAGGGTTCAACTCCATATACAAACAGATTGAATGTTATTATAATTGTAAAAATAAAATATAATTGTTTAATAATTAAGTATGCTTATAATTAAGGGTTCAACTCCAAAGGAACTTGTAAAATACAAACAGATTGAATGTTTTAAATGATGATTAAATCTAGAATTTAAAAATAAGCCGTTTTTATGATTTTAAAATAAAGTTTTATTTCTAAAAGTTAGTAACCCTGTGTCTAATTTGTACAATTTTGTAACAATTACATATTCGATAAAATTGTCCAGTTGTAATTTGTATTATTTAGGGTATTTTTTTCAAATAAAAATAGTTACATTTTTTATCTCCTGTTATGTCCATTAAAATTTTTTCCTTGATGTTTAATATGTATTTTTTTACCAAAGAATTGTAGTCCTTGAAAAAGTTGTAAAGCATAACTTGTTGAAGAAGGGTACATATAGGTAACGAAAGCGAATGAACGATTCTTTCCATTATATTTTGGTATATGAACTTTTCGTAGTGGTCCAGCTTGTAGAAATACTTCATATAGTAATTCTTCTGTTACATTTTCGGAAAGATTTGCACAAAATAATGTTCTTTCATTGACCTCATTTTCTTCGTCACTTTCAATGATTATGGTATCATTCCTGGGATTTGGCAACAAAGGTTGTGAGTTTGGTAATGCCAATAAGGGTATGGATATATTATTCATAGGAGCATTATACATGCCCATAGCCATTAAATATTGTATATTTTGTAAATAGTATTGATAAGACATTGTGTTCAAAAGAAATATTCTTTTTATATGAAACTAACCGAAATAATCTGAATTGAAATGTTTTTATCACAGGAATCGTTTATAAACAAAAAATAATTTTGCTGCACAAAAGAAGTCAAAAGTCAAAACAAAGACATATTACAATACATATATATAAAAGCTTAAAGTCATGAGAAGTATAACTGTAATAATCATAGACACAAACCATAAACATCCATATACACAGTAACAAAAAATTTGATAATTAAAATAATTTAAAAAATTTAATTAGTAAATGACGTATCAGAGAAAAAGATTTGCAAAATCAATAACATTACATTATTTTGCTTTTGCATTTAAAATAAGACTCTTCATTTAGGCCCATTATTACAACTTAACAATAGTTAAAGGTATGATGTTATCGGACAGATAAGAAGTATTTGGTTATTATAAGTTTACTTTAATCTAAAACCGACCGATAAGCTAAAGGGAAGATCATCTTGCCTTTAAATTTTATAGTGAGGTATGTATTTGAAGTTGCCATATGTTCTGGAAAAAATGTCAACTTCATGAAAAATAAAATAATTTTAATTTTGTTTTGCCAATAAATACTTTAATAAACAAAAATGGAAAGCAGACGTTTGATTTATATTTTTTCACACACAAATGTTTTCATAAACACAAACAATTTACTGTTTCTTGTCAGTAGTTTATCAAAAGTAATCGGTTTCTCACTGGTATTGCCATATTTTAGAAAAAAAAATAATTTTATTTTACAAGGAAGTTGTAATAACGCAAAATTTTAAAGGTCACTTTATTCCTCACTTTAATTAAAGTTACCTTTTACTATTAAGAACATTAGAGGCAAGTTGTAATAATGGCCCTTAGTGTCTTTTCTTTTTTTTCTATTATTAATTGATTAATTGTGACAATTTACGTTCCGGAATTAGATTATTTGCAGCATTAATTTAATATATATTGTTTAAAAGCATTTTTTTTACAAAAAACTTTGTTGTATAAACATATATGGAAAAAGTTTTTTTTGTTTAAATTTTAAAATAAATAGTTTTGTGTCGTCCTCTTGTATAAATTTATACGGTCCTGCATCTGAGTCAATTAATTTACGGGTGCATCTGGCGGTGTACTCTAATTGACTATAAGCCAACTACTTAAAATTAACATAAACAGGGGGGTTATAGTGTTTTTCAAATCGAAAAGAAAATCGTTCGAATTTATATAATTTTAACATTTGCTTTCGAATCGTAGTATTAAAAAGTAAAATCCTTAAATTTTGAGATAAAATTTCAAAAATATAATTTTATTTTATTCAAAAAATATTTGACGAGAGCCTTTACTTTATTTTGAAGGCGGTTTGGTTCACAATGTCAGCATTATGCAAATCACAAGTTTAAAATTTTATAAAATTGCTTTTAAACTAATGCATACCGCTAGATGTCACTGTAAAACTAAATAACCAAAAATGTAACATTCTATGCAGGAATTTCCAAATTTTAGCAAAGGATGATACAAAATTATTCATTTTTAAAAACAAGTTTTGGTTCTGCTGTAAAGTGAGGTGAATGCACGAAAATTATGAATTCAAGCAAGTTGGTTGGTTTTGAGCACAATAAGTTATTGTGAACCGCGAAAATGTAACTCTGTTTACTTTCTTCTTAGGAACAAAGAAAAACATCTGGCATCTTCGTGCAAAATGTAAAGGCATGGTGTTTCTCATTTATCAGCTTTAATATACGACCGTATGTTTTATTATTTTTTGGAAAATAATTGTTTTGACGTTTGGTGTTTCTCAAATCTTGTGTTTAGTAATAACTTTTTTCAAATAAATGCCAATGAGCCAGGAAAATCTTCAGGAAGTGTGTGATGAAAGTGAAGATGATGAGGAAAAAAGAACACTGTTTTGTGCGAATCTTGATGAAAGAGTAACAGACGAAATGTTATATGAAGTTTTCTTACAAGCGGGTCCCGTTGAGAGTGCACGAATACCAAAAGACCAAAATGGAAGACAGCGTACATTTGGTTTTATCACCTACGTTCATAAGTGCTCACTGCTCTATGCTATGCAATTGTATCAAGGCCTTACATTGTACCGCAAAACATTAACTATCAAATATCAAGGCAGCGCACAGCCATCGCCGGTGAGAAATTACAATTCGCCTGGCTACAATAATAAACGTTCTAGTTACGATAACTCATCACTTAGGAGTAGTAATTATTCCTCTTATAAAGACAACTCACCACAAAACCCCTTTCAAACCAGTTACTCACCGGGTTATCCTACAGGTTCCGGTAAGCACCATGATAATATTTCAAAGCACGCCTCATCTCAGAGAAGGACTCACACAAATGCCAGTCCCTATCAAAGAAACAGTACGGGTAGTAACGATCGGTCTCACGATCACGAACGAGATCGTGATCATAATAGAAGACGTCATCACAATAATGGTAGCAATCGCCATTCCGATCAACGTAGTGGTAGTGGCAAAAATCGTAGGTAGCAGTGCGTTTTGTTAACTTTGTGGCCAATATGGATGCAGTTAGTGCTATTAAAAATTATTAATACATTTTTAAAAATACATTGTACATATACTATTGATAAAGTACACAGACATGAAAAATTGTTTTTAAAGTTTGATGCAACTCAGGGATTTAAATGGGCATCAGAACGTTAAATATTTTAATTTTGCTTTTAGTTAGAAATTTATTATAATTCGATATGCATTATAAAGACGAGATGACAATTTTATTATATTACTTATATTAATAATTAATAATCAGTATTTGTTTTCAATAAATATTTTTATCTTTATATTAAATTTTGTGTTAAGTTCATAAAATCTAATATATTTATTTGGAATTTCATAGACTAAAAATTATGTGAAAAACAAAAATTAAAATTTTTAACATATAACTTTTCATAATTGTTATTATAATTTGAAAATTGTAATATCCCTGAAGAAGCTATCCATTGAGAAATATTGGTTTTAAATACATATATAAATATAAAAAACGTTTTTACATAAAAAATTTTAAATTGACCTTATTGCTAAAAAATAAAAAAAGGAATTATAAAATAAGTAAATAAATTTAAAAAGAAAAAAATAAAACTAAAGAAAGAAAATAGAAATTAAAAGAAAGTTGTTAAAAAATTAAATAATAAAAAAAAATAAACACTTTCTTAGATTTAAGATATGGGTAATTCCATAGTCACATACGTGACAGTCGTACACTTCAATGAGACAAAAACCATCGAAAGCGTTAACAATTTTTTTACTTCTTTTTGTTTTTGTGTGGAGCATGAAAAGCTATACATTTGGTAAAAGAGAAAAAATACTCAAACATCCAGCTCATAAAATATAAGCAATTAAAGGCGGTGACGTGGCGTGACAAAATTAGAAAGAAGTTGGTTTTTTCCTTGTTAGCAAAAATGCAAAACTCTGCGAACTTCGTCGGAATGTTTTGCAAATATTTTTTGTCATTATTCCTAACACTATAAGTGATTTTTTTAATTTTCTGAATTGACGAAACTTTTCTTGACTATACCCTACAGCCCGTTGTTTGGTTCGTGACGTTACGTGGTGTAACGTGACATAGTTTATAATGTGGTATTTGTACTAAATTTTATTTTCAATAACTGTTTGTTTTTTTAATTCATGAAAGAAAACAGGTTATAAATTTTATTTGATGGTTTTATTTTGTAAATTAAATGAATTCAATTATTTTTAAATTTATGAATTATACAAAATAGGGTCCTAATTCACAAAGAAGACAACAAGGTAATTGAGAAAATTTTGTATGAAAAAAATACTTAAATTGAGATCCTTTTCAAAAAATTTTTTAAAAGTATCCTGCTGTTTTCTTTGTGAATAGGGGGTAGATGATTTTTTGATTTAAATATTACTTTTTGGGGAATATTAGTTGAAGCTTTTTTTGTTTCAAATTCTTCAGTACACGAAAAATGTTTTTTTTTGTATTCCAGGAGTATTTGGCACGTCATCCTTTCATTTTTCGACTAAAGGTACAGAAAAATTTTCTATGTCCTCTGAGGAAATATAAATTAAGTGAATATTACAAATATGACTTCGAGCACATTCGAAAAACGAAAAAGCAATAAAATTTTTTTATTTTTGTCATCTGCCAAACTTTTCTTTTCACTTTTCATCTGCTGCAGAAGAAGCAACAAACATCAAACTTATTGTGAGTGAGTCTATCATCACTTATTATTGCAAAAGATTTTGCGCCGCCACTAAACCAGCAACACACGTAAAAATCGTAACTTGACGGTAGAAAAAATGAGCGCTCTAAATTTCATTTTGGCATATTAGGGGTAATTCTCTGCAAAATCTATTTGTATTATCATGTTTCCGGACCTAATATCATTCTTAGTTTCAAAATATTTTTGTTGGTCACGTTTTACGAAAAAAATGGCGCTTGAATGATGGCAACATTGCATTTAATTCGTGTAAGAGATCACATAACAGATATGTTGTACACGTTAATGCTATTCGATCATCAACTTTTCGCCAATATTGTAATTTAACAACCTCATCCATATTTGCAAAATATTTTAAAGGAACTAAGTCTTTTTTATGTTCTTCACACAATTTTGACAATTGTCTGTCATACAACTTTCCTTCTCGATATTACAACACGCCGATTTTAGGAAAATTCTAAAATTATCTGGAAACGTTTCACAGCTTTTTTTTTGTAATTTTTTCGAAGGTTTGTTGGCAATCTTCTTTTTAATTTTCTTTTTTCTCTCGTAATAAATCCATCTACGTAATATATATAATTAAAAAAAAAATCAACCACAATGAAAAATTCTGGTGACGGACGTGACGAAGTTTAAATTACTTTAAAAATATAAAAGTGTATGATATGGTCCAACTTAATGTTTCAATAAATTAAGATCATTAAACTGGATTACCGTAGCAAGTTCGAAACACGACCACTGACTCAGAAAAAATGAGAATTTATGATGTTTTGTGGTCACAAGTGTGACATTAAAATATTAATGAAAACAAATTAAATATTTACCGTTAACTGATCTTTATATTCAGATATTTTAATTTGCCACTGAAATAAAAATACGTTTCGGAGTTTAATAAATTTTAAGTATTTTTCTTTAACAAATCATTAAAAAAGAAACGGGATTTCAGCTTTTATTTTTCACACGTGGTTGACATTTCTGTGGAAATAGCCATATGTAGGTTTTTTGTTTTTCTCTTAAGTTATTTACAAATAACCCACTTAATATCTGTTTCAAAATCGCTAATATTTATTTTATTGTCCATAACTACAGTATCAATCACTCCGTTTTAACTTTCCTCTGATAGTAGACAATTAGGGAATTCATATATTTTTATATTAAGTTGATCTGATTTCTTCAACACCAATCCATTGCAGCTTTTTATAATGACAGAGCTAAAATTTAATGAATATTGATCCTTCTTATAAGCAGCAGCTATCGTTCCTGCAGGCACTTTTTTACATAAATATTTGAAGGCAGAGTTAAAGAAGTGTTAAAGCACCCCTTTTCAGACCTATTTTAATTTTTGGAACTAAACATCATTTGCTAAAAGTAACCGATATTTTTAACGGAGCGTTAAACACATATTTATTTCAAAATGCTTTTATGTAAAATTAAATGTCTTCTTCATTTATAAAGAAATATACATATATAATATATGTATATGTATTAGGCCGGGTCGATTTGTGGGGAGGCAAAAAAATCGCCCATGGCTCAGTGAAAATCGTATTCTAGGGATCAAAATAAGAAACTTTGCCGAAGGAACCATACCTCTAAAACGAATTCTACTACCCCCCAACTGTTGACTTTTGTCCCGTAGGGTCAAGTTTGGAAAAATCCTACTTTGACCCATTTAGAGTGCCCGAATCGAGTCCAAATGTATGACCGACCCTCACTAACTTTGGAGGGCCGATCCACCCATGCCAGTTGCAACCCCCTCTGGAACTCCCCTGAGGGGTTCCCCATACAAACATTTAAAAAAAAATCATAATTTTGGCACTTTATTTTATTATTTTTTATTTATTTTTATTATTTTATTTATTTTTTCTCTTTAGAAATGTATTTAGTCAGAACATATGTAAATGAAAAAATTAATTTAACTTACTAATAGAAAAGAAAATAAAAAAGTTACTGTTTGAAGTCTTTTTTGCTTTCAAGTCTGGGCAATTTCGCACGGCTCTCTAATGCCGTCGCCATAACAGCCTCTACATTTTCTGGTATAACTCGTTTGGAAACGCTAGCCATGCCCCATGTCAAGAATTTACAATTTCGTAAGAATATCCTATATCGCCGTCGGCTTATTCGCGTAAATCATCGACTTCAAAAAACCCCAAAGAAAAAAATCTAAAGGTGTTAAATCGCACGATCTAGGCGGTCAATTCTGGTCTCCAAAACGCGAAATAACCCGACCGGGAAATGACTAATGCATTTTCTCTGGCTGTATGACATATGGCGCCGTCTTGTTGAAACAACATTCCCTCCACATTAATTTCTTCAATTCTCGGCAAGAAAAAACTGGTTATCATTTCACGATACCGAACACAATTGACACCATTGCGTTCTAGTTGGGACACCCTTTACATAGTACAAAAAAGTATTTTGTATAGCAAACATTGTTAGTGGTATAAGTATCTTTTTTTTTTTTTTTTTTTTTTTTTTTTTTTTTGTGCATTTAATTATTTATTGAATCTTCAAAATGAAATGACAATAAGTATTCAAATCTTAATACTAAAAAGAAAATAATAAGCCCAGCCAGTGCTAGACAAAAATTTTTATGATACTAAAAAAATTTCACATCAACTGATCCAGTCATCTATTTTGCGCTTGAGTTAAAGCAAGGGTATCCCTCCTTCTCAACCGATTGTGGCCACTAAAGTTAAGGATGTCTCGTGCAAGTGGGTTTGGATGGTGTTCAAGTTTGCTGACATACTTTGACGCATATTTTGTAAATTCGACTTTTACTAATGGCACGCCTAGATCTTTGTGGATTCGAGAATTTTTAACATACCATGGTGCTGCAGTAATTATACGTAGAATTTTATTTTGACCCCTTTGAATTTTTTCAATGTTGGATGCTGAGGCAGTACCCCATAATTGAATTCCATAGCACCAGATTGGCTTTAGTATTGCATTGTACAACAAAAGTTTGCAATCCAATTTCAATGTAGAGTTTCTGCCGATTAGCCAATTAAGTTGCACTGCTTTTAATCTCATTTGTGTAAGTTTCGCTTCAATATGAGACTTCCAAGTTAAACGGCGGTCGAGGTGAATGCCGAGGTATTTGACTTCATTGTGTTGCGGGATAATTTGATTATTTATTCTGATGAACGAGCAGGTATCTTTTCGCAATGTGAAAGTTATATGAATACATTTCTGTTCGTTAACCCTGATTTTCCAAAGCTCTAGCCAATTCTCTAGTTTATAAACATAATTCTGCAAATTCTGTGATGCAACTTGGTGGTCCTGATGGACGCTGATAAAGGCTGTATCGTCTGCAAAAGTTGACGTATGGATTTTAGGGTCTGACGGCATGTCGGAGGCATATATCAAATATAAAGTAGGACCCAGTATGCTACCCTGTGGCACACCTGATTCAATTGGCTGAGCGGTACTTGAAAAATCACCTTCTTTGATTTTAAATTTGCGACCGTATAAATAACTTTCCATGAGTTTATGGGTGTTAGCAGGCAGAGTTAATTTTATTTTGTGCATTAAACCGTCATGCCAAACTTTGTCGAACGCTTGCGACACATCAATGAAAAGGGCGGAGCAGTATTTTTTGTCTTCAAACGACCCTCTTATCACATTTACCAATCTGTGTGTTTGCTCGATGGTGCTGTGTTTAGCTCTGAAGCCGAATTGATGATTAGGAATACATTCAGTGTCATTCAGAATTGGAGTCAATTTAGTCATTAACAATTTTTCAAACAGTTTTGAAATTGTCGGCAGTAGACTAATTGGCCTATATGACTCCACTTTGGTATGGTCCTTCCCTGGCTTAGGAATCATAGTGATCATAGACACCTTCCAATCTGCAGGATAGTATTCTAGGCGTAAAATAGCGTTGAAGATAAAGAGGATAATTCTTCTTGCTACACGAGGTAACTCCACAAGCATTTTATTGCTGATTTTATCCATACCTGGAGCCTTTCTAAGGTTCAGAGTACCAATAGCGTTTTGGACATCACGAAAGTTTAGTCTTAGAGGTACAGGAGGCCTTATAACAAGTGGTGGCAAATCAGATTCGTTATTATTTGAGTTGTTTATAGTAAACACATTTCTCAAATGGTTAACAAATAAAGTCCCCTTCTCGGAATCATTTCTAGCCCAGTCACCAGTCGGATTTCGCAAAGGAGGTTTTCCTCTTACTGGTCTTTTTAAACCTCTTGCCGCCCTCCATAACGAGTAGTCAGATTGTGGGGTACTATCAAGACCTTCCAAGTAAGATCTAAGTGAGGCCGTTCTTTGGGTTTCTAAGAAATGTCTTAGTATATCTCTGCATTCCCGTAGCCTAGCTTTCAGTTCAGGAGACCTGTGAATTTGCCACTCTCTTCTCATTCTTCTTTTTTCTGATAGGAGATGTTCGAGTTCAGAGAAATAAGTTCTGTTTGTCCTATTTCTACATTCAACGTGATAAGTGGAAGCGTGATGCACAGCTCGTCGAAGGTCCTCGGTAAAGTTGCCAATCGACTCATCAATATCGTCGGTAGTTCTCAACACAACATTTTCCGTGCAATGAGAACTTAAATACTTTTTGTATTTTATCCAACTTACTCGGGTCTTAGTCATGTTCATAAATGGAGAACCACACACTTGAGGGAAATGCATTGAAATGATAGTAGGAGAGTGATCTGAGGACAAGTCCAGTGAAGGATCCACTTGCATCCATTCTACAGGGATATTTTTCATTACCCCAAAGTCAATAACATCGGGAATCTTCCGTCGGTCCGTCGGCCAATAGGTGGGATGTCCACTTGAGAGTACATCTAAGCCCATTTTAGCAATGGTGTTGAAGAGTACGCGACCTTTTGGGGTTACCAGACGTGAACCCCAAAATGTGTGTTTGGCGTTAAAGTCACCAGCAACTAAAAATCTAGCTCCAAGGGATTTAAAGAAGTTATGGTATTGGTGTTCTTTTATTGAAAATCGAGGCGGAGAATAAATCGATGATAAAACAAATTTGTATTGACAGAATTCAATGCAAATGTTTGTTGCTTGGAGGTAATCCTCACTTATGTTATTCATTAGATAATGCTTTATTCTGTTCTTTATAAGAATTGCCGAACCTCCACAAGCTCTACCGCGGGGGTCTTTAGTATCGTAGAACTCGTAGCCATTAATTTTGAAGTACCCTGTCGACGTCAAGTGAGTTTCAGCAATCATCATAACATCAATCTGCTTATCCATCAGGAAGTATTCCAGTTCATTTTTATGTTGGCGGAGGCCGTTCGCGTTCCAGAAACAAATTTTTAAATAAATCATTTCTTTAAAATGGCTTGCAAGATAGTGGATTGCATTTTCAGCATTTCCTGCATCATGGATGTCATGGTGGTCGTGAAAGTGTTCATAGTTTGGACAAGTGTCTGCAATGTTGTCTCTAGATTGTTGATATGCGGCTCAGAATATTGGGGTTTAGGTTCCTGCTCCAGACCTGGCATATTACATTTAACGACGTTTGCGTAAGAAACTTGTCTAGAACTTGGCGCGTTTACATGACTAGTGGACCGTAATACTTGAGGTATCTGAAGTATCTGAATTAAAAAAAGGGGGCGGTGAAGTTGGCGGTGTTCAAAGTTATATGGCGACGTTAACCGCATTAAGAGCAATATACTACTAAATAAAAAAAAATACGTTGGAAGGAACAAATTTGAGAACAAAAAGTTTAAAACTTTCAAACAAAATTTGGTGTGAAAAGAGGCGTGAAAGGGGGCGTGGCGTAAGAAATGTTTATTTTTACCTCGCCTGGAATATATAATGTGTATACAATTTGAAGTAAATCTGTTAAAAACTATATAGGGCGTGAAGTGGGCGTGGTCAAAAAGTACCCTATTAATCATACCAGAGTCCCAGTTAAATGCTGTGAAAATTTCAAAAATATCGATCCGCTATAACAATGAATTTTCGAAATAACGGAACTTTTGAAAAAAACCCCTAAAAAGAGTATCAGCCCAATCATGAATAAAAATTCCGCGAGAGTTTTTTCCCTTTTTATTTTTTTAACATTGAATTTAAATAGGAAAAATGAGAAAAGGGAAAAAACTCGCGCGGAATTTTTATTCATGATTGGGCTGTATATGTTTTGAATTTGTATTTCAAAGCACTTTATAATTATATACATATGTATACATATATAGTCGGGATCGGTTAGAAATCGTAGAGATATAGTATTATACATCTGAGCTTTAAAGCTCTATAACTCCCTAACTTAATCTAATATATCACTAATCTTCGATTTAAAAGTCGTATAAACGGTAAACAAATTTAAACGATCTGTGACATATAGCCAACATAAATTTAAGCCTGAACTTCTTAACTGAAACAGCAACATTAAATATTCATTGCAACCATAACTACAAAATATACGCTCGAAAATTTACCGTCACTTCAGGAGTGATGCAATTTATCAATTAGTAAAAGTGTTTGGTTGAAATAGGCTGTGAGGGAAGAATTCCTACACTATACTTACTTTTTTTGTTTTTTATTACCTAAGCCACACACTTTCGGACCTTTGTTTTATACATTATTTTTAATTTAGAATATCTACCTATAAAACAAAATTGAAAAAGTTCAGATTTTTTTTTGCATAGAATTTATAGCCAGTTAAATATTTTAATTCAAGTTGATTGAAATAAGATAATAGCCACTGTATAAAGTATGTTAAGTGTTTGTGATAAACATAATTTTATAAGGTTAAGATTTGTACTTAAATGTCTGATATATAAATAAGCAAAAAACTAAAAAATATGTATTTTAATTTGTTTGAGCGATTTTTTTTTTGAATTTTGGGGCTTATATTTGAATTCAAAAACGCATCAGTAGTTTTATGTGGTTTTGTGAGGAATGTATAATAGCATAAAACGAATTCTCGATTTATTTGATTTGTCTGTAATGTGCTATTACCATCACTATTATTAATACAACAATAAATTTATATTTTAAAACTTTTAAGCCAAAATATTTATTTTATTCGAATACAAAGTTTACTTAAATTCATATATGTATTATATAAATTTAAATATTTCATTTTAATTTTATTCAATTTTAAAATAAAATGATAAATATTGTAGTGCCTTAATGAGGGAATAAATGTTTAAACATCAATTCTAAATAAATGAATGATTCTATAATTGTTCTATATGCATGTATGTTTATGTGTTCTATGAACTTTTCGGTTTTTTAAGAAATGAGTTTATTTACAATACCACAAAATATCAATACATATAAATTGTTTAAAAATTTCCAAATATCAGTATAATCCTATAATTTAATAAATAATCGTACGCCCTAATAATTCGAACTGAAAACTTAACGTATATTCTTAAGAGTTTTTTCAATATTACGATATGTACGTGCTGGAATGACCTCAAGTAATAGACGCGGATAACTAGGATGACCGGAGAGTAATTTGAACAAAGACTTGGCATAACAGCGAGTTTCTAGGCTGCCTTCAGACAAAAGATTAGCACCAGTCACAAAGAATTTATCACGCTGGTCTCTTGGCATGGTGTATATTTTATCTGAACTTAAGCGTTCCACCAAACGATTTAATAGTTTTGCGGTAGTTGTGCGCACCAAAGCATTGGCATGTTGAGCCCCTTTGTTAGTTAAAATATTTAAAATTTTCGCCGGCGTTAGATTGTCACACATCGATTCGAGAGCTCGTGTGGCGTCGGCGCGTATAAAACGATTCGTGTCAGCAGTACGATGTAAGAGAGCACATACCAAATCGTCACATTCTTGTTCCAAGTTGCGTGTTTTTAGGGTGAATAGTTCTGTGGCCGCTGTGCAGGCTGCTCTTGCCACTTGGGATCTTAGATTTCTCACGGATTTTGTCAATTGTATACATATCATATGCATTTGTGTATCCAAATTTTCTGGATGATATCTTATTAGTCTCACCATATTCTGGAGACCTATCATGACCACCTCCCAATTTGAGGAATCTAGTTGATCGAATGTTTTCATTATGGCTTCTCGGGGTTTTTCAAATCGCTCCAAAGTGGCCGGATACAATTCGGCCTGTACCATTTTGATTGATTGCTTAACGGGAGAAATTCTTCTATGACTTTTAAGGAAATGTGTAGTTTTGGATTTTTGCTTTAATGGCGTATGTAGCGCCTTCATGGGTATCGAAGAAGAACCGGTACTACTGTTTAATTGAGCACTGGACTGAGAACTGGTTTCGGTGGTATTATCTACATAATCATGTTTTGTGGGCGGTCTTTCATAAAGTGACTCCATTGATTTTACCATGGAATTTCTTCGCGACAAAGCTTTGATTTCTTCTATCGTAGGCGACTGTGACCTACTAGTAGCTGGTCGCGACTTAGCCGAATTTGGTTTTGAACGAAATTGGGCTCCATCGCCCTCTGCTTTGGTATCTTCAATAATATTGCCCTCAGTTTCTACATTTACAGCATTTTCCACTTCAACCACAACAAAACTGGTATTATCTTCTATATCCTCTTCTATTAACAAAGACTTTGAAGATTGACTCCTCGACAGTACTGGTGGTGTATCTTCCAGTTGCGTCTTTATACTTTCGGTCTTACTTTGCAAACTAACTAAACTACCATTACGTTCTAGTTTTTCCGCATTTTCATGGAGTTCTTCTACATTATTGAGACTAACAGCATCGACCACATCTTCCAATTGTAAAACTTCATCGCCTGTTATCCATTTAGTAGGGGATTCACTAGTTACTTCTGTCATTTCTGCTGCTTCAATTAAAGTACCTTCAACAGTTGTTAGCGGTGTTGTGACAATATCAATTGTTTCATTAACAGATTCTATATCATGGTCAACTTTTGGCATTGTCTTCTCTGGAGAGCCTTCCTTTAGGCTTCTACTACCATTACTGGATTGGGCCGTCTTTTCTGGAGAGTCCTCCTTTAGGCTTCTACTGCCAATACTGGATTGAGCCGATGCTGTTGATTTCTGTGAATATGATGTCGATTTAACTGAAGGTGTTGGTGTTTTATTTGATTGCTTTTCTTGATCTTCTGACTTTACTTCAATTTCAGTTTGTTCTGGCTCCTTTACGTTTTCAATGGACGTTTGGGAAGATTTGTTACTAAAAATAATAAACATAGAACACATTATTTTTGATAATTTTGGGAATAGTTTTTTTTAGAAAAACGTTTTTGTTATAAATTTTTTTCGAATGCACTTATTACTATGTTTAAGGATTATTTTTATACAAACTATCAAATAAATGAGTGCTGTGATTTGGCGGTGTTTTCTTATGTAATATATTTATCAATGATCTCATAAAAAATATATTTACTATTTTCCGATATGAATGGGTATATAACGCTGGTTTTAATTGATTTCATTATTTTTCTGTTGAAATAAAATTCAATGTTGTCTTAAATACAAACTTGAAATTAATCATTCTTAGACCGAAGGCGATGGTGAAATTACTTTACAAGGTGACATCGAGATTACAATAATACAAAAGCAACAGAAACAACATGGTATTTTTGTTTTTGCTTTCATGTTTGTAATATCAATAACAACTTACTATTGTTTACAAACATTCCTATAGAAAAGAAGTAATTTCACCATGCCGAAGGCAAAGGTTCAAATGTCAGGCAAACTGAAACACCATCTGCGTGTTCCAAAACAATCGGTAAAAATTCAATTTCTTATTTTTCGGTAACGGCAATTTCACGATAACGGTAATTTCGGTGTGTCATTAATTACAAAAATACATTAAAATTAATTTGTATTTTCATAATTTAAAACTATTTATAAAATATCAGTAACAGTATTAACGTTTATATCGGTAACGTTATTCTAGCGTTAAGTCTGATTGTAGGTATTTCGCTAGCGTTACCGTCGAAGTGAAACGGTATTTTGAGATAACGGCAGCCAAAAGTTGGTTTCAAAAATTTTTATAAAAAAAACCAAAAATAAAAAAATTTATTTTTGAAATAATTCGGCAGCTCGTGAACGATTGCAGATATCTTAATGATAAAAACATATTTAATATTATTTCTGGATGACCGTATATGTAATTTAAATACACCAAATGTGTCAAACGGTAAATAATGGCAGAACTAAATAGTATATGTATGTCCCCGTTTTTAGATGTTGGCATTTAAATATAGATTATGGCAAAAGTAATCAATGATTATTCGATCTACAGCTATGGAGTATTAAATTAAAAAATGGAATGATAACAAGATACTAGTAGAATTCTATGCTATTCTTTTGCTCCTCTCTGCTTTTCCAAAAATTCGTTGGAAATGACCTGTTAACTTTTGCACGTTCTTTTTTGTTTTGCCATATTTTGTTAAAAATTAAGTTTTTTTGTTTGGGCAATGAAATAGCGCACAGTTATTTAAATTTAAAACAAAAATAGTTGATGCTAATTTTTGTGGTAAATTCTTGTGTATGTAATTAAACAAAAATATTGTTTATCATTAATTTTGTTAACCAAAATGGGAAGAAGACCGCACTGCTCAGTTGAGGAAAAAATGTTATTTGGGAACTTCACCAAAAGTTTATATTCTTTTGGATATAATAAAAAAATAGCTGAATTAATTGGATGTTATCGAAGGATGGTTTTTAATGTCATTAAATGTCTCAAATTAGATTCAAATTCGTAAGAAATCTCCGTAAAAGACAACAATTCGTAATGATAAGGCAATAGTTAAAAAAAAGTATTGTTACGTTTTTACCTTTAAAAAACGGTGGTTTATTTCCTTTAAATAAACCGGATTTGAAGAAGAAAATATAACGAATCTTTATCAATTTAAATGTACACAAAAACAATTGTAAATGAGTGTTCATTTTATAAATCTTTTAAACAATTATATTACGGTTTAAGAACACACTTAAATTACTGTTTGAGAACACTTTGATGTTCATACAACAATGACTCACAATAAAGTAACTAACTTGATGGCCCTGTTAGTCTATTTATACACCAATCATAATTTCTAGATGGTTCGGAGCTAAGATACCAGTATGTCCATGACTGCAACTCTAGAATGTTCGTGTCTAGAATATTCAACCAAAGTCATTAAAATTAATGTCAGCTATTTTTATAAACAAGATGTTCTCAATAATGTTTATAAATGAAAACTTCTGCAAATGCTAAAAAAAAATTGTATGTCGATACACGCCATATGTTGATAAAGATCTTTGATAAACATGTAAATTGAAGTAGAATTTCGTAACAGTATGCTATATCCTTTAAAATCATCGAAAACAATAAGGACTTAAATAAATGAGGAATTTGGGTTAAAGTAGACTTGTACGAAGACGCCTGTAAGTAGAAAACAATTAAGAAAGTATAGTCGGTCAAGCCCGACCATATAATACCCTACACCCGATATACATATGTATGTATAAAACAGTTTGTCAAAAACGAGCGCTATATGCGAGATATTACCTATTATGGACCGATCATCCAAAAATTTAGTGCCATGATTTCTGTGAATATAAATATACATATCTCGATATAAATTTTTAAAAGATTTATGGAGGTTAAAGTGAATTACGTAAAAGGTCTTATTTGGGAGTTTCGACTAATTATGGACTGATCATAATAAAATTGTACCGCATTATTCGTATATATATGAAATATATTTGTGTTCAATATTATTTGGATACCAACATTTTTGAGAGAGTTATGGTCGTTAAAATGATTACCGGAAGTGGGCCTTATATGGGAGCTATGACTAATTATGGACCAATCATCATAAAATTCTACCATATTATATGTATATATACGAAACATATTTGTGTTCAATATTATTTGGATACCAACATTTTTAAAAGAGTTATGCTCTTTTAAGTGATTTTCGGAAGTGGGCCTTATATGGAGGGTACGAATAATTATGGACCGATCTTGACAGTATTTGTAGACGTGATTTAGCTTCCTTTATTACTCATTTGTGGTGAAATTTGTTTGCATACTTGCATAATACAAAGATTTATGATCGGTAAACCCCAATTTCGGGAGGACATTTGTATGGGGGCCAGGTGAAATAATGGACCGATTTCCACCAGTTTCAATCCCATTCGTCCTTGGGGCGAAAAAGTATTATGTACCAAATTTTATCAAAATATCTTCAAAATTCCAACCTGTACTCTGCGCACATAGACAGCCAGCCAGCGACCCAGACGGACGGATGGACATCGTTAAATCGACTGAGGAAGTGATTCTGAGGTGATCGATATACTTTAAGGTGGGTGTTGGATCAATATTTTTGGGCGTTATAAACATCAGCACAAATTCAACATACCCTCCCCACTATGGTGGTGTAGGGTATAAAAAACTACTTCTCTCAAAAAAGAATATAAGGGCACGGTTATCTTTTGCAAAACTACACCGAAACAAGGATATGAAATTCTGGAAAAGACTGTTTTTCACAGATGAAACCAAAATTAATGTGATTAGTCCTGACGGAAAAGTGGTGTTACATGCCGCACAGCAAGCAAAAGAATGGCTACATTAAGAGGCGAGTTTGGTGAACAGTTTATTTCACATTTGGGGCCAGTCAATTGGCCGCCTAGATCGTGAGATTTAACGGCTTTAGACCATTTTTTGTGGGGCTGTATTAAAGCTCATACCTATAGGGATAATCCCGCAACGGTTGACGCACTAAAAGCTAATATCGTAAAATTTATTCGTGAGATACCAGCTAATATGTTGGAGAGAGTATGGCAAAAGCCAGCGTATAAACCATGCGAGTGACAGCCTCGGTCAACATTGACATGAAATCATCTTTAACCATTGAATTTTATAGATCCTTCTAACGGCTCAAATAAAGATTTCATATATATCTCTAAATTGTATCCCTTTTTTTAAATCAAATTTGAAAGCTCTTAAAAAATCACTCTTTAACTACAACCAGACGTATGATTTATATTTTTTAAGTCTCAATAATAATCACACGTATCAATTTTCCTTTAATATTTCAAAACATAGAATAAATATAGTTAACACAGTTACATAGAAGAAACATCATACTAATAGTCTACATATTAAAAACCTAATTTATGCCACAACGATGAACATGTACATTAGGTATGACATAGTGAACGATTTTTCGATTTCGAATCGCTACCGCCTTTTATTTTGTTAGGCTTGGAAAAAAAATAGACGGGACAAAAAATGGGGGACTTTGGTTGAGGATAAATGGCGCCTCATCGAGGTCAAAGTTCAAGGTAAGAGTAAAAAAATTAATAAAATGTCCAATAACTGCCGCGGAGTCGCCCCTAGAGTAGTAAAATGTCAGACTGACCCCCATTAATTTTTCCTCGCCAACATTTTTGTAGAACATACTTACACCCTATCTTCGCTCCTTAAGGGACTTGACCTACAAAAGTTAGAGTTTTATAAATTTTACCCCCATCGACCTAACAAGTTTCAGGGCGCCTCTGGAGAATTCAAATGTATGACCAACCCCCATTGATTTTTTCTCCCCAACATTTTTGTAGAACATACTTATACCCTATCTCTGCTCCTTAGGGTACTTTCCCTTCAAATACTGATTTATAATTTTGCCCTCTCGACCTAACTATTTTAATTGCACCTTTAGAGGAGTCAATTGATTTTTCTCACACAACATTTTTGTGAAAGACACCCTCCTTCTATATCTAGTTCTTAGAATACTTCCCTTCAAATAAGGTTTTATAAATTTGCCTCCTCGTCCTAACTACTTTCAGGGTGCCTCTGAATGAGTCAAATGTATATTCCAAACCTCTTTCTCTGCTCTTTAAGGTACCTCAAATATACAAATTTTTTTATATAAATTTTGTCCCTATTGTTATAAGTGGTTCCAATACAAAAAACCAGTTTTATGTATCTTTGATATTTGTATTAAATTGAGTTCAATTAAAAGTTTGAGTGCGATATGTATGTATGTAAGTATTTTATTTTAATTTATTAATTTATTTTTGTAATAAAGAGGATATGTTTTCCTATTTTCGGCAACGACTTGCAGTAGAAATATTTTTTCTTCCTCGTTGCGGCACAAAATATTGTTGTAGTCCTCTATTATTTTTACGTCTCTTTCGGCAGAATCGTTGACAACATGCAAGTTTTGCAGTGTTTGTAGTGCTTGTTGGTAGTCTTCATGCTTTTTCCAAGTTTCTGGATCACTATCAAGAAAATCTTTTGACAATCCGAGGCGAGGAAAAATTTTTCCTGTGTCTGATGTAACATAATGACTCAAATTTTTCTCCATTAATTTTTCGTATACTTCTTTTGGTGTCAATGAAATTCTTTTAACACTTTTGAAGTCACAAAAATATACTGGAGAAACATTTACTCTATCCTCTTCTGGCTCGCTATCTTCATCATAACATTCCTTCATGTCATTGCCCGACAGTTCTTCAGCGAATTTCTCTTCATCCCTCTCAAATGTACGAATTGCATCTGCCATTTTTCGCTTTGTATCAAAGGGTACATGAAACTGTCTCATCAATTGAAGCATAATGAATAATCGCTTTTAGAAAGTTCAAGTCATTATTTGGGGCTTCTACTGCTTTGGTAGCACTAAACCAAGCTTTAATATAAATAGTTACTATGAAAATAGTAACATCGCGAAGTCCGTTTAATTAATTTTCGCTTAAGTCGAGAATAAAAACATTTTTACAGAGTATATGCCTTTGGCCATCCATCGAGCATGACTGGTAGGTCTTGATGGGCTAAACTTAGGGTTGGGAATATTTACACCAAGGAACAGCAAAACGATTTCTAAAAATTCCTTGTAGTCGCCTCTGGGTTGTTTTTCGTTTAATTGAGCCTTGGATTGTCAAAATATTTTCTTGAAAGAGGCGTAAAAATAATAGAGGACTACAACAATATTTTGTGCCGCAACGAGGAAGAAAAAATATTTCTACTGCAAGTCGTTGCCGAAAATAGGAAAACATATCCTCTTTATTACAAAAATAAATTAATAAATTAAAATAAAATACTTACATACATACATATCGCACTCAAACTTTTAATTGAACTCAATTTAATACAAATATCAAAGATACATAAAACTGGTTTTTTGTATTGGAACCACTTATAACAATAGGGACAAAATTTATATAAAAAAATTTGTATATTTGAGGTACCTTAAAGAGCAGAGAAAGAAGTTTGGAATATACATTTGACTCCTTCAGAGGCACCCTGAAAGTAGTTAGGACGAGGAAGCAAATTTATAAAACCTTATTTGAAGGGAAGTATTCTAAGGTCCAGATATAGAAAGTGGGTGTCTTTCACAAAATTGTTGTGTGAGAAAAATCAATTGACTCCTCCAAAGGTGCAATTAAAATAGTTAGGTCGAGATGGCAAAATTATAAGTCAGTATTTGAAGGGAAAGTACCCTAAGGAGCAGAGATAGGGTATAAGTATGTTCTACAAAAATGTTGGGGAGGAAAACTCAATGGGGGTTGGTCATACATTTGAATTCTCCAGAGGCGCAATTAAAATAGTTAGGTCAGAGGGCAAAATTATAAATCAGTATTTGAAGGGAAAGTACCCTAAGGAGCAGAGATATGGTACAAGTATGTTCTACAAAAATGTTGGGGAGGCAAAATTATTGGGGGTTGGTCATACATTTGAATTCTCCAGAGGCGCCCTAAAACTTGTTAGGTCGATGGGGGTAAAATTTATAAAACTCTAACTTTTGTAGGGCAAGTCCCTTAAGGAGCGAAGATAGGGTGTAAGTATGTTCTACAAAAATGTTGGGGAGGAAAAATTAATGGGGGTCAGTCTGACATTTTACTACTCTAGGGGCGACTCCGCGGCAGTTATCGGACATTTTATTAATTTTTTCACTTTTACCTTGAACTTTGACCTCGATGAGGCGCCATTTATCCTCAACCAAAGTCCCCCATTTTTTGTCCCGTCTATTTTTTTCCCAAGCCTAACAAAATAAAGGGCGGTAGCGATTCGAAATCTTGTTGCAAAAATTTTCATATATCACTATGTCATAGCTAATGTACATTAGAGTGGTTCGCCTTCCATACAAAAAAAGTTATGTCAATCACAACTCAGGATTAAAGATAATGGCCCATAATCATAGTCATAGAAAAAGCATACTTTAAGCAAAAGCATGCTTTTGTTTTAAATTCAGAACAAAATTTATATGTTTTTGTTGTTTAAAAGTCTACTTTTACTTAAAGTATGCTTTTTCTATGACTATGATTATGGGCCATTATCTTTAATCCTAGGGGGTGACTGACACTACGGCCCTGATTACCGTTCACAACACTAAGTATTTTGATATTGTATGTTGTAAACTGCAATTACGATTCACAGCACTTATCGGCTTAATCGTATGAAAAATGCATTTTGTGTTGTAATCGAGGCAACACAACATTTTAGTGTTGTGAACGATAATCGGGCCCTACTTTTTTTAAAACCACTCTAATGTGCATCAATGTATTTTGTAGTTGTGTTAGCCATAAAAGCGAGTACATAGTTGGTTTAAAAAAAACTACAAATTCACGTGACAATTTATTTACATGCTTTCTAACGCCTCATTTAAATTTAAATTCAAATTTGTATATGACATCCATAATGGGCACTGGCGCCCATAAAAATAGATATACTTGTAATCTATTTGCTTATAAATAATTTTCTATTTATTGTGTCCTGTGTCTGCAATTTATATTCCTATTTAAGTTCATTGAACTCCAGTTAGTAGTTGTCGTAGTATTTCAAATGTATGTACATATGTATGTATTTATTCATCATCGTTTATTATTATATATATGTCAACATGACAACTTATTAAATTTTATGACACACCATTAACTATATTTGAAAAGTATTGTTTTCGTTATTACTGACAAATTGTTAAAATTTTAAAGAGCCCACAATCATTTATTTCACTCTAATGCTTCAAAGAGCCAATAAAACAGAAATTTTAAATTTGTAAACTATTTCGACATAAAAAGTATCTTGTACTATTCGAACTTTAATTGTGTCCTTATTTAAATTTTTTTTCGTTGAACTTGTTATTGTTGCAAACTTTCATTTGCTATATGCTAGCTTTAGGCAAATAAATTAATTATATATAGCTTTTTTAACTAAACTACAATAACATATTTTCTATAATCGGTATTGAAAAATATAGGTAAACTAATATATTTATAATGTTCGAATTGATTTCTTTGGTAAGCGAATTTAATTTAAAGGTACGGTCACACTTGACAAATATTTACCGAAAAAGAGAAAAAGACGTAACCACTAAATAAAATGTTTTTGATCTGGTTTATTTATTAAAAAAAAAAACTTCGTTTATTCAGGGAAGGACACAACAAATATTTATTCTTATTTTATTATGCTGATTGATCTTACAAAACTCTTGTAAGAGTAAACAACGCTAAACAAATTTGTGCTAAAATAAGTGGTTACGCTTTTTTGAGTAAATATTTGCCAAGTGTGCCCTAAGAATTTTATTTGCATTTTTTCTTTTCTATACGCGAAGTTCGTAAATAAAATACACATATAAAGACTTTAAAATAGTTTTCGTTAACGAATTGAATTAAAAGGAATTATACAAAACTTTTCAATAATTAAAGTATTGATTGTAATGGCTTATAAACGGATTTGACTGTATGTTTAGTCAAAGTGTAAAATCACCTACAAAATAATATATAATGAAGCTTTAAAAACTAAATCTTTGTATTATAAATGTAAAGAATATTTTAACTTTAATCAAGCATTTAAGTAAATATAAATAATTAAACAATTAAGGATTATATGTAAATTTCAAAGGGTATAACAAATTCGTATTATATTTATACCTCTTAAGTGAAAAGTTTTCATATTCAATTATTCACCCAACAACTCATGCAATGTTGCGTTGAAAAACTATTACAGCTATATTTATCAAATTATAAATTTATATTCTATTTTTAATTTCATTATACCATACACCAGCATAGTGGGTAGGGTATACTGGGTTTGTGCTGATGCTTGTAACGCCCATAAATATATGTCTAACACCTACCTTAAAGTATACTAGACTCACTTTCTGAGTAGATTTAACGATGTCCGTCCGTCCGACTGGCTGGCTGTACATATAAAGCTTGTGCGTAAAGTACATGTTACAATTTTGAAGACATTTCGATACAATTTAGAACATGATATTTTTTTCGGCCCAAGGACGGTTGAAATTAGTGCAAATCGGTCCATTATTTCACCTATCCCCCATACAAGTGACCTCACGAAATGGGGGTTAAACGGTCATAACAGCATAACTCTCTTAAATATGTTGGTAGCGAAATAATATTCAATACAAATATGTTTCTTATATACAGAAATCATTCGGCCTAATTTCATGATGGGCAGTTCATAATTAGTCATAGCTCCCATATAAGACCCACTACCGAAAATCACTTTAACGATTATTATTAATCTCTTAAAAATATTGGTATCCAAATGAAATTCAACACAAATAAGTTTAATATATACAGAAATAATGACACCTAATTTTATAACAGTCGGTCCATAATTGTTCATAGCTGCCATATAAGACCCACTTCTTAAAATTACTTTAACGAGTATAAATATTTTAAAAGTGTTTATATTAAAATAAAGTTCAACACAATCAATATTTATATTTATTTATTTATTTATTTTATTTATGCTCAGAAATCATGCCATTAAATTTTTTAATGATCGGACCATAATAGGTCATAATAGTGCCCATTTTTGAAAAACTGTTTTTACACTATCCTAATTTTCTAACTTGTTTTCAAGTTACCATTCACTCATTAAATTTAAATGCCATACATTTTTTATAGTTACAATTATTTGAAATCTGTGGCATTTCTTCCAAGTTTACCGATTTGCATAAATTAGCTAAATCATCGTCTATGACCACATAATACCACTATTATCAAATACTAATGACCATTTTAATAATTTTTTCGAATAATGAAATCATTTACATTTGTATAATCTACACCACTCTAGAATTAGAAGAGGCGTGGGTCTATGTGGAGGAGAAAAGAACATTTACACATATTTAGCATAAATAAGTACATAAATAAAATTCATAACAGATGACGTTATTAGTTTTTTATAACTTGTGTATATGTAATTTTAAAGATTACATATTTGTCAGTTATTCTCACTTAGTTATTGAACATTGTAGTGTAAACAACAATGTCGAAAATGTAAAATTTTTTGCCAACAAAGCGTCAAGTTTTGCTTTACTTCTTCAATTTGAAAAAAGTGCCGCTGAAGGAGGTGTGCTTTGTATGATACGATATGATAAATATGTTCCATCGGTTTCAACGTGCGAGAGAAAGACCGCCCAGGCCTGTCAAAAAATCTTAAAGACAAAAAATTGGATTACTCCATGAATATTGTTATCAAACTCAACAAGAGCTTGAAAAATCATTCGAAGCTACTCAAGAAGATATTTGCAAACTGTTGCGAGCATCTGGATTTATTCAAAATACGATATATATACATGAATTTAAGTCGACAGACCTTGAAACATTAATAGTAAATCAGTTTTGCACCGAATCATTACTTGCGATGAGAAATGAATACATTACGATAACCCGAAACGTTAGAGATCGTATGTAAAGCTCGGCCAACCAGCCGAATCGGAAATAAATCCAAATATCCATAGCGCTAAGGTAATGCTCTGTATTTGGTGGGATCAACTGCTATGAACTGCTGAAATTTGGCTAGACCATCACAGGGAACCTGTACCGAATCTGAAACTGATTAGTTTGAAGAGCGCATTGGCTGCAAAACGCCCAGAATATGCGGCCAGACACGTAAGCGTACTATTCTAACATGACAAAGTTCGGTAACGTGTTGCACTACCTTTTAAAAACTATATAAAAAGAGATGGGTGCAAAGTTTTGCCTTAACCGCCTTACAGTACAGGGACCAAATTACCGCATTCGATATCGAGTAAAATTAATCGTAATTTTCTTATTTGAGATTATGGCATTCGATATCGAGCAAGAAATTTAGTACATTTTATCATAATTTCGATATCGAAATCATTTTTCGATACGATAGCTCATTCGATCACGAATGCGGTAATTTGGCCCCTGACCTTGCCCCTTCCCACTACTATTTCCTTTAATCGATCCAAACTGCTCCTTCTGGGATTCTGAAATTGGTTCGATTTGGCCTCAAAAGATGAGCAGTTCTTTTGCAGCGGAATCCATATGTTGTCAGAAAAATAAGAAAAGGTCACAGCTACCAATGGACAATACTTTGTGTAAGTTTATATTGTACAAAATTGTTAAAAATTTTAAAAATCCTCCACATAATAAGTACATTTTCACTACCAATAATTATTGTCTACGAAATTTGTGGTTTTTTTAAACTTTCCAATAAATTCTCAGCATCAATATTTGGAAACGATATAGCACGGTTAGTATAAAGTGTGTTGGGATAACTATCCGTGCAATATTGCTTATCCGATTTAGTATTATTTTATTTGATGCTGTTATATCTTGCAAAACTCCTGTACAAGTAAACAACGTCAAACAAATGTTTGCTAAAACAAGTGGTTACGTTTTTTAAGTAAATATTTGCCATATGTGACCCTACCTTTAGTAATATTGGTAGTGAATATCGTTGGTCTCATGTACAAAGGCCCTAACACGCTATTTTTTCAAAATTTGTTTTTTTTTTGCGATTTCAATGCATTTAACGCAAATACACCTCCTCACAAAAATTTATTGCAATAGTGTAAAAAATAACGCTTTTAAAAGCAGTTGCACAAAAAAATGTACATGTTGAATATTACAGTTTCTCTTATGTTATTACCTTCTCCTGTAAAGTTTCAAATATGCGAGTTAGGGCCTTTCTACATGAGACCATCGATATGTACTTGTTATGTATATAACTTCAAAATTCGGTTCCGGATGAGCACAAAACACGACATGTATGCGGTATTTATTTGAATTTTTTTAATATAATTAATAGAATACACAAATTTATCTTTTGCTCTAAAATTTTTTATAAAAAATCGATTTTGAATCTGAAATAGAAATGATCATTGTTAAAAAACGTAGTATTTACCGAGATAAAAAAGATTTAATTTTTGATAAAAATTTTTATGAAAAAATTGATATTTCATTCGAAATAGAAGTGACACAGATTGAGATTATTTGCTAAAAAAACACACAGTATTTATTATTTTGATACAAATTTCTATGAAAAAATCGATTTAAGATCCGAAATAGAAGTGATCATAGATTGAGCTTATTTTCTCAAAAGCCACAGAAAACTTGAATGATTCTATATGGACCTTGCTCCTTCTGGGAAGCGCTACACTTCAGAATGGGGTATCTATAATTGGTTTGATTTGGCCTCAAAAGATGAGTATTTCTTTTGGCGCGATATCCATATATTGCCAGAAAGATGAGATGCTTCAATACGTATTAATTTCTATAAAGTCTAAAGTATTAAGTAATTAATTCGTTATAAATTCATTAATAGAATGGTTAAGAAATTAAATTTAATTCAGAATTTTTTCTGATAATACATCAGTTTTATTAATATGAAAAATATTTGAAAAATTCTAATACATAACAATTCTTTTGTTCAAGTGGTCTTGTGTAAATATTTGTAGTTTCATATACATAAATTCACAAAATATAATATAAAAACATGTCAAGGACAAACAAATCCTTTCAATTATGTACATAATTCAAAAACAAGCTTGTTTAATGACTCGTCGATGTTTTTATATTTTAACTAAAAAGAGTGTTAAAATTATTTATGACATAGTAAGGTAAACAAACCACTTAGGTAAGTTTTAACTTAATATAATGATAAGCAAGCAAGGGGCCAGTTCAACAAACAAGTGTTTATTGGAAAACATACATACATACAGTAAACAAGTAAAGGTAATTCATAAAAATCTAAATTTGCCTGAAAAGCATGTCAAAAATTGAAGTAAACAAACCAAATCAACTGCGTGATTTCATTAAAGCAAAAAGTGTAAACTAACACAAACAGAAATTTCTAAATAAAACGAAAAATAAATTTAGTAAATAACCTTTTCGAAGTATGTAATTGTTTGCAATAATTTTACACTTACATTTCATCCATAGTTTCTAAGGATATTATAGGCGTATTCGCAGTTTTAATGTCTTTAATTTCAAAATTCTCCTTCTCTGGGTAATTAATATCGATACGATTTATTTCATTATTTATTTCTACATCATCAATCGATTTTTTACGTCTGTAATAATGACAACACAAACAACAGTAGAATTGTAGAAATTCCTTTATTTTTTTAATAAAAACCGGTCGTGTGTATATAAAATTTTCCCACAAATATTCTTTACACACGTATAACACATTTCCAGTTCTTTGTAAAATCTGGCCACAATTAACTGACATATTTGAAAAAAAAGTCTTACGCTAATTATATATAAAGTGTTGTATTCACACCTTCCCCATTGATATTTATATGGGAAAACCATCGATATGTTTCACAAAAGTTCTTCGTTTATTTCTACTGACTATTGTCCTCATTAAGGGCCAAAGACATTTTAAATGCACTTTAAACTTTAAAGTACACATTACTACTGTGAAATTGTTGTTTTTTTTTTCTTGTATAGTATTTTTAGTTTTTTGTTAGCTTTGTATTAAACAATATTAGTTAAATCCTTTCATTTTGCTCCTTTTATTCCTTTTTACGTTTGTTGCGGTGGTTTTCTTTATTATGACCACGTTTGTTAACTTTTATTTAACGACTGAACTTTGTTTTGTCCACAACATGGTCTAAAGTCCTTTTCTAATACATACATTTATACTACATTTACTTAATAAACTAATACGTGTGTAAAGGCATATACACTTATACTTATATAGGTATAGAATGTTTAAGAAAACAACAAAAAATTCATTTGCATACAATAGGTTTAAAACTATTGGGTGTAATAGAAGTTTTATGTGTCTAATTTTCAGTGGGATTTTTAATTACACTTCAAATGAGTATTTCTTTTAACTGCTCATCATGATTTTGTATAAATTTGAATTGCTAATTTGCTTGTAGAGTTCTTACACTTATTTCGAATCTTATTTTTGTTCACAAGAAGGCTAACTTTATTTCTATAATTTTTTTTTTAGTTTTCGTCAATTACTGCATTTAATCAGTATCTCGTAAACTGTAGTAGTTAAATTAGTACAGTAAACCAAATTAACTTTTACTTTATTATCCTGTTTAAAGTTAAGCCGAACCTGATCTCATTTGTAAAATTTATACTTAATTTCACTCGGTTCACTGAACAGTGGCACAGAATCTAAACTTTTTTGAAATAAATCTGCAATTTCTAACAGGCAGGTCTGATCAGTAAACAATTTTATATAGGCGTAGCCAAGAAGTATTCGAATTTAAGTTTTGAAGATGGACCCCAGTGCCGGATCTTTGTATATATGCCACTTTCAATTTACACAAACATATTATTTTTTTTATCAATTAAAATTGTAACCAGAGGAGTTTAGATAAGTAAATAGTAATATGATTCGTTTGAGATGGGCTTAAAAAATATATATTTATGCGTTATTTAATGCGATTGAATTTTGTTTATATGGGTGCTTTGAGAGACGAAGGTCCGATAATTATAGCATTTAAAATGTAGTTTTATTTAACGTACACATTGTTAATATAAAAATTTATATCGTTTTATAAGTTTTTATTATATAGAAAGTACTTACTTAACGTTTGAAACGCTTGTTTTTATGCTATTTCAATGATATTTAAGTATTCTGAAAGTCTTTTGTTACATCTTTAAAAAAATTTTAACTCAAATTTAAATATTTTACCTACGCAGTTTTGGAAATCTTCATTTATTTATTTATGGGCAAAATTGTTAAATTGTTCGCTTATTTTTTTGGGAAATTTCTTTTTATTTGTAATGATAAATCTACGTTATTATTTATTAATTTAGTGTTGTTTTTATCCGACCTTTCAGTTATAATTTTCGAGCTCGAACAATTTTATTTCTTGAATGTTTATAAATAAAGATTTTTTACATATTACAAGTTTGTTTAATCCCTTAAAAATCTTACAAAAAAAGTAAATTCTTTAGATTCTTGAGACAAAGAATGTAATATGCCAAACTATGTAAGTATATGACAATGACACAATTATAACAAATATGTTTAAATCCTGTTGTAAAATTATTATTTTTTTGCAAATATGCAGAGACTGAATATAATAGGTCCACTTTAATTTTAGCGGTTAATTGGCACCATTTACAATTTAATTCGTTTTTGTTAAAATTAAAATTAAATTTTTTTCGTACAGTTCAGGTTATAACTTTTATTTTTGAACTTTAAAAATAAATGGAAAAAGTTTATTTGATGCAAACTAATGATGTCTGAATATAAAAATTATAAATAATTGTGTGTAAAATTTAAATTTTCAAAAAATCTAAATTTTTACAAAGAAACTTAAAGTTTGGAAAAAATGTTTAATTTTAGAACAAAATAAAAATAATTAGGTACATACTTGAAAACACCTAAATTTTTCAAAAACTCGAAAACTAAACAAAATCCAAAATTTGCAAACAAATTTAAAATTTTACAAATAATAAATTAAAAAAAAAAACAAAATTCATTAAGTCCACAATTCAAAACAATAGTTATTATGATCAACCATAGTTGAAATAGTTTGTCCCTCACCAAAGCATTAAAAAACAACAAACAACTATAAAGGTCATACCAAACTATGTAAACAAAAATCGAACAACAAAATAAACAGTTATTTTAAGTGATTTATTTTTTAAAACAAAATATTAATCACTATTTTGTATTTTGATCATATGGGACGAGTTATGTATCTAATACAATGCAATACTGATCGATGTAAAAAACTATTTTGTTAAACTAGTTCAACTTTGAAGACTTGTGGAGCAATTCGGCTACATTTATGCAAATTGTTTGTAAATTTTGTTCGGCATAAGGTCATAAGGTAACAAATTTTTATATGAAAAATATAAAAATATTTTGTTTTAAAAATTTTTATTTTATTCCCAATATTTCGGTCAACTTTGTTGACCATCTTCAGGGGTTCTATATAAAAATACAAAAATGACCGAAATATTGGGAATAAAATAAAATAAAAATTTTTAAAACAAAATATTTTTATATTTTTCATTTAAAAATTTGTTACCTTATGACCTTATGCCGAAAAAAATTTACAAACAACAAAACTAAAGGTCAACAATTTACAACTTTATACATATTTATGCAAATTTTTGAATAAATAGAAGCCATGTTCCCGATGTTCTATTCCATACATAACCCTATCCTGTATACTTTATGTTGTAATAAAAATAACAATATGTATAAACAAAAACAAGTAAGAGTATTATATTCTACTACGCCGTATCTTATATACCCACTGCAAATTTATTTATTCTGTATAAAAACATTTATATAGTCAGGTAACTTCTTAATTTATATATTTTCTATAAGTAGAAAATAAAATTGGTCCGAGCAAAGTTGTTTATATATTTTGATCCTAAACTTTTCAACGGTTTAAACTACTTTGTTTATATTTCGATAACCATTCATTGCAAATTTCATTTATTTTGTCTCTTCGTTGTGATTTTATTTGTTTTTAAACGAATATTTTATTAAATTTTTTATTTGGTTAAACCGACTTTGCCCATTTTCAATAGCAAACATTTTTTCAATAAAGAAAACATGGTATAAATTTTACCACTTTTGTGCGTTCAACAGACACACTGAGATACGGATAGGTGAAGTTAGAATTTTATAAGGACCCAGAATGTATTACCTTTCTGGGTCTACGAATAATATTTCGATATGTTACAGAAGGTATGATAAATTAACTTTTTAATATTATTTTTTTGTTTTATATCAGTGAGAGAGTGATTTATTTAGGTTTATGGTTGAGAGAACCAGAAAAGAAAATAACGGAAATAATCAAGATAAGTGATTTATAGTAAAATTTTTTCGTAAAGGTCAGGGTTTAACTTTTATTTTCGAACTTTAAAAATAAATGACAAAAGTTAATTTAAGGCAAACCAATGAAACTTGAAACTTTTTTTATTTCTTTCCCAAATATCGGCATTCAATTACAATTTGTTAAAAATTTATAAAAAACAGGCTATAGTATGTAAATAAAAGAGAAAGAATGTTAACATTTATAAAGATTTACCACTATTGAAATATGTAGTTTGTCTCTCACCAAGGCATTAAAAAACAAGAAAAACTCATAAAGGTCACTCCAAACCATGTAAACAAAAATCATTTTATAACAGTTATTATGAATAAATTGTCTTTAAAAACAAAATATAAATCACAATTTTGATTTTTGATTATATGGACGAGTTATTTTCGGTCTCTGCTATATATCTCTGCTATGTCTTCAGAAATTCTCGAGAGAGTTTATTTTACATTGGGCAGGGACCAAATATAGATTCATATTTGTGAATACGAGGTCTGATCAAAAATTAACCGTTACATATTTTCAAATTTCGTGAGTTACGTATGTTCGATTTTCGCATTTTTTCTTTTATGTTGGTACACATATCTGTTATATATGTTGGTAATATCAGCAATTTTGGATTGTCAGTTTGTTTTTATACCCTTCACCACCATAGTGGGGAATTTAATATAAAAATTAATTACAAAATGATATTTGTTTTTTTTTTGGTTTGTTCCATGCTTGACTAAAGCCCCATACAAAGTTCACTTTTGAAAATCTCATACGTATAAGTCTGTTATAATTAACGGTACTATCATATTTGATCATATCCTAAATATAACAACACTTCCGAAAATTACATAAATACTTATATCTTTCTTAAATATACCGGTATTTTGTCAAAATTTGATGTGAGATATGCCTCTGTACTGAATTTGTGATCGGTCCATAGTTGATCATATCTGAGCCCATTTGAATGTTGTAAAAATACTGATGTGACAATTACAATCTTTATTTTGAAGAAAATATGATCTATTTTCCATAAATAATGTTTTCCAAATAAAATGTTGTGTATTTTTATTTAATTACGCTAATATGAAAATAATTATAAATTAAAAATTTGGTACGCTATGGGTTAGAAATGTACTATTTGAATATTATTTTGAGACAGTAAAAAATTTCAGTTTGCATCACTGCACACGTGCCTTAAATTTTATAATACGCTTAATACAAACTAATACGCGCAATAGGAGGTCTATTGTTTAGTGGTCATTGGTAAATTCCATTTAAGCACCACTTGAATGATGGTGGTAAAGTGGTGAAAAATAACATATTTATTTTGTTTGTTTTTATAAGAATGTTTTATTCTGTTTTTACTCTTTGTGTGTGTTTCCGTTGAACTTTCTCCATAACTTTTCTTTTTATATGTTAGATTTTCAGTGAAGAAATGTTAATAAATATTTTTTATGAGTATGAGTGACAAACTGATTTTCTTTTTTGCCAATTCGCTGTAATTTTCATACCTTTTTGATTATTAATATTAAAGATATACATATATATATTTACATTTATTTGCCATTTTTATTAGTGCGAACAAGAAATTAGAAAAGGGAAATTAAAATAAAAGTATCTAGAATAACTACAATACAACAAAAGTGAGTACGATATATTGGAAATATGTACATATATATATGGATTAAATGCAAAACTATAAAAGATTTGTTAAAGTATAATCAGTATGTTAAATAATTGTTTAAATTCTTTAACAGAATATAATTAAATTTCGGGATTCAGAAACTGACCATTTAAATTTCACAAACCTCAAACCCTTTTTAACCTAAAATAACACCTTCCTCACTTAAATTCAGTTTAACTTCCATTAGTCACACACTAAAAGTTTTGTTAAAACCACAATTTATAATAAAATTACAATAAAACACTTATCTGGCTCCAAATATTAAAAGAAGAATAAAGAAAACAACATGAATAGTCATAAATTAAATGACATGCAGACATAAAAAAACTGGTTACAAAGGTATTTTTATGTAAGAACCACTACTTTTTAGTCTATACAATGTCCTCTTAAAAAGAAAAACACCCAAACTCTCACACGCAATATTAAAGTTTTGTCGAAGAAAACTAAATCCACCACAACAACTTTAAGATTCCTTGTAAATAAATACACGAGGTATACGAGTATATACTCGTAAGTAAATAAACAACAACTTCAAACAAATTAAATGTAAATGTTCTCAATATTTTATTAAGTGCGTTTTGCTTCTGTGTTAGCTATGGTTTTTCTTAATCATGTTTATTATTCTAACTTCATTAAATGGGTAGAATTTTCAAGTGGTTTTGTGGTCACTCTAAATTGAGGTCAATTTTAACATTTTCGATATTTGTTATAATTTAGCAGGTTTTTCTTGTATTTTCTTGAATTCTTGTAAAGTTTTTTATTATTTTTGAAGACCACTTATGAACTCTTTTAAGTATTAAGTTTCTTTCATGGGGTTTTAATAAAAAATTGCCGTATGCTTAGAAATTTGTTGGCATTTACCCCCTGTAATGACCATTAAGTTTTGAAGTTAATATTTGTTAAAAATTTAGGTCAATTGTGTGAGTGTGGTAATTTTATTGTCAATGTTTTCAATCATTTTGTGGTTAAGAATGGAAACATGTTCAAATCAATTGATATATTGCATATTTAAATAGTCTGGTGGCATTTAAGCACGAGTTTTTAATCGCAAAAGTTACACTATAAATGTGATTGGTTAATAATGACAGGTAATGATTTCATTTGTAAATTGTTGCAAACTGGTTGCATGAACTTACTTAAGTATTAAGTTTCTTCCATGGGGCATAGATAATCTGTTATAGTTTACCAGATATTCACATTTTGACATTAGAATTAAAATAAATGTCTATAGAATAGCTGTACACCTAATTCTGTTTTTACACGGTAATTGATTTCGGAAAACTTTGTGTAAAAAATCGTATGCTAAATATCTCTAAAACCTATTGAAATTAGTAAAAAACAAGGATTTTTATTAAAAAAAAAAGATATGCACTTTAAGCTTAAAAGTAATGTAAAAAAATGTACTCGTATGTATGACAAGTTCATTTGATTGTATGTACTAAAAGAGAATTCCCCTACATTTGTGCTATTTATAATTGCTCTGTCAATTTTCTTGTCTCCACAAAAAGGGAATTCCCATTAATTTGTCATATGAATATATTTCGAAAAAATTAAATTTAATTAAAAAAAAAAAAATGAATGCCCAAATGATTTTGAATCGTACTAAATGTAAAAAATGTAAAATTCGTTAATTTTCAAACCGTGTTATATCAAAACCGTGCAAAAAAGACCGCGTAAAAATAGAATTAGGTGTATTTATATAAAATTCAATAGAAATAAGTTTTGCTTTCGAAACTCAGTTAAGTAAGCATATTTATAAACATAATATTCGACATGAAATATGAATTTCACGTCAGGTGACATAATTTTAAAAATCGATGTCTTCCGATTTGGATGAAATTTGCACCAAGGTTAGTACTATTGGATAGTAGGCCAGAGACAAATTTTCAGCTCTATCAGTCCAGAAGTACCGGAGTTAGAGGGGGTCAAAGTTGGACTTTTTGGTCAATTTTGGTCATACAGGGTTTTTTTAAATGAGTGTAACTTTTCACCTCTTGATCCTAGCAAAAATTGTCCAAAGGACTGTAGATCTTTCTTCAATAATTTCAAAAATATTTTTTTTTTATTTTAAAAACATTTTTTTTTAATTTTTTTTTAAATATTTTTTTTTAATTTTTTTTTTCAATTTGGGCCCTTTTTTTCTCAAAAGAAAACTTATACAATTTACTTTAAGGCCTTTATAATCGCTTAATGGTATGCGAGTGGAATATCTATCAAAAAAATTATTTTTTAACTCAAAAATAGGATTTTTCAATATTTGGCGCATGTATGCAAGTGAGGTATCTATAAAAAAAATTTGCAACTTAAAGAAGAAAGTGTTTCAATTTGTAACATGCACTATTTTATTTTTTTTTCTATTTATTACTTAAATAGGGTGTTTTTTTGAGAGGTATACAACTTCGAATTGAAATAAAACACAAGAAAATCGTTTTAATGACCATCAATTTGGCTTTACTGAAAGGATCTGCGGATGCGTATTATCACATAGAGTAAACGTAGTGCGAAAACGATCCATGGTTAACCGAATTAATTGCTCTGATGGACGATTATGTCGACCATAAAATGGACGGAGCTTGCGGTAAACTTCGCGAACTGAACCGTTATTTTCGAAATAAATTTGCACGATTTGCAAGCGTTGTTCTTTTGTCAACCTGTTCATGATGAAATGGCAAACCAAACTGAACATAAATGACATTAGAGTTGCCAGATTTGAACACAAAATGCCAGTTTTATCTCTTTTCGAAAAACAAACCTGTAAAAAAGACACCCATTTCTGTCATTTCTGTTGCGGAAACTTTTGTGCTCGGGCGCCATTTCTGTTGCAGTTGAGCACCATTTTTGTTCCGTAGCACTTTTGTGTTGGCGAGGTTTCCCACTAGTTCTGGAGATTTCTCAGGCGGTTCCAACCCTAACTCACCAACTTCGTATTCCGAACAAGAAAAAAAAAGGTAAAAACAATGACAACTATAAAAAAACAATGCAATACCACACCACATTCATTTTTGGAGACAGATGTTAGTCTCTCTATATACTAAATACTAAATAAGAATAATAAATAATTTAATAAAATTAATATATAAATGAAAATGATACATGTGCCAAATATTGAAAAATCCTATTCTTGAGTTAAAAAATAATTTTTTTGATAGATATCCCACTCGCATCCCATTAAGCGATTATAAAGGCCCTAAAGTAAATTGTATAAGCTTTATTTTCAGAAAAAAAGGGCCCAAATTGAAAATAAAATTAAAAAAAAAATATTTAAAAAAAAAAATTAAAAAATTTTGATAGTTGTTTTTATATGGGTTTTATGCGCATTTAAAGCCATATTCCCGTAAGCCATTTGTATGGGGGCGATGAGGGCGTGGACGTATTCCTACCATTTTCAACATGATTTGTCCTTCTGCAAAATTTCATGATATTATCTTCATATATATTATATAGCAAAAAAAATCTGAAAAATATCGAGGTTGTCTGAAACTTTGGTCTATGACTCGGATCCTACTGGATCGATTTCGCCTATTTTCAATACCAAACCTCTCGGTGGCTGTTCTTTGGTAAAATATTCATTGTTCTATGTTTTTTTTTCGAAGCTCTTTCTTTAAGAGACGGACAGACGGGCAAACATGGCTAGATCGTCTTAAAATCTTATAAGAATCCATAATAGATTTTTTGGTTCTACGACCATAAACGGAATGACAAACTTAATATATCCCCATCTTTTTGGTGGTGGATATAAAAATGTGCTATTACATAGAAAAAAAATATTAGTATATGTAACATAATACAAAACAAATAAGAAAGTGTAGTCAGTCAAGTACGACATATAATACCCTAAAACAATTTTCAGAAATGGGCGCTCAATGGGAGATAGGACCTATTGTGGAGCGATAATCCAAAAATTTAGTGCCATGACTTCTGTGAATATAAATATTATGTATGCTATACTTTATCTCGATATTAATACTTTTAAAAGATTTATGAAGGTTAAAGTGAATTACGGAGAGGGTCTTATATGGGAGTTTCGACTAATTATGGACCGACCATTATAAAATTAGTCTGTATATATGAAACTTATTTGTTTGAATTTTGTTTTGATACCAACATTTTTAAAGATTTATGGTTGTTAATGGAGCTACGACTAATTATGGATCGATCATCATAAAATTGTTCAGAATGATTTGTATATGTATAAAACTCATTTGCGTTCAATAATTTTTGGATTCGGGTGTATTATTATACAATTAAATATTAACGTTGTTTGTCGAGACATATTTGTTTTTGCACAAGTTTTGTTCACATTTCAATTTATCTATCTATCTATATATATAAAATTCAATGTATGTATGTATGTATGTGTGTATGTATGTAACGTATAGACTCCAAAACGGCTGAGCCGATTTTGATGAAATTTTCACAGCATGTTACTGTGACTCTGGAAGGAATAATAGGGTACTTTTTTTGCCACACCCACTTTTACGCCCACTTTTTTGAAATATTGTAATTGGAGACCAAACCTCTGGACCGATATTTTTGAAATTTTCACAGCATGTTACTGTGACTCTGGAAGGAATAATAGGGTACTTTTTTTTACCACGCCCACTTTTACGCCCACTTTTTTAAAATATTGTAATTGGAGACCAAACCTCTGGACCGATATTTTTGAAATTTTCACAGCATGTTACTGTGACTCTGGAAGGAATAATAGGGTACTTTTTTACCACGCCCACTTTTACGCCCACTTTTTTAAAATATTGTAATTGGAGACCAAACCTCTGGACCGATATTCTTGAAATTTTCACAGCATTTAACTGGGACTCTGGAAGGAATAATAGGGTACTTTTTTTTACCACGCCCACTTTTTTAAAATATTGTAATTGGAGACCTAACCTCTGGACCGATATTTTTGAAATTTTCACAGCATTTAACTGGGACTCTGATATGATTAATAGTTTACTTTTTTTGACCACGCCCATTTTTACGCCCACTTTTTAAAAATTATGTAATTGCTCCCATATAGTTTTTAACAGATTTACTTCAAATTGTATACACATTATATACTCCAGGCGAGGTAAAAATAAAGATTTCTTAAGCCACGCCCCTTTCACGCCCATTTTCACGCCAAATTTTTGAAAGTTTTATACTTTATTAAATTTTCACAATAGGATATTCTTACGAAATAATAAATTCTTGACTATGTAAGTGGACAAAGGGGCATGGCCTCGCCTAAAGCATTGCAATAAATACATTAAAATTAAATAAATAAATGTTTGTAAATATATAAATACGTTTTATTTTATGACGAGGGGGGGGGTAGCAAAGCACACCGGGTTTAGCTAGTATCTTATATACAAGAAATATTATGACAAACTTTAAAAGAACATTTCATGTAATAATTATGTTTGTAAAATTAACTTGCAATTAAATTATTTAGGTACAAACTCAACAAGTTTCAGTTTAACGAACTCCGCCCAACTCTTTTAAAACAAAAAGATTACTTAAACAACTTTAAACATTCTATACAAACAATAAGCATTTTTCCCTGAACTTCAGCAATTGCCAGAAAAACTTTCTAATTATCCTGCATAAAATCAACAAGGCTGGCTTGAAACCATGCAGACAGACAGGCAAATTAAACTTTTACCATAATACCTACAATTGTTGTTATATAACCATACATACCTTTGCATTAGAAATTTATCAACATTAACAAAACGACGACCATTTGTTGCAGCCTGTTGTTGTTGACTGGGGTGTTTTGTGCCACCAGGTGAAATTGTATAAGTACCATCTAGATTATCGTCACAATTGTTGAAATCTTTATGTTGAATATTTTCTGACATTTTGAAATTCTCTACAAAAATAAATAAAATTTATTTAAGTTTCAAATTTGTTATAGGTAAAAATATTTTTTGTGGTTTAAGACCTTGATTTCCATAATTGCTTTTATGATGGGTATTTTTTAATGAACTGTTATTATGATAATTAAAATGATGAGCCCGATTTGTGTTGTTATTAATGTAGTAATAGGGTGGGGATTGTTGTTGCTGCTGTTGATGGTGTTGTATGGAATAGTTATTCTGAGACTTTCTTCTATTGGCCAACTGAGGATGATGATATTGTTGTGACGTTAGAGAATAATTAACTTTCGGATAAGTGGAGTTCATGTTGTATTGCTGCTGCTGTAAATGGGCATAGGCACCCATTCCAGGATAGTATGTTGGTGGTTTATGTACACGATATGTTGTATTCATATCCATAGTGGGAAACCTGTATAATAAATGTCGAAAAGGTAAAAATTAAAAAAAAAACTATTACATAATTGCTAATTGCAATGTCTAATTGAAAGTTTTATCTACAAATAATCTAAATACTAACAATTAATTTATTTCGAACACCTTTTTGTTTGTAAATATTTGTTCATCTCACCTTGAATTAACCGATTGACGAGTGAATCGTCCACTTATACCATCTCCACAACCATCACCACCACCGCCACCTTTACCCGGCACTTCATTGCTAACTGCACTGCTACCACTGCTGGTATAATTGCTATCAGAACTTCTTCCGTCAACGGAAGAATCTGAGCATGAATTTGCCACCAAACGTCGTGTGGTATAGTATGGATACTCAGCTGAAAGGGTCAAAAATAAACATAAAGTTAATTTAATAATTTCAAATGACAGTAGTTTCAAATAAAGTAACTTGTTCAATTAAAACTCATTTAAATAAAAACTAGGTGAAATTTAACTTAAAAAAAAAATACAAACATTCACCCTATTTTGAAATTTTCTTCCTTTGATTTCATTGAAATTCAGAAACAGTTTTATTAATTACTTTTTAAATTACAATTTCTCATTTTGGACAAATTGACAATGTTTTGAATGAAACAATTTTAAAACTTTTCATTCTATTTTAACTGATTTGCTTTTAGTTTTCTCTTTACATGTACTTAGATACATATCTTCCTGGTAAAAACTACATATCTGTAGTAATAAGTGATTTTTGAGAGCTTTTGGATTTGATTTAAAAAACACAAAAAATTTACAAAAATGTATGAAATCTTGATTTGAGTCAATAGAACGATTTATATAATTCAATGTTTAAAGATGATTTCATGTAAATGTTGACCACGACTAGGCCTCAAATGGTTCATACGCCGTGTCAAATTTTGGCATACTCTCTCTAACATATCGGCCGGTATCTCACGAATTAATTCTTCCAGTACGTCAGCCGTTGCGGGCTTGTCCCTATAGATATGAGCCTTATCATAGTTCCACATAAAATAGTATAAAGGCGTTAAATCACCCAAACGTGAATTAAACTATTTAACAAACTCGCCTCTAAATTGGGCCATTATTTCGAGTGCTGTGTGGCATGTGGCACCGTCTTGTTGAAACCACATGTCAGCCTTTTTTTTTGGCTTACTGTTATCATTGCACGGTGGCGCTTGTCATTTACTGCCTTCGTCGTCTTTAAAAAAGTATGCTCCGATTATGCCATCGGCCCATAATCCCCTCAAAAGAGTGCATTTTTCGGCATGCATTGACAGTTATTGCAAAGCTCATAGCTGCTCTTTGCACCAAATACGAAAATTCTTCGTCACTGAACACAATTTTCCGATATAAAATTGCACGATGAACTTTGTAAGTCGATTCATGGTTAAATTATAGACCAAACTGAACATGTTTAACAGTAAAATGTTGCACGAAAACAGCTGAACTGTCTAAAACAGTCTTGCCAAAGAGAAAGTCTTGCTAAAAATCACCCTTTTTAAGCTCTGAGTGGACTTATATCGTTAATTTTTTATTGTGATTCAAAACGGTTCGATATACAGGGATATATAAATAATATATGTATGTATAAATAAATAGTCCATAAACAATTTTCGCCATATTGCTAATGTTTTGGAACAAACGACTTTGGAACTCGTTAATCTATTTTAGCAAATTTGATTTCGTCTGATAGCAGAAGATTGTCAGTTATTTTAAAAATTAATTTATATTTTAATTTATATACATGTCATTCTATGAAATATGTCTTAAAGTTCGTAAATGTTTAATTCCGCAAAAGTAACACCCGTCTGTCAATCATTTGGTTTTTTATATCACTGTGCAAAGTAAGACAAAAGAGAAAAGAGTAATAAGCACATACTAACATATGTATATGTACAAGGTGGCGCAAAAGTAATCCTCCTATCAGAAAATGCTATAAATTTTGCGAGGCCCCTAATGCCAGTTCTGGCAGCAATATTCCGCGTTCTGGAGCAGTGTAGCGTAACATTGTTTATTAACGTGTATTTCGCATGTGTTTACTACACAAATGTCAAAACAGAACTGACATTAGGGGCCTCGCAAAATTTATAGCATTTTCTGATAGAGGGATTACTTTTGCGACACCTTGTATATACATATAGTTTTTAAGGAATGCTAAGGAATTTGTTTTCCTAAAGTTCAAGGAATTGATTGGTTGTTAGGTCAACAAAATAAAGAAAACAAAACGAACTCGTACGTACGAGTACGTATGTACGTACAAATTGAAAAACAAAAATATTTTCAGCTTTAAAAGAATACAAATTTAATTAAATAAAATATTTACCATTTGATTTTTTTGTTGATAAACCATAATTATAAGGATTTGAGGCAAAGACATGATGAAAGTTATAAGTGTTATGATGATTGTCTTCCTGCAAGAAACAAATAAAATTTTTAAATTTCACAACATTACTAAGACTATGTAAATATAATAAAATTTGAAAAACTATACCCATTTTATAAAATTTGCTGGTACTAAATTATACAGGGGATAATTATTATAAATTTCTAACATTTTACGTTTGTTGGCAAATTTATGATCACTGACAAATGGTAAAATCATTTGTTTTCTCCAAAATTTAAACAAATATATATAAAAAAATGTACAAATATTTTCACTTTTTCTTAGATTAGAACAATTTTGTTTGATTGAATTTTAGTCATACACTAACGAATGTTAAATTTATACTGTCTTTAGTCATTTCATGCATTTGTTAGTGTAGTTTTATCTAGCAGACATTTTTACTCGTTTTTGTTTCTCCTTTAAATGCATATTGTTACTTTCTCATCAACCCTATTTGTTTTTGAATTTTATATTTCAAACAGGTGAAATAGTATTTAATAGCATGTAATATGTATATTATAGGTGGAAAATTTTTGTCTATAAGAGAGCACGAATTTTAAATTATATATAGTACATTTTGTTCTCTTTTGGTTAAACTTTGTTTTCAACATTTTTAAACATGTTCGTAGGTAATAGTGTTGTATGAAAAGTGATTACTAATATTCGTTTTAAATTGAAAATTAAATTAATAATAGGAACAAAAGGTTTACTTATAAATTGAATGACTGTTGTTCTTATAGATAACTAGCGGACCCGGCGAACTTTGCCTCGCCCCAATTTTAAGCCTTCAGACAAACTTTAGAGTAATAATAGAATACAACAGGAATAATTTCACACAAAATTTCGTAAAAAAAAGTCAATTTCCAATTTTCCGCAATTTTCCATGTTTTACACCAAGAACTTTCTATTCTTTAATTTGGAAAGTAATTAAGAAATAATTCCACACAAAATTTCATACTAAAACTCGATTTTCAAGATTTCCCATTTTCCGACTTTTGCGAGGAGATTTTCCGCGTTTCACATTTCGCATTTTTCATGATTTACACAAAGAAATTTATATTTTTTGATTTGGAAAGCCATTAAGGAATAATTTCATACAAAATTTCACACAAAAATTCGATTTTCGATTTTTCCAATTTTCGGACTTTTCCGGAAGGATTTTCCAAAATTTTCTTCTGTAAAAACCTTCTCCTCGAAAATACGAACAACTGACAAAAAATTTTACAGAAATCGGCCCAGCCGTTCTCATTTTATGAATTACTATACATTTTTTACACCATTTTTATATATATAGATATATCTATATATATAATAAAAATATATAAAAATAAGTGTACATTTTGATTGTCACTCCATAACTCGAGAACGGCTCGACCGATTGCCATAAAATTTTTAGGGATGGTACAGGGAGGAGTGATGATGGTTAGTTGGTTTTGAAATCCAAAATCGGTCTAGCCATTCTCCAGTTATGATTTTTTTCCTGAAAAAATTCAACATTTGAAAAAAAGTCCCCTAAAGTATGCTGTACAAATTTGCAAATAAATAAGAGCAGGCAGGTTGTGAATACATCTTATTCTATGAAATACAAATCAATAGTAAATACCGAGCGAAGCCGGGGCGGTCAGCTAGTATAGTATATGCAGAATAATCATAATCAATCATATAATGTTTATTTAAACATATAATTATTTTACCCGCCATCAAAAAGATGTGGGGTATATATCGACAGCTCAATTCCAAAACATGCTAAGTCGAAAAAGTGAATTTTGCAGGAAAAGCTCCTAAAGTTTACAGTCGATATTTAAAAAACCATATGAGCTAGAACTTTCAAAAACGCAAAAAAATTAAAAACATGCTAAGTCGACATAGCATGGTTTTGAATTGAACTGTCGATATAGTTTATCATTCTGTTTGTAACAGATGGAAATATTGATCGTAGAACCGAATAGTATATATTCTCGGTCGTTATAAAATTCTAAGACGATCTAGCCATGTCCGTCCATCTGTTGAAGACACTATAAGACTTAAGGTACAATAACATTTGGCAAATATTTACTCAAAAAAGCGTAAATAAATAAACGAGTCCAAATGTAATTTATTTAGTGGTTACGTTTTTTCGGCAAGTATTTGCCAAGTACGACCGCATCTTTAGAACAATGAAATTCTTTCCAAACATTGCTTTATTTCTCCAAAATATGTGGTATCGAAAATGCGTAAAAATAGTTAATTAAGATTCGAGTTAGTTTCAGACAACCTCAATATTTTTCAGATGTTTTTTGCTATTTTCTTCAAATATAATGTAGATAATATCATGAAATTTTGCACACTTTATTTTTTTCCTTTATTAGTGGTAAACATTAAAATCGGAGGATAACATGTGATCACTCGTGATTTCAACTAACGCGATATTTCATATTGAATTATAAAAATGACTGTAGGCCTTTTAATAGTGATCGATATTGAAAATTAACGATAATCTGTGATCACATTTCTAAAAAAAAACAATTTTTTTATATGGAATTATAAAAATAGCTCTATTGAAGAATAATAGTTGGCAAAATTGAAAAAAGAGATTAATTTGTGACTCCATTATTTCCCACAAAAAAAAAAACAAATGATTTAAAATATATATGTAATTCCAAAATAGGATCCTTTAATAGTGGTGTAAATTTAAATTATTAAAAAGTAGCATGTGCAACATACATTTTTTTGTGTCGTATAAAAATAATAGTTATATAGTCCCGATTTACACGAAAAAAAAAAATTGATGCAATTATTTCCTTAAAATTTATTTTATTTTTACACAGCACAAATTTTTTTTAAATCACTCGTATTTTTATTTGAGTGAGAGTAGACACATATTTGTATACACATATGTGTTACTCTCTCATTCGTACATAACACATACAAGAATTGCTAGTACAATCGAGTGTGTACTTTTCTTATCATCCCTTCACTCCGATGTCTAAAAGGTGAGCAATATTGCAGCAATATTTTCGTCGTGTAAATGGGGACTTATTTATTCATTTCAGACAATTTTAAGAATTTTGGCATCGATTTTTGTCTTCGTCTTCATGTATGAATATTTAAAATAAGGGACAAACACTTGCTAGTTGCTCAATTCTATGAACATGAAAATCCAACAAAGAATGAAAAAATTACCACATTTATGATCTGATTTGTCCAATTTTATTCAAACATCAAAATATAGTAGAAAACACTTCTAATGAAATTTCAGATAGATATAATAGCCACTTTCAGAGATACAGCGTTTTTAAAATTCAAAACATACCCGGGTATGTAGCTGTTGACATAAAGGTTAATACTAATATATTATTATTTTGTTATTATTACGTTATTATGTTGAAATTCCAAATTTAAGAAGATCAGCCCATAATTTGCCATAGCTGCCTTTCTTAACTTGTTGTGAATATGGAAAAATGTTCTTTTAATTTTATAAATTGTTAAATTACACTCAAGATTATTTTGAAAATCAGACAAACTCTGTAAATTACAGTAAGTCGGTAATTACATCAATTATAAATGTTCAAAATTAGATAAAATTTCAAAATAATTAAAATACTCGTAAATAATGTTTGTCGGAAAATTGTCTTTCAAACAATATATAGATAAAATACTAATGCAATTAATAGAAATCACAGAATATGGATATTCTAGTCCTATAATCAGTTTAGTGGCTGTAATTTTTATTACGTTTAGGTGGAGGGTATTAAAGATTCGGCACAGCCGAGTATATCACTCTAGCTTGTTTTTTTATTATTTCTTTTAACATAATTTTACTTTTTGCTTTCTATATTTTCTTTTCTATTTTTGACAATTGTTTAAGGCCCAATGAAGGGCTTCATACGTACTTAAAGGACAAATTTCATATATTAACGATACCCATAATCAACTATGCGCATTTAATTTTTGACAAATTAACAATCAGCTTAATTTTCCTGCATATAAATTTAATTTAATTGTAATAAAAAATGTTTATGAATATATTATAATTTTTTAAAACCAAACAAATAGCAAAACAAGTAAGAAAGTATAGCGGGTCAAAACCGACCATATAATACCCTACACCTAGTATATATACAGAAATTGTTTTTTTTAGAAATCGCAGGTATATGACAGCTATGACTTATCTTGGACCGATTATTCATAACTTCTGATCATATAAATATTGTTTGTGATAAATTTAATCTCGATTAAACATTTTTAAAAGATGTATGCATGATTTTTAGAAATTGATCTTATATGATAGCTTTGACTAATTATGAATACCAACATTTTTAAGAGATTTATGGTCATTAAATTGATTTTCCGAAGTGGAAAATTATGGGAAATATGGCTAATTATGAAGTGATCATAATAAAATTGCGCCGAATGATTTGTGTATATATGAAACATGTTTGAGTTGTATGTTATTTGGATATCCATATTTTTAAGAGACTTATGCTCTTTAAAGTGATTTTCGGAAGTGAGCTATTCGGCCGAAAAAATGTCATGTACCAAATTTTATGGAAATATCTTAAAAATTTTGTTAAATCGACTCAGTCGTGATTCTGAGTATTTCTCAGAAAGTGATTCTGTGTCGTTTGGTATACTTAATGCTGGGTGTTAAACTATTATTTTTGGGCTTTACAGACATCAGCAGATTCTACACGCTATGGTTATGAATGGTATAAAAACCTGAAATAATTGTATAAAATTTGTACATTTTGAAAAAAATGGCTAACTTCTTAATAACAAGGACAAGGACAAGTTAGTCCGTAAGGACAATCTTACGGACTTACGGTTTACCTTTAACATAACGTGCCTAACCACTATTACCAACATTTTCAGAATATAAAGTTGCTTCGAAATCCTCACTAAGTTCGAAGAACGTCGTCAGAGTTTACACAAATTGTAACGATGATATTAAAAATCATTAAAATCGATAGCCGAACCAATGACTGAGAAAGGAAGAAATATATAAGCAAGTTTTTTAAACCTTCATGTAGAATAAAAATCGTTAGAAAAACTCATCAGGAACTAATCTTTTGAAATATTTACCACTAACTACGGAAAAGTGTTTACAAATTATAGATTAATTTTCAAAACATATTAAAAAGTTATAAATTTGTGGTCTTTTCTACAATGCTTTCATTACCTTTCCTGCAATAACCAAATTAAATTTTTGAATTCAGTATTTTGTTTATATATTTTTTATATTACAAGAGCATTTTTTATACGCATAAACACATTTTTAAGAGCATATTTTTGGTTGCCCTGGTTTGTTTGGTATGTTTTCCAGCAAAAAACGAAACGATTTTTATATAAAATTATACACCCCTATCGTGAATAAAAATTCCACATGAAATTTGTTCCCTTTTATTTTTTTAACATTGAATTTTAATAGGAAAAATGTGAAAAGGGAACAAATTTCATGTGGAATTTTTATTCACGATAGGGGTGATAAAGTAGGTTCTAGATATTTTAATAGTGGTCTAAATTGAAAAAGAAGAATAATCTGTGATCCTATATTCTATATATATATATATCCCATTTTTATTAAGAGCATTCAGAGCATTTTTTTAATGTCTTACTGATAACTATTGTTTAATGTTTCTTTAATACAACTTACATTTTCATGCGTTTTGATGTGACTTAATAAATCGGTAGGATTGCGAAATTGAGGTTTAAAAACGGGGTCATCGGATGTGGAGCTATTTGTGGTAAGTAAAACGAATATTTTATTCAAATAATTATTTATACAACAAATTTATAATTTACCTTCCCTGGTTATTTAAACAAGTAAAACTCTGCTTAGCTGATATACGATTTCTATGAGCTCTACGCTTGAGAGAATTGGGAGAAACCGAACCAATACCAGCGGTAATCCAATCTATATCCGGGCCTTGTTGACCATTTCCTTCTGTGGTTTTGTCAAAATCCTCATTGGTATTAATGCTGCTATTATTATTATTATTGTTGTTGTTGCTCTCATTTTTAATTTTCAACTCCTTTTCGTGTGTGTTGCTAGTTAATTGTGAGGGTGGCACATGCAAAGAGTATTGCACTGCGCCCTCATTGCTTACAAGTGGCAACTGTTTGCGTGACAGACGTGTTTTAACTGCTGCCACCAATGCATCACCATCATCACGAGAATTTGCAATTTGTTGCACAACATCTAATACTTCTCTGGCGCTAGTAATTTGACCCAATACAGCCAATACATCTAAGGCAGCCTGACGTACGCGCCGTTTACGATTCAATGCGGCATATGTTGCATTTCTGACACATGTCTCCGTATTAAAGCATGTGCTGGGAAAGGTCATGAGTGTGAATATGACCATTTGTAATGCATGTTCACGAAACTGTAAATAGAAAACGAACAAACAATATTTACTTTAGTTTATGTGTAAAATTAACATAAGCTCATAAATTTTGTAAGCAGTTGAAAAATGACATGAGATAGATTTCTATAGAAAGAGTATTACTGCGATTGTGATTGTGCTTTTCTTATGATGGGGAACAATAAATACTGATAAATATATAATAAATGTTTTAAATATTGTTTGCGATCATAAATTGTCCACTAATGGAGTGCAATTATTATGATAGACATCAGTCTGTGTTGTGTCTATTAAGGCTGTGAGTATTTACTTTAATACGACGTAATGTCAATTTATTTTCACAACTCGTATAATTTGTAAAATATAAGTATTTGTCGATATTATACGTTTGTATACATACATATTATGTGTTTATATTGATATAAATAGTTATCCAATTCACAACTTTTTTATAATTTGTTTAAGGAGGCAGTAAAAATAATTTTTAACCAAGCATTTGACTTTATTTGTTACAAATTAATTTTTGAAGTACAAATATTATGTAAAATCGCACAATTGCAATTCATCAGTACTGTATCAAATTCTAAGACCACATTGGCAATGGCAGAAATTCTAAAATTGATAATGTTGATAATTCTGAGATTTACCTCTAAGTTTATGTTAAAAACCAAAATATTATTGTTATGATACAATGTTCTCTGTGCGTGTTTCATTTAAAAAGCTAGATTTCGCATATCTCAAAATATATAGTAATATCAACCCTCGTATAGTTTGAACACCAATTAGTATTTTGTGCAAATTTAACTCCATTTCTATAACATATATTTAAATAATAAACATTATTTAATGATAAATAATTCAATAATTGTAAATCACGTTAAAGACATTATTAAATCCTTTACACTTTAATTTCTCTCACCCAAACCCGCTGTTTTGCTTTAGCAGCAAAAACCAAACCATGTTGAACTTTCTCTCATTTGGTTTCAATTATTAATATTCAATTGTATTTGCAGTGCAGTGTAGTGTATATAGTGACGACGACGGAAGTTCACCGGCATGCAAATGAAATGAAATGCATTGAGCACAAGGTGCAGTTCATTTAAAACAATCATGCAAATCAAAAATTTTTATACTAAATAAAAGCAAAAAATTAAGAGAAAGAAGAAAGCAGGAAATTAATGTTTGTACTAAATGAAATGAAACCATTAAATATCAAACAGCAAATAGCTTTGATAGCTTGAACTTTCAAAAAAGTGCACTTTATGTACTTATGTATGTTTTGGTCTGTTTACTTTATTTTTCTTTTCTTTGTCATTGTCTGGTCAAATGACAAAATCACTAAATAAACAAGTGCAGGTATGCAGGCACAGGAAGTTAGAGACAAATTACTTACCCTTGAGCTTTTGGCATGCAAAAATTCCTGTGATATTAACTTTAAAATAATAGCAGCCGGTGGTAGTCTTTGCATTAAAGCCTTACACACACGATTAGCACCCGCACCACCCTGACGACACAGCCCACTCATAATTTGGATGGTACGGTCCTCTAGGTTATCTAAAGGTAAACGCGTTATCAAATTAATTAATAGTTTGCGTTTTTCCTCAGCCACCTCCGCTTTGCATTCCGACGATAGTAGAGTGCGCAGTAGGGAATCCAAACAGGGCTGAACACTAGCCAGGTTTTCTGATGATATTAAGGCCTGCTGCAGTTGTAAAACACCCTGCAAGCGATGGCGCCAATTCTGCAACAAAAATACAAATTTGTAAATTAGTTTTGTATTCGATAATGATAGAAATTTATTAGTTTTCAATTACACTTTATTGTCTTTTAATATTTTCATTTTATAAACTCATAAATTAAATTATCTGTTAGCAAAATTTTGCACGTTATATTTTTGGATTTCGTGTTGTATGTGCTTAGAAAACACGCAACTATCTCATAACAACTAAATGGCAAGAAACCTTGGATTTGCTATATTTGTGTTAAAACTTTTTTTAAGGTATGTTTTTTCAAATATTGTATTTTCTTTTAGATAAAAGTATCTAATTTTTAAATGACCTTTAATTTGTGTGGCTACGTAAGTGTTTTATTTTATTACAATTTCAAAAGAATTACTTAATGTTTAATTGTTTCTCATTTGTGGAAGTTCATTGTGTTATGCCCTACAGTAAGTACAATTAATAAATAAATAATTAATAAATTGTTATGATGGTAACAATATATAGAACATGGAAATGGAAAAAAATGTTCCAACATTTAATACAGATTCAAATCACATATTACTAAATAAGAAAAGAACTCGATAAAGATATGTTTCTGGAATAGAATAATTATGTACTACTTCTATCTCAACCATACGTTAAAGTACTGTTTCAGAATTAAAAACTGATATACTTATGATACAATGCATCTAAATGGTATGGCGATAGTATTGTTATTGTGGTCAGAAAGTATGTAAAGCATTTTCCAATGCCAGAATATACATGGCAAGCAACTTATATTAATACACTTTATGTACTCCAAGACTATCAAGTTTCTTGACTATTTTCCAACTTAGTTCCAGAATTTATTACAACTGGCGCTTACAATGAAATACATACATTCTGGGAATATCTCTTTACTACCCATAAAGGGAGGCAAATCTAGCGGTAGTAAAGAGTTATTGTCTGTTGGAAGCAATATCATCTACGAGACGGTGGGCACCATATCTAGCGACAAACATACTTATTGATCAACAGAAATTTTATATCAATTTTATAACTTGTCTTCATAATAAAAAACTCTTAGACCTCATTGGCAGGAATCAAAGTCTCCACACATACAAATTCAGTTTAATCAGTGTCAAAAAGAATTATGCATTGTCTTGAATAATCTTAGAAACTAAGACTCTACTAAGGAAAAAAGTCTTTGGTAGGCTGTGAAAAATATGCAATGTACTATGGCATACGAATTCCTTATCGACATTAAAACTGGCTAATGGTCGAGAAATACAACCGAAAAAGTCGACGTATTATGTTAATCTCTTAGAGAATGTATTTACTCCACACTATTTTGTTACTCCTATATTTATTTATGAAAGAAAGAAAATCAGCTGGTATAAATATAATTACTTCCAAAATGATAAGCAACTTGCCCAACTCAGCAGTGAGAATGTTTTTGTTTATTTATTACTACAAATTATTTATTGGATATTTTCAATGTAAGTAGCAAAATACTAAATTATTGATTAAGAGACTAAATTGTTTGAAAAATTATTTCAAAGTTCGATACCATATGTGGGCATCTCCTTGTGTTATTCCTGATCCTGATGTACGTATATATATGTATGTTTCAGAAGAAGACAATCCTTATCCGAAAAACATTGGAAAGCAACCAATATTGCTCCGCATTATTCACAGATTTGACAAATTCGGGAACGATTGTCTAATAGACAAAATTACTGGCTTATTTCCTGATAGCGCACAAACAGCTTCAAAGGTAAATAATAGAGGTTTATTACCAAAAAATATCAAAATATGTGATCTATTCTCATTGAGAAATTTACTCTGGTGTACCCCAGAAAGTAGACTTATATACATATTAAATACGGCATATATGCCCTAAGTCACACGTCCATCTTTGCGGATGCATTCCCAAAACTCTCTTGCTAGCATAGAAATATCTTAGAAGTCAATGTTACGAAATGTGTCCAGGGTACGTTCACCTTAAGAAGGAATAGTTGTCACTCAATACAGTTAAATAATATTAGAATTCCCGTAGGCTATACTGGTATCCATCTCGAGCGCCGTCTAGAGTCTACAATGTCAAAATATTATTGTTTTTTTTTAATAATAAAAGAGCCATACAATTGGGATATTATAATTTTTCTGTTTTGGGCGATTATTTATTAGAGAGGAACAAGAATGTATTAAGCAAATAAAATACACGGATCAACTCAATATATATAAAGCTAGAAAAAGGTTATATTATTCTTAGTCTTTTGTAGAAATTTAAAATATCGTATGATAGTTGAAATAAGATGCGCTTAAAATGTATTTTTTGATCTGTAAATACATGAAACTGATATTATGTCCAAAAATATTACACTTACTACTAGATTTGTCTTTTTTTGATAGATTTATTCATACTTTTGGCTGTTGTATGAATTCCACGTCAAAAGAACTGCTTGAACGAATCAAGGCAATTTTTAGTACCCTGTTCGGAAGTGAAGCGTGTCTTGGAAAGATAATTCTGCATCGATCAATACAATATAAGTCGGATGGGACAAAGTCTGTCACGGAGGGTGAAGAAAAATTTCCCAACTACTTCTTTCTAATTGGTATACAACAGGTATTGCAACATGTTGCCGAGTGTTGTCTTGATGAAATATTATGCTTTTATGTCTGGCCACATATTCTGGACGTTTTTTTAAACGAATCAGTTTCAATTATTACAGGTTTCCTGTAATGTTCTGGCTAGCTCACAAAATACAAATCATTACCTTAGCGCTATTGATATATGGATTTAATGTCGATTTGTCTGATTGGCCAAACTTCACATACGATCTCTTATGCTTCAGATTATCGTAATGGATTTCTTTTCAATTGCAAGTAATGTTTTGATGAATAAATAATTTTCTTTTATAGCGTTTAAGCAGTATTTCGGACATGCAAAATGGTCTTTCCAGGTCTCTCGGCTTCAAATCAAATATGCTGATCGCAAATGTTTTGAAATGGCTGGTTGGTACCAGTCTTTACTTTTAAAATCAACTCTGCAAAACCGAACAAACTATCTCTCGCATGTTAAAACCGATGGAACACAGTCACAAGAAGATTCGGTGAGCAATCGGTTGGAAATAAGTATTTAATCTATTAACATGACATTTTTACGAATCTTGCCGATAATCATAAAAAAATCAATAAATAGTACATTTCCTCTTTGGTTTGTACTTTTGAGATTGAAAATATTATAATCTTTTTTTTAATAACATGACAAACACCAAAATATACAAGTTGAAATATTTTTGAATAGTATCATACAAGTCGTATTTGTCTATTGAATTTATTATATTATTATTATTTATTATTATTAAATTTAAAGTTTTTTCTACAAGTGCTTAGTTATTTCTACGTTTTATTTCTTATATATCATTCGCATTTTTATTCAGTGCTAACATTCTTTAATTCAGTTAAGTTTGTTATTTATATATTAGTTTATTTACAAAATATTCTACTGGTCAGTATTAATCGATATTTTATATACACTAGAGCCCCGACTTGCGTCGTACAGATTTGCATCGGAAAAATTCGATTTGAGTAGTTGAAATTTCAACTTGTGTCGGTATGATTTCGATTTGCGTCGCTATAAACAGTTACATTTTTACTGCAGCATTGGTGATTACTTTTTTTAGGATTTGTAGTGTAGTATTGAGCACAGTGCCGGCCGGCCGACATATACGTTAAAAAGTTTTTAAATTGCGTGAAATAAGGGGAATTCCACTCTTATATAACTGTTGGTAAGAACAACTGGCTGGTTATGGTAAGAATTTAGTGTGTGATTTGCCAAAATACCTTAAGGACAAAAAAATTAGTCAAAGTAAAAGAAAAGTAATAAGTTCTTAATTAAATTGGGAGAAAAGGCTGTTAATAGAGGCAGAGCTCTTAGACTAGCAGCTACAACAGTAAGAACAATTTCCAACAGAGACACTAATAAAGCCATTAGCTGAAATTATCACACCATTCCAAACTAAACAAGATACTATAGGAAGAAATCCCTTATTGGTTTAGATGGAGACCTTTCTTTCAATTTGGATACATGATCAAAATAAGCAAAGAATGCCACTGAGCAAGCACTTAATAAAAAATACAACTCTTCCTATTTAGTAGTATCGGAAATTCTTAAAAAAACACGGGGAAATTTACATAATGTGGCATTAAAAGGAGAGTCAGCCAGTGGAGATTCAATAGCTTCAGAAAAAAAAGTTTAAGCTTGAGCTGAAAGCCATAATTGAAAAAGGAGGGTATTCTGATAAGCAGATTTTGAATGCCGACAAAACAGGTCTTTTTTGAAAACGGGTACCAGCAAGAACTTACTTGTGAAAAAATGAGAAATCATGTTCTGGATGTAAAGCCGCGAAGGATCGGCTAACACTTCTTTTGGGCAGAAATCTAGAAAGAGGTTTTGTTAAAGAAAAAAACAGTAAGACCATCCAATAAAATGGATATATGTACAAGTGTTGTTGATTTAGATTTATCATCTAAAGAGAGCTTAATGTAAGCTAAATAAATTACAATTTTTTAATGCATCTACCTTTTATGAATATAAAATGAATTTAATTTTTATTGTTTTTTCTTAATTTATTGTTTTGTTATTTCTTTAAAATAATTATAAACATTTGTTAAAGTAAATTAAATAAATAAAAATTTATTCATACTTGTTTTTTTTTTATCAAAAAATACAAAATTTGTTGCTTTGTTTTGAATATTTTCCCCAATAAATTAAATTTCAGTGCATTTATATAAAAAAGTTGATTGGATTTGCAAGGAGTTTTTCTGGTCCCCATTAACGATGCAAGTTTGGGCTCTGGTGTACTTCTTTCTTGTTTTTGTGTTTTTTTTTATTATTAAGAACTTTATTTTACTGTTGAAGGCCACTTAGATAACAATCATTGTCTTATGTTTAATAAATTTAATTTTGTTTTAAAATTTCAAGATAAGTGGTTGTAATTATTGTTTCCTTATTTCTTTGGTATAGCTTAAAGCAAATTATGATTGATATTTTAACACGTATACGCCAAGTAGCACCAATCAATCATCAAAAATAGCAGAGAACATCATAAGTTAAAAAACACCAATACTAATCTTAGTACAAAAATGGCTGTTTTGCTGGCAACTTTTATTAAGTTATTCTGTCAAATAAATTAACCAGGTATAGTGAACTTTTGAAAATTAGGAAAATTATTTAGTAACATTTTCTTTACATCATAAATTGCATTTGAATATATCATTATATAAGTAATTTAGTACTAATCAACAATGTTCAAATTTGCATAAACAACAAAATTGTGTAAAACTTAAAGCCAAAAACAAAAAAAATGGGTATATTAAAGTTAGTGCATATTAAAGCATGTGATTATAATTACTTTAACTGTAAGAACAAAAAAAAAAGAAACACTTCAAAGAAATAAAACATTTTAACTTAACCTACTTTTATGGTGGACATAATAAAATCACAAAACGAGTACAAATCAAATTATATGCAAAATAAAAAGAAAAAAAACAAATAAACATAATTCTACCTGAAATAAAAGAAACTCAAAAAAGTGAGAGAGACTTCATAAAAATAGTTACAACAAAGAATATTATTTAAATATTGAAACATACAATGTATGTCTCTGTAAAATTTTTGTTTCTTTTGCGTTTGTTTTCGGCATTTGTTTTTTTATATTTTACTGTTGATCCTTAAGCTCTCCTTTCAAAGTAATTTCCGGTTGTAATAAATGCGGCACGTCATACACTTACATACACAAACCGTTAGAAGTGTTGAAGTGTATTTGTTCTTATGTGGCATAGTGGTGGCATTTTCAAATATTCTGACAACTCTTCCCGAAAATAGCAACAAATATGCAGTCATTTATTTAATGTTTTATTATTTTGTTTTATTTTTCGGTTTTTATATGACCCAGATTTTGATTTCTTTAATAAACTGGCTGCTGTTATGAGTATGTTGGCAGTTTGCTTTTCATTTTTTGTTGATAGTAAAATATAAAATGAAATAAAAGTGTAGGAAATAAACCGGCGAATTTATCGCGTGTATGCAGAAATGACCGGTTAAGATTATTATTTTATTTATTTATTAGGGTCTCCAAATCGAAAGGAATATTTAGCAGTTGAAGTATTATAAATTTACATCAGTTCATGTTACTTTATTGATCATGTTGTCATTACAAATTTCCTGTAATGTTATCAATTTTTTACCCAATATTCTTTGACCCAACCAAATGTTGGTATTACAAATGGGCAAAATCGGTCCAGTTGGATCCGATTTATAAACCAAAGTTTCAGACAACCTCGATATTTTTCGGTTTTTTTTTTGTTGCAATTTTCTTCAAATATAATGCAGATAATATCATGCAATTTCGCACACTTTTTTTATTATAGAAGGACAAGTCCTGTTGAAAATGTTAAGAATCGGTACACGACTTCTTATAGCTTCCATAAAAATGTCTTCCCGGAATATTGCTTTAAATGTCTATAGAAAAGCAATATCCATACAAAATTCATCAAAAATAAGTTTCAACGAAAAATCTTAAAACAATATTTTGTTTGTATCGGTCCATATTTTGACATAGCCCCATAAAAAGACCACTTCCGAAAATCATTTAAATGCGCATAAATATCTTATAAAAATGACTGTCAAATTGAATAATTCATATGAACATATAAATCGTAGTACTAATTTTCTTGATAATAGGCCCATATTTCACCGAAACCCCACATAAAATCCATTTCCGAGAATCACTTAAATGCGCATAAATCTCTTAAAAAATCAGTATTAAGTCGAAATTCAACATAAATAATCCTTGTGTATATCACTGATTTTACACAGATTAGTTATAAATATAGATGTTTAAATAATTGGCTTTTCTGAAAATTAGTCCATAATTGGCCATACAATGTCGACTTCCGAGAAGGACACTTCTGAAAAAAAAATAAATATAAAATAACCTTCCGTCTCGTGAAACCTCCGTATACTTTGTGGAATAAGTGGAGTAGGCATAAAATTCTTGTAAATGTTGTTATTGAGATGAAATTTAAACAAAGTAAAATTCAAATAAATAAAAAACGGTACAATACGAGTATTTTATATCAATCGCCCCATAATAGTTGATAGCACTCATGTAAGGGATCCGTAAAATAAAATAACAAGTATAGTATAAATATCGTTATCAATTCAAAATGTAACAAACATTAATTTCAAGTATTCATAAATCATACTACTGGTATTTAATGATCAGTATATGAGATTGGGCAAAGCCGAATATAAGCTCTTACTTGTTGTATATTATGCATGTATAAACAAACATTATTTATTTATTTTTTTTTACTAAGAAAGTTAGTTAAATGTTGAAATTGCTACAGTCTTGTATAATATGCAATAATAGGTTTATTCGTTACGTCGATACAGCTTTTGGCAAATACATATAAAGATGACAAAAGTATAAAATTTTGGAAAATCAATATAAAAGAACAAACTATGTTGAACATGGTAAGAATCGGCAAATTCAGATTTTTAGTTTGAATTAAAACTGTTTATAAATTTAACTTCTCAGTTGTATTTAATATTGTTTACCCTAAACATATTTCTGATTGTAATAAAAAATCTAGGAAACATTTATGAATGCTAAAATCAAAATTTTTAAGCTTCTATGTTGTATACAAAAAATACTTTAACTTTATTTATCTAAGTTTCTTTAAATATTTCCTTTAACGAAATTTCCCTCTTCTAATACTCACATATATTTTACTAAAAGTAATTGACCTCAATTGCCCACAGTCAGCATGCAATCTCACACGCATTTTATATAAACTTGCTCTTACTTTAATATGAACAGGAGTCCAAAATATAACAAAAAACTTTTTGTTAAAGTACTAACTTCCTTTTACAAGAATATTGTTTTTGTTTTCATATTTCTGAGTTGCCAACAAAACAATGGTGAAAGAATTAAAATTCGAACATTTAGCTTTTATTTGATACATAGTGAAAAGTAAGTAATTCCATTCCTTAATTTACAGTGCATTTAATAACGCATTTAATTTGTTAGTTGGTTGGTTTTTTAGTTTGGTTTGGTAAGGAATTGGGTTAATTCTATTAACACATGTGAATTATCAAAAACATTATTTTAATTTCATTAATAGAGATGTTAATCGCTGCGGTTTGATTTACTTTAGTTCTGTAGAGATTTATATAAATCTTTAAGTTAGAAAAAAGTGTGTTAATAGAATAAAATTAAAGAGTTAAAGCCGGTTTTTAGGACAATAAACTAAAAAGAATGATTTAGTTGTTACAATAAAAAAGTTTTATGGTAAAGCATGATTTATTATGTTTTCAATTAAGTTCTTTCATAAATCTTTAGGGGTGGACTTGTAATAGCAATGATGGCAAAACTGCTAGGTCTCAAAAATTTTAATTATATACTATAAACTGTTAATTTAAAACAATCACAGGACAAATGATTAAAGGTTTATCAGAATTTATTAAAAAAATTTAAGTCTTCTCTATTACAGTGGGTGGCCAAATTATTATTTACACTTATTAATTAAGATTCAACCGCTTTTAATACGTATATAAATTAATTTCTTGTACCAGATGTTTTCGTATTTTAATTCTGGTAATATTGTTAAATATTTTGTGCAGTGTCAACAATGATTGGTGACATTAGAGTGCAGTTGTAGATCATTATCTGTCATTCTGCTCTGAAGTGTGAAATATGCAATTTTGATTAAATTAATTAAAGTCTGGCATCACGATGAAGAACTAAAAGAAAATGTTCAAAAATGCATTCAGAGCATGCCAAAAAGGGTGCAAGCTGTAATTGATGCCAAAGAAGGTTCTACGAAATATTAAGATTTTTTTCAAAAAATTTTGTAATATTTCTTTTCCTCAAATATGTATTTTTAAAACAAAATAATTTATTTTTAATTGAATTAGAAACACTTAATTTACCTAAAAGAACATATAAAAGGATAAATTTCCACTATTTTAAAATGTTATACGGCTTCAAACTAAACAATTTTGCATGTGTAACTAATAATTTGGCCACCCACTGTATGTAGTTATTATAGTTTGTTTTACCTTTTTTATTATTATCAATATTTTAGTAATTCGCTACATCTTTGAGTAGATTCTTCACAAGGTGAATTTAAATACAAGGTGACAGCGTAGCGCCAGCTGATTATTCATGGTGAAATTGAAAATGTCAAAAAGTTATATAAAAAAAACTTTTTGACAGTGACGAAGGTTTTTACATATAGAAAAATGCCTGTTGTTCTTGCCTTGTTGTAATTGTTGTAGCAATGCTGTCACCTAGTATTTAATTTCACCATGATTCTTCAGGATTTTTTTTTTTAATTTTATAAATTTCAAATTATTTGTCATAGGAAAAAGTATATGAAAATTTTTAACATAATAAAATATTCAAACAATTTATAATAAGTAGAAAATATTACTTATTATACAATATTTGTAAGTCGTGTTATTTTTTATGTATTAAATGTCTGTAAATCTGTGATACATTTTTAGAATCTGCTTTTTAGTTAATTATTTTAGTTGTAGATATATTAATTATCTGTAACATATCTAACATACAACAACGTTTGTAGTTATTTTCAGTGTTTAATACCGATATATATTCTATATTTATCAGTATCGAAAATTTTTGATCACCTCAATCGTTCTGATATTTACGGAATATAAGTTATTGATTTGTAAATTTTCGGTGCTATTGTATTTCTTGTATTGTTTTTATTATTATTTTTATATTGTCTTATTAATTTATAAATTAGCTGAACTGGACAATTATTGTCTTCTAATATATTCCTTATCTTTTTTTTTGTTCTTCATATGAAATTCCCTGTGACTTATAGTTAATATTCTTTCAATTAAATTCTTAGCTGTATTAATAATGATATGTTTACTATGTTTAAAATAATAATTAATTATTCTTCCTGAAGCTGTTGGTTTCTAAAACCAATCTATTACTAAATTCTTTCCTCTTCTTACCAATAAGGTATCTAAATAAGAAAGTTTAGAATCATATTCTTTTTTATTGTAAATTCAATAGCATGTTCTGAAATAAAAATGGCAAATATTTTAAAATTTATAAAATTAAAAAATTTTGTCCTGAAGAAGCTACACAAAGAATAAAAATTAAATTTTTTTCAAAAAAGACATTAAGCTTCAACAATTACTAAAATATTCATTTTACTAACATTTAAGTCAATTGATTTTGTTCATATTACACCTCCGTAAATATATCTATTTACTCATACAAATCAATATGGGTCAAGTTCGAATATATTGACCTAATACATGATTAATTTAAAATAAATTGTTTACAAAATCGATTAATATACATAAATATTATTTTTTTATAACAATTGAATCTATGTATGTATGTCAATAACAAACAGTTGTTAAATGGAAATTACAAATTAAATGTATACACTTTAAAAGAAACTAACCCAGTGTTTTATAAGAAAACGACAAATGTAATTATTATTTAAATCACGCACTGTTCTTAATTTATAATAACCCTAAATATATGTATATTAATATCAATATATGTAAATGTATACTAAATATATATTGCATTTATTTATTTAGATCATACAACAGGCATGGACAACTGAAAATTTTAAATATTACTTAATTATAACTGAAATAGTACCTTTAAATCATCTAAAGCCATGAATCACATTTTCGGATAATGGCTTGTTAATTGTCAAAATTGTCAAAATTTCATTTAGAAAATCTACTTGTAGAAATTGTCAAAAAACATACAAATGCATCCACAACGTATCATTGTTTGGTGAGGATTTTGTGCTGGACGCATAATTGGACCATACATCTTCTAAAGTTAGCCTGATCAAGCAGTGACTGTTACCGTTGTTTGTTATTGCTATATGAACATAGTTCTTGCTGGCTTAAGATTGTGTCGCTATATGAGACATTTCCTGGATATGTAGTTTCTTGTTTCAATATTCAGAATCGAACGTCAAGTCGTGCTATTAAATACCATTGGATATATTTTTGATATTAATTGAAATCATGGTCTATGCCAACAAGCAAACAACCACTATTGCAGAAGGAAATTCAGCATGTTTATTAACATTTTTCAAGGAAAATTGCAATAAAAACGTATGTGTATGTACCTGAAAAGCCGTCTATGACATGTGCCCTACCTTGTCTTATATGTAGTGGGTGTTTTTTTTACAGGTTTGTTTTTCGAAAAGAGATAAAACTGGCATTTTGTGGTCAAATCTGGCAACTCTAATGTCATTTATGTTCAGTTTGATTTGCCATTTCATCATGAACAGGTTGACAAAAGAACAACGCTTGCAAATCGTGCAAATTTATTTCGAAAATAACGGTTCAGTTCGCGAAGTTTACCGCAAGCTCCGTCCATTTTATGGTCGACATAATCGTCCATCAGAGCAATTAATTCGGTTAACCATGGATCGTTTTCGCACTACGTTTACTCTATGTGATAATACGCATCCGCAGAGACGTCGAACAGTGCGCACCGAAGAAACAATTGCCGCTGTAGAGCAAAGTGTTGAAGAGGACCCGAATTAATGGAGACCGGTATAGAACCACGATAACCGACTATTTTGTTCCCGAATTGGATGGCATGAATGTGGATGAGTTGTGGTTCTAACAAGACGGCGCTACATGCCACACAGCGCACGCCACAATCGATTTATTGAAGGAAACATTCGATGAGCTCATAATTTCGCGGAATGGACCTGTCAATTGGCCACCAAGATCGTGTGATTTGACACCATTGGATTATTTTCTTTGGGGATATGTGAAGTCGCTCGTCTACGCCAACAAACCAGAAACGTTAGGGAAATTGGAAGCCAACATTCGTGGCGTTATTGCCGACATACGGCCCCATATGCTTGAAAAAGTGGTTGAAAATTGGACCTGTAGAATTGGCTTTATTCGAGCCAGCCGCGGCGGCCACATGCCTGAAATCATATTTAAACAATAATGGCATAAAATTATCCTTCCAGTAAAGCCAAATTGATGGTCATTAAAACGATTTTCTTGTGTTTTATTTCAATTCGAAGTTCTATACCTCTCAAAAAAACACCCTATACTATGTAATTTCACGGTTCAATAAAAAAATTAAAATCCAAAGAAAAATACTTTAATTCAAATCTTGTGAAATTTTGGAACACCATTGTACTTCAGAAGTACATGAGGAAAATCAAAAGTTTTGTGTTTGTATTCGAAATTAAAAATATACAACAACGTGGGTGCCCAAAACTTTAGTTTAATAATCTCTGAGTCCTAAAATATATCAAAATTTAAAAGCTATATTCCACATACATATGCTTTAAAAAATACAAGAGACTTTTTATTAATTTGATATCTTTGTATACTTGCAGATTTTAACTTCACATTTCATCCAATATTTTTGTTTGTGTTTTTACACCTTTTGATAACATTATTTTAAAGATAAGAAATAATGGGTTTGTTTGTAACGTTGACACAGCTTTTGGTATACAATATAAAGGTGACAACAAATATACAATTAAGAATAGGAAAAATAAATTCCACAATTCCCCCAAAAAAACTAACAAACAACTTTTATCTTTATATTTTTTTGAATTGTTACCATAAATTTAATATTTAATTCGCGGCTAGTAGAATAATAATATAAATGATTTAAAATAAATGATCGTATCTAAAATTGTTGTCCTTTTTTTGGAAACCCAGATTTGTGATTTTAGTACCTAGTCAATTCATAAATACTGGTACACAGAAAAATCGACGCCAAATGAAAACGAAATTATATTTTAAAAAATTTGTTTGCCATCGTAGCACAATACCCACTATACCATTACAAGTATTTTTTGAGTATTTTTCGCGTACCGGCTAAGTAACGCTTTCGATTTTCGCTTCCGTTTTTCCTTCAATGCTGCCGTGAGCAGGTGTCCAGTATATCGCTTGAACGCGCTGGGTCCCAAATTTTCTTTGATAATGCGAGACATGGATTTTTGCGAAATTTGGAGATCTGTATGAGTGGTCATGGTGGACAACTGTCAGACTGAATATTTAGTGGAAAATTTCTAAACAAAGTTTTTCTTGAAAGACTCTTTTATACAGTATAACTTTATGTTCACTTTTATGTGAAATGTGAAACGGCTCCTCTTTGAATTTGTGCAGTTGGTAATGTCACAAAAATATATTTTTGTCCTCTAACTTTAGATACGATGCTATACCACTCAAGTATGTTGTATATAATATTATTTTATGTATATTTGGTTCATAAAAGCTTACAATAATGTTGAAAAGCAATTTTCCTTCCCTGTATACAACAAGACCAAAACCGCAGAAACCTAAAATATATACAGTCGTAAAATACGAGTACGGGTAATGCAATATACAACAGGAAAACTAACCACTAATAATTGTTAATTTTATAGGAACACACTCAACTCTACAAACACGAGGGCGAAATCATAAAAAATTGCTTCTCAATAAGTTTACTTTGTTAAATGCTAAAAATACAAGGGTTAGATTATTATGAGACTCGAAATTTTAAAATTTCCTAAATCTCATGGTCCCAGTTTATACGAAGTAATTTTTATTAAAAATATTGATACAATTTTTTCCTTGAAATTTCTTAGATGTTTACACAGCACAATAAAATATTTTTTTTTTTGAGAGTATACACACATTTGTATACACATATGTAATACAAATTAGAGAGTAACAAGAATTGCTAGTACAATCAGATGTGTACTCGTCTTATCGTCCCCTTACCGCTATGTCTAAAAGGTAATCAGCTAAGCTTAAAGAATTGCTTCATGTAAATTGGGACACGACAATCACATATTACACTTTCCTGAGAGATGGATTAACTTTTGAATGCACTTTAATGATCGCAGATTTCTTAGAAACTAACACACTTTAGGATGATTACATTAAGGCTTGTAAATATCGTAGACATCAAATTATTAGATTAGATACTATATAAATAAGTATACTGCGACAAAGTTACAAATTTTAATTGGACAGCTGTTAAAATTTGAATATTTATACAATATATAACTGCAACAGGAGTAGTTTCTTATATAGTAATTTTTAACCGAAAATAATTGTCATTATTACCTTATTAATCAACCCTCGCTTGTATATGAGTAAACGCAGAGACCAGTCATTCATAAAACAAATAATATACAATTCACCCAAAACATAGTATTAGTACAGTATCCGTTACACAATTATTCTTTAAAACATAAAACCTACTAACTAATATATGTAAATGTACATATGTGTGTATGTACGTGTAAAAATATAAATTTATAAACGTACTACTTATGACTTCAAATATAACTTAACTCACATACATATTTATTTATTATGAAAACTGGGTCATAAGGATGTTAAATGAATAATAAAACCGGCAGTATTTAATAAAATCGACATGTCTGCATAATGAAAGTGTACGTCGTGTGTGTAAATAGACCTACATATATTTGATCTGATAAAAATTTATGTGTTATTGTTGTAATATTATCTATATACAAACATATATGTAAAGTAAATAAAAAAACTTTATTGTTGCTTTAACTTTTAAAAACCACAGACAATGGCGCGTCATAAACACTATTAAATAAATAAATAAACTTATCTATTTTTAAAGGTAAAAATATGCATGTTGAACTTTAATAGTGATAGTGAAAATAAACGAAAACAATGTAAAAATACCCTACATACATGCTTAAGAAAATACGAATATATGACGTTTATGGTTTTGAATCTGTGTGTCATTTGTGTGAGGGTGAATTGTTTTATTTTTTTAAGCTTGAAAAAAAAAAATTAAAATTTTTTTTTCAAAATTAAAAAAAAATATTTTTGAAATGATGAAGAAATAGCTATCTAAAGTCCTTTGGACAATTTTTGCTAGGACCAATAGGTGAAAAGTTACACTCATTTTAAAAAAACCCTTTATGACCAAAATTGACCAAAATTTCCAACTTTGACGCCCTCTAACTCCGGCACTTCTGGACTGATAGAGCTAAAAATTTGTGCCTACTATCCAATAGTACTAACCTTGGTGCAAATATCATCGAAATCAGAAGACATCGATTTTTAAAATTGGGTCACTTGACGTGAAATTCACCATATATATAATTCGTCACTCTCAATATGATGATGATCGGTCCATATTTGCACGTAGCCTCCATATAAAGTCTACTTCCGGAAATCACTTAAATGCGAATAAATCTCTTATAATCTCCATAATAGGTGATTTGGTGGTGGGTATATAAGATCTTACTTTTCTATTTTATTTTCTGAATAATTTATTAGGAAACTCTTCAAATATAATTTATTGTTTCTATTCTTTATTCTATATGGTCTAAATCCTTTTAAGATTATATCTCTCAAAAATCAATATAGACAATATTCACTTGGGGTTAATTAAATTTTTAATAACTCACAGAAAGCGTTCTCAGTAAAAACAAAATATTCTCGTGAAAATGTTTTATAAATATGTAAGTATATATACTGTGAACGTCAATATGAAGTAAACAGCTAATATTGTTTATTATATATACTACAAGTACAAATTTTAAAATATATTCTATTCTAGACATAGATTCAAAAATGTTTTTTTTAGTTACATCAGGCGAAATTTAGTTCCATTCACCCTGAATTACTGCCCTTAGGTTTTCATTCCAATACTACATTTACACCTACGAAAAATCTAGTAGATTTTAATTCAAATCTTAAAGTTAATTTTTGGCGTTTACACTACTACTTTTTGACATATTGTTGGATTTCATTTTCGTAATAAAAACAGCTGATTAAAAATAAATTATATTGTAAACTTTTAGTAACAAAAAATGGAGAAACAAAAATAAATTTTATTATATTTTACATCCAGATCTAAAAAAAGAATTTTTTGTAGCATTTTTAGCTATTTTTGCAGCACTAGTTGTTGAGTTTGTTATATCCTACACTACCATAATGGTAAGAATATGTCCATGATTTCTGATAGCCCCCATACAAAAATCTTCCCAAAATATTGCTCAATTATACATAAATTCCTATAAAATTGGAATATCAAGACAAAGTTCAGCAAAAATAAGTTTTAAGCAAAAAGAAATCGCAAAACGATTTTTTTTTAGTTCGGTCCATGTTTTACCATATACCCCATATAAAGTCTATTTCCAAAATTCACTTAAAAGTATAAAACTGGTATAAATAACGCTAAACGGTTAAAATTTAACATAGATAATCCTTATAGGCAAAAATCTTTTATGGTGGTCGGCCTATAATTGGTCATAGCTCCGATATAAGGACCACATCTGAAAAAACCATTTATCCTTATATATATCGTATAAATATCGGTACCGACTCAAAACTTTGCACATATCATTTTCAAATCTACAAAAATCATCCCAGAAAATGTTGTGAATTTCGGTCCATTTGTAACCGTATCCCCTATAAAGCCCTCAAACTAAAATCACTTAAATACTCATAAATCTTTTATAAATAACGGTACCGATCCAAAATTTTACACGGATCAAATCAAATCAAACTGCTGGATTTTGTGAATATCGGTTCATATTTGACTATATCCCCCATATAAGGTTCACTTCCAAAATCCGCGTTAATACTAATATATTATTATGTTGTTATTATTACGTTATTATGTTGAAATTCCAAATTTAAGAAGATCAGCCCATAATTTGCCATAGCTGCCATATAAGAACCATTTCCAAAAAATAAATAAACTCACAAAAATGTCTAATAAATATCGATATCGAACCAATTTTTATATAGATCAGTAATTCTAATCAAGAAATCATATAATTGGCAATAGCTCCCTAATTACGTCCACTTCCGAGCATACTAAACAACCACACAACTCTTGTAAATAACATTACTGAGATTAAATTCAACCAAAGTAAGCCTCAAATATGTAGAAACCACATTAGTGAATACTGGATTTAGAAGCTATCAGTCCATAACTGGTCCACTTCCACTATGCCACCCATAAATCTTTTACCAATAATATTATTGAGATCAAATTCAAACAAAAAAGCCTCACCTTATATCTTATCCTTTTTTTATACTCTGTTTCTTAACTTGTTGTGAATATAAAAAAATGTTCTTTTAATTTTATAAATTGTTAAATTACACTCAAGATTATTATGAAAATCAGACAAACTCTGTAAATTACAGTAAGAATCGGTAATTACATCAATTATAAATGGTCAAATATAAAATACTAATAAAATTTGGAATAAGACTGAATAGAAAACACAGAATAGAATATGGATATTCTAGTCCTATAACCGGTTTAGTGTCTGTAATTCTTTTTCCGTTTAGTGGAAGGGCGTTAAAGATTTGGCACAGCAGAATATAGTACTCTAACTTGTTTTTACTTCTCTTAATTAAACAATTTTACGTTCATTAATGCTTAAAGTAATGTAGCAAAAATTATTGTGTATAAAAAGTATTATTAATAAAGGTATAACAATAATTTTTCATTACATAAACAATAATTAACCTGTAATAAATTGTACACATATTAATTCTACATAAGTACATGTATAAATGTAACATCAAATAAAAACATGTCAAGGTCGTATTTATGATAGCCTATTCAAATTTATTAATACACATTCATATTTGACCCCATTATACCCTACCCACTCTCTAATAAAATTTATATACACGTTTGATGATGGCATTTACAATATGTTGTAAGTTGTTTTTGATTTACGTATTTTTTGCAATGCAATTATTTATAAATTATATTCTTACTTAAAAAGATAAATAATAACAAATTTCAGAGAAAGCGGAAAATGTATAGCAATCAAATGAGGATTGCTAATAAATAATTCATATTCTTAAATGTTATTAAGTAAAACCAGAAATTATTTTTTTTAATATCCATTAATCAAATATAACAACTCAAAACACGAGTTTTTCAAAATCGTTTTGTATAAGACTTACAAGTTTTTATTAAATAAAGTAAATTTCATCAATTTCACTTACCCCTGATCGTAGATCCATTATAGTATCATCATCAACAATACCTAATTCCTCCCAGGAGCGAGGCGGTGGCGGTTGAACCCGACTTTCTTGAACTTGTGATTTTTTTTCCTGACTTTCCATCCATAATGGTTGGTTGCTAGCCGGTGAAGGTGTATTCAACTCTTCGGTTTTTAAACTAGCTCGCCTGGCTGTTAAGGCACGATTCGGTGAGGGATCTCGCTGTAAATTATGCAAAACCTCGATTTCTTTATGTGCGATACGTGGACTAATATTGTTATCCACTGGACTAATACTCAAACGTTTAAAGGGTGATTTTGGCGAGTCCTTTGGGGATTTTGCAGGAGACTTGGGGGAAGTGGTTTGGGAAGATGCAGCTGGGGATGGGGTTTTTGAAGTAGTTGATCCAGTGTGCTTTAAAGTTATATCCGTTTTTGAACGTGTCAAAGGTTTGGTATTATCGTTTGGTATATCGAGCGTTAGTATTGACGTTTTGCTAGAATCAACAGTTGTGGGTGAAGACTGTAGTATAAATGTTGGTTGATTGTCATCACTATCATGGCCTGCCGCAGAATCATTTTCATTAGATTCGTTTTGAAATAACTCCTGAAGATTTTGCATTTTCTGCTGTTGCTGTTGATGATTGTTATTGGTTGTTGAATTTGCATCACTATCAGGCGTGCGCATTTTCACTACTTCCCCACCAAATGTTACTCTTTTTGGGGTACGTGAGGGCGTTGATGGCGTTACAATGGTGGTGTAATATTCTTGTTTTGGTTTTTCCTCTTCCATATCATCAGAATCACTTAACAGTTTTACTAATGACGATGAAGAACCGCGTAAACTTTTAGCACTCGCTAGACGACCGCAAATTACCTCATCTTCTAAACTGTTGGGACAGGTTTCTCCTAAAGATTTATGGCACATTTCCGGCTCTACGATACAAACTTCATCATCTTTTGCCTCCAAAATACGCATTGTTAAAGTATCGTCATTAATTTTAATTTCAGTTTCCATAATAACCTTGGCTGGACAAGCAAGTACTGTGTCATTAGCACATTGCTCTACCAACCTGTCATCTTCCTCCTCAGAAGAACGCCAACAATTAGCAAGTTTAGAGGGCTTATTAGTAGCCATTAAACGCCAAGTATTTGTGTTGGACTCGGAGGATATAAAATTCGCATGAGTAGGCTGTATTAAACCCTCTTCCTGCTTAGATAAACCATAAACATTACACAACAAATCAAATTCTCTGTAAGCACCATGTGACATGTACTTCATAAACTCGCCTTCACCTATAAGTTCACGCATTTTACGCAAGACTTTAAGTGTGATTTCCTGGTGTGTAACTTGTCCCATTTTATGCACCAACATATCAATGGTAGTTCTTAGTATAAAATGACTTTTAGAAGTGTGCAGAGTTGACTGAACTAAGGCTGGTAAAGATAACATAACGCCACAGGTCAATCGGCCACCAAAAGGTTCATTGGTGATTTTTTGATTTAGACCAATATCTAGTATTTGCAACATAATTGTTTCCGGTATGGCTGTTTCGGCCAAATAGACCCTTAAGCAATCTAAAGCACCCTTGCGCACGGTGGGAGCCTGATGTCCTAGATTCTCTACTAACTGACCTATTAGCGGTTCCATGTAAGCGTCCGCCCTTGATTTCATCACCACCAATACATCCACAAATACCCTAAGCGCATGTTGACGTACTTGCCACTCGGGATCTTTTAAACGTTCTAGAAACTCAGCAAACATTATACGTGGACAAGTAGTCTCGGGTAATTTCCGTGTCCTTAAAATATGCTCCCACAACGGAGTTAATTGTATGTTAGTTACCGTACTAGACGTTGTAGCAGCTCTATTTGTTGGTGCTAGTTCAATAGAATTACGCATGGTTGCGGTTCCAGTTGGTGCGGTATTGTTGTGAAAAATTCTATAATTTCCTTCCTTTTTATTTTGGTGACGTTGCTGCATAATGTTTTTTCCACGTTTTGCATTAGTAATAAAATGTTGTATTGGTTTTGTTGTTGTTATTTAAAGAAATGACCTTTTGTTAATAGTTTCCTTAAACTTCAACCTTATTTCACAATGGCCTTTCTTATTAAGCCAACAATCTCTGAAACACATGAACTCATATTGGCAAATGCAATGAATAGTTATGAATATTCATATGTACATATGTATACATATGTACCTTGTCGTATATGTATAGTAATTATTTGTTTAATTTTTAATATTTCAGTTTTTAATAAATCACGTAAAATATGTTTTTATGTTATTTTTTTCCATAAATTATTTCTTATTCAATATTTTCCTGTAACGCTAATTAATATTATCAACCACCGTTGGTATATATTTTTTAACCGTTACTTTCACTTCAAAATTCTCTATATGACTGAGAGTTTTACTATTTAGCACTTGCTTTTTGTTTGTAATCCTAACAGGTGAGTGTGAGAACTGTAATGACCACTATAATGTTAAAGGGATGAGAGAGAAATTTTATCACGTTAGGAATTGCCAGCAGAAAATGTTTTGTTGAAGTAATTTAGTTGTAGAAGTGTGAAAAGTTAAGTTCCACAAATATTATAATCAAAATTTTATATACCAAATACATGTTTGATACTTTTTCAAAATTTTAAATTGTAAGGGTTAAGTTGTTTACAATGATATAAGCATATGAAATTCTAATAATCGGTACAGCAAACACATTTCTTTAGTAGCTCAAGAGGACCAAACTTGGAAAAGGGAAATTGTACGAGTATTTTATTATAAAGTGCTTTTTTAAAACAAGTATTTTGTTTTGCAATAGGAGCATATTAAAATGACATGCAACATGCAACATTGTCTGCGGAGTCAAAATCAACACTGAATCTCACAACAAGTTTCTCACATATTAAAACTGATGGCACACATTCACCATAAGCTTCGGTGAGCGATCGGTTCACAGTGGGAGAATTTGGTAAAAGGGAAATAAAACTAACTATTACCAAATTAATTTGAAACGTGAAAAAGACAAGGAAGACAAATTATTTATGAATGGATAAGAAATTGTGTTTAGAACTTTTGACAAATCGACAGTTCAATTCCAAACCATGCTATGTCTATTTAGCATGTTTTTAATTTTTTTCGTTTTTGAATTTAGATTTTTCCAACTTAAATTCTGTCAAATTTTGGTTGTGATTGGCTAGTTATAAACACCAAAGTTCTATCTCATATGGTTTTTTAGATATCGCTTGTAAACTTTAGGAGCTTTTCCTGCAAAACTCACTTTTTCGACTTAGCATGTTTTGGAATTGAGCTGTCGAAATAAGCAATTTATGAGCAAATTTTTTTGAAACTCATGTCAGAAATGTGTTATTTTGTGTTTTTGTTTTTGCGGAAACAAAAATTGTTTAAACTTAAATAAAAAGTTTATTTAAAAATAATTTTTAATAAAATTTTTTATTTATACTGACATTTTCATGTAAAACACTAAATTAAAAACAAAGTTATTACAAGATACCCCACAATTCCCAAAAAAGTTTTGAAAAATCCCAAAACTAGATTTTTTAGAACCAGAGCCAGGAGATTATCGAAACCCTTTATACAATAATTAAGAACATATTGACCCATATAAAATCGCTTATTAATTTTGTAATTTAAATTTTACATTCAAAATTAGCTAGCTATATTTTAAATGACTACGGTTTCCTCGGTTACAAAGTTTTTTTTTTAAATAACATATTTCTATTAAATTTAGCTTTCCAAAATGTAAAAATTTGTCAAAAATTAAATTTTTTAACTTGAAAACTAAACTTTATAACTTTTGATTATTGATTCGTTAAAAAAAGAGATTTTTTTTATATCTAAATTTTTTGCAATAAATTATTTTTGTTTGTTTTCTTTTCTTTTTAAGTTCCTGTTAGAAAAATGCACTACATAAAAAAGCTGTGAGCCACTGTATAATTTTTCAGTATAATCATTAATTTTATTTATTTAATTTTTTATTTATTTATAGCAAAAATATGCCGCAAGCCCATGGGGCCAAACTTTGCAGTACTATTTAATAATATCAAACAGTAATATTAATACAATTATTTAGAAATATTACAATAATTATTAAGTTAGAAGAAAAAAATAAAACAATTAAGAGTACAATAAATATAATGAAGAGAGTCCCTAATATTTGCACAAAAAGAGTAAATAATGTATAATTGCAGGAAAATTATTGGTAGGTAACCCATGATAAAACAAACTAAGCACAATTTAAAAAATAAAGTTTTTATTACAAATAATTTTTTTGTCAGTTTTTTATAATTAACAAACACAAACTGCGAAGCTGTTTGGCTTAGCTGCAGAAATCATTGAATTCCATAATCTAGATATAGTTAGTCACGCAATACAATCGACTCATAACAATTGATCTCTTTGTGATTTAACAAGCCCCCAGTAACTTACTTGTAAGTCGAAGTGTTCCAGCACATTTCTTTCGTGTTTAATAATGGTACATGTATGTATATATGTACATATTTTTACTGATGAACATTATCATACATTTCAATATTAAGTATATGTGGGGAAAGTTTTATCTTATCAGGTTCTACCCTCAAGGCCGTATCGTGCCGTTAATAGACAGACGGACAAAGCTGGATTGTTTTAGATTTTTTAGGATATGGAATATTTGATTATTTGCGACCACTATTTCAATGAGTTACCAACAGCATGACAAAATCACCATCTTTTTTGTAGTGGGTATAAAAATGTTATGTTTTTTTTTTACAAATACATCCAACACTTCATCCACATATTTGTAAACTAAACTGTGTGTTATACTCTTTTAAACTCACCTCTTATAGACATGCGCTTGCTTTAAATTTTACGTTTATTTTCCCTTTTGTTTTTATACCATTTTTCTTGCATTTCCATTGTAACCAATCCTGTTGCATTGTGTTTTGTTTTGCCTTGTTTTGTTTATTTTTGCAAAAAGACAACAAAAACCTAAAGCTGTCAAAACTCTAAAGCTAAAGTACTATAGCTTATGCATAGAGTTGTGTGTAAGTGTTTAGTTATTTTCTTTTCTAGTTTACAATACAACTGTCAAACTAACGGTTTAACAATTGCAAATGGACATGCCACATTACAACAACTCACATACACATTACAATTACTCACCTACTGAGAAACTTAAATTTCTGAGTTTTTATTTCTGCTGAGAAATGTGTCAGTTACAATAAGGTTAACTTTAAGTTAAGTTATTATAGTTATAAGTTTATCAAGTGCTAAAGTTTAGTGAGTGAGATGTGAACAATACGTTTTGCGTGTGTTTCTTATTTCTAAATGTTGCATGTTTTGTCCCAAAAACTTTTTGTTTCTATTAAATTACAAGAAAATTAAAGTTATATTTAATACAGCTTTTGGTGACTGAAAATATTTGGTGTTTAGTTGAGGATTTTTGTTATGAAATATTTACTATTGTGCTAATTAAATTTGAATTATGAATAATATAGTACCATATTATATTACTTAGAGTGGGGAAATAAAAATAAAACGTTTACAATTGCTTTATAAGACAGTTTAACAAATCTTTTAGTATACAATTAGAGATTATGCATTGGCAAACAAAATTTAAAGAAAATCATTCCAAAATTCTGTCCGGTATTTAAAAAACCCGGATCTAACTAGGAAACAATAACTCGCAAACGCAAGCATATTTCTTTAAAGATATTGCAAGGTCTTTTAGAAAATATAAAAACCATTAAAATCGGAAAAATTGAAAGAAACTTATGCCAAAGTTGCTTTACTTTGAGCACCCACAGCGCCGCACTTGAAGAGTCCATTTTCAAAACATAAATTCAAAAACTTCTTGTCTACGCTCACGTAAAATTGTCTATTAGAAATAGCGGATTAAGTTTCACAAAAAATTTGATCCGGCTCATGATAACCACTGTATACATAAATATTTTCCTGAAATAGGGCTTAACGCTTACAAGTGTTTTATATTTGTAGATATATTCTTAAATACACAAGTCAATTTGACGTTGCGTTTCAACAAATCTTTTAATTAAACTAAGTCTTTAATAAAAATAGGAAACATGTTTCTTTTCGATTAATATTCGACCACTCCGTCAGTAGCGCTTTTTTTTAAATAGTTGTGTTTCTTTATGCTGATTTTAAAAATTGACCATAAATTTTCGATAACATTAAGTTATAACGACTGTGGTCGCGGTGTCATCAAATGTTGGCAGTTATATATCAGCCACTTTTACACAATGTTTGTGCTTTGGATTGATATCCTTTTAAAATCAAAAATCTGATCAGGTTCTCTGTCCGTCAGTATCTAAAGGCATTTAAACTTGTCCATGGTTGTTTCAACAAATGTTAAATTCCCAGTACCCACAGCTGACTTACATTTTTACCCATTTCTGTTATTTTTCGCTGTGAGCAGCCATTTTGGAAGTGGTTTAAAACCAATTGTCGTTGTTCTCATTTGAACTCATTTGAACTATTTCAAATTGACACTTGACGTTACAAAATCGGAAATTGCACAGAAAATATTGATAGAAAAAGAAAAACCAACAATGCTGCATTTAGTTTTCAGTATAGTAGAAACTGACTACATAAAGTAAGCAGTGACGTAAAAAACAATTTAGTCTTTATTTAGTTTCAATATATTAAAATGTATATTTTTGCAAATGAATGTTTTTTGTATGTTAGACTATAACATTTTTTCTTTTATATGACACCCATTTTTTTAAGTTCCTGTTAGTTCTCTTTTTATGGAGCTTTGAAAACAAAATATGCACGGCATAAAATAAGCTGTGAGACTCTGTTATTAATGTATATTCTCTTCCAAATAAAAACACACGTTTTTAAAAATTATTTTAAAATTTTTTATTTATTTTCTAAGAAAAAAATTTGTTATCAGTTTATAGAGTCTATTACACAACTAAAAACAAATTGTTTACTATTCAAGAAATTGTTTTTTGTTTGTTCACACAAACAAAACTACGCTAAAAACTAATGAACTTTGAATACAACAACTTAGACATTAAAAAAAAGGAAAAATTTTGATAAGTTTTTTTTACAAAAATTTTATGTACGCAAATTAAAGTAAGCTAAAAGGATAAGGAAACTTAAAGCTTTTTTTAAATTAGATTTAAAAAATATATAAATAATATTATTAAGTTCTTATCCACTAATTATTATTTAAACCTTATGGCAAGATTTTTTTATAAAAAATATTAAAATCCAGAGTGTGATTTGTTATGTTGTATACGTATTTAGTTATTTGAATAAACTCGTATGAAGGTATAATTAAATATTTTATATTTATATTTTTATACAAAAATTAATATAGCACACAATTTGTTTAAGAATTTATTTTTCGTATTCGTTTTAAATAAACTTAGGATTAAATTTAAGTAAATTTTTTACAGTTTTTTATAATTATTTTTATTATTATTATTATTTTGTAACTTAATGCTAACAATGTTTGTTGTCTATATTTAAAATTGTTGTTTATAACTTATATAGATTTACTTGAATTGTATTGTATGAATTGTACATATGTATGTATGTAATTGTTTTAAACTAAAACTTATGCACAAACCTATAACATTTATTTTGTTGTCTGCTTTTCGGGAAATATTCTTTTGTTTGTTTGGCTTGTTGCTATGAATATTGCTATATAAGTTAGGACACAAACCTTGATACAAGGTGATTCATATACACATTTTATATTAAACCTTTGTTTTCTTTAACTATAGCTAAATAATGACTTAATTTTATTTTTTTTTGTATTTTTACCTCAATAAGTTTAAACATTTATTAATAATTATACTTCTATAATATCTTAGTGATCAGTTCTTTTTGTTTAAAATGAATTTCAAAAAAATTTGTTCGTTTACTCTTTGAAGGCACTGTTATTTTGTATGGAAGACGTTTTGTTTTTATTTAGATAATTTAGTTTAGATCATTTTATAATGAAATGGCTTTGAGAAATTTAGACCTAATTCAGAATTATATAGATTTTTGATTTCTTTGAAATACATGGCAGAAGAAAATAAATTAAAAAAAAAAAACACATTTACAAAAGCTTAAACCAAATTTTATAAAATCTAACAATACCTAAACTAACACTAAGTACAAAAAACAGTTAACACAGCATTTTGTTGCTATTCTATATCTTAATTTAAATCGTCTTCTACTATATTTTCGTATTCTATTTAACTTTCTGTTTAGCAATTTCAATTTATTATACTCTTTAAAGCTTTTCCCTTCAAAAGTCCTTGACTATATCTATAACTACCCTTATGTTGCTTTTTTAAAACATCTCTTAAACATATTCCTCTGATTGTTTATTTTGACCCTGATTCATTCTCAATGATCCTGTGGCTCTTTGATCTGACCCTACATTATCTGGTAATTCGGCAATATCCTTAAACACTCCCACTAAGCTCTCAAAATTCGGACCCCAGTTAAGTAAGTACTCCCAACCCATGGATGGAGGAGCTGAGGGTGAAGCTGCACTGTTGACTTGTCTATATAAAGCACCCATATGTGTTGAGACATCATCATCGCTGGCTACCAAAGTACTAAGGGATCCCCGAAAAGAGGAATCGAAACCATCAAAAGAATGCGGAGGCATTGGTGGAGCCTTTGCTACTGCTGAACCTCTGCCACCATCACCACTCATGGCCCGGCCTACGGTATTGCGTTCATCGGGTATACTTTTACTGGTAGAGAATTTGGCATCTCCATTAATGCTGTTGTTGTCGTATTCGATCTCTGAACATGTAAAACTATCATTACCACTTTCATCGGTGGACGTGGAACTATGCGCATCAACATCTGTACTGTGCAAACCTCCGCCCAAGGACAAATGGTGAGCTCCTACAGGACCTCTGGGTGCTTCGCTGCTTGATGATACCGCATCGAGAGTAGAGACTAAACTTGATGTTCTAGGCCTAGCATTTAAGCGTTCAATCTCTTCGGCTGTCAAACCCATGGGGGTTTGTGAGGCTGTTTGGGCAGATACCACAGGTTTTTGTCGACTGGCACTTGAACTTTGGCCAGATAGTTGTGACATTACTGGGCTATTAAGGCTTCTCTCACTATTGCTATGCAGAGCATCTTTTCCAACTCCTCCCGAACTGGAAGTTGTGGCTAAAAGGGCACTTTGTAAAGGTTTTCCCGAAATATCATGCAATGTTAATATTCTAGGCTGTTGAGAACTCAATTCTGAGCTGGGCGACAGTCTCGCTAAAGGTGTACTTTGATGTTGTCTAGGCGTACTGGAAGGTGGAGGCGGTTGATTAGCTTGTGGTGGTACGCCGCGAGGTACAAATGGACCTCCCACTCCATGTCTGGGAGAATGTCGATGTTGTTGTTGTGCTGTTGACGACTGGTGTTTATGATGTGTATAAGATGCTACCGGGGCTGGAGTAGCTTTATATTTACGCACTCCTCCAGCCTCGCGATAGCCTTTGTAGTGATACACAATATCAATATCTGAAGGAGCTATGGAGCTTGCATTTTCTAAATCGTAATGTTCTGGATACTCAGAGCCCATATCCACAGAACTGACATGATCGTGGGGATGGTGGGATTGACTAGGTGGTGGTATGGGTGGATGGTGTTCATCACGTAGAGGGGGACTTTTACTTACCACCTCTCTTTCAATTATGTCTGGTCGTTGCGGTCTTTGTTGCTGATGTTCTCCGGGATTAATTTCTCGCTCTTTAAATTTCTTGGAAATCAATTCGGGACCCACCATGTGATGACCCGGCACACTTCTTATCAAATCACCATTGTCATTGTGATAACCCACTTGAGCTTCATTACCATGCATTCCTCTGGACAGAACATGATCGGCTTGATTTTGTGAAACTCCAGCACCACCTAGCATGGTAGAAGGAGGATTATGTTTGATTTTAAAGCCAGGAACACCACAACTTAAACTGCCAATTTTTTCTTGCTTACCACGGAAACGATAGATGACGTACGAGCCCAAAATAGCGACAACCAAAATAACAAAGAACACTATTACCAGCGTAACTCCTATGCTAATAGGATCAGCGACTTGGGCGGCACCTATGCCCATGACACCAGCACAGCCATGATTAATTTTCCCACGCGATAAAACTTCACTAAACACACTTCCGGAACCATTAAAGGGCTGTATTTCATTATTAATGGTGAAATTAGCAAAACAACCTTCATAGTTTGTGGGCGTGTGCTCTTGTAGTAAGAATTCTCTTCTTACGCCACCCACGGACAAAACCGTTAAATAAGGATCCAAGTAATCATGAACGCCAGCCAAATCTAATTCTTCTCCAGCACGAGCATCATCGATGATAATGCGTAAAATACGATTTGCTGAATGCAATGTTATATTATGCCATTTGCCATCATTCAACTTTGAAGGATTATTAATGGTCATATTAACAATACTATCCTGATTGGAGTAATACATAATTTTACCATTTTGTAACTCCAGGGATGTATAATGATTGTTACTAGCTGCAAAAATTAGCAGACCATTTTCTTTGTATGTGCGGAATATTAAACTTAATGTCTTGGGTAGTTCATTGGTTTGTGCCAGGGCTGTTAAATTGTCATGATCGATGGTAAATCGGCGTTGTCTTGCTATATCATACGACCAAATGCTATTGCCCGCATAAAGATTGTCTAGCAGTTGCATGCGTCTATGTTTTTCAGTGATTTTGAATTCAATGAAAGCACCATCAGTTACACTAATTGGTTCCAAAGAATTTTGGCAGTCAGGTGAGAGTAGACTGCCACCACATTGACACATAGCGGTGTCCCAGCGATCCATACAACTACCGTAAGGACCACAAAGGTTTGCAGTTAGGTCTGTGTTAGTTGTTTGTATACAGGGACCACCGTTTAGGTTGCGGTTACAGGTTAATGATATTGATCTTTGCTTTAGAGGTTGACTAAGATTAAGCGCGCGACCATTAACAGAAACACTGTGAACACAACCCACCAAATCGTCGGTATGTAGTTGGCCGGGACGCTCCAAAACAGGATCTGCAGAAATAAGACCACCCAAAAGTAATGGTTGTTTGTTGAAATTCAGTGTTCTAAAAGAAAAATAAATATAAAACTATTAGCATGCTGTTTATGCAAAATAGTGTGATATAATACTCACCCTATAGGGCCAACATCATCAGCATAGCATGTTGTATCACCAGGTCTGCATTCCTCACAAACGTCACCATTTTCTACACAGTTGGCCACACTTAGAGACATTACACGACCATTTCGGGTAGCCGTCAGTTTATGCCAATTACCATCGGCCAAATTCAATTGAGTACTTCCTCCCACTATCACAGTTGTTATAGCAGTACGTGCACCGCCAAATGAGAAGAAAGCTTTGCCTCTCACCACTTCAATAGCTACGAAATCAGATCTTCCTCCCGATTGTATACCATAGTTATACATTAGTAAAGCATCCGGTTTAGTTGTAGCAAATACTATTGAAATATCATTTGTTGCCGCATCCAAAGGAGGGAAAGACATGTATGACAAATCACCAAAGCCAAAGGTAGTCTTCTCACAATGTCTGCCGTAGCGACCCTCAGAGCAAGTACATTTATAGCCAGGTTTAAGAGCCACACAAATGCCACCATGTAGACACGGATTTGGTCGGCAAGAATCAGCCACATGTTCGCATTGATTGCCGCGATAACCTGGACGGCATAGGCAAAAGAATGAGGAGCCATCTGGACTAGCTCGACAGGAACCACCATTACTGCAAGGATTACCGGTACACACATCACCTCTTTCCTGCTGGCAATACTTTCCTTCGCGATTGGCTGGACAGATACATTGAAAATCGAAGCCCAACCGTCTGCATTGTGCATTGCCATGACATGGGTTGGGGGCACAAGGATCTTGCCGCTTGTCACACTGCTGACCCATAAAACCATCAGGACATTTGCATACAAAATCATGTGTAACCAAAGGACCACTGAATATTAAAGATTCACTGTCAACGATATTCAATGTTTCTGAATCATGCAACCTCCTCTCAGAGGTACATAAACCGCCATTATCACATGCCTGAGCAAATGAACAAGGATCATAACCAATAACCACATTGGAGGCTGTCTTTAGTAGTCTCGTAATAGCTTCACGTTTCTTACTCAACCGGTCCACTACATAATGGGGCAAGCGGTAACCTTGATTGGCCATTTTTAAAGCAATCATGACCTCTAAATCGGTAGAATTATATGTAGTATTACGCACACTATAAACCAGTAAGTTTTCTGAAGAATCTACCGCTGATTTCATAAGATCTACAAAGTTACGATAGTAGGAAGCCAAGAAATTTTCAGCCGTCATATTGCGTATCAATACAGTTATTGAGTTGGCTATGGTGCTGTTGTCAAAGTTTTGGAAACCTACTGTTACGGTGGACACCACATCCCCATGTTTACCATCGTTACCCGATATTGAGTAGGAGTAACCATTATTCACTGAAGTTTGGTAAGTAGTGTGCAGGTCACAGGCATACGGAATGATCAACAAACCCATAGGACTTGACTGTGAATTTGGTATTATACGGCATCTATAATTGCCAGTAACATCTGCATCATTAGGATGAACATCTGCTATTTTTCCTATAGGCATATTGTCATTAAAGACATTTAGCAAAACATGAACTGTCCGCGAAGATGAAGGACTATCATTTTGATCTAAAACCTTTATAATCAATTTGTGTTGAGCCTTTTGTTTGGGTTGGCCATTATCTTCTACGTCTATGATAGCTTCTAGTTCTGGTGTTTGTTCCCGATCAAAACTGCGTGTTGATTTTACTAAACCTGAATGTTTGTCTATGGTTATGAAGGCCTTATGTTTACCTCCGATTAAATAATACATAAAAGGTCCACCGTTTGGAGGTAAGTCCGGATCGGTGGCCGAGAGAGTCATTATTGAAGTGCCTGCAGGTTCATTTTCAGAAATATAGCCAGTTAAACCATCACTGGGGAAAGTAGGACCATTGTCGTTAACATCCAGCAACTCGATTCTTACCATAGTGGTACCTGTTTGAGGTGGTAAACCAGTATCTATGGCGCCCACTACCAAATTGTATTCAGGAACTTGTTCTCGATCGAGTTTCTTGGAAGTAGCAATTTCTCCAGTTTGAGGATCAACTTTAAAGGTCTGATTGATATTGCCATTGATAATTGAAAAGCTGAACTGGTTATTTTGTGGTCGAACATCTTTGTCCACAGCTTTTACATTTATAACCTTACTACCCACTGCTGCAGCTTCTGATATTTTAGCCATGTACAGAGTCTTAAGGAATTCTGGAGGATCATTTCCATCCTGTATGGATATAATCACCTGAGCTTCATCGGTGTCATTACCACGTATACTGCCATAATTTTTAGCCATCACCGTTAAAACAGCACGACTTTGAGTTTCACGATCCAAGTGGCGAGAAACATATATGAAGCCCGTTGAAGGATTGATTGAAAATCCTTTGTCATTACTGGAACCCACCAACAGATAGTAAACATTGCCATCTTCTCCCGCATCTTTATCTGTAGCTTGTATTGAACCCACCGGTGTTCCCACCTCTGCGGACTCAGAAACATCAAAATGAAAGACTGGTTGCACAAATTGTGGGTAGAACTCATTAACACCTCTAATATGAACAATTATTTTGCACATGCTGTGCATTTGGGAATCAGGATTGGCGGCCATTACTTGCAAACTATATTCGTTTCTTTCCTCATAGTCAAAACTAACCGAAGATGTTATTACTCCAGTATTTGGGTTAATGACAAAGTAATTTTTACCCGAACCAGATGTGATTGAGTATCTTATAACAGCATTTTTAGGAGAGTCCTTATCTTTAGCTTGAGCTTTAAATACGTAACTATGAGCGGGTTTATTTTCGGATATAAAGGCATGATACTCAGACTGATTGAAAAGTGGTGGATTGTCATTGATGTCTGTGAGTATTACAGTTAATTGGGCCACTACCGTCTTAGGTTTAAAACCTAAATCTTGCACTGAAATATTTAAGTGGTATTCTTGAATGGAATCATAATCCAAAGGTTGCAATATTGTAACAGCTCCTGTTTCAGCATCTACTTTAAATTCAGATCTTTCATTACCACCTGCAATGGCATAACGTAACATGCCATTGGGACCCTCATCCATATCTGAAGCTGATACTGTCAATATTGTGGAGCCAATGGGTTCATTTTCTGGCACTATCACCTGATAACTTACTGCAGTGAATTTCGGTAAATAGCGATTTTCTCCAGTAACAATAATATGAACCCGAGTTTCGTCACTCTTCGAGGGTACACCATGATCGGCCGCTTTCACATTTAGATAGAATAATGTGTTGGTTGGCACTTCCAAGGCCTTGGAGAGGGAAATCCAACCGTCTTGATGACTGATGCTAAAGAATTTTGTTCCATTGCCTTTACTCATCGAATATTCAATTTCGGCATTGACCCCTGTATCTAGAGAATCATGGGCTTGAACTCTTACCACCCTTTGTCCAACTCGTGCATGCTCAGGTACGGGTGATAAATACAAAGACTTTTCAAATTTAGGAGCATGATTATTAGCATCGACTATGTTTATGTTAATCATACATTCTGAATACAAAGGAGGTTTACCATTGTCAGCAGCTATAACTGTTAAAGTATAGACATTTTCTGGAGATGCCTCATATTGCGAGTGTTTGTATTTAATGGATTTCTTGCTAAATATTTCACCTGTGGCAGGATCTATAGTGAAAATATCTGAAGGATGTTGCAATGAATAGGATATTACAGAGTTGGGACCATGTTTGTCTCTGTCATTGGCCACCACCTGGCCAACAAATGCTACTGCTCTTTGCAATTCTGGAAAGTTGAAACTATAAAATCCATGCTCAAATTCTGGAGCATTATCATTTTGATCCTGTATGGTTATGGTAATCGGAGTATCCGACCTCCAGGCACCATCTGAGGCAGTAATTTTCAAAATATATTCATCCTGTTCTTCACGATCAATATGCCCAGCTACCGTTATATTACCGCTTACAGAATCTAGTTTGAATTTTTCTGCGGGATTTTCTGTTAGTGTATAAATGGCATTGGCATTCACACCTTCATCCAGATCCATAGAGGTTACTTGTATAACAAAACTGCCAATTTCAGCATTCTCAGTGACATTAACCGAAAAGAGGCGGGTAAATTTAGGAGGATTATCATTTTTATCCTGAAGATTAAGAAAAACGGTGGCCGAACCAGTTAACTGAGGCATACCCTGATCTACAGCTTCGACAGTAAGCTCGTAGTGACTCAGTTCCTCACGATCCAAACGCATGGTGGTATAAATCTCCCCGGAGTCTGCATCAATTTCAAATGTACCTTCAAAGTCGTCTAACAGGCGATATGTCACTTCACCATTATCACCAGAATCACGATCATTAGCCTTAACCTTAATTATAGTTTGTGGAGGTGATTCTTCTTCCATAACTTCCGAAGTATAAATAAGTTTTTCCATAATCGGAGCATTGTCATTGGCATCGGTAATATTAATAGTTAAAAGCATAACACTTCTTAACGGCAGACGATCCGAGTCTAAAGCTTCTAACCAAATTTCATATTGAGTTGCCAATTCATAATCCAAACCATCTTTACCTGTAGTAACAACACCAGTGGATGAGTCTATTCTTACAGCTTCTCCTAAATTACCACCAGCTATAGAATATCTTATGTTACCAGACGAACCCTTTTTGGGCGATGAAGCTGTAATGGTGGTTATCTTTTTACCTGGTGCTATATCCTCTGACAACATAAACTGGGTATTTGCCATATAGTTGAATGAGGGAAAAGAGGAAGATGGTTTCATGGAAATCATAAGATCGGATTGTGATGATTTCGAAGGAACACCTTGATCATAAGCGTGAATCTCCAAAGAATACTGCTTATTCAAATCAGAACTCAAATTTTGTTTAGTTTTTATAACACCTGTTTTGGAATTAATGGTAAAATATGACACATCTTTGCCACTGATATTGTACATAACCAAAGCATTAAGCCCTTCATCATTGTCACGAGCCCAAGCACCAAATACAAAGTCATTATTACCAGTTTTATCAGGTATATTAACATGATATTGATTGGCGTCAAATCGTGGCATATTATCGTTGACATCCTTAACACTTATGGTCAAGTTGACAGCCGTGGCTCGGGGTTCTGTAGCGGAACTATCTTGAGCCATTAGCGTAAGAAAATACACAGCTGTCTCTTCTCTATCCAGCATAGCAGCTGTAGTTATTTCACCGGTTTCTGCATTACAATGAAATCTCTCCAGTTTCTCTCCCAACAGTGTAAAGCGTATTTTGGCATTTAATCCCGCATCTTTGTCAATGGCTATGGGTTGAATGACTTTAGTACCAATGGCTAGATTTTCCTGTACAGTTGCATAATATGATTGCCGCTCGAACTCTGGACTATGATCATTCATATCTTGAACGATGACCCTAACAATGCCAGTGCCGGTTAATGGAGGAGAACCTGGAAAAGAAAAATTGGGTTAATTAGAAAACAATAAATTGGTCATGTTAATATGCATTTAAATTAAAAAAATAATATTGTAAAAAGATGTAGAAATGTGTTCAGGAATTTAAACTAGTGGGCAAACAAATATTCCAAGAAATTTAGAAAACCAATGGATTTGCTTAAAAGCTCTTAAGAATCTTTCGGAAATTCTTAACATATACAAGTTTTTTAATCTTATGTTATAGATTAACCTCTAATTAATATATAATCATAATCATATACCTATAATTTTTAAATATATAAATTCTACGTTGTTAAAGGAAAACTACTATTTTTAATAAATATGTCTTTGGCTATCTGAAAATGTTTTTGATTTTTTTTTGCTGAGCTTATGTTGCCAAAGCAACAAGATGAATATCTAATTTCTATGTTTTTTATGTTTTTGAATTCGTTTTGTTTAGTTAGCAGACGAAAAACATATTTGTTATGTATAATTCTGTATTTTAAACCTGATCTTAATGCCTTAAGTATATGACCATATTTCAATATCACTCCCATGAACTTTTTTTTCGTTACTTCAGTTTTCTTATTGCTGCCAACACACACAAAAAAAAATTATACATAGAAGCAGTCCGAGTTGTAAAAGCAACTAAAATAAAAATGATGAAAAATTAAACCGCATCATATATAAGCAAGAATTTGCATAGCAAATGGTAACCCCTAGCAATGTAATTTTCATGGTTTTCTGCCATATCGAGTACAATAACAAACTAAACGCACATGCAAAAGGAAAGCAAAACTAGACTAATGTTAGCAATAGCTGGAAAAACAACAAAATTAATACAAAAATACTAAAACAGCAGCCTAAACAGATCGACTAGGAAATGTGGAATAAAAAGGACGGACTAGGGAAAAAACCAAACATAAACACATACTTTAACTTTGGTGGTCTAGCTGTTGCCTTAGCTAAACTTAAGCAATAATAAAAGCAACATCAACAATAACAACAACAATAACAGTAACTTCAAAAAAAGGTGCAATGTTACAACAATTGCCAATTGTTGTTATGATTATCATGCAACATCAGCACTACCACTAGCAGCTTAAGCAACATAACAACATATGTACTTGTATGCTTCGCAATTTTTTTCTATTATTTTGTTTGTTTATTATTAAAAGTTTTTTGTGTTTGTTTGTAAATAAATATAAAGCATATTTTTATTTAATTGCAAAACATGACAAAACAACATTAGAGAAAAAAATGGTATTTGTTTCTTTTTCTTTTTTTTGGTCTCTATTGATAGTGTTTGTCCAACTAAATATAATAACGGAAAATATCTGTTTTGTTACTTTCCAAGATGTTGAATTAAAAAAAAATAGAAACACGTGCAGTTAACCCTTTAATAAGCAAATATAATGTCATGTGTTGTTTACAAGAGTTTAGCAGGAAGCAGAAATAATTAGTAAATCAACACAAAAGCGATTCTGAATACTTTTGAAAATATTGATCAATGTTTGTCTTCACCAGTGTATAACAGAAGGCATAAATCGTAGGTCTGTCTATACTCCAATATGAGCTTCAATCGTAGGTCTTTCTATACTCTAATTTGAGCTTCAATCATAGGTCTGTCTACACTACGATTTGTATTTCAATTTGAGCTTCAATCGTAGGTCTTTTTATATTCTAATTTGAGCTTCGATCATAAGTATTTCTATACTCCAATTTGAACTTCAGTCGTTAGTATATTTTGACTTCAATTTTAGCTTCAATCAGAGGTCTTTCTATATTCCAATTTCGGCTTCAATCGTAGGTGTTTTTATATTCTAAGTTGAGCTTCGATCATAAGTATTTCTATACTCCAATTTGAACTTCAATCGTAATTATTTCTTTACCCCATTTTAGCTTCAATAATAGGTATTTCTATATTCCAATTTCGGCTTCAATCGTAGGCCTTTCTATACTCAAATTTAGGCTTAAGTCTTAAGCAGAAGTTTAAGTACAGGACAGTGTAGGGCCATTAAGTATTTTCCTAAGAATATTCCATAAATTTGTAAAACAAACATTTCTAAATACTTTAGCTCTAATAGGTTTAATAATAACATTTTTTTCTATATTATTTCTCCATATTGATTTTGAAATCAGCAAGCGTTACAATTTACAGCACGCATAGTTATCTTTTGTTTGGTGTAACAACAAAACAAGGGAGTTAATTAGAATTATTGTTAAGGCAACTTTATATGCAAAATATTTTCAATTTATAGCAAAAAACCAGAAAAATACAATTTAAATTGTTAAAATCAAACTAACAAAAACATCTCACAGCAACATCGATGTATAGTTATAAATGTACGTACGTACTTACATTTGATGATACTCATGTTATCATATGGTACAGAGAAACAAAAAAAAAACAGAAAAAAGCCATGTGTGTGGTAAAAATTACCTTTTATGGTTATATTTCAATTTGTGTTCATTAAATTAGAACGCATGGCTGGAACTAAAATAAAACTATTGTTCTATATATTCCTGCTTGAATGCCAGCTCAAAAAAAAAACAGCAAAAAAAAAACATCTCTCCTAGTTCAGATTTAAATCTGATAATGCAAAGAACGAGTAACATGCTCGTACATACAACAATTGTTTTCCTATAATACTGTTTCAAGTTGTGAATACTTTTCACATATTTAAAATCACATAAAGAATATTTTTTTGCTTTTCTGTACAGTTTATTTTAGTACGTGTGCTCTATACATCACACGTAGTACTTGTGTTGTGTTGCCAGAGATGTTCTTGTAATATGTCCTTGTTATTATAAATTTTTCGTTACATTTCTATGTATATATACTATATATATAAACTATTTTAGTTTTATTCTTTTTTTTTTGCTGTTTAACTATGTTAAAGCTTGTTAAAAAATTGTATGCGAAAGAAATGATTTTTAAAGTTCACTTCATGTCATTTTAATATAATCTTAGATATTGACCATATTTTTTCGCTCTCCTGCTTTTAGTTTTAAGTTTCTTTTTGTTTAAAAATATACTTATTTTGTGTGGTTGGGTAGATTTTTTTCATTGGAATTTAATAGCAGAAATAATGTTTTATAGAAATTTATAAACACAAAACGTATTTTCCTGGTATAATTTCTTATGAAAATTTCACAAATTTTATTTTAAATGATATTCGCAGGAATTAAATTTTTATATTTACAAAAAAAGTTATGGCTATAACTAAAATTGTACAGGTTTCATCAATAATTTTCATTTATATACTTAAGCATACACCCAATTCGTGTGTGATATTTGACAGAAATATTGATCTGCTTTCAATGGACCAATGTTTTTTGGCGCGTTTTCAAAGATCTATAAAATGGTTTGATTTTAGTTATGGTGCCAATTGTATTTCAAAATAGTTATCAAATATATATTCAATTTTAAAAGAAACTGCAAGACGATTTTTGCAATATCAGTACTTTTTGTCATAAGAATCTGCTTTGTATGGTCTTCTGATGGAATGAACAATGACAAAAAATTCAGAAAATCATTAAAAGATTGTGATGTGTTCACAACATAATATGAGCAGTGGAACTAACTTAAACTCATTATCAAGCTCAAAATATTATGTTTTTCATGCCAAGTAAGCAATTTTTCTCGCCAATATTGGACTCTGTTACAAAAAGTGCTTAATATTCTATTCGTTGATCATATCTCTGCAGCTTGGATAAAAATTATTGCAGTCTATATCCTGTAGCTGCTAATTCTTCGCAAATGAACTGACCATTATAAGGTTTAACAAACAACAGAATATGTCTCCCAATCAATAGAGTCATAAGATTTATTATGCCTATAATTCCGATGAGGCTAGAATTATCTGGCGTGCCTGCAACTATTTCTTTTTTAAATGCCTGAATTTCCGACTGAAAAGCAATATAGATTTATATGATAGTTTTTGTTATAAAGAGACAGATACATAGGCAGAATTCTGTTACAAGAAGTTCAACTTTAAATAAGTACATGAAACACATTTCAGAAACTTGGTTAGAAAACATTGCATTCAATATCTAGTTGCTAGAAATTCTGCAAAATGATCTGAAAACTATCAGTTTTAACAAATACCAATTCCAACATGTATTTTAAATCTTCAGTAATAGAATTTTGCAATGGCTGCATGCTTCGGAAAACAATTTTGATGAATTGATTAATGAGAATATTTATATCCTTCTCTTAGTACTAAAATCACTTCTAACAGAGAGAATAGCCTCTGTAGGAGGTAAATTTTCTCCAGAATATGACTCCAAACAATAACGTAATATAAAAGAATCAGATGAAAAATTAAAGTATAAACCTAATGATCGTTTTTAGGAGCCAGTTCCAACTTGTGTTGTTCAAAATGTTGGGTCGATTTGGGTATCTTTACTTCATCGTAAATGCATGAGTTTCGTTTTGCTGGGAATATTTTGGTATATAAGGGTTTGTTTTTCAAAATAAAGTAATGAAATAATTTATATGAAAATCAATAAAATTTTTATTATTTTGAAAAGAGTTGGGATTGTCAAGAATAAATAAAAAAAAAAAATTAAATCGGACTGATATCAATCAAGATTTGACATAAAGATATTGATTTTTTTTCATAAATTTTAACCACATTTTGAAACAGTAGCAGTAAAAGTTGTATTTTTTTAAATTATGTGATTGGGAAATTTAGTTTGCAATAAATTCATTGCTACCGTTGCTTAAGGAACATATGAAATCGTCCTGTTGACACCATATGTAAGTGATATTCATACATATACACAATAATAAGCCAATATTTTGTTGTAAGTATTTCTCAATAGCCTGTTTTATTCGCCTTAAATGCATTCCCAGCCGAGTTTAAAAAATATTACTCAATCACTCTTCTAGACTACATAGACCATTTTACAGTGATACATTCAGCATGTAAAGGCTTTATCTCAACAATTTCTCTTGAATTTTCAGCATACCAAAACCAACAATTTACCTACCAAATTCTTAGTATAATTCTCAGAATAAAATATCTCTAATTTTACGAAATATAGTTTTTACAGATCCTCTATTTTCATAGCGAATTTTTGAGAAAAAATTTAATTCATTGAAGTTTGTTAACAAGACCAGGAATTAGTCAAGCAATTACCTATAGTTCTGGTACTATAAGAAATTAAATTAACGACTGATGTGCCATAACATCTTATGATAAAACATAAGACCTCAAACTACTGGATCATCAACAACAACATGATAATAAATTCTCTTGCCAAATAAAAACTTAAAATCATTTAATGAATTACGCTTAAATATTCTTCAAAGTAAACAAAAATACTCCTGCTACTATTTGCTTTAGTTAAAAATAGCACATTGCTGCAATAATAGAGACAATCTTGAATTGTAACATTAACTAACAAAGTAAAACAAAAGACTTAAGACACGAACCTTGCAAATGAAACAATTGAAGATTCCATTGAGCAGAAATATTTTTCTAAATGCTGCAATAACAACAAATATCTTAGGAAAAGATATAAACATATTTTAAATTCCGCGGTATATAAAGAAATATATGTATAAATATAGAGGAAAATATAAAAATTAATCATGAATATGCAAGTGTATGTGTGTGTAGATGAGTAAAAATTTATAAAACTCTAAAAAAGTCTGAAAAAAACCAATACAAAGTTAAAAGAAAATGCAACTAAATTAAAATTTATGGTTTGCAGCAAAAATTTTTGCGTTCTTAAATTCTTCAATATTGCTCATCACAATAAAACGGCAACAATATTAGAGTTTTTTTTAGTTGTTATTGCTAGTTTGAAGAAAACCTAGCAAAAAGTAAGAAAACATAAGTGAACAGTATGATTTTTATAAACTTTCAAGTAAAACTTCTATTAATGTTGTTGTCGTTACATGATTGTTACATGCACAAAAGAAAGACATTTTGGTGGTATTACAGATGTAGTTTTTGTAATTGTAGTTGCTGTTGAGCTGTTGTTGCTTTAGGCGGCAGATATCTAATAAAGCATCCTGTATAGTATAGTACAGGTTAGTGTAGTATAGTAAAAGCAAACTCTTTAGCTGTTGCCCCAACAATATTATCATGTATTTCTTACTGCTTTCTATTCTATTCCTAACAATAAAAGGAAGTTAGTTTGTAGTCGAGCATGTATACAACATTTTAACATAGAAACTACATGCAACTTAACTTTGATGACAGTTTTCTTACTTAGATGATGTTGTAGTCTTTCGTTTTTGAGCAAAAATAAAACAAAAAAAAAAAGAAATTCATGCTTAGAAGAAGGTCATTTTGATAGAAATTTTTGATAGTTTTGTAGTAAACTCAAAAAATAAAAATAAAAAATATTTGTTTGTGTGGAAAAAACTATGTTGTGAAATTTTTTAAAACATATTTTTAAACAAGAAAATTAAAAAAAAATATTTTAAAGGCTTCTATACAGCTGAAAAGTGTTTCTTAAAGAGTTTAAGGAAAACCTTCTTAAATAATGTTGTACTTTGATGAATTTACGATTGTCATGGTCATTTTTGCAAACAATTTTTACTTTGCCACATTGTCGGCATCTTATTGTTGTTGTAAGCTACGTACACTATTTCTGCGTATGTGAAGAATAACTCGTAGTGTTCTATCACAAGATATCGTGTAAATTGTAGTGATTTATTTGTATGTTGTCGCATGGTTATAGTTTTTTTACTCTTCATACTTTTCTTCTCGTCATCATCATCATCAGTAATGTTATTGAAGTCATCAAAAATCCTCAATGTTAGTTAGTATGTAACCGAAAAGCCAGTTACCCAAAAGCTATTATAAGAGTGGTAAGAGTTTATGTTATACTAGATTCTTGTTATAGTTCTAGATTTCACGTAACGTTAAAGGAATAACTTTGTCAAACATAAGCAACGATTAATTTGTTAGTTGCAACTTTGTTTTGCGCAAAATTTTCGAGTTTGAAATACAAGGCTGACAGTTTAGGAGAGCAACATTGTTAGAGACATCAATAAGAAGGCAAAATTTTGTTGTTAACATCTCTTGATAGCGTAATTCATTAACTTTAAACGCATTTTCTACCGAATTTTACAAAATGGCTCAGTAAAGCCTTTATACTACATAGCGTACTATACAGCGACACGTCCAACATGCGACACATCCCCGAGCAATTGCTTCTGGTTTTTCAGCAGCCCAAATGCAGTAATTTTGCTTGCTGACGCATCCAGAAAACCTTCGGGTTGTTCTTCAAAAATCTTTAACATTTTTTAATGTGATTTATGAGTAAAAATGTAATTGATTGAAACAATTTTAAAGGCTTTTAGTACTGATAAGTCAACAAGCAAAACGTCTTAACTAATTTGTTTTTGTGAACAATGTTTATAATTATTATAATTATTAAGGAGTTTCCTTCAGGCTAATTTGGTCAAATGTTTGTTTCCAAACGTAAATAAAAAACTTTTTCGATTTTTATTTTATTTTATTTTATTTACCCAACGTTTCGTTAGTTTTATTCTAACTTCTTCAGGGGTCTCGTTCTAAATAATAGCTTTGATGTTTTTTATTATTGGATATTAATTTTTATTATTAATTAGTTACTTAGGACATCACGACCAGCATTTTGGTATAAATAATCAAATAATTAATAAAAATATAATATACAATACACGACCAAAAAACTTAAGTCAAGTTTAACATAAAGCTAATACCATAGAACTCTTAACTTTCTTAACTTTCAGGTTATTATAATATGCCTCGTTATAAGCAGCAATAGAAATATTTTTATATTTATATAACATAAAAGGCGATGTCACATAGATATTAAAACTTTTGAACTAAAAAAAGCTTAAATCGATTTTCTCTTATAGAGATCCATGTTTATACCCTACACCACCATAGCGGGTAATTTTGTAATTGTGTTGATATTTGTAATGCCGAAAAATATTAGGCCAACACCCACCATAAAGTATGCCGATCAACATAGAATCGAATTAGAATCAATTTCTATGTATAAGTGTTGATCGATCTTTTTTTGTTTGTTATTAATAGTTTATATAGTTTCCTATATGCAGGCTTTTAAGGTCATCACTTTCGATTTAACAATGTCCGTCTGCCCGTCTGTCTGGCTGCTGGCTCTTCATATAAAGCTTCTGCGTAAAATACAAGTCGCAATTTTAAAGATAGTTTGATAAAATTTAGTACATATTTGTTCGACCCAATTAGCATTGAATTTGGTTTCAATCGGTCAATAATTTTTCTTAGCCCCATACAAATGACCTGTCTTTATCGATCATAAATGTTTGATTTATAAACGTTTCCAAACAAAATTTCGCCAAAAAAAAGTTATGTATAAAACTAAATAGCAAATACAAGGCACAAATTCTGAAAATCACTTCGACGACCATAAATCTCTTAAAAATTTCGGTATTTAAATAAAATTAAACATAAATAAGTTTCATACATACAGTAAGCATATTAACTAGTAACAGTGATTAGATCGACTTGAAATTGAACACAAGCAATACTTGTATGCTCAGAAGTCATACTATAAAATTTTTGGTTGATCAGTTCATAATATGTCACAGCTTCCATACAGTGCTGATATATGAATGGATATTGCACATCATTTTCATCCATTTGTGCTATAACTTTTTATTGTCAAGAACTGTAGTAACTTTAGGCTTTAACTTTACTTTGGCAATATCCCAATATTGTTCACTTGGCAGAAGCTGGGTGCATTTTAGGGTGTTGAAATATATCTCTATTATGTCGAGTTAATTTTAAAAATAAACCAAAAGTCTACTGAAACATGGTAACATCTAAAAAGATACAGTAAATGTTTCTGTAGGCATTTTTTCATATAAATATCAGAAGACATAGTTCAAGAAAGGACAAAAAAACTGCAGATCAGACCACAATTATTAATTGCTTACATTATTGGCTCGCCATCCTCCTATTTCTTCGCTGCACCATAAAGTTTTGGTGGCAGTAGCTGTTAAAACTTTTCTAAAGTTGCTAAATTAGCAAGGCATTTGATAAATAGAATATACGAGTATATCGAAATTTTACAGGGATCTCATTATATGAGTTTTTTTAGATACGATTTTGCCAAATAAGTTTAAGTTTTTTTTTTACGATTTTTTCGTTCTTTCTCAACACTCGAATGAACAGCAATCTGACTTGTTCTTAAATACTTTCTTTGTTGAATTTCCAGTATTATCAATTATTTTGCAGAAAACAGAAACATTTGTCATTCGTATTCATTAAGCTCTAGGCTGAGAAGTAAAGCGTAAATATTACGCTTAATTAGGAAACTTTTACCCTGTACCATCTGCTGTTTTATATAGTTCTGATACTTTTTATCCTAATTAAATGCACAATAAAATAGAGGAAACCTTCAAGCCTTAAATGACCAATAGCATAACACATGTTTAAAACAGTTATTTGCAATTTGTTATTTATATTAAAGAAAGTTTATGTCTTAAGTCTTTTGTTTTAAGGCAATAGTCGCAGATGAACAAATCTGTAAATATCTTTAAATTAACTAAAAAGTCTAGCTAAAAACTAACACTAGCTAAAGAAATTAAACAGTTTCTTTTTCTCAACTCATCTTTAACAAATGAAATAATGATGCCTCTCGTCAGCAAGTGCTTTTTGCAGTTAGCTTATCACTCTGTATGTCAACTTACGTTTTGACTTTATGAAAGACCAGCCCACCAGCATATAAGTGTGTTATAATATTTAACATATAAACAAACACATGCATAAATAGTGATACATTTAACATACAAATACACCAACACACGCAGTTGTGTGTAAATAGTTCCCCTCAATTGATAATTACAGAACAAGCCCAACCCAATTGCTTATGTATAAATATCATTATGCGGATAACAGAAGCCAACATGTTTTAGACTTCTTATGTTTCTGTTTCTTTTGCTTTTATTTTGTCTTATGATGAGAATAACTTAAACAGTATAAAGAAGACAAAAAAGCAAAAATAAAAAACGTTTAAATACGCACACTTACAGACTCATAATTCCCAACATAGCTTTGAAAGAAAATTTCTTACCAAGGTTTTATTATTTGTTGTAGCTTTTACATAGACGTGTGTATATTTATGTTTGTTGGCATGTATCCATGAATGTTGTACTTGTTGTAGTCAGTCATATGAAAGCAACAGAATTATAAACTATGGCGTCGTCGTTGTGTTTTTGTTTTATTTTTTTTTTGTAAATTTTATATCTATGATGGTGATGAATTGTAATTATGTTTACGTTTTTAACTTTACATTTACTTACTGACTTTCCGTGGATAAGATAATCAGTCGGTGTTGTATGTATTTATGCATGTATTTATACAGAATTATGAATGGTTGTTTTCAGAGTATATATATATATATGTATGTGTATAGTTTTTTGTAATACTATTTCTTTTTTGTCTTTAAGTTAGCGTAAATTATGATGGCGCTTATAGTTTATTGTTTACTCCGTTGACAACTGACAAAGACATCAGTAAAGAGTTAGTCAGCCAACCAGCCTACTAACCAACCAGTACAAACTTTATTATCAATTTTGTTGTTTTTTCACTTTATTAATATTATAAAAAATTCAAATCATGCGCCATTTTGTTTGAGCCAGACTTTAGCTTTTAGTTAGCAAAATGGTTTTTGTTGAATGAAATAAGTAAGCCTAATAATAATTAAATATGTTGACTTGGAGATTTAGCTTTAAGAATATTACTTATATAAATACTTATTACATTAGTCCATAAGTATAAATATAAGTTTATTTGTAACTTTGCCATTTATAAGATAGGGAATTTAGTAAAACGAATGAATCGATTTCTATGAACTTATTTTATAAATATGAATATAAAACTTTATGCCATAAAACAATTCCAAAAAAAAACTAATTAGTTAAAATTAAGGGGTTTTTAACAAGAACTTTATTATATATATGAAAATCATTAAAATTTTTATTGTTGTGGAAAGAGTAAGGCTTGATAAATATAAATGCTAAATAATTTTTTACAGATATCCACCGTGACTACGAATATAGATGTCTATTCATTTATCAACATTTTCAACCACATTTTGGCAATATGGCGGGTCTATTTCGTTAATAACGACACAGATTTTTAGTTTCAAGGCTGTTATCGATTCGATTAGCACTTTATATTCTCTATTATTATTTCATATCCAAATCATCAATAATAGGTCAAAATTGAGTTGTTAACATCTCTCGATAGTGCAAAGGCATTTGCACAATTTGTTTCTCTTAAAAAGCATACAACAATTCTACTCAAATAATCTCCAAATAGTTTATTTTTTTCCAATTTATGCAATACTTATAACAAAAGATCTATTTTCAAAAACACTAGTATAATATTGTCGTCTAATACGTTATTAGCTTAACTAAATATGTAATTTATTGTGCATTAATTTAAATCAAAAGAAAAAAAAATGTGACAGGTTTTTAATCAAATGACTGACTACAAATTTATATTTAAACTAAATTCCAACCATAAATAAGGTGTGGGAATAATTACCACAGATAAAATGTCATTGTTAAATCATTGTTTTAAATTTGAATTTTAAATTTTTATTTCTATATATTAAAAAAAACTGTATGCAATTAATGGAAATGAAGAAAAAAAAGAACAAAAAACTAACAAAATAAAAAAATTTAACGGTTGTTAAAGTTATCATAATATTTAAACAATAGTTAGTTTTATATTAAATTGTTGAACAATTTATGGTTTTTTGATGATGATGATGGTTGCAAGTGATGAAGGTAACACAAGACATATACTTAAGATAAACTTACAAAATATACGGTTTCTGGCAACCAAACCAAAAAAGGTGGTGGTGGTGGCAGAGTTGCTGGCACTCTTAATGCCTGCTTAAGTTACCAAACCACCAGCAGTAAATAAACTTACATACTAACTATAAAAAACAGCAGCTGTATTAAATGTTGTTACTACAGCGTATTTAAACCATAAATTGTTTTTAAATACAAAACGTAAGAAGAAAAAAACCAAACTATTGATAACTAACACAAGTTTTGGCAGTGGCAGTTAGAAATAAATAGCTGGCATGTTGTTTGGTGTATAAACAACAAAACACATATGATCATTATTATGAAATACAAGTTGTTTTCTATTCATTCCACTGAAAACCAAAATTTTAAGAAAAAAACTATTTTGATGAAAATCTTTAAACAAAAACAAAAAAAAAAGGCTGCCGAATTTTTGGCAAAAAAAAGAAACTAGAAAATTTATATTTAATATACGTATTTATAAAATAAGGCGGTAAAGATTTAAAAGTATCATTTGGCTTTGGTTTACATAAGCTCATAGAGCAATAAACAAATGTGTGAAAATTATTTAAATACAACAAAAACATTAAGTAGTTGGTTGTAGTAGTAGTTATTTAAAAATATTTTGTTTTTACAAAAATTGTAAAAAAAAATTAAAAAAAAGATTTATGTAAATTTATGAGCTGCTGAAAAGTAAACGTTTTGAGTTTAGTTTTATTTTAGCTTTTCTTGTTGCTATTGTTGGTTTTTGTTTAAATAAATAGAAAAATATTTAATGTCAGTTTAAGCAAGATTTATTAGAAAATTTACTTAGAAATATTTTTGTGACGAAATTGTATAATTTATGTTTAGTAATATTTCGTTTAAGAAAATTAACAAGAAAACTAAAAAATCAATATAAAAATGTTTATTTTCAAACACCAAAACTGATGGAAGGATTTAAATTATAAAAACGGAATAAAAAACAATAGACTTAAGACACCTACTTCTAGCTGTAGTCAAGCTAATTAAATACAATGTTCGTATATTTTATTAAACAAACACTTCAGCTAATTAATTAGCTAATTATCATATACTTATACAATACATATAGGTATATAACAAAATAATTATTTTTCTTACATACACATCTAAATATATTTTACTAAATTTTCCAGCCATAAATAACCCCCGGAATGTTTAAGAAATTAAGCAAATTATTTTTATTTCCTGTTGCAATACCTTTTTGTTTTGTTAATAAGTTTTATTGTATAACTAAAATGCGGCAATTATTCAAAGCTTAACACCTTAACTTTTAGTAAAGCGAAATTAAAATAAATAAAACTGCACCACCAAAAAGATTAATTACGTTAATCCCTTGAAAAAACATGTAAATTTATATAAAAAGAGAACTGCAGCCATAACATTTTTCCTCTAAAACTATCCCACACAAAATGTTTCAACAAAATTACTTAACGCTACATTTATTTTAAGACAATTAAAAATAAGTGTGCTTTTTAACAAGCGTGTTCTTTTTTTTAATTTTTTGGCAAGGAAAATGTTCCCTGACAAACTTTGCAAAATTAACTGGTTATTTTAATGCAACATTTAAGTGTGTTTGCCTTTTATCTACATTTTTTTCTTAACAAATCTTGCTGGTACTAATATTTAGATCTATTGCTAAAGATTTATTTAATCGCATCTTCATGGAGTGTGTGTGTAAATATGTTTGTGAAAGTATTTGGTTGGATTAATGGGAAAGATTGCAATCTTTGGTAATATTTTAACTAGTTATATAGCTAAAAATAGATGTAAACATTTTTGCAGAGTTATTTTGTTAAAAAAAAAAATAATTTGGGTGCTGCAATAAAAAGATCTTTCTAAATCGTCGTCTCCTTGCTGATGATGAGTTTTGGCCTAGTTTTAGCCAAATACAGTGTGTTACTCTATATACTTAGAAACTATTTTTGTAAATGTAAATAAGACATTAACTTTTATTATCCAATTTTAATGCGATATCACTTCAAAAGAGTTTTTAATTACACATTCACATTTAATTCACATTTTACTTATATTAGAATTCAATGTGTTCTGACTAAAATTTATTTGGACTACCATTAAACTGTCGATCTCAAATCTATGGGTGTTTCTTAAAGAACATATATACTCCAAACTATAAAAAAATTGGCAGAATTACGAACAAAATCCTGAACATAATATCGACAACAGTGGTCCGCATAATATCGACAAATTCATGTGCGGACATACAATTTAACATTGAGTGAACAGATTTCAGTACACCCACCCAAACCGATTAGCCCACAACATATTAAATAAAAGTGACTATTTTCGACTAAGAAGAAGGAATACAGCGGAACTAAGTCGAAGACAAAACAGAAGAATGCCTACTTAATATATATAATCAACAATCGTCAAAGAATTTTTGTCCGGAACTGGCTGGACTAAATAATTAAAATTCATTAATTATAAAATTTTAAATATTTATTGTTAGTTCATTTTTTTTTCAAAAGTAATGAAAGTTCTATTAAAATCATGTATAGCGATTTTACTCAGTTTCATATATTGGCTTTGTTAATTATCCAAATTACCGCATTTAAGCTAGAGAAGCCACATGTATTTATAGGAAAATAAGTGCATTCACAGCATGCTTGGTGCAGACTTTTAATTTGAGGTAGGTCAGATTACTAACTATTACTGTAGCTCGATATGGCGACATGACAGAGTTTTTTCTGCCTAACTAAGTTGACATTGATTATAATTTTGAATCATAATTCTGTGAAAATTACCAAGTTGTGACTGTTACTGGTGCTCGATATTGCGATATTTCAATAATGGTTTAAAGAAGACGGCAAAAGAGTGCAATTACACCTTGAAACATTTCTTGGTTGTGTACTCTGTCGTTACGTTGACCAGAATTTGACCCATAGAAAGTGCAATTTAATTGTATTATATTACTTTTCATGCGGATATTTAAAGTCAAGGATATATGACAATAAGTCCATTTTACATCAACTAAGTTCCGGAACTTTCGCTTTCTCATTATGAACTTAACTAATACTTGCTCGCTTTCGGAACACAGGTGTTTATGGTATTTGGACAAAACATTGTTAACATTCCGGCGAGGCAACATTTGATGAAAACTTGAAGAGTATTACGATAACAGCGATTTGTCATATTTAATTTAGCTGTTGAAAATCTTAAACTTGGTGTGTTTGAAAATGTGGAGAGTCCACAGACTTAAGTTAGCGATAGACTATAGAAAATTACTGATTTTTTTTGCTAGTGTAGGATGAACTGTGTACTGGTTGCTTTGATTCTCTTAAGATTTATTTTAAAATTCTGTAAAAATCGATGTAATACAAGACATTCGTCGTCTGCGTGGAGGCAGCCATTTAAATACTAGATTATTTAGATAAGAAAGGAGATATATAGATAGTGAAATAATTGAATTTAGTAAAGCATCGCTTACGCTGTTTTAAGAAAACTAAAAACCATTGGCAATTGATTGTCTAATGAACATCACACTGATTCTTAGACTCAGGACATTAACAGCATATGATTCATTTACATACAGATGATTATCAATGATGTGCCAAGCATATTAGTGTTAGTATAAAATATTTCCTCTTGAAATCTTTCCTATTTGCTGCAATCTATTCAGAGATATTCAGGATATTTCATTACAGCAAGAACTTCATGTGTTCAGCATTTATAATTCATTGATATTATACATATCGTCGTGGTGAATGCAAAAGGCTGTATGTCAAAAAAACTTAATTTGGTTTTATTGTAGTGTTGTAATCAAAATTGGGCCTCCTATAACTGCAATTTATCTTATGCTGTTTAGCCAATTAGAAGAGACCTTTTGCGCGCTATTGCAATATGACGAATGTTCAGTATGTTTCAATTTTTCTCAGAAATATTCAGTTTTTTGTCTCTCCTGCAAAAGTATGATTTTGTGACAATATTGTGTTCTTTACGAAAATCACTTTTAGTAAGAGAAAAATTCACTATTAGATTCGATCTGTAAGTCTATGCAATAATATGTCCAAAATTATATTACCTTTAATGGAGCCATATTTGTTTGATGATTTCGATAATTTGATCAGTCCAATCGATATGTCTTTATGTGTTTTGACTGGATGGCGCAACATATCTCAAAACACTCAGACTTTTAAATATGGTAAACAATTCAGGACTTAGAATGTAAGAATTGGTGCCTGGAGAATATTTGTTGTGGAATAAGGCGAATCATAATATTAGTAATTAAACCTATTAGCTCAGTTCCTTTTGTCAATAGTTTTATGGGATTTAGAAAAAAAATTGTCGGAAATAGTCAACACAAGAATAAGGAGACAAAATATTTTTAGCTAGAAAATAGTTTCCCTAGCACAAGCAAAACTTTAATTTAAAAATTTTTGACTTTATTTTTAATAAAGTTCATAATTTAGCAGTTCTTTTATAATGGAACTAAATTTACTAATATTATAAAAAAAACAATTTGTTCCACAATCTCTTCATTAGAACTGCCAAAGAATATTACTGCATATAAAAAGTAACACATACAAATAGTAATTTAACAAAATTCCTTTGCATTTTTTTTTTCTTATTTCTATCAATTATTTCTCTATCTTCCATTCGAATTCCCAACAACTAATCAATTGCTGAAATCACTGAGCTGTGATGATCATATTGCAATTTTCTTTATTGTTTTTTTTACACTTTGACTAACAGTTGTGTTACTGTTATGCCATCTACATAAAGGTTTCATTTTCCATTTAACCATTTTTCATGACAAGACCGCCAGACCTCCATAATATATACACAACAGTTATTGCTCATGGTTTATTGTTAATAACAAATGTGGTTGACTACTGGCATTTTCAGGAGAAATAATGCAAAGAGAATGGAAAAATAAGAAGATGATGAAGAAAATTTAATAATTAATAAACATATGTTCAATTAAGAGATGATGCTGTAGTTACAATGCTAGACGTATATTAAATTTCTTTATAAATAAATATGATTTTTTTGGGGTTTAAAATTTTTACACTTACTCCTTGTGAACTGGTGGAGTAGTAAAATAAATAAAACCTAACAATTTCCACATCATCAATTCTATGTTGAATATGAGGTTAGAGGAACGAATAAAAAATACAAAATTGTTGCAGAACAAAAACAGAAAAAACGAGAAGTAAGTAAAACCTAAACAATACGCAGCAAGACGCATGATTAACCAGCTTATAGATGATGAGGCCATAATATAAAGCCAGCATAAACCATTACATACACGAGGACAGACAACAACTTGGCTTAAAGCTTAACTAATCGTCTAAGTGCGAAAGATGAAAAATCAGTAACAGTAACAACAAACGTTAAGAAACTCAGTAAAAGAAAATTGTAATTGGTCATGGTTGACTTGGGGAAGCAGTACTAATCTTGGTTTTCTTAATGGCATTTAAAAGCTTTAAAGTGAATTTTAGCTTATGTTGTTATAGAAATTAATAGTAAATTATTACTTATTACTTAATTATTATTTTGTCCTCGTTTTTCTTGAATTCTTTTGATATGTTTAAATAATCTTATTGAAAATATTTAAATTTTAATGGAAATACTTGAAAATATATTAATCTCTATTTAAAAACTATTTAAAACACAGATCTAAGCTCAAGTTCACTGAACACAATATAGGGTACAACCATGAAAATCTAAAAAAACTAAAACGCCAAAAAGAACTAACTGCTTGTTAAGCTTTAAAAAGAGGAAAATTCTCTAGCATAAGACAAGAATTTTCCTCTACACAATGTAAATGTTTAAATGGTTGTTAAGGATTTTTTTCTTCACCACTTTTTCCAAATGCTTTACTACGACTAGTATTTGCTGTGTGGCTGAGTGGCTGTGGTTTGGCATGTGTGATAAATCTCGTTCGAAATTTTTTTTTGCTATGGGATTTCTGTTTACTTTTTTTGTTAGCCAACAAAAAGCTGCATGTGTGTATTAGAAAATTCTAGGATAAATAAAAAGCTTGTTAGAAACTTACAAAAAAAAAAACGCACCTCTTTTTATTTTCTTCGTTTTTTATTCTTTCTTTAAAACAGCACAATTTTGATCAAAATGTTGTTTTAAGTTTAACTAAGAATAAAGGAATACAAAAACCAAGTAAATTGTAGAAATTGCTACGCATTGGAATGGTGTTTGCAATGCAGTAACAACAAAATGTACAACTGTTACAGAATAAAGCAAAAAATAGGTAGAAAATAAAAAAAAAACGTCCTGAGCGTCATCATGCCACGAAATGTAGACACACTAAATAGAAAAAAAAAACGTGAAAATCATCATCAGTTAGATGCATCAGCTTTTCTTAAGCAAAAGGTAGGTAGCCTTTTAGTTAGTTTGGCATCATGTCTTTTTAAACATCTACCAACTACTCTGGTTTGTTGTGTTTTGTTTTGTATTTTTATTTTATTTGCTTGTTGTTATTGCAGTTGTTGTAACTGTTGTTATTATTGTGCTTATACAGGCAATAATAGAAATCAAACATCTTTACACTAAGCTTAACTAGCAATTTACAACACATATTACATGCAACAATAGGCTAAATGCTTTATGATCTCTCTTTTGTTTGTAGCTCTAGCAGTTATTGTTCTTATTTTTTGTTGTTTTGTTCCTTGCTTTTTTTTTTGGTGTATTTGAAAGAAAGTCAAGTAGATTTGTTTATTCTTATTATATGTATTTATGGATTATTTTGGTGACATTGCGATAGCGATTACGTTTGCTATTGCCATTGTCAAATTTCTGGTTAATCAAGCGAAGTTCGTGTCTTACGTCTTTTGTTTTGTTATATGTATGTATAGCCTAAAGTTAAGACTACTATAATTTTTGTAAGTTTTATTGAATTTGTCATAATTTATGTAGCAATATAAGAGCAATATACAACAGAGAGATAACTCAATCTTATTTGTAAGTTTCCATCAAAGTGGGTGTTACCAACCACAGAGCATTTAGTTGTCAATATTACATTATTCATATTTCATTTTTTTTTTCGCTGTTGCCGTTTTTGGTGTTGTTGTCGTTGGCTTTAAATCCAACCCCACACATATATATTATTTTAAAACTACTGCAAGAATCACAACTACATCTTAGCTTAGTATCTGCATACAATACTGCTGCTACTTTCATAAAACATCTTTCACTATCTTAACATATGTATCTTTGAGTGAGTGAGTTCGTTTTTTTTTGTTTATTCTTTTCATTTTGGCTTATGTTTTTGTGCCCTTAAACTAAAATACATTTTGATAATTACTGTAATTTGTTAAAAGTTGCTCATGTGATTTTGTTCTTGCCTGTTTTGTTTTTCATTTTATATACTAAATATATTTTGTGGTGTTGTTTTTTATGTGTTGGCAAGTGTATGCAGTGTTTGGTAAATATGCAGTAGTTTTGCATTTTTCGTATACATTTTTGTGTCTGTGTTTATATTGTAAGTATGGATCTGTTTTGTTTGTGTTAGTTTATTTCATTTTTACTTAATTATTATTTTAAAGTGTAAGTTTGACAAATAAGCTTTGTAAAACTGCTTCTTGGAGGGGTTTTATTTTGTTTTTGTTTAAAAATATATTTATTGTTTTCCATAAACCTGATGGCATATAATGTGCCTGATGATCACTTCTTCGCTTAGCATTTCATGAAATTTGCGTTTGTTAAGATAACGGTATATATTACAATGTTCTTATTATATAATTTTATTCAAATATATATTTTATTGAAATATTTTTGATTAAAGCATACCATCATTTTACCTAAAGCAGTGTGCGTTCAAACTTAATAATGTAATGGATTTAAACGTACAATTTGCTGAAGAAAACAACTTGGCATTTAATTATACTTCTTGTACATGTTTAAGTTGGCGAATTCTAAACATTTGATTTTATATGTTTCTGATAAAAGTTTAAGTTGACCAAGTTAACTTTGCTTTGCTCAATATTAATTTATTTGAGTACGAGTAAGATTATTAAATAACATTTTAAATTTATTTGAAGCCTTGCTGCCTGTTTACCATTAATAAAAGTTTATTAAGTTTTGCGCTATATTAGCTTTAGAAAAGGTTTATATAATTAAAATGTAGTAATCATGTAGTAAAATGTAGTAATTAAATAATAAACATTACTAAGGCATAAATTCTTTGTTTTGAAGGAGTCAAAAAACCTTTAATGCATGTAATAATTTCAATAATATACTATATATTGACTATGTTTAAAAGAAAGCTACATTATCATAGCTAATATTATTATATTAAAATTATACCAATTGTTATTAAGATTGTTCCAACTTAAAGAAAAATTCAAAAATTTTTACATCATTCAACAAACATGTTTAACATTACACATAATTTTGTGCAGTTTTTGTTCAATTCAATTGGCCCATACAATCAAATAGTATTTAGTTTTGATTTGTTATGAGAAAATATATAAATTATTCTACTTTTAAATTTTAGTTATTTTACAAATTATTTGAGCAATTAAAATAAAATTTATGATTTAAGTCTTTTAGTCTCATCTCCTGTAATATATTGTTAATAATTTTTATAGTATAGTAAATTTTTTTGTTGTTTTTGAAAAAAAATCATTGTACACGAATATAATAAATATAAAAGTGTTTGCTAGCAATTAAAGTAAAATTATCATAACATACGGTAATAAAAGTTAATAAAAAACGGAATGAAAGTTTTTAATATTTTGTAGAAAGAAAGCTTAGTAAAGTTAACAATTCTAAGAATCTTGTTTTTTGAATTAGCGCATTTACGAGTAAAATCTTGAAATCAGAGAATTCGGTTTAAAAATGTTAGTAACTAAAATAGACTCGAATGTTATACAATTCAAGTGCACTCGTTTACAGCTTATTTTATGCAGTGTAATTTTTGATTTTACACCTCCAAAAAATGTTATAGTCTAACAAACAAAAAACATTTACTGCAACAATGTACTTTTCAATATATTAAAACAAAAAAATGCCCGTTTTTACATGTCGCAGCTTTAATTTCTACTGTACCGATAGCTTAACTTTTTTTATACTTTTATCAATATTTTCCGTTGAATTGTGAGTCTATTGTAATAGCGTGTTCAGATATGAAACTTAATTGAGTCAATATTCGGTTAATTGACAATATTATTTTAAGTGTTCAGGCATACGCAATTTTCAGCTTACTCAATAATCATTTGACAGTTAGAAAACAATACAAAAATACTCTAAATGGTTGTTGTGTTTCTATGTAAACAAACTTACCTTCACATTGATTTTTTAATGATTTCTTTTGTTTTCTTTTGCCATTTTATACAATTTTGTTCACTAAACACAGTTGTGAACAGTGTTGCATTCGAAATCTTACTCAATATTATAACAATTTCGTACTTTTTGCGCAATAATTAATTGAGATTTAATATGGAATATTGAGCTCAATAATGGCGTTAATTAGAAAAAATAAGGGAAATCCAAGGCTATAAGCTTCACTGGCCTCCAAAGTTAAAGCTGACCAGGATAAACAATGTTGCATTGAAACTGTTCGTCGTGTCTTACGCCAACATGATTTTACTGGCCGAGTTGCATGCAAGAAATCCGAAAAACAGGCAAAATTTCGCCAAAGAAAATGTTGGCAAGTAATCTGAATTTTACATATTCGGTTCAGATGGCATGTAGCATGTTTGGTGGAAACCAAATACAGAACTCAACAGAGAAATCTAAAGGCAACAGTGAAGCATGGTGGTTTGGGTCTGTATGTCAGCTGCTGATACTTGAAATTTAGCATTTGTTGAACCAACCAGGGACAAGTTTAAGTACCTTCAGATTCTGAAGGACAACTTGTTGGAAAGCGCAGAGAGCCTGGTTATAACATCGGATTTTCGATTTTGCAAGGATAACGATCGAAAGCACAAATCGGGTATTATGCAAACGAGGCTATCATATAATTGCCTACATTTGATGACACAGCCATAATAATTTATGGTCAATTTTAGAAATCAGCATAAGGCAACACAAGATTTATAACGGGGTCGAATATTTCGCCGTGTTTTATACAAAAACTGGTCGCACCTATGCCAAATCGTCTAAAATCTGTTGTAGATAATCAAAGCTGTTACACCAATTATTAAATAATGTAATTGCCAGTTTTAATTTCAAACCCACACGTCCCTGCACAAAATAAGTTGTGACAAAAAAAAAAACAAGAATTTTGTTGTTTTAATATATTATAATGTATATTTTTGTAATTAACCATTTTTGTTTGTTAGACTACAATTTTTTTCTTCTTTTCAATAACACCAATTTCTTTTTTAAATTCCTGTTAGTTTTTCTTTTATGAAGCTTTGAAAATAAAAAACTGCACGGCATAAAATAAGTTGTGAGCCACTGTATATCCAGATGAAAATCCAACATTTATCAGCATCTTGACTAATAACTGATGTCAGATCATTGCAAACTGAACATAAAATTAAAAATTTCTCAAAAAGTACATGGTTTGCAAATAATTTAATTTTGTTGAAGAAATTCCTATATTTAGTTACAATTATCACAATAAACGACAGTTCATTGAAACAATATTGCTCATATATACTATTGAATATATAAAATCTGAGCAGTCTGCAATAACTCAAGTTTCGTTTAGGAAATATTCCTAAAAATCCACAGCAATAATAAAAGCTGTAATTATTTCTTTGGTCCAACTAAGGATCCTACCTTGAAGTGACCAAGGTATTAATTTTATTCATGTATATAAATATCTTAAAATTAAAAACGAAAAATTTGGGCCTTTTGGAGTTTAATGTAGTACGTTTAAAAAGTTCAAGAAATTTAAGAAAATATTTATCAAAAGTTTTCGAAAGCGCGACGTTATCTTATTCTCCAAAATAACTGATAAACTTTAGCTGGCCTTTCATACATCTTGCAATAATTAAGGATATCATGAATACACAAACACTCATATTAAATAAAACTTTTTAACTTGATGAACTGCTTTGCATAAACTTCCTCATTTTTGTGTTTGGCTCTTCTTTGGCATTTTGTAAAACCATTATCAATAAAGATGATCATGATTCTGATGAGCTATAACAACATACATATTTCAAAAACAAAAAATAATAATAATAATATTGATATCGATCATTAGCTATAAGCAATGTGTAACGATTTTTGTCTTTTGTTGTTGCATTAAAAGCAAGAGGAGAAAAAGCACAACAAAATAAGTTTAAAAAATTAAGGCCCTTAAGCTAAATTAACTTCTTATAGTGAAATGATTATTATCATCAATATTTTACTACTCATACTTTACAAAATTTGTGTGTGTTTGCCTCTTATACACATATTTTCCGAACAAAATTGTAAAAAAAATCATGCATATTTGTGGCAACGTTAAATGAACACTTGTTGTTAAAGATTATGATCAATATTTTTTGTATTTTTTTTTGTTTTATTTTGCAAGCATTTTCAGCAATGTGTATGTAAAATATTTTTGAACTTACCCGTATCCATGGCTACCAATGTTAACGTATATTCAGCTTTTGCTTCGCGATCCAAAGAGCGTAATAGTGATATTTCACCAGTCGATGCATTTATACGAAATAGATCGGTATCACCTTCTTTTAGAAAATAGCGTACTAGAGAATTAAATGGTGGCGTATCAGCATCATATGCTTCCACAGTTAAGACATAACCGCCATTTGGTGGTATAACATTTTCCATAACATATGCCAAGTAGGGAGAATCCAAAAACGTGGGAGGATTATCATTAATGTCCGTAATAACGATGGCTATTTCAGCTAAATCATAACGATTCTCAAACAAGTGTGACAATTTGTTGCGGCCCTTTTCATTGTCATATGCCAAACCCAAATCGGCGGCAGAATCTTCCGCCTTCACTGTCAACACATAACGCGACTTGCGCTCATAGTTAAGATTTTTGGATACTCTTACAATACCGGAATCTTCGCTTATCATGAAATCACGATTATCATCACCAGCCACTATGGCAAAACGCACACGCCCATTGGCAGCCTCATCGACATCAGTAGCCCATACTTGCAAGACCATGGCGCCAATGCTGGCATTTTCTGCCACCGAAGAGGTATATTGTTTGGGATCAAAGATCGGCGCATTATCATTTTCATCGAGTATTTTAACATAAATATGACTTTGTGTTGATTTTTCCGGTTCCCCTCTATCTTTAGCTGTTATATTTAACATATAGGAATTTTTCATTTCTCTGTCTAGTTTGCCAGATACTCGTAGTAAACCATCTACAGGGCCCAGGGTAAATGGCAAGGAAGTTTCATCTTTTAATATGTATTCGATGTAACCATTTTTACCTTCATCTCTATCAACAGCTTTGACCACCATCACCACGGTGTTGAGGGGTATGTTCTCTAAAATCTCTGTTACATTTGAACTGAGAAAGATGGGGGCTTCATCGTTGACGTCTTTGAGAATGATGGTGACCTGAAAGGAAAAATATAATAAATTTAACTGGAAATAGTATTATTTTGTAAAGAAAAGAGAAACCAAACTAATAAGGAAATGTATTGCGATACCCTAACTTGTAGCTTAATGTGTTTGTGTCTTTTGGGTCTAAAATGTTTAAGGTATTTTTCAATTTATATTTGATTGAGTGCCAAAAAAAGTCCCTTTATCCACGTTTTAATGAATAGCCAGTCAAATAATATGCAGATTTCCCTTGCAAATTTTTCAACACAGACAAAAACTTATTTCAGTATTTTTTTCCAAGGCACAAGTGTCTCTCATTGTCATTCATATAATACAATATAGAAAAGTTCTATTCCATTCTTGTTGTATGTAAATTTTATTCTCAATTTTTTTTTTATTTTCATTGCAAGTGTATTGGAGTCTAGCCTTGTATATGTATGTATCTGTTTTATTTTAAATATTCTTCTGCAACATTGTTGCCATTATAAATGGCCAACATTAATTCTTGTTGGTGTTGTAAATACGTATTTTCATTTGTGTGATTCCTTTGTGCTCCTCATGTGCTACAATATCATTGTAAATGGTATGGTTTTAGATAATATCCAATACAGACAAAACTGTATTTCTTCATGCTGTAAATTCGAAACAAAAAAATATTGAAGAAAAAGCAAGGATTTCTTGATTGTATGAGGAAACAGCTGGATTTTTTTCAGTTTTATTTTAAGTATTTGATTTTTGAAAACATATTAATTATGTTTTTATAAAACATAAAATAATGTGTTTAATTTATTTTGTTAACAGTTATTATTGCAAATTACAGGAAAAAATTTATTCTCTGGAATCTGGAATAAGGATGATTTTTTGTGTGATGCTTGATAATCCAGCATATATTTTGAGGTATAAAAAACATTAAACAACAAAAGATTTTAAATTCGTTTAGACATACTCTTTTAGACTTTCAAAGAGTTGATAACTTTAATACTATTTTGAAGAATGAAGAATTTTTCGGTTCAAAGAGCTATTCAAAAAAATTAATAATGTTGGCATCCAAAATATATAAAAAAAGTTCGGAAAAATCTGAGGGAGACGATTCAAACTGCGAATCTTTAAATTTATTTGTCTTACTAATAATTTCACTTTTAATAAATTTTTTTCGTCGTAATTTTAACAGGCTTTTTAAATGATGATGTATTGACTTGTCTTTTCTTCCTCCTCGTACAAAAAGATGACGCATAAGTCTCTGCTGGAAAAGCTCTATAAAAAGAAAACTAACAAAATTTTAACAAATAAATTGATATCATTTAATAGAAAAACTGTTATAGTCTGGCCAACAAAAATAATTTATTGCAAAAATGTACATTTTAATATATTAAGACTACAAAAAAAATTCTCGTTTTTTCACGTCACAGCTTAACAACAAATTTTCTATTGTTTCCACGAAGTTCATATGAAACTAGTTTGTGTTCTATAAACCAAACCTAGTTCTAAAAGGCTTTAGTTCCTATAAAACTCTACTTAAGAATTACAATGTTGTTTTTGTTATAGCCGTACCAGAACAAGTAATTTTGGAACAAGTTTTAAAAATGTTCAAGGGATGTTTTCTACAAAGAACTCATCCAAATTGTGCTGACTATATAATTTACTATTAATGCTAGATATTTGACTTCTTTTGCAATTCCAGAATGCAACCATCCAAGCATGGTAGTCTGAATTCGTAAAGACTATCAATTTATTCTTTGTCTGGTTTACTCCAGAATAATCCTCCTAACCAAAGAAAGTAGGTTATTAAGCATTGATTCAATTAGTTATCGTAAGATGAAATGTTCCTCCTGATAAGGACCACGACATCATTTGCATAGGCAAATATTCATGATATTCTTGTTAAACCTGAAAAGATCAATTTAGTTCCAGTATGATATAACGTTAGAATAAATTCAAAAATCGCATATCTACGGTAAAGAGTATCAATTCGTTCTTTCACGGATTTGCACCGGAATAATCCTGTTGGCCAAAGGCAGTTGATTTCATGAATTATCGGAAGAAGATTTGTTTTCCCTAATAAGTAAATTGATGTCAATCTCGTTTGCAGCTATCTTTGTGGTCTTAAGCCTGAAAAAGATCCACTTAATTTGTCCTTGCGTTAGTAATTTCTACAATTTTTTCTTTCTTATAAAAGTATACTAAGCTGAATCAGCTGCTCCAACTTGTTGTATAAGTCGCAAGCTAATGAATTTTTCGCAATATTATTACCTTGATGAAGGGTATACAAAATAACCTTGGTTGCACAATATATTTCTTATAAAAGCCTATAAAATGTGTTGCTTTTTTATTTTGTGTGAGAAAAGTAAAAGATCTGCCAAAAATAAGCTAAAAGAAAAATTGTTTTAGATTTTATTTGAAAGATTTAGCGATTAATAATGAAGTTGTTAAATTACACAAAAATTAAAAGGGCTTTTAAATAAAGTAAAAAGCCGTTAAAACAGTTACACCTTTCGGTTTGAAACTAAAATTAATAATTTGTTTTCAACAATGTAGCAAGTAAAAGAGTTCAAATTTACAACGCTTTAATGCTCTGTAAAGCTAAAAGCAAAAATATGAAAAATGTTTAAAAAGCAGAAGAGCAATGAATTTAATTAAATGATAAAAAAAGTTAAATTTAAAAGTAATGCATGCAAGAACACCACTTTAACACAATAATTGTTATAAAATATTGTATAAAACTGAAATTAAAAGAATATAGAAATAAATTAAACTAAATCTTTAGCCACGAGAAAAGAGAAAGGTGTCTTTTTATTTTTACAAACAACTTAGCACATGCAGCTTACTTATGAACTCATATGTTTAAAAAAGGGCTTTTTATTTGAATTTCCAGATTTGTTGTTATTTTTTCCAACCAGTTCACATTTTATTACAATTCATTAAACATTATAAGGAAAAAAGTTATATAGGAAAAAAACGAACTTAGTAACTTGCTCTACAAATTTTTATATCAATGCAATATGTTTTACGTTTTACATGTTTTAAGTTCTGTAAAGAAAATGCCACAACATTTTAAGTTACAATTTTATACAACTCTTTTCTGCACTTATTCGTTTTTATTTATTTTTTTCAGTGCCAAAGACGATAAGCCTGACAACATTAATTTTAAGCCCAACTTTAAGGCACTACAACTTTGTATTTGTGTTTTTAAAATTTTATTCTTCTTGGTATAGTTTAGTTTTCTTTTTACCTTTATTTGTAGTCTTTATCAATACTCATTTATTATGCGTATTGTTTGGAAAAACATTCATACACTTGCATGATTTTTTCTTGATTAAAAGGACAAACAAAATACACACAGAAAACACCAGCAACCAGCCACGAACAATTCAGAGAAATTTCGTTGAATTACATTAAAATATTTGTGCCAGAAATTTATGTATTTGATAAACAGAAAAATTGTCTAAAGATTTGAAAAACCAAAATTATTTCAGGCTTTTGTTTCGCTTCTTATTTTTTTGGAGAGCAGTGAAATTATCTGATTTGTACTGTTCGAAATAACGGCATAATTTTAAGAAACTAATGATTAACTTTTTTATTTAGCATGAAATCTTATTAATTTATTTAAATTACATATTTTCTATAGAGCTGTTTGAAGGGTTGCTTATCGTTAATTAATTTGGTATGTGTTTTTTTTATATTTCTGGAAATTTGGTTATTTCATTAGCTTTAAAATGAAGTTGAATTTATGGTCATTTAGGTATAAAAGGCTGATGTTTAGATGTGTAGTTTTATATAATTCCTAAAATCAGTTTTTTTAGGTTTGATACAAACTTTATACATACCTCATTAGCTTAGACTGTAAATCTTTTTGTCTAGTATACCAAATAATTTAATATTAATTCTAAAACTTAGGTAGTTTTATTGCAAATTACTGCAACTAGAATATTTTACAAAATACTAACTTGCTTTTTTCTTGTTTTTATTTGCAAAATTTGTTTTAATTTTTTTTTTTAAATCTACAAAGTATAAAGTATAAGTTTCAAATGAAAAAAATCTTTCAATTTTAGAAAGTAAATCAAATCTTTATAATAAATAGAAATTTTAGAATGAGTATGAAAAAAAACAACATCAAGAAAATGCAAATTCCAACTATTTTAAATACGTAAGTGTTAACTATGCCACGCATAATACATACAAGTATCTAGAAAACAAAGTTAGTTGTATGTATATCTGGTGGTAATAACGAATTAAGAATACCCTTTGGAAAAAATTATGAACAAAAGTTTTGGTACAAAATAAAAACTAAACTGAAAACTTCCCTCGTTTTGATGCAAAATCAAGTTGAGGCAGATTATATATTTATTTATATGAATTTTTTAAAATCTAAAGAATAAGTGGCGTTTTTAAAAAAACATCATTCCGATTTTCAGTACGATTTTGATATTTAATATACATGTATTCTTATTGCAATACTTACACTGGAGTTGTATTTTTTAGCGCATGCATTGTTGGAGAGCCCGGATTTGGCATTATTATTAAACGTAGTACTTTGTAAGTTCCTGTGCTTATTGAATAATATTTTAGCTTTCTTATTGTTCAAGATCTTTGCTTAAGTTATGCTTATATCGTTTTTTAACATATTTTACATACTTTTTGAAAGCTTTATTTTTTTTGAAATAATTTATCCATATACATACATATCGTTGGTCTCATGTAGAAAGGCCCTAACTCGCTATTTTTTCGAAATTAGTTTTTTTGCGATTCCAGTGCATTTAACGCAAATACACCTCCTCACAAAAATTTATTGCAATAGTGTAAAAAATAAAGCTTTTATAAGCAGTTGTACAAAAAAAGTTTCGTGTTGAATATTACAGTTTCTATTATGTTTTTACCTTCTCCTGTAAAGTTTCAAATATGCGAGTTAGGGCCTTTCTACATGAGACCATCGATATACAGTCAGAGTCAAAATTTAGTAAACAGTAAACAATAATTTCTGTGAAGAATAGTATCTTTAAATGAAATCTATATTTTGAAATAATTATTTAAATATTTCTTATTATAGTTTATTTGACTTTTTTTATTAATATTCCAATAATTGTTTAAGCTACAACAAAGTAGCAAAATATCGAGAACAAAAATTTTATTTTATAAAGACCTTAAAAGAATTATTGGAATATTTATTTATATACAAATATTTCGAATAAACTAACATTTATTAAACATTTATCTGTTTCAATATTCCTTTTTTAAGCTAATCAGGCCTAAACTTTTCCAATGTAATTATATTTTTCTTTTACTGGCAGATATGCTATAAGTATTATCAAAGAAATGAGAAAATTGTCTTAAAAATGCAGTTAATATTTAGTAGACAGAACGTTAAAATAGAATGAAATAAGTAGAATGAAGTAGATCGTACATTAAGCATTTTTTTAATGCAATTATAAATAAAATAAAGTAATAATTTTGTGAGTACAGAGTTCGGAAATCTCTCGCACATGGCTAAAATTGTGAACTGTTCAATAAGTTATTGAAAGAAATAAAGCTCGAGGAAACACCAAAACTGCAAAATATACCAGTCGACCACTGTCTTGGAGTTGTATGTCAGCTGCAGGACCAGGTTATCTAATATTAATTGAAAGTACTATGAATAGCCGATACTATTTACAAATTTTAAAGAACAAATTTGAAACACGAGCTGAAAATTTAGGTCTTGAAACACCGTAGGTCTTTCAGCAAGACAAAGACCAAAACACACCGGCAGAATAGTATAGGAGTTGGTATTGTACAACGTGCCTAAGCAATTTAATTCACCTCCACAATCTCTACCCTATAACCCCATAGAGCATCTGTGGTAAATTTTAAAGAGGAATATCATAAAAAGAAGCATTCCATCCAAAGACGAACTCCGAAAAGCTTTAACAATAGAATGGGCAATATTACTAAAGATAAAATTATAGAAATAAAAAAGCGACTAGGGCCTGCAATTAAGCTGAATGGAGGACCAACAAAGTAATAACTTTTAATTTTTGGATTTTGGTAATATATAATGTGTTAAAATTTACATGAAATCAATTTCTTATTATAACAAAAATATTTTACTACATGGATGAAAAAGCGTGACTCTGATGTATATATATTCAAATGTCAAAAGAACCATTCAGTTGCCTTGGTTTTTTAACACCGGGTAGGAAATACTTTCCTTCATTTGATCTGCTTGCCATTTACACCACCACCTGTATTCAAAGTCTATTTTGGATTTACTCGACTGTGTACAGGAGAGGGCGAAGGTGGTTATCGGTGACAGTAGAGTATCAAGTTCTATTGATTCACTGCAATACCGTCACAATGTGGGCTGTGTTTCACTGTCGATACTATATAATGTCGATAATGAAATGTTCTGCTGTAATTAGGCAACTTGTTCCCAACACTTGTACGCAATATACGTTGTTTAATAAGGTCTCATCCATACATGGTCGACTGAACAGTGGATCGTACAACACATTATAGGGAAAATTCGTTCTTTAGCTGTACTATCCGTATGTGGAATAAACTTCCTACTGAAGTTTTGCCTGTCACTTTCAATATAGAAAAATTCAAACATATATTCACAAATACTACTCCCTCTATCCTCCTTTCCATAAACTATTTTCCTAGTACCAACACAATACATGCATTAGTAGGGGTCACCTCCTGTCCAAGAAAAAATATCAATTCACTGAAATAAAATGAAATTTGCTACCAAGTTTTTAAAAAGCTTTGTATTGTCACATATCGAACTCGTCCTAATATGTATGCTTAATTTATTTTAGAATTCTGCTACAGTCAATTCTTCCGCCATAACTTCCTTCGTTAAAGTGCATTTTACAATTGGGCAATATTCTCACAATAGTTCCAATTCATGACAATTAAGTCAAAAACTTTTCGTTATACTAACAATTTGATCATGGTAGCAGTCTCAAGAATGGTTCGATTTGCTACCGTAACAACAGATCGATTTTCAAGATTCCTGTTTAAAACCTAGGAAATTTCTGTAAAGCACTTGGCTTTACTTGGCAGTAATTATTTGGTGATACATTATTTCACTATGTTCGTGACCATGCTTTCTTTCGATTGTCAAACGTTAATTAGAGTTATAACAAAATTTCTACAATCAATCTACTGATGAAATTCATTGTCTTCAAACAAAATTGTCATACGAAAATTTTCAAATCCGGCTAATCTATTCTGTTCAATATGTAGTTATGAGTAGTGTCGAAATTGCATAACTAACATTATTCGGCGGTTTTATCGTTTCACACCAACCTCTTGACAAATTTAGTTTACTGCCTCCCTACAAAAAATCCATCAAACGCGATATTTTTTACTATCGATTACATTTAGTAGTAGCCATAGTAGAGTATGCGACAATAGTATGTAGCAGCATTTATCCTCTGGCCATATATGGCTTAAAGACAGTTTTGGTTTGGTCGTTGTTGTGGGTATTTGTTTGTATTTATTTTCTTTTAATAAATAGTTAGCAATTAGAAAATACATTAAAGTCTAAATGAGTGCTGTGTGTTGTTGTTGAGAGTCTGTCTCAGAAAACATTTATAAATTTATTTTGTTCTACAGTTTTATTTCTTACACAGTACAATAAATTTATATTTATACTAGCAGACAAACGAGGAGTGTGATGTGTTGCAATGTGATGTAGATGTTAAAGTTGTAAAGCTACTAAACGGATCTACATATATAAAATAGAAATAAAAAGTATTTGCCATTACTACTAGTTCCAACACATACGTAATGGAAGTAGTATTTGTTTCTCTATTTTCTATTAGGTCATTAAATGGGCTTTTGTTGGTAAATTTCATTCTTTTTTTTTGTATATATTTTGTCTAAACGGCTATCCAAAATGTACTATGTATGATTGTTATGGTGGCTGTATCTGTTGTTGGTTTTAAATGCAAATTTAATTTTATTACCCACAATTTTATAAGTAATGTTTTAACATTTATTTGCAGTTGCAATTTTATTTTCCTACAAATCTTCTTAGATTTTTATACCTATATACTCTCCCTCTCTTTCTCTTTTTATCTTTTACTTGTGTTCTTTTTGATTTTAATTTTGTTTGCTAACTATTTGCTGTCTAGGAATCCTGCAGCAACCAGTAATAAAACTAAGAAGTACATAGTGGCAGTAGTAGTAACAGCGTAGTAAGAAAAACTACTTTAAAGCATTAAATTAATGTGTTAAAATTTTTAATGTGTAAGTTAAACACTTTACCATCGCTCATCGCCCGTTATCTGACCTGATAAATATAATAATTAAATTTATATTTCTTTTTGGTTAAAGAAAACAACACCAAGAAGTCAACAAATATCTACATAGATTTTTACATATTGGCAATATTTATTGGCATGTACAGTGGTGTGCAGAATTGTTTTATATTAGGGCACAATAAGATTTATTTAACACAGCGTACAAGTAGTTTTTACGTGATAATCATGTATAATATGTGACAAATAAGGCCGCCAAAAATTATTCCGAAATCAGTTCATTTAATGTTGTATTACAATATGTAGATTTTGCAGTAATTCTAGAAATGACATTTACAAATTATTTTAAAATTTATTATTTATTTCGCTTTTTCGACCTTTACAATTATTCTATAATTTTTTTATATTGGCCTTATTGCTTCAAAAAAAAAATTATTTAAAATTTATTTTTAAAATTAAAATAAAGTACATCTATTTTGGTCCTCACTGTAGATCTTTTTATGCGGCAGATGCTGCTCGATAGATGCATATTTTTGCAGCCTTAATTGTTGGCTGTGAAAATAATTATAAAATGATTTTACTTTACATTAAAAATCCATTTCATTATTAGAGAAAACATTTTTAAAGTACTCATTAAAACTATTGCAGGGGGAAGCTCATAATGTTTTTAATTATAATAAAGCGGGTGGTGAAGAAAATAAACAAGTGGAGTCCGGTAGAAGCTGTGAATTAGTTTTGTAGACTAACAGGTAGAAACCTAGTAATAGGAATTGACTTTTTATGCAGTCGATAATCGACATTTCATAATTGATAGTATATTGACCTTAAATGTTATTAAACTCGGGTGTAGCCAGCAGGGCATGCAGAAAATATGTATCCTTGTTCTAACGAAATGGTATTAACAAAATAGAATTGCATGGAAATGGATGACGAAACATATTGTTTTACAAACATGAGACAGATTGGGAGGACAAAATTTTTAAATTCCATATAGCCCTGTGATACTTTAGATCATTGCGTCAACTAAAAAATAAATTAAAAAATGCACAAGAGTACTTTGCAATTATTTACAAACTTCTTTTACAACAAGTACATTAAATTTCGAAATTTATAGAGAAAAATGCCTTAGAACATTATTTGCTAGAAACTGAAAAACTAGATTGAAATAATAAAGTATATAAATAATGAAATGTATATAAGTTCCAATTTAGACGAAGCAATTTTTGTTGAAAATATTGACACAATTATTTCCTTGAAATTTCTTCGGTGTTTACACATCACAATATAATTGCTTAAATCAATCGTATTTTTATTTGAGAGTATACACACATTTGTATATACATATGTAAAATAAATAAAAGAGTAACAGATATTGCTAGTACAATCAAGTGTGCACTTATCTTATCTTCCAATCACCCCGATGTCTAAAAGGTAATCAGCTTAAAGACTTGCCTCGTATAAATTAGGACCTATAGTAGACCAAAATTGGTTCTAATACGAGAATATTTGGTTAGATTGAGCAGCCGTCTAAGAACAGAGCTCGATTGTGTCCAATGTTGGGTTAATTCAATTCCTTCCAGTGAACCAACCTGTGTTGTTAAACCAGAATTGCTAAAGGTGTTATTGGCTTCTAAATCGTCAGTAGAAAGAGCACCGAATAACCAAAAATTACCAACTTCAAGTTGCTGAAGTTTGGACAATAGCAGAAGAGTTGTCTCAATTTCGTTGTTACAGCTTACAGTCGGGGAATAGTGGCAAATTAACACTGTCAATTAATTCTCCTATCTACAATTTACATATTCCAATTATTTGTTGCATTTTTAAAACTTTTGTTTCAGAAAGAAAATACTGCATGTTGTCAACATGTTTTTGATGTTTATTTGGGAACATGTTGTTAAAATGTTGTCAATGAGACTGTTTACATATGGACAATTTCTATTTTTTGAGATTTTGAATATTTGGTTTCGAATATCATTCACTAAATTAAAGTCGTCACCTTGGTTAGCTTAGAAACATGCATTTTTTTGATAGAAATATGTTTGATTTAGTTTAAATTAAAAAAAAAAATACAATATGCTAAACCATTTATTGTGTGTAAGAATTTCTTCATAATGCTTATCTTTCATTTCATAAATACATTTTGAGCCACTTTTAATTTTGTCATCATTTATTTAATTTTTGGTTAAAACACTTTGATTGGAAACAAAACAATTTTGTTTTGTTGCAAGTATGATCAAAATTCTAGACAAATTTGGAACATTTAACCTTTCACACTGTAAACTAATGTTTACTATAAATTACTTAGGGTACGCTCACACTTGGCAAATATTTGCCGAAAAAGACGTAACCACTAAATTAAAAAAAAATATACAACAAATATTTTGTCATATTTTATTTGATGCTGTTTGATCATGCAAAACTCTTGTAAAAAACGTCAAACAAATTTGTGCTGAAATAAGTGGTCACATTTTTTTCAGTAAATGTTTGTCAAGTGTGACCGTACTATTAGATAAAAGTGTTTATAATTATTAAATATTACCTTGGCAATATTTACAAAATTTTTGTTTAGAAACATGTTTAGGAAAAAATGTAGTTCTTTTGAAAATATTGAAAAATGTGTAAATAAGTTTTTTTTTTTTAATTTAACTTTCCACTTTCAGACTGTAACCAAATGTTTACTAAATCCTCTACAAAAGAAATATATGTAGGGTATGTTTGGCAAAACCGACAAAATATTACACGTTTATTTTCTGTTTTGTTTATACACATTAAAACTTACCTGTACTGTTGATGATAAACGTTGTTGGGGCTCCTGAACTACACCACCGTATTGCTGTTGTTGCTGCTGTTGCAATTGCTGCAACTGTAATTGCTGTTGATATTGCAAATACTGACGACGTTGACGTTGCAAATTGTATGGCATTGACTGATATTGATTTACTCGTACATCATTATAACCATCAGCAGCAGCATCGTCATCAATATCATTATCGTGATCATTATGATCGTCATACATCATGGGGAATTCTTTGGCACAATCTCTTGCGGTTACAATTAAATTGTATGAACTTTTTGTTTCACGATCCAATGTACGTTGCGTACGTATGGTACCGTTTGAAAATATTTCAAAATCATTATTATCATCACCCGATGTAATCGTATACTCAATACGACCGTTATCACCTTGATATTGTATATAGAGGTTGTATATATGAAATAGAAAATAGAAAGATTATTAAATAAAAAAAAATATAAATTAAAAAAGAAAATAAGAATGAGACAAAAAATAGGTTACAAAATAAGCTAGTTAACTTACATAGCTACTTAGGTTATATTGGATTCTGTGGTTTCTGGTTTATAAGAAATTTTTCTGTAAGTGAGTTGATGATTGTTTTGGCAAAAGCCAACAAGATAATTACATTGGAAATTATGACGCCTTAGCAGTTCATCTTTTCATATTTATGTATACGTTAAGGCCTTTGAAAGCTCCCACTCACTAAAATATTGCTAGATTTGTTGGTATTTTGTTTTTTTTTATAAATTTCTAGCATCAACATGTTAACTGCTTGGCTATATAACCTTTTTAGCTTTCTTCTTTTAAATAAAGGATTTTTCAGTTTTTTACTTTTTTATATATATTAAAGTGAAGCTACTGTAGTCAGTTGTTGTCTATTGTTTGTGATTATGATAAATTGCTAAGTGAATCAAACATCAATTGAATTTAAAGAGAATTCTATTTAGGTAAAGGTACGACTACAATTGCTGGTTTAACCTATATATGGCACCATAAAGGCTTTCAAGGAAAAATACTAGTTGGCTGGGAATTTATTTATGTTGTTCAGCAGTGAAGTACTTAGATAATTATTGTTGAATTAGCAGAAGATTAATCTAGTTTTGAAATACCACCAGCTGGATGGTGGAATAAGTATTTATAGCCTTATAAGTTTCTAAAGATCCTTGTAGTTAAATTGTTTTAAAATGATCGGCTTAATACATTAAATATTTTGGGAAAAAAACCTGTGAAAATCAAAGCTTCTCTTTAAAAAGGAAAAACCATTTAAGTCGAAGTAAATTATTTTGTTTCAGTTAATAATTTTTTAAACAATAATCTATGCAAGTGTAAATTTAATTGTTTTTAAAACATTAATTGAAATATTTATTTTCAAATTTCAGTAAAACATGACCCTCAATGAATAACATTTGCCATACCCGTCATTTCAAGCACTTTTACCAAACCCCATTTCTGCCTCAACTTTCATAATCTAGCTTTACCCCTTTACTGAGGAAACAACAATAAAAAAATATCCAATCTTTAAAAGAAAATAAGTATGCTAAGTTGTAAGTAATTCATAGTTAGTCCTATACTTGGCTTAATTTTCTATATACGGTTACAGTGAAAATAAGAAAAAAAAATATAGAAATGAATCTAGATTTTCTTTACAACACTTTTCTATATTTGTATATGAAAATTTCATTGAAATTATTTTCATTGATGTTAAGAAAAAGGTGTCAGCTATAAATCGTGTCTAGTCTTTTTTGCTCTCTTCCATACAACCAATGCACAGTGGGGAAGGTCGGTCGTTTTAGTACACGCAAAAACAAAACGTCACCAAAATTAGCGGAATAAAATTTTCCTTGATATTCTGTATGGGAAAAACGTGTCGATGTTTGAGTTCATAGTTTTCTCTGCTTATTGATGGCAGACAAGAACATCACTGCAACAGAGGAAGTCTAAATGAGACAAATTTATGTGCACACAAGAAATTGTTTGATGAATAACAAATTTATGGCTTGTCTATACAGGGGTTAAATTACTAGCCCGATTGCAAAATAATGTAGGAAGAATGCCTTTGGTGGGAGATAAGCTCACCTTGTACAGTTCATAACTTGTAGAAATATTAACAGATTTCAATGAATTTCACTTTCTTATATACCTATCTTCATATTTGTCTAAACCAGAGGTTGTTGACTTCGATATTCTGTCTTCCACCTCGTATTCCATTAGGATAGTCACAAATTTTCTACAAACTTATGTCCTTTTGTACGTTGCGTTCCTAAATCCTTTTTAAATCAGACTTTAAGTTTAGAAGATAAAGTTTTATTACCACTCCTTTTGCAGTTGACTCCACTGTACTCTGCTTTGTATAGCTGTTGTTATTACTTTATGCTTCAAAATTAAATTTTTCATCACTAGAAATGATTTTTTCTATTTTATACAACTTAAGCTAAACTTTTTTTTTTTTACAAATATTAAAGGTTTTTCTTTATATTTCGAGTTGTGTGATAATGCAGTCTAAGAGGGACAGCTTTTCGTATTTTCACTTAAAATGAAGTCTTGTTTTTTTTAAAGCTTAAATTATAAAACAATGTTCAACAACTGCAGCAGCAGCAGCAATGGAAGAAGAAACAGCAAAAAAAGTTGTTGTTTTTAGTCGGTCATTCGGTTAAATATGCGGTAAATGTTTTTGGTTGCTTATAATATATTGTTGTTGTATTTTATTGTGGTTGTTTTTCGAATGTTGTTGTTAAAAAAAAACATCATAAATAACAGTTATTCATATTATTTTTATAAAGCACACCTTTAAATGGCTGTTGCTGCTATTAGACGGTGTTATTGGTTTATAATTTGTTTTTCATATACATACATATATATAAGTAGATGGTCAACGAAATTAGAACATTGGATATATAATAAGGAAAACTATTTTAATTGAAGTTAAGAGGGATTTTATGGTGTCTGGTTAGATATATGAAAATTTAAACTATTTGATTATTTTTTAAGTTTTTCAATAATTATGGATGTTATTAAAGTGAATGGATTTTTTAAAAAATTACACTTTAGTTAGCATGTACACTGTTGTTTATGCGATTGCAGGTTTTCTCAAGTTATTTAAATGTATCAGCTATTGAAAAGGTATATGATAAATCAGTTCGCGTCCAAACAAATTTTAGGAGAGCAAAAAAAATTTAACTTTCTATATAGAAACCATAGAAATTTGTTCACGATACATTGTGATAACTTTAAAATCTGTAAAGGTATTTCATAACAAATTGATAATTTAAAAGTTGACATTATGGGGATATGACTCTAGGAAAGAAAAGGACAAGGTCGATCTTTAAATGTCAGTTGACATCGTTGGAAATGTGACTTCAGGAGAGTGTGAGCACAGCAGTGATCAATATGTTTATCTTCCAAGATTGAGATGAAAAAACCAATTTGTAGGTTTCAGGCAAAAAAATTCGCCATAAAACAATTTATTTAGTAGTCAAATATCAAGCAATCCTAAAATGTCTCCCACTACTATAAGGTTATTCAATTCAAAATTATTCAATTATGTAATATTTTAAAAGATGGACTTTCATTGGAGCTATGGGTAATTATTAAGAGAATATCATGAAATAATGCCAATATATCTTAGACATTTATGGCTGGTTCCATGAAAATATTTGGATAATTTTGGTTCTTTTAAAAATAAAAGACTTAAGTCCGTCTTTTTAGTTTCAATAAGGTTTGTCATTAAACCAATAGAGGTCAATTGTCAAATTGTATTATCTACAAAATTGCGGATAGTTAAATTACAAAGTTTACATCGGCAGACATTAACAAATCTGTTCATAGTCTGTTCATAAATTGGTATTATTTTAGGTATTTTTTTTCGAAGTTATTAATATCAGTACAAACGCATTATCCCCTCTCTCTTGCTAACGGTAATGTAGACTACAATAAAACAAAAGACTATTCATCTTAAGCATCTTTTGATATTATTTTCAAGACTTGAAAAGGCAGAATTTAATACAAAATCACTTTTTTATGAATTAAACATATTCAGACTAAATTACTTCAAATATATTTCTCATATATGCAGTGTCTTTAAAATTATTTAGATCATTTTTATTTCAACTACTCTCTATAAAAGAATAGTTCAAGTGGATGAAACTATAACTTTAACATTGTATAATCTATTTGCCGTTACCTAACCAGTACTTTTAAATAATACCACTATTCTTGTTGTACTGTATTTTTATATCCACCAGCAAAAGCAGAAGGGTATATTAAGTTGGTCATTCCGTTTGAAACACGTCGAAATATTGGTCAGAGAACCAAAAAATATATAAATTCTGGGACCTTATAACATTCTAAGACCTTATAACATTCTAGCCACGTGTGGCCGTTTGTTGAAGGCACGATAGAGCCCCGAAAACATTCTTTGTTTCACTGAAATGTATGGTAATGAAAATAAGAAAAATCGGTTAAGTAGGATTCGAGTAATATACCAAAGTTTTAGACAACCACGATATTTTTCAAATATTTTTTTCTATTTTCTTCAAATATAATGCAGATAATAATTTTAAATTTTACACACTTTATTTTTATTATAGAAGGACAAGTCTTGTTGAAAATGGTAGGAATCGGTTTACGATTTATCATAGTCCTCATAAAAATGTATTTTCGGAATATGGCTCTATTTTAAACAAATGCCTTTAGAATAGCAATATTCATACAAAATTCAGCAAATATTAGTTTCTCGAAAAGATAAATTATAAAACGCTATTTTTTTTGAATCGGCCCATATTTGACCAGCTTAAATGCTCATAAAAGGTTTATAAAAATTATTTTCAAGTTGAAATTCGATATGCTGATATAGTACAGATGGTGGGTATGTATATAAGATTCAGCACAGCCGAACATAAACCCTTACTTATTAATAAATAAATAAAATCACTCTGTTCAGAAAGGTTAGAGAATAATGAGCAATGGTTCCTGAAGTAGTTCGAATTTTTGTGGGCGATAAAACTGCTAAATATCCTAGAATTTAATTAGGTATAATAGTTGAAAGGAATGGTTTCTTTCTCGGTTTCCTAAAGTAAAATTGGAATAGAAAAACTGTAGGGCAAACTAGATTTTCTCTTTTTTGCCCAGACAGCAATGAGAAGTTTGTTTTGTGACAAATTACACTGTGGAACAAATTCTGGTTAGCAAAAGTTAGGCCGATTCTGAGAGTGAGGGAGAGGCCAAATTAGTGGCGTTTGTTTATGTTAGTTCGAACTTTTTTTAATCGACCTTCGAACTTTGCAGTCAAACGCCGATTTTCAGCATATTGTTTATATGACTTTTTGGTTATAACTCGTCGACTAATTTATATTTTTTAAATCTGTAAAAGCCAAATTATTGCTATAGACCTGTGCAACAATTTGCAAACAAACATATTTTCACTTTCTTAATTTGTGACCCCAAAAACATAATGACTTTTTTAAGACTTTTACTAATTCATAAGAAAACCAGTGCCAGTTTTTGCATAAATGCCAAACTTAAATTTCACTTAAATGAAACTTAAATCATTTCTAAAGAATTTCTACGGCTAACATCAAAAACCACAGAAATCATTTAAATAAATTTTGCAAAAAAAAAATAAAATACAAAATACATCCAAATTGATAGCTCATAAATAAAAAAAAACGAAAAAATTATGTTACTTTGTAAGCAGAGTATGAAAACAATCACATTTAACATACCTGAATCAATATCTGTGGCCATCACCGTCACAACAGGTGTTCCAATTGAAACATTCTCATAAATCTCCATTGAATAACTCATGGGATCAAAAACTGGTGGATTATCATTTAAATCCAAAACATTACAATAAACCGTCAAGGTGGTGGAGAGACTAGGTTGGCCATTATCTTGAGCTTGCACCACCAAAATATAATGTTGTATCTAAAATTAAATAAATTAAGTAAAACAACAATGTATGAAAAATGTTTTTATACATATTTTAATATAAATCTAAGTATAAATACAGAAAAATGCGTATTTTTTAATTTTATTTACCTCTTCATAATCCAAACGGGCTGTCAATGTCAAAACGCCTGTTTGAGGATTTAAACTGAATACATCATTGGCCCAATCAGAGATTACGGTATATGTTACCACAGCATTGTTGCCCAAGTCAGGATCTGTGGCTGCTATAATGCCTACTTGATAGCCACGTGGGGCGTTTTCAGGTATATCAAATGAATAAACGGGCACATCAAATTGTGGTGGATTGTCATTGGTGTCGGTCACCTGTCGCAAAAGAAAAAAACACAAAAATTAAAAACAAAATCTGTTACATTTGTTTTTACACAAACTAAATACAAAAACAAGCAAGCAAGCAAAGTTTATTATAAAAATAAAATAAAAAATAAATTTAAAATTATTAAAATTAATATTGTTTAATATTCGTCTGTTGTTGTTTTTTGGCTGTATATGGAATTCTTCAATTTGTGGCGTTTTAAAAACCTTTATTTTCATTGTGCGGTTTTTGTGGTTGCTAAAAAATATTATATTCTTTCTTCCAACACTTTTATTCTTATTTAAGTTTATTTTTTTTTTTTTGTTGATCATATTTTTTCATTCGCAAAATAAGCAGAAAAAATTGTGTATAAAGAAGTATAGGTGGAAACAGCTGTCATTTTGTATTCATGTCACGCATGCGTCTGCCAGACATTGTTGAGACTTGTCTGGAGTGGAGTGTTGTCTTACAGTTTAGTTATAAAAGAAACCAACAAACACATTAGCATCAGCAGCAACAATAGCAATATGAAATAAATTTATAAATACTTATATTGTTGTTTAGTACACAACAATAACTGCAACAACAACTACAGGAACATCAAAAGAAGTAAATAAAAAAGTGTTAACAAAACATGTACAAGTTTAAGCAAATCTTTTTGGCTTAAAAAAGCAAACAAATAGACTGTTTCTTTTTATTTTCTTATGATATTTTTTTTTTTCGTATTTTTCGTATTTTCATTTTGATTTTTTTGTTGCTTTTTCGTTATGTCAAGTAGTTGCATAAAGGTTTGGTTTTAATACATTTTAACAATTCCCTGCACAAAACCACATTTACATCCTCTTAGGGTGAGTCATGTAAAGATTTTTATGATTTTTGTGCCAACTGAAGCTTATTAGGATTTAAGCAACTTTTAATACACACAATTGTTAAATATATAAATATATACTCGTAAAAAGGGAAAGGTGTTAATTTTGTTGTAAAGTTGTTTTTTTTTTTTGCAAACGTCTCTCATTTTGATTTTCAAAGGTAAAATTGCGCGAAACAATTAAAGTTTTCCTGTTGAATTTTTAATAAATTTTAAGAAATATTGTAGGTATTATAAAGAAGTATTTTTTAAGACGAATGGAATATTTACAGACTGCATAATATTTATACAAACAGTATCAGATATTGTTTTGTAATAAGTCTTTGGTAAGTATTTAGTTGAAACCGAAACAAATTATTCGTCCTAACTAGTTTCTAAAATCTTCCAAGATATTTTTTTAGAAACATTTTTTATTTGTATTTATACAATATTTATGTATTTATAAACTTTAAGTTTAATGTTGGCGATGATTTACACAGTGGATATTGATTTACACTTTTATTGCTCGCTGTGCACACTTGCAAAGGGATTACTGAAGGTTGTTTTACCTGAATTTTGATTGGAAATGGTGTATATTTTAAAACTATTTCAAAATATCATAATATAGGCATTTAGTGATGGTACAATCTATGAAATTCGGATCATTACTTATATTTTTATATCGTTTTAAAAATGAAGTATATTACTCAGGTTTTTACATACAACGAATTTTGAATTTTAAACCTTAGGAAAACTTTTAAATCTAAAGCAGTGAATAAATTCCAAATTAGCATTTAAGTGATACGTATAGGAATACATAGAAATCTCAATTGTCTATTTTTAAACATTTCCGTGAGATAAAAATGGTTGTTTTCAAACTTCAACCCGATCCCAGCCAGCGTGAACTTTTTAACGATCCGAAAATTTTTCATATTTTTTATTAATAACTTTTAATGTTCTAAAAGTGTCAAAAAGTTATAGCCCTACTATACACGTTTAAGTTATTTTGGCTACGATAAGAGTATAAAAAATTGTTTTTAAATAAAATTTGCAACCAATTTAGACCGTTTTTCCCCATTTTTCAAGTATTTAAAATAGTCCAATAGCATTTACACTTGAAATTTCTATTTTTTAAGCAAAAAAAAAAAAAAAAAAAAAACATCAACTATTCAAACTATTTATAATATAGCCAATTTTAAGATTTATATACAAAATCAACAATAACCCCAGCTCCAGCCTCAATTGTAAATGAGAATTATAAACAAAAATATCTGCTGCTTTTTATTCAAGCAAATTGTTAAGGGCTTATGTATACAGACAACAAGCGTATTTATGAATGTATGAAAAATAAACATAATTGTAATGAAAATTTATGCGATAGACTATAAAAGGTCAACAATAGTTTCTTTTATAAATAGTTATACAAATAAAATATAAAAAAATATTTACAATGTTGTCTGAAGTATAAAATAATTTGTATTTACAATGTTGCAAAAATTATACAAGGAATTTAATCCTAAGCACTTATAGTTCATAACATATAAATATAAAATATGAAATAGAGTTTGTGAAAAGAGTGAATAAAGTCAGCTTTTAAACAAACTGAACTAGTTTTCTACTGAACTAAGGTATTTTATTACGCTCTTCAACACTTTTGCTTTGAAACTGTCATTGTTTAAAGAGTGTTTATATGCATATTTTTTTTTAATTTTTTTCTTATGTTTCATATGATCTTTTCCTGGATACTACTTCTTGGTTGGTGTATGTATGCTGTTTTAGGTAATTTGATAGCTTGCAACGTGTTAAATAAAAACGCCTCAATGATTACTTCAATGCGCTTCCCTTTTTTACTTTATTTCATTATAATGATTTTGTTTTTACTGCAAACAGCTTCAAACTCACTCACAAATACTCTCAAAAGCAGAATAAAATTTGCAGCAGCATCCAACAACCGTAAAATTTTATGCGCCCCCTACTAGCCAAGAAGTATTGTATGCGAATCCCGAAAATAAAAAAAATTGAAATATACAAAAAAAAAAAAAATAAACAACACACAACATTATGGACACATTTTAAAATATAACTAGTATACAAAAAGCCGGTATTTAATTTAAAAATCAACTCTCGCTTAGTGGAATGATCAGACGTTACTTGGTCAAATCGAGATGGCTGCTGGCAAAAAAAGGAAGAGAAAAATGAACGAAAACATTCAGCAAAGTAATAATGCTTTCATTGTGATAAAATCAGAATATGGATTACAAAAATGCACAAACACATTTACTTATTTATTTATATTCGTACATATTTATATATGTATATATGTATATATGTATATATGTATACTCTGTATAAAAACCATAAACCTACAAATAACATTTTAGCAGCAACAAATATTTAAAAAAAATTCTGGTGCTTGTGGTGATAATATTTTAGGTTTTTGGTGTTAAAAAAAAACTATACTTCGAATTAAAAAATTAATTATTTACCATAAACAAAAAAACTGTTAAGAAAGATTGCTAAAAGTCATATTATAAAAAACACACACCCTACAAGAAATAATATTTGGAATATTTTCAACTATTAAACAAATTGTAGTTTACATGTTATACTGGATCAGATAGATGATGGTTTCGAGATGTAAACAGAGAAAATAGATTCCTTGTGTCAACCATATTTATTGATAATCCAATGACTCGATTTTGTTGACAGATTCTTAGTTATAGCAACAGATTAATTACAATAAAGATAAATTGCGATTGAAAAACAGATAAATATTTATCACTAGATTTTAAATGTTGTTCCGTCATGAAGACTGTATCATACGATTGGCAACAAATTCAATTGTCGTAACAATGCTGTTTTCTCTGTTTATCTATAGTAAGTAAAAAAATTATTAACTAAAACTACTTCAAGGTTTTCTGAAAAGGTTGTAACAAGTTGACCACAGTCCATTTGCTAAGCGACTCTAGTACAGTTGGATAATGCCAACTAACATTCAGCTTTCGGTTCTCATATTGACAAAGTCTTTTTCAGTATAAATTGTACTAAATATAAAAATATAAATATAAAAAGTACTAAATTTGAATTGAGTAGATCCTTCTAAGGGATCTTTTGATTTAGATAAAAGGCATCGTATTAAGTTAATTAAATTTTGCAGTCAATATTCTAAGCATGTTCAATACATTTGGATAATGGAAACTGAGATTGAGCTCTCAGTTCTCAGATTACTAAGTCCTTTTTGTGTATAATATATCGTCACCGAAAATACCCAAGGAAGTAACCCTCATTATCATAGTTTTACAGGAGAAGCAAATAACATTATAAAATGAAAACTGATTAATTGAAAATCGCGACAAACTTCAGGTGACGATATATACATATCGCGATTTTCAACGTTTTTTGCTTCTCATGTAAAACTGCATGGGACGTAACTTCTTTGGCATAACAGTAGGCCATTATCGTCAAAAGCGATAGAAAGTTCTAACTTGATGATGATTTTGGCAAAATATGTGAAACAAACTTTGTGGGTCGTAAATTCTTCGAAATTTAATTGGATAGGGGGAACTGAGATTGTGCCTTCAGTTCTGCAATTTTTAAGTAATTTTTCAGTCTATGACCAAATGTATAAGATTTCAATTAGGTGGATTTTCAGAGATCTTTTGACATAATTATAAACGGCACATAGAGCTTGGGCAGTTCTACGGTTAATTTTTTGGAATTAAACTAATCTGACAATAATCTTCACAAACGATGAGTTCTAAATTGATCAGCCATGTAACATGGCGAACAGCAGTTTCTGTTAACATATATATCATTAATCGTGACACTGTGTCGAACAGAGATTTTCATCACCATTGATTGCCATAATTACGGAAGTCGTCAAAAAGAAAGCAGATTGTAATAGCTTTAAATTCTACTAAATTTTAATCATTTATTGGTAAAATCATCAGCATTTCCCTTTATCACTACTGCTCGAATACCTATAATAATGTTGCATCACTTTCAATGATTGATTGATTAGAGATACTGCTTGTATCTTTACCTATAGAATATTTATGAATGAATAGGAAGAAAACAAAAATATCATCCAGCCCTTCGAGGCTGCTTCGCTCTACAAAACTACAAATCATTAATGTTTTGGAGTAAATGATCAGACAATGTGTAAGCCACATTTTCCACATCTTAAACCAAAAAAAAAAGCATTATGGTTGGCTCTTTAAAAGAAACTCTACTTACGTAAAGAATTTGGCATGTTGTGGTCTCTCTCCAACTATATAAGTAGGATGATAAATGTCATGAATAAAGCTGAGATAGCCGTGTAAAAACGCATCCTTTATGAAACTAACTTCGCGAGAGACCGGAACTAATAAAGTCCTTTCAAGATTCTTCTATCTGCAAGACCACAAAGCAAGAACATCATAGAGTATATGATCAGAGGTCTCCTTCTCCAAGATAGAATTGTCCCCATGAAGGTTAAAAAGGATCGAGGCTGACACATACATATTAGAAAACCGAATAGACACAATCCAAGGAAAATCCAGTAAAAAGAGACGCTTGAATTTTTACTTTTACCACGCTAAACAAGCAGATTTGAGTAGCTTAATTTCCATAAAATGCAGATTTTCACTATGTATAAAATGTCTGCCTTAAACAACCTGAGAACATGAGCAAACAAAGCCCCTTATTTAGTAAAGAAATTCTAATGAACGTGGAGAGGTAATTGTAGTACGATTGGGAATCTTAGCTGAGTAAAATATAATGGACAATTACTAAGGATTGTCTGCTTATAAATAATCTCGGAAACCGATATCCATAAGAAAGCAATGGACCCTCCTAATAACAAACAGGTTCTCGCTGGAAATCCGTCAGACAAAACTTCACAAACGACTTTTCCATATACGATAATATATCAAGTAGTATGTTCGTTATCGATTTAAATGCAGATTGTATTTTAATTTTCTAATTTCAATAATGTTCATTGCAGAGTACGCCAGAAATATCGTACTGTGTACAAAAAATAAGCTGACAACATATGATTACTTTTCTCACAACTGAGGATGGCATCGAAGACATATAAGCAGAAATATCATTACCACAATGTATTTAAGCCTACAATTATAGTCAGATGTGGAAAAGAATAAAACATTCGTAGGGCATCTTTAGATACGACCACAGCAAACTTATGAATAATTTTGAACAAATTTGCCATGTTAAGACATGGTAATATTACTGGTATGTAAAACTCGACATAGTGTTGGAGCTGCCAACTGAAGTGTTCATAACATACTCACTTAGCAAAACTTTACGTTTCATCTACTCATCTAAACAAATAAAAGAGTTATTTCATACATACTGACAAACATACACTAATCTATATATATATAACTACATGTATGTGTGTTAAACACTATGGGCCTGTGCGACCATGATTCATAAGTGTGAAACATACAACTTTAATACATTTTCAATATTTTATTATTTCTTATTTAAAGGATGTCTCTTCTCTTGCTGTATTTAAATACTCAAATTCCTTTTGTTGTCCATGATAATGTTGTTGTGGCTGTTGTTGTTTTTTGCACTTTATTTCTTTTCAAAAATTGTTCAAGGTCTTTTGTATAGTTTACATTTTAAACAGTACTACAAAAAGCCGTAAAAAATTAAAGGATTTTGGCACACAAACCAAAAGACCTAACAAATAAAAAAAATAAAACTGAATTTAATTTTTTGTTTATGTGACACACTCTTCTGGAGATTTGTTTTTTAGCTCCGTGTTTTATCTGCTGTGTATTGGCGCAAAATAAAACCATTTTTAACACCATAAATACAAGATGAAACCAAATTGAAATTTATGTGATTTCTGCTTAAAATCTACCTTGAGTTAATGTTATTTTCAGTTTAATTTCATTTAAAAGTTTTGTTTTGTTTTGCTTTTTCTTTCTTTTTATTATTGTTGTACGAATTTCGCAACTTTGTTTTGATGGGTATTTTGTTGTATATTAATGGAATTTGTAGCTTAAATCTGTTGGCTTTTTGTAAGATATTTAACTAAAAGTTTTATTTGTAAATTTATTAAGGTTACATTATTCACACTTAGCACTTCATTTAAGAAAATAAGTGTGTGTTTAATGAATAAATTGTGGTTATTTTGTAAATAAATAATTTATTTGCTATATTGTTTTGTTTTTTTTTTTTTTTTTGTTTTGCTTGTGGAATTTAACAAATTTAATTTATTATATAGGAGAATATGTTAATGTTAATAAAGGCTTTAATATTAAATTAAAAGATTCGCAATATGCAGATGACCGCGAAAACGCTACGTTTCTCAAGGAGAAATGTTTAATGTATTAACGAATCTTAGGTAATAGAAAATAGCATAAATTATATGGTTTTATAATGTATCACAACTTACTAATATCTCCACTACAGTTTCTGTATGTTGCACTCCATCACTGACACGAACTCTCAACTTATAACTCTCCTTAATCTCACGATCCAAAGCCTCCTTTAAACGCAATTTACCCGTATCGCGCTCCAGAAAAAATTTGCTATCATCTCCGTTAACCAGAGAAAATGTCAAGGAGCCCAAAGTATCTGGATCTATAGCACGTATGGTAGCAATTAGATGACCAGCTGTTAAGTCCTCACTCACATTAAACGACAAAGGTAAATCCCGAAAAACAGGAGGACTATCGTTTTTATCCAATATCATAACTTTAAGCTGCAACGAAAAAGCAATAATAAAAAAGATAAATAAAAAATAAACATTAAATTATTTTTTTATGATTTTCAATAAACTTATTATAAATATGAAAAAATGCAACATCTGCAAACATTAAGTAAAAGCTTGTGTCCCAACCATTTTTTTTAATTCAATTATACATGAAAAAAACGTTAAATGCTATCAACTGTAAAATCACACAACAATCGGTTTTTTGTTGCAACTTCTTCTCAGCAGCTTAACACAAGGCATCAAAAGTGATGTTGTCCATCATGCCACACAACACCAAAAACCCAATATAAGTTGAGGCAAAAAAAAAAAAAATTAAACAACCACAACAATATTGTAAGTGAGTAAAGTGAAGTGAGGTATGATGGTCCATACATATGATGGGATGGTTTGTTACTTATATTTTTCTCTTTTTTTGCAGATTTTTTTTTTTGAAAAGTTGCAAGTACTTTGAAAGAAAAATAAAACTTTCAGAGTACGTCTTGTTGCCTGTTTAGTTTGTTTGATTGTCCATCTGTTTTTTTTATAAGGGGCACGTACTTGCAGTAGCCACCATAGACAGCGCCTTAACTGAGTGATACATCATCATTGTTGTCATTTGTTGTTGTCCACATGATTGTCGTCGTCATCATCATCATCAGCAACATCATCAAAACCAACAATAACAGCAATAGCAACAGAAACATCAACATTATTGAATGTATGTATCGCAAAACTTATGTTGAAAATTGTTATTGAAGTAATAATATAATTACAGCTTTAACGTTTTCAGATTTTTTTTTGTTTTTATTTTATTTAGTTTTGTTACTGGCTTGATTGAATGCAACAACAAATAAAAACTACAGCAGTTACAATAACGTTACGAGAAAATCTAATACAAAAAAGCCTTTAAAAGGAAATAACAACTTTTATTTTTGTCGTATTTGTTATATATGGATGCCATGTGTCTAACTGAAAAATATAGATAAATTTATATTAAAAAAAAAACTATACAGAAATATTAAAATATTCATGTTCGTTTAGCTTTCAACCAACTAAACCACATTTGTAACTATTAAACTAATGCTCTTACGAATACCACGCTACATTTGCTGTATTTATTACGCTGTATGTTGTTTTTGTATTTAAGTTACAAATGCTGCCGTTTTTTCTTAAAAAATAACACTCCATTTATACAGCTGCATGCGTATAATGCGTCATTTGCAAGTACATACTTCTACAACTATGCTACTCTACTCTACACTACACACTGCTCGCATGCGTATAAGTTGTATTTATTGCTGTTTTAGGTTTTTTTTTTTTTTGTAGGTAAATGTGTAGTAAAATTGTCTTTTTATAATAAACATAAACACAAATATATTAGTTGTTTTTTTTTTTTTGGTTTGTTTATTGGTTTCTTTTTACGATATTTAATGTTTTGTCTGTGTGGTATTTTGTCTGTTTATTTATCATTTGCTGTCTTTCAAACAAATGATTGACATTTGCTATTTGTGGACAAAATTTATTTATGTGTGTGTGTGTTTAAGGGAACCTAATGAATTTATGTTTAAAATAATATACATTTAATATAATTTTGCAATAGTAAAAAATCTAAATTGTAGAACATTTGTCATGGCTGTGCTATTAAAACAAAAGACTTAAGAAACAAACTTTTTTAAGGGTATGAACTTTTGCTAGGAAGAATGTAATACAAATTTGATTAAATGAATTTGTGTTGTCTGTGGACAAAAATGTTCCTATTTTATTACTGAATGTTTAAAGGGCTCTAATCTGCCGTCATTGTTTGAATACAGAGTGTGCTGTAGGGACGCAAGATGGACTACTTTAGATGTTAATGATATTTTAGATTTTTAATATGCAATTCTGATGAAGTATTGAAATTAATTAGAGTTTATTATTCTCAAATTTAGAATTAAGTTTGATTTCTGGCCTTTCTTTTTTCAAGAAACAGAATTTGGAAATACAATTAAATATAATTCGGTTGAAACTATTTAATTCAACTTTTATAAAAAACAGCACAAAAACAACATATTTTCAAAAGTAACAAAACTTAAAGCTTTGCAATTTTGTTGATAAACTAACAGTCAAAGAGACTTGGATATTACCATATCACTCTTCTATATTGAGAGGTCAGAACTAACTATAGTAGACGGATTCAGTGCAATATATAGGATTTTCATGCCAGAGGTAGTTGTTTGATTAGCTAACGTGACTGTTTACTTCTCAAAAGCCATCAAGTTGAGTGGATACAAACACCTTTGATAAGATGCACCACTTATAAGAGATTACTTTATCAGATCAGAACCTGTCTTACAAGGTTTTACTATCTAAATTTCGATCTGCTACTACTACTAATTTGTATTTTAAAGAGTTTAAGTGTACTTAAATATTTACGGATCGTTTAATAACCCCTTAACACTGGTGTCTAAACTTGCGTTTAGACAATAATTAAATAAAACGAGTAACATTAATAAAAGAAAATGAATTAATTAATAAATGAATTAAACTCAAATTTTAAATTAAATACCGATTTATTTATGTTTTATTATTATATTAATTAACTATTGTGAATAAGATTATGAAATGAAATGAATAACTATTGTGAATAAAATTATGAATTGTAACGAATAATTATGGTAAAAAACAATAATGAAATCTGTTATAAATTTATCCAAATTGAATTGTTTTTGTAAAATTTAATATATGTTAAGTTTCATTTTTCATCTTATAAATAAGAAAAAACACTTTTTATTCAACCATCAACTTATAAACATCAAAATTGTACATACAATAATTATATTTTAAAACCAAAAGGTTTACATACACAATTTTTAATAAACCTTAATTTAAATTGAAATCTGAAAACAATAACACTATCATTATTAACCTAATACAAACTCAGCATACACAGCATACACACAAGGTGAGCTCCCATGCCACACATATTAACTCAAACCAAACATACCCCTTATATACTCGCATAATTATAAATTTTCTTATAATTAAATTTCTTTTATTTATTCAACCCCCAAACTCGTATAATTTCTCATGACGGTGAGAAATTATACCTTATAAGAAATTTGGTGTTTTTTCCCAACCAGGTAACAGTCCAAACCCAAAATCCCCAAAACCACCAAATATCTGCAACTGGTATCAGTCTCAAAATGTTTCCTTGAGTTTGATGTTACTCCTACCCAAAAGAAAAAAAAAAACACAAGAAATAAGTTTTTTAATACAAATTTTAAACTAAAATAAATTATAATTAATTTTGCGAAATATTTTCGATTTTTGACATTTTTACACTATAATGTTCAATAACTGAGTGAGAATAAACTACTAAAGACAAAAACCGCGTTATGAGTCCCACATTTTAAAGTTATACACCCAATATAAATGAATTTTATCCAACACAACTAATCTAAAAAAACAATCAAATATTTGAAAAATTTTAAAAGAAATTTCTTTTCTTAAAGGCCGTCTCCCTTGAAAATTATGTAACAAAATAATTCAGCAAATTGCCTGTTCTAGTACGCAATAAAGAAGAGCAGAGCTTGTTCCACACTTAAAAACATTAGTAGATGTAGAGAAGAGAGCTTGCAGTAGGTATATGAACATTCTTTATGAATCTAAAGTTAAAAAACGATTGATGTCAATGAAAAATAGCCTGAAAACTTCCAAAAATGCAATTGAATCTTTATAATGCGAAATACTGGAAACTTTTCCTTTGAAATAACAAATCGGATGTAAGATGACTTGATGCATTTGTTATTTTAAAAGAAAATTAAAACGGTTTAGCTAGAGGAACCTAATTTTTTTTTTCTATAAAATAAATTTTTTTTTAATAACAAATGAGTTTAAAATGTGTAGCCTCCCAGCTAATGTCTTTTTTTTCTTAAAAAAACAATTATAAAATACTTAATTGTTACGCATTAATCAAATTACCGGGAATCCCAATTTTTCATTCCCATTTCTCAGGAAGAAAATCGTGCGTAAAATTTTCAACAAAAATTTTGTTTTCCCAAAGGGGCATTCTTTTGCAAACACAGTATTAGCTCAATTTTTCTTCCTTTTTATTGATATTAAATCACTTATCCAAATACCTGCTGACCGTAACTATTGGCTTTTTTTTTAGAACTTTTACGATGAAATGTATAGAGTGTTTGATATTTTCAGGCTATATTGCAATGAATTGTCATATATGTCTTTATCAAATCCATTCAGTGCACTACTCCCGCCTTTAGAAAAATATTGCCAGGTGTGTTCTGTAAAAGTTGATTTATTCAAGTAAGGAGGTAGCAAACCCAATATCCTGTCTGCCATGTTCCGAATTGTCAACTCCCAATTACAAAAGCATCCATTAGTTAGTTCAGTAGGGACTGAATAAAATATAGTGCAGATAAATGCATAACTTAAATGAGTCATATATCCTGGACACGTTATGCAAGCTTAGATCTCTAATATATGTAAACTATTTATTAAACATGGAATTAATTTAAAAGACATTATAAATTAAAACAAAAGACTTAAGACACATACATAATATACAATCAAACTAATTTTTTCCCCCAAAACTTTGAAAATATTTCCATATTTTAAATATTTAATAACTTGTATAACCCCCCAAAAAATATGACAAATAATATTTTCCCACATTTAACATTCTATGACTATACAGATTATCATAAATCGACATAATATAGAATTATTTAACATTTTGACTTCCAACAACAGAAAAAACTGCATTACCGAAAAAAGACATTAAAATGACACTAGTCGATTTGACTGAAAAGCAAATAAGATACAAATCTTCAAATGTTGCATGCTTTAATATGCAACTAATTCAATGAATAACAAATGTTTATAATTCCGTTTTTTGTGGTGTTTTTGATACTAACGTCTTTTGTATCAATTTTGTTTCGCCTTTTTGCAACATAACTAAACGTCAACAAAATCTAAGTAATAAAAACCTTGAAGTCAATCTATGCTTTAACAGATTGTAATCTATGTGCTAAATTTTATATTACACATTTTATTTTATATTTGTTGCTGTTAGTTTCTTAACTAAACATGGTTGATCATGATTTTAATAGCAGAGCTGGGCATTAAGAAATTAAAACTATTTACTATAAATGAATAGCGGTATTTGTTTATAAATTGAGGGGCCTCTTAGCTGGTAATGTCTGGATTTCATAGTGTCTCTATTAAAGCTGTTTGTGTAAGTTGCAAAAACACAGAGTAGAAGACAAGAAAGACCAAAAAAAAAAACAACCAAAATGTTAAAATATCAACAGCCATAACAAGCAGCCTTAAAATTTTTGGTGACATTTTGACAATCGAGTATTATGTCAATCATTTGGTGCTGGAGTTTTATGTCGTGGCTTGTAAAAAAAAATACTAAATTACTTTATTAAACATTTAATGTTTAGTTAATTCTTATTATAAAGTATTAAGAAAATGGAATACATTTTCTTGCAATATTCATTAGAAAATAAATTTTGTTATAAAACTTAAATATTTGTTTTAAAATAATAAATAAACTGTGTAGTCTTAAAATAGCTTTTCAAATACCTGCTTCCTTATGCTAATTTAAATGAGCTTTTTATTATTTCTTCAAACATACATATATGTACTTATATATATGAACATTAACAGCACCTTGTCTGTTTGTAAGCCTTAAATTACAATTTACCTCTTTGGCATACATTTGGCGTTTAGAGAAGGTTAAGAGTCTCATTTAAAGCCATATTGTTACTAAAGTTAAAGTTTGTGTTATGCTGTTCTTGTGTTTTTTCTTAAATATTTTTTTGCTTTGTTTTTGGAAATGTGTTGATTGCTGTTAATATTATGTTTTACAATGTAGGTCAACGTTTAGTATACTATGGTGTAAGCCAATTTTTTCCTTCGTGTCTTAACGTCTTTTTAAAACTGATTTAATTTTTATAATTTTACATTCATATGTATATAATTTTTTAATTTTTTTACTTTAAGTAGAGAACATTGTGTGAAACTCATTTATTTTAATGCATTTTTTTATTTCAGATTATTAATGGAATATTCTTGGTAAAAATTCATATTCAAAATATTTATTTTAAAACTTGTTCAATGTTATTGAGTGGAAGCCCTGTGGATTTTTTAATACCTATACAAGACTTTTTGTATTTTAAAGAGTAAAAGATTGAACTGTTTTAAGTAATTTTTTTTGAGAATTGAAATTTACAGGACTTAATTGTTTGCTGGCGGAAACAATAGAATACAATTTGTGGAATTATTTTCGGGATTAATGTGAAGTTATTATTATTGTGAAGTCAAGTACATACTGTTTAAAAACTGTGGATTTTTAAATTAGGAATATTACTTTTATACAGTTAGGTATAACGTAATTAATTGCTGTTAATTTAGGAAACAAAATATAAAGTGTATTTATAGGATTTTAAAATGTGAACATGTAAGTGCAAAAGCGGTGCAAATGCCAGAACGTTTAATAAATAAGTGTCTTATATACTACTAATTCCCAAGTAACGAGATATCTTTGTCGTTGCAAGAATGAAACACAAAACTTAATTGTGTGCGTTTTTGCACTTTAAAAAAATCTTTTTAGTTTAGCTCTCTTTTAACTTCTACTACTTTTAATTGTGCATCAATAGCTTTTGATAGGATATTTAGTGCTTTTTATTTTAAGTACTGTTGTGATCATCAATTAAATTTAAATAGGATTGTTGAAACTGTGTAGTTTTTTATGACTATTTTTTATTAAAATTTGTTTCCCTCCGAAATACTTCGTTGCTTAAGGTATTCTCAACAAATATTTACTCAAAACAGCATAACCACATTTTACACACATTTGTTTGACGGTATGTATTTGATCTATCTTACAAGTGTTTTGTAAGATCAAGCAGCATCAAATAATATAAAACTATATTTTCTGGGTATATTAGTCCTAGATAAAACAAGTTTTTGAAATAAATAAAATAATTTAAATATATTGTATTTAGGGGTTATGTATTTTTCGTCAAATATTTGCCATGTGTGACCGTACCTTCAGTTCATGTACACCATCACTGCATGGATTGTGCCTACTCGAGTGAATTACATGGAACAAAATTAAATAAACAATACTGACTGTAAACTCTCTTGGTTTTGTATCACGCAGCAAGGTTCATTGGGTTGTCCAGCTTAGTATCCCTAAAGCTACACTAGCTCTTCTTCGGACTCTGGACATATTTCAGTTGACCCTGCGTCCCCAGACCCAACATCTGCTGAAAATCCGCCAGTCGCAAAAACCCTTCAAAGAAGGCATTTAAAAATGCTTACCACCTATCGCATCGGCATCCGACATTTTTTTAATTCTATTTATTTATAAATGAACTAACAATAAGTATTTCAAATGTTACATATATCTTATGAATATTAGTTAACCATTGTTAATTTTATGTATCAAAGAATTTCTGACGTAATAACTATGATCTCAGTTTTGTCAAACATTAAAAATAATTAAATATTTTATTTTTAAATTTTATTATATTTTTATTATAATTTTATCTTATGAATACATTTATGAATACTTTTTTATAATAATTGTTATTTAAAATTTGACAACTCGCCTCAACAATGCCTTAATGGCGCTGAGGCACCAATATTGTATTGTTTATTTATATGAATAAAGTTGAATTGAAAAAAAAAAAAAAAAAAAATTGGCATCCGAAATGAATACAATTCGGCAGAAAAGCCAACAAGTGCATCTGTAGCAACTTAAAAAGCAACCTTTAGAGAAGAAAGAACTTATTAAACGAGTAAAGCTCGTATTGTTAGCAGGCCATACAGTGAGTTCGCAAGAAATCTACTTGTTAGAGCAATAATTGACATAAGTGTAAGAAACGTAGCTATTTCTAAAAAATTACAGGAGAGTAAAGAAAGGAGAATTCTGATCCATGTCTTCAAAATCAAAATACTGGACACCTTAAACTGCCAGCTAATCCCAATTGCTGAAACTTGCCATTTGCATTTCTATAGGGAGTGTAGACCGACGAATGGCTAAATAAGTTAAAAACTTAAAAGTAGAAGAATTAAAACACTGAAAGTGTGTATATTAGTCATTAATTCCTTTCATAATGTATTTTTGTTGTTAATTTCCTATTTGCTTTTAAAAAAAATAGCTTTAAAAGGCAATTATTTTCTATTGTAAACAAATATATATGTACATAAAAAAGAACTTGAATGAAACTTTGCTTAATCAGCAAAAACATTTAAATACTGTTGATAAGAGATTTTCATTTATGTTTTTCGGTTGCTAAATTCCTAACAACTTTAATTTTTTTTTTTTTTTTATAATTTTCAATGCTTTTCTAAAATATAAGCAGATTATTTTATTTCGGATTAAATAAATATCATTACTTTCATATCATTCAAACGTGTTTATTGTCCAATTACAGCGGACTAAGTCACGCCAAAATTATGGTTGTTAAACATTTTTGTTTATAAATATTACCATTTAAAAGTCATGTTCTTTCACACGAGAAAATTGTTAGCAAAATCAGGTAATTTTTTAGAGAACATAATTTTCAGTAAAAATTACCATAACGAATATGAAGTCTTGCAATATACCTAATATTTACAAAGCAATATATTATGCCGTAAATGAGCAAACATAATTATTTTGATAATAATTTTCTTTTAAGGATGTGAACTATATGATTTTGCCAAAAAATTTTTATTTGCATTCCTACCTGGTCATATCTGGACTCTTTAATATATTTTTTTTTAAACAAACACAAACACATGAAAGCATTAGTTCCGCTATGCTCACCACAAATATAATTTAAAGTTTTTAATGACTTTTCTTACAGTAGAATATGGTAATACTGAAATTGTACCACATAATAGGTTGAACACTGGTCCATAATTCACCATATTTCTCAAATACTACATATTTCAAATATACTTACTTTAGCACACATCACACCAACCTCGCGTATTTCTGTTTTTGTTTAAGAAAAATTACTCTGACCAAAAATCTTGCTTTTTTGGCTTGTTAATTGACATGAAAACCAAAAAAAAAAAAAAAAAACTGATAAATTCCAGAAAAACCCCTTAAAACTATTTTTTGCTGTTTATTCACAAACCAAAAAATACAATTTTATGTCAATGTAATACACCAACTTCTTTAAACACGATGCTGCAACGCTAGCAAGCAACCAAATAAAAAAAAAACACAATGAAAAATTACTCTACAACATTAAACCGTTGATTTAGGCCACTTAATCACAACAAAGCATGTGTGTGTCCATTAATTTAGGAGTCTTAACCAAAGAAAAAAAAAAAAAAACGAACCACCAGCTAACACACTACTGGTAAAGAATTGGTATAAAAATAAACCAAAAAAAAATCAATTAGAACAGGACGATAAACTACAAAAGGGAGGCCTTTAAATATACAAGAACAACAAATAATAAAAATAACTACACTAACCAAATATAACAAAAACAACAAGAAACCCTAAAAAAGAAATACCACACAAAGTATTAATTTGAAAAATTACTTAGGGGCGTTAACCAACTTGTCACTCAACAACATACAAACATTCACATGTTACTGGCAACAAAACAGCAACAGATAAATAAAACTACTCGTACAGACATAAATTTGATTTTTTTTTTGTTAAAAAAAAGAAACACAAACTTAAAATCAGCATAAGATTATGTTAAAAATATTTTGCACTAACACAGGAAAACTAATAATAATTTAGGTTTGGTGCCATTGCATGTTTTTAAATCATTGAAGTTTAATCAATTAGTTTAAAAATACTTAGAAAACAAATTGAAGAAACTGTGCAAAGTTTAAGAGTTATGAAATTTTTAGACAAATTTTTTAAAACTACGTTACATGCTTTTAATGTAGATTTTGTTAGTCGTCAGACGTTTCTTTGTAAAAACTTTGAAATTATTAAAAGATTTGTATACCAGTGTTATCATGAAATTTAAGTCTTAACATTGTTGCCAGTTGCTTCTGCTGATGCTGTTAGAGCATCTTTTCCCCACTGTTTTCTGTTTTATATATACATACATTTGTATATTTCTTAGTTTGTTGATGTTTGCACATTAGATGAGTGTCAGTTATTATTAATAACAATAATGTGCAACACCGTCATTTTTATAGCCTTAAGTTATATTTCAATATTAGTGTGGTAGTTTTATGATTCTAAGCCTACATTTTTTTACACATACATGCGTGTAATTGTTTATTCATGTGTGTGTTTGCAAGTAAGTGTCTTTTACGGATGGTTGGCAAGTAATTGTTGTTTGCTGCTGGAAACAACAAATAAAGAGAGAAAGACAAAACTAATGATTGCATTTCATTTCAAATTTTAACTCTGTAGCTGCAAAATAAAAACAAGAAGAAAACAGCAGCAAACAGACGAAGCAACAAGTAATGAAAATTATTTTTTTGTTTTGTTTTATAATAAAACCTGTCTTTTTGTACAAATTTGCTTAACAAACAAAAATTCTATAAAATAAGTGAAAAAGGACCTGGCATTAATGGATTGAAAAAAAAGACTTACGATATAAACTTTATTTGCATTTTCTTTTGTAAAAATCATTATTATTGTTTTGTGAATAAGAATAGAATAATTATTCCAGCAATTGCATATTGATGGTAATATGTTGACACCTTGAAGTATTTTTTTTCCCAAAATTAGCATACTTAATTATACCTTAATCTATTTGACTTTATAATGATAAGTAATGAAAATTAATTTTTTTTTGTTTTATATCAAACCCCCATTTCTGTTTAAATTTGTTTATTAAAAAAATCCACCAAAAGGAAAGGAGCAAAAGACTTAAGAAACAAAATTTGGTTACATTTGCTTTTAGGAATTTGAAAATTATTATTTTTGTTTTACATTTTAATACAATTGCTTTAAGAAAAATAATTTTTATTACAATTTATTACAATTGCATATCGAACGTCACAAATTGATAAATCTAAGTAGCATTTTTTTCCAAAATATGAAAGCGATGCCAAATTATCTCAACATGGAAAACAATTTTTAGTTTTCCATGATCAATTGGTATATTAAAAAAATGATGGATCACATAGAGGCAGCTAAACATTCTGGATTTGAGGGCTTTTTAACATCCTTCATTGTCTTTAAAACTATTTGGCTACTTTATGAATATGTCTTCAATATTTGTTGAAGCTTTGTGAATGATGGCTTGAAAGCTTCAATAAAGAAAATTAGTTTTGTTTAACAAAAAAATAAATAGGATTTCATAGCCCAGCAAAAATTTTACATGCTAAATTTTAATGATTTCCAGTATTCATTATTTCCTAGCTTTACGCGCCACTTTTTACATTACTAATTATATATTAAAGAATTTCTTTTTGTATATCTTAAAGAGGTCATAATTAAAAAACATTATTAGTAACATTTTACAATAAGTTTCTTTAGTATTTGTTATGTTTGTTTATTAATTATATAACATGTTGTTATAATCAGTCTACATATTTACATATTTTTTATAAAACTTTTAAGTATAAAAGTAACTCATTAATTTTTTGAATAAAATTTGCAAAATTATAATGAATTACTTTTGGGATATCGCGAACAAAAAAAGTACTTTTTTAGTAGATTTGTAAGTAGAACTTATTTATAAGTGAACTCTTTGTTGGAAGGTTTAATGCCAAAAACGTTAAATCGCAAAGTAAGGAAAGTTTTTAAAAATGTTTGTGATCGTTTGTCCTGATCAAATAAATCTAATAACAAAGAAAAAGGTCATTAACACTCTTAATAACACTTACATTACTTTAACTTGTGCAGTGGTTAGTTAAAATAGAGGTTTTTTGATTTTTTTTTCACATTTCTTCCAAAGGAACTATATGTAAATTTGGTATCATATGAAAGATAATTCAATGGGTTATCAAAAATTAAAAAAAAAATTTTTTTAAATTCAAAAATTTTTAAAATTTTTTTTTTTTTTATTTTTTTATAGAATTTACTTAAATAAATAGTTGAAATTTCTTGATTATAAACATCATGCAATTTAACTCAAATGGGTTTTCCCGTTTTTTTTTTTTAATTCTATCTAGTTCAATTTTTATTAATTTTTTTTAAAACATAAATTCTTCCCTATCTGACAATCTCTCTCAACTGAATTCGTTAATGTAATGGGTATTAAAATAACGTAAATTTTATAAGCTAAATAACGCCGTGTATCAAGAGGAAAATCATGAATTACTGACACTGTTACTTAATAATGTAGCCATTATGCGATAGGTATAGGCGCGATTTCAATGATCACAAGTCGTAATGATGTATGTTTAACAATAGAGTGATGCGGATTTATCTGTCAAACAAATATTAAGGAATTTGATGTTGACTAATAATAAAAGTGTAAAAAAATGAATGGTATACAATAATGATAATAATAATAATAATGCTAAATATTTTTGTACGAACTTTTTAAAAGTCATGACTAGAATTTGACGTTGTAATAAAAAATGATAAAGATCAAAAATGTAGCCCTTACAGAGCCATGAACAGCGGTATACAAAATGTTATCGGACTAAAAATAGCGACACAGTGAAGAAAATACTAAAAAAATACTAAAAAAAATAATTTCTGGAAATGTTTTTAATTTATCGTTAATACTAGGGGATGACTAACACACTAGTATACATATTAACTTTAGAGATGGCTACTGTTATTTTAAATGTTTCGATATCACTACAATTCAGCGTACAATACATCTTAAGGAATCTCCCATTTCATAATAGGGAGGATATATTTTTTTTTAAATCTGTATAGTCTTTTACGACAGCGTCTGATCGTTGCTTACCGTAAATAATAATGTCAAACTTCATGTATTTAACTAAAGCTAGCGTAATATTTTTAGTCTTAAGACTGTAATTAGCAAAGTTAGTAATTAATATCAGTAGTAATTTGCAATAATTTCTACATATGATTTTTTTTACCATTTGCAAAACAGTTGAACAATAATTGCTCTTAATATAAATAAAATCAATAAAGCTTCCTTAAAATAAATTGTACATAACCATATACCTTTAAGCAATTAACTATATTTGTTTTAAATTTCTTAACTCTATCAATATCTGTTTTAAGCAAAAGACAACAAGCAGAGGCACGCATTATTGTTAAAACCAAAACAAACTTATAAGCATTTGGTAACTGATTGGCATTTGATTATGCCCTACAGTTAAGCAACAAGCAAACCAAAAGAAAAAAACACAACTCACAACTGAAAAACAAATAACAGTCACAAAAATAAAAATAACGCAAACAAGCGGCAGCTAAAATATGGTTAAGAACTTTAAAGCCAACTAAAATATAAAAACCACAGCTAACTGCAACATATGAAGCACTACAACAAACAAATAAAAAGGGAGTAAATTGCCAAGAAAAATGCTGAAAAATACATTTTACCTTATTTTCGATTACACAATTTACTTTTATGTATTTTTGAAGTTTTTTTTTCATCTACAATTTTAATGAAGCTGCTTGTATCAATTGGAGTCATTTTTTAAGAAAGTACAAACAAAAACCAACAAAAAAAAAACAAAACTTAACAGGAAATAAATGATATTCATGATTTAAGAAATTAATATACTCGTGATTGGAAATTGAATTCAAGGTAGAAAAACTGCAGTTTTTGTAAACGAGCTTTTGGTTTTATTTCTTCTTTTTTTTTTTGCTAACAAATTACAACATTTTTCTTAACTCTTCCTTGTCGTTTTTATTAACTTTGAAATGGGGAAAAAATTAATTAGAAATTATGACTAAAGAATTGCAGAAAAAAAATTTCTTAATTTGTAATTAGTAGCATATTTAGCAAAGCGATTATAAAAGAAACAACATTTGTAACTTCTTGTAGGTTTCAGTTTTGTGGGTTTGGGTACCCTTTTACAGGATTACATAGTTTATTTAATAAAAATCACGATATAAGGGCGATCACGATCATAAATGTACTGCTGGAAAAAAATAACTACAAAAATTTGTTAAAGTTAATTTTTTCTTGGCATTTTTTGTTCCAAAACGTACTAGGAACAGTGGTTGGAGAAAAGTTGTAATCGATCGGTTATAAATTAGTTTTTATTTTTTAATTTAACAATTTAATTTAATTTAACGGCCAACAAATTTAGTAGCATTCATATTTATTAGTATAAAATTTGCAGATCTGAATTATGACTCTTAGTAGTATAATTGGTACCTCATAAATCGGATCTGCAATACTGCTAAATTTGTTGGCCGTGCAGGTTAAACAAAAAGAAGATAATGAACAAACCTTTTGAAAATCTACTTTGACATTAATTGGGGTATTGGTTTTGTCTTTCTGCACTAGGGAATACCATTTCTTCGATCTGATTACAAAGAAGCAGAATATCGAAGAGTTCTGAATGCATTCTCAAAATCTATGAAAATAATATTGAATGAAAGCTTTATTCGGCGGTATAATCGACTATTATTAGGCGGCTGTGCTACTTTCGATGAAGGGCTTTCTAATCAGAAATGTTTGCAATTATTTTGTTTACTATACTTGATAGACTTATAATGTTTTAGTTGTTACATTTCATAAAATTGAATTTCTTTGGTATGTAAAGAAATCTACCTGTAGATATGTTCGCATCGACTTTGAGTACTTTAGGTTCCTCAATTCGAAAAACTATTTGCATACCCGGTAGTGGGTACATCATCAATTTAAATAAGAACCATATTTTGATGCTGGCAACGATTTTGAAGAAATAATTCATTTCTAGTTTAAGCCATGTTTAGCTTAGTGTAGATACCTTTATTACAATACTAGGTTTCAGATTTTGTTCGAGATTAAAATATAGCTTTCAGTTTGCAATAAGGGTTAATGTGCAGAAATGAAAATATTTATAGCAAAATAATCAAATCAGTATATGAAGCAAAATGGGGATTAATCGCCAAGATTTACCCCCTGGCCCACGATGTCAAACGTGGGAATAACAAACTTGATTGAGTAAAAAATAGATACGACAAAAAGTTTGTGTCTTAAGTCTTATCTAAGCGAACGTTGTCGTTCGACATCGTGGGCCAGGGGGTTAAATATGGCTATAGTTAATTAAGTCAAATTATTTGGGAAATTCTCCACTAAGTAATTATTGCAAACATAAACAAATAAAACATTTGAAGCCGTATGATTAATATTAATTAAATATGTTTGATATTATGTGCATACAACTATGTATAATATGTATAATACTATTTCAATATGGTTATATTAAATTAAACTACCTATATGTGGAATTTTAAACTACCAAATATAATACTGATTAAATCGTTTTGATAATTAGTGTGAAAACTGAAAATTTCTACAATTAAAGCTTATTTCTTTTATTAAACCCACTGTCGTAAATATTAGGGAACATAATACAATTTCAAATTTTTTTACAACAATATTCTTAACATGTAATAGAATATTTATTGATTTTTTTCTACAAAAAAAAAACTATGGCAGAAGAAAAAAAAAGCACTAAAGAAAGAACTATAATACAAATACTTTGAACCCTTAAAGGGTCAAGCGTCTAAGTTGAAAATGCAACTAAAGCAATGCCTTATAATAACGATATTATTGTTTTCAGCCTAAGAAAAAAATTCAAGCAACCTACACTCCAAAACTTAACAAATACTTTAAACTTAACTCAACAAAAAAAAAAACTAAATTTTATATTTTTTGTGCTGTTGTTGTTGTTTTTTTTAAGTTACAAAGAGCCAACGTTTAAATACTTTTGTAATCTTGCTTAGTGCTCTGAAAAGATATTTCATAATCTTTTTTGGAGGTTTCTGTTTTTTGTTATTTTTGCTGTTTATAAGACAACAAAGTTTACTTTTTTCCTGAGCTCCTTTAGTACTTACTATAGTACTTGTATTCTTTTATAAACATTTTTGGTATAAACAAAAAAAAAAATGCATTGTTGCTATTGCTGCTGCTGTTGTTTGATATTGTTTTGCTAATATTTAAGATGCTGCTGTTGCTGGCTGTTGTCTCATATTATTGGCAAGCTGTTGTTGTTGCAAATTGTGTTTCGGTTGTTGTTTGAATTTCATGGCGGAAATATAACCAAGATTAATGTCGTTAAAATAAGTAAGAAGAGAGCAAAAACCAAAAAAAAAAAATATATGAAGAAAATTTCGTAACTTTATTATCGTTAAGATATTGTTGTTGATATTTATGAAATTTTTTGATACTTAGTAACGAAAGACAAACAAAAAAATTTATTTTAAAGGTTTGTAAGTTAATAACATTAAAATTTATGGGAATTTTAAGTAAAAGTTTAGTTTTAGAGCCGAGCAAGAAAAAAATAAACAAAAAATTTGCGAATCTTTCGATGAAAATATCTATTAGTTGTAAGTAAGTATTTGTTTAAACACTTTTGTTGTTTTAATTGTAAGAGTAAATATTGTTATAGATTTATTTGTTCTTTAAGTTCTTGAGATATTGTAAGCTTGTTTAAATTTTATTTTAAATCCATCCATCCATTTTGAACTACCACATTTGGGGTTAAAAATAAATCTCAAAAAATGATGGTCGATATTATATACATAAAGAAATTTTTGTTTTAAATCAAGACTATGTAAAATTTTGGCATACATGAAAATATACTTCTTTAAAAGAAACTTCATTGAGCTTAATTCTTATATAAAGCAAAGCGAACTGGTTTCGTTTTTGATAGTTTTTATTACTAAACTGTTGTTCTAAAATAAATTTTTTATAATATTTAAAAATTCATTTTATAAATTTTTTATTAAAAAATTCATTTTTTTGTTTGATTGATTGTTATGGCTTTCACACATTTAAATCTTTTTATAAATATTTTAAGATAATTGTCTTGTTTTCTGAATAGACTGTGCTATGTAGATACCAGCTAAAAATGCTAGTTTGAAGCAGATTTTTGAATTAACTGTCAATGAAAATCATTATGATTTTACACTTTTTTCTTTTCTGTAATGCATTGTTCACATATAATCATATGTTTTAATATTTGTGCAACTAAAAACTCGATTAATTACTATTGAACCATAAATTGATACTCATTATAACTTCTCTTCTAAAAACTCATGCTTTTGTTTTGACGGATCGCATTAACTGTTTCCATCCTATTACCCTGTTTACTTATTTCAAATTGATAGCATTTTTATAGTTAATAACCAAAATATATTTTCAATTGGCTGAAGCTGGGGAGAATTAGAGGCGTTAACATATTTTTCTATTAGGTCGTTCTAGTTTATTTTATACCAATTTATTGAAGCTTTTGTATAATGACAGATAAGAATCTTTTGCTGATTAATGATTTTTTAATAAGATACAGCAAATGATGCACAGTGGGTGAATTTAAAAAAAGGGAAATAAATCTGTAATTTCGAAATGTAAATCCAATTGCAATTATTTTTTACATGCCTAGGCAGAAGTGTTGTTGAGATAATGTTTTAAATTGTGACCTCATAAGCACACTAGATTAAGTGCCATAAAACCAAAAGCGACGCAGCCCGGTTAATAATAAGACATCGGAAGACATCGATTTTTAAAATTGGGTCACTTGACGTGAAATTCACCATATATTAAAAATAAAGATTACATATATTAATAAGTTTTTATTGCGATATATATATTTTTTTTTGTTATACGAATAAGAGAGTAATACATATGTGTATACAAATGTGTGTATAATCTCAAATAAAAATATGAGCGATTTAAGCAAATATATTGTGCTGTGTGAACACTGAAGAAATTTGAAGGGAAAAATTGTATCAATCATTTTAATAAATATTGCTTCGTGTAAATTGGGACTTTGTAATCTAATTTCAAAAATTATACTATACATGAAATCTACTACTCGAGTACTAAAAGATATTTATTAGTTACTATCTCTATGAGATACTCGCATATGAAAATTAAATTTTTAACTTTCGTAGCCTCCCTAACATAGTTTTTTTGATAATAGCAGATACAAATATGTTTTGATTTTTTAATATCTTTTTTATGGATTATTTTTATAAAAATATTTGGGTCGCAACTGCAACTTGCCTCCCAATTCACTGACTTTTTACCAAATAAATGATTAATTTTCTCATTTTGGATCAGTCTATATGGCGACAGTTATTGAATTTTGTTAAAACTTTGTCTTAAAGAATTCGGGACAATTAATAGCATTTTGATATTTATTTGCACGATAGGTTTGAAAGCCAGAATAAAAATATATTTTTCTTGTGCGGTCATTGTGATGCATATTGTATACAGTTTCTAAGTTCCTGGTTTCTTTTTGTAAAATGTTTGCTTTCATTGTATTTAGGCATTATATCATCATTTACAGTACTTTTTGGCATCTTTATCTTTTTGTTTTAAAGAATTTAAGCAAAATATTTTTTCTTATTTGATTTCCCATTCCTTAGAAAATTTAGTTGACATAATCAAATGTTTAAGTACAATAACATATTATTGAAAAGATTTAAGAGTTTTTAAATAAAGCTTGTAAAGTGTGGCCGGATTTTAAATGAAAAATACTTTAGTAATGAAATGATGTAGCAAAGAGCGGTACTAATGTCGGCCAACAGATTTTTCTCTTAGTAATACTCGTATGCTCCTAGGAGTATTTTACGTAGCATATACTTAGATAAAATTATATATTGATTCCTTTTTTTAAAAAAAACTTGCACTAAATTTTAAAAAAGATTCACAAACAGCACAAAAGCAACCAAATAAAAGCTACCTAGAAACACCACTAATAATCAGCACGTAAATATAAGCGATAAAAAATGTAATAAGCCACCTTAAATTTAGCAAATTTTCAATATTTAATTTCTAAAAAATTTCTCTACCTGAAGCTCCCACAGAGTATTTTATTGAACAGTAGTTTTTTTGCATTTGCTTACTTAGAAAAAAAGACCTCCATATTTTTTTTTTTGTGGTTGAGTATGTTCATTTTTTTTATCTTAAATTGTTTGATATTTTAGTTTTTTTATTTCAGTAAAGTTTCTATATATAAATTTTATTTATTTATAAGTTAAAATACATTATTTCTAAATAATCTTTAGAAAGTGGTTAGTGTTTAACATGCTTTATTAACTCTAATATTGGAGGTTTTTTTTTCTCTTGTACAGTTTATAAATAGCTAAAAAGACGTAAACTATTGTTGTCAGTCTTTTTTTTCTCAATATGACTCAATGTCTGGCTCCATGGCTAGATGTTAGTTGGTTGTAACAAAATAAGTAGAAGTATATGTAGATATTTTTATAGTGATAAACTATTTATGGTTATATATTGAAAGCAAAAGTGTATTTTTTATAATTAAAAAAAATAAATATTTTCATTTTTATTTTTTGCATTTAATGTTTATAAAAGCTGATTGTTATTTATTTTTAGTCTCAGGTATTTTGAAAAAAAAAACGGTTAATGAAAATATTTTTTAAAAGGCTTATAATTGAATTTTTGTATAAATAGTTAAGATAAAATATTTTTAGAAAAAAATATTTATAAATAAATAAATAATAAATTGCTTATAAAGGTGAAACAGGAAGTTGGCAAGTGATAAAATAACCTTAGGTATAAATAATAAACACAATTTGTTTTTTCTTTGTACTTAAGCGAATGTTTTAAAAACTTTATTTAACAGGCAACTATACTTATTTTATTTTGTTTTGAAATTACGTTTTTTTTATTTAACCAAACATGTGTAAATCGATATGTTTGTTAATTAAGTGATTTACAACCACTTCAAATTTGGAGACAATAAATTTGTAAATTTATTGGCCTTTTCTTTAAACATATACTGCTCTCGATATCAGTGTAAGTGTTCGTTTGTTTTTTTTATATTTTTTGTTTATTTAAACCAAAACATGCTTTAAAATCTTTATAATCTTTAAATTAATTTCAATGATTGCAAAATAAAAAAGCAGAAAAAAATAAAATAAAATAAAACTGCAAAAAAAAACATTAATATCGTTACTAATGATAAGATCTTGATAGCAATTTATGTCAAAATATTTGATTTAAACATGAATTTGTTAACATGTCGTAAAACACATGTGTGTGTGACAGCAATTTTGTACATGGAATATAAAGAACAACAAAATTGTTTATAAGTTTGTACAACAACTTAAACACACACAACAGCAACAACTATAACAACAATGTAAGAACTAAATAACAACTACAATTATATAATTGTTTAATGTTTATATTTGAAAACAAGTTTGTTTCTCAAGTCTTTCGTTTTTTCAAATGTGGTAAATTCTTTGTTTTTGTTAAGAATTCTTTTTTTTTTGGATACGTAAATTTGAAAAGTAGTGTTCTAATTATTTAACAAATTTTAAAATTTTCAAAAAACCAAGGATAAATGTTGTCCTCTGAAATCTTTAAAAAGACGCTTGGTTTAAAAATTGAAATTATTTCGTTATTCAAGTTACTGATCCTTGCTTAAAAAACGACTAACTTCATTGAAGTACCACAACATTATGTGCACTTCATTAGCATTGAAGTAAAAAGGCAGCAAAGTTTTCTCTTCTGGTTTATCAATGGGTTCCCATCCTAAAGATCTTAAATCATTATCAATAACTTTATGACTTTATTTATCAACATCCTACTCACATTCTTTCATACTTGCCACTTTTTACAATGACGATGATTTCTAAATCTCCCTTTCTATAATCATCACTACTACTACACTCATTTAAAAATCATTAGAAAAAAAAACTATCTATACTTTTTTGTTGCTGTTGTGGCTGTTAACAAATTATTTTATAAAATATCATTTTTCAAAACTGACATTTTGACAGATGAAATACATAATCCTGAGATTTTTTTACTTCATTTTGGATATTCTCCACCTTATCGTTGTGAGCCCTCCTTCTCTTAAGCAAACAATTTCCAACAACTAGCCCAAAAATAATATAAATATAAATACAACAAATGGAAAAACAAAAAGAAAAAATATATTAAACAAATAATGCATTTTAAGTAGCATGAGCATATGCATATATGTATGTATGTCTAATATTGCTGTGTATGCAAAGTGGCAAAAAAATATGTATGTATATTTTTCAGTTAAGACGATAACATAAAGTAAAGAAAAATTAACTTACAAAAAACAAACTACAACACCACATAGAGTAACTAATGCATTGCAGAATCACATACATCATTTAAGGTAATTTTTCAAAAAATAACTTAAATAAAATTATTAACAGGAGGAAAAGCCCAGCAAGCGTAGAAGCTTTTGTGGTTATTGAGTGTGCTGGTGTAGTGCAAGATAAATGAAACTAGTAAATGTTGAACATTTTTGTTGCTGTTTTTTGGTATTTGTTTGTTGTTAATGATGGAAAACAAAGCAGATGATTTTAATCCTATCAAAGTCCACCAGGGGTTTTACCAAGGCACAGAAATTTAAAATGCTTGTATTCTAATTTTATTTAAATTTCAAGCACAATAATTAATATTTTCATAAATATCTCAGTTATTTCCAGCTACATGTACTTTATAGTTCAGTTTTCATCAAGAAATTTATTTTGCAATATTTTTGATAGATATCCTAGTTTTACTGCAACGTAAAATGTTGGTACCGCTAGTTGGGATCCATTTTTACATAGGTTTCATCATTAATAATAATACACTTGTTACCTTTTATTAAAACTTTATTGATTTCTGTCAGCTTATTCTTTTTTTCTGGTTTTTATGTCAACAATGCTTTAAATTTGTTTATACTAATAACTTGGAATACCTAAAGTATTCCAAGTTAAAGTTAAAGGCTCTATTAGGCGTCCAAGTTGTGCACTTGATATCTGTAAAACTTGCTTTTTTCTTAACGTTATTATTGAAGTTAAAGACAAATATTGTTTAATATCCACAAACTTTAACAAAATTTTCCAGCTCCAATTGGGTTAAAAACATTTTTTGCTACTTTACTTAATTTTTTCTCGATTATTACCTTGTTACGTCTGTGTTAAAGTGTCATTTGAAGCCAACATCTTGTTTTCATTAAAATCCAAACACTTACTCTCTCTCTCTCACTACTTTGGCTTTTAATGTTACGATTTGCGCTTTAAGAGTAGTCAAAGGAAAACTCCTTGTAGTACTTTCAACAACAAACACGCACTTGATGTGGCTGGCTGTTTTCTTTTTTTTTACTTTTAGACTTTGCATTTACAAGAATGTTAGAAAATTACAAATGATTACCAGAACATTTTTGACGCTTATGCCGAAATACACAACACAACTTAAGTTTGAATGTGCTTTCTGGGACCATATTTTTAAAGGCAATGTAATCTTAAATGCACGCATGCATTTTTATGTTTACTCTTACTTACATGTTACTTATTACTACGCTACCACCTTCAATTGTAGAAATTACAAAAGCAGCAGCATCAGCAACTGCACTAGCATTAACGTCATCATCTCTAGCAACGTCGTCGTTGGCAATAGCAGTATCATGCAAGCAATACCATGAATAAGAATTAATTTCTTGTTTGTCTTTAGTAAATAAATCATTTCAATTTTTTTTCTCTTTTTTGTGTTTTGAGCAAAACAAAAATGAAACAATTTTTAGAAAAATGTTATAAAACTAAAACAAGAAAAACGTTAAAATATACATTATTATAGATAGTCAGTTGATTTTCTGCTAAAGTTACAGAAATACCTAAGAATTGTTTAGTATTGGCCAGTTGGTTACTAAATGATTACTGAGTTTGCAAAAAATATGTGTTTTGATAACTATTTTTGAAAAGTGGAATTTAAGGTTTTTTTGGTGCTGTTTTGTATTTTATACAGAAATATGAACTAAAAAAAGTTAATGATCTATATGAATATTGCAATCATATGGAAGTACATTTTAATATGTTTTACTGGCAAAATTTTCAATAAGTAATAACAATGTTTCGTTACTCGTCAAACCAAACAATTTAATACCCATATTATTAGCGGTTGAAACATCATGTTTACCAGATTGACTGCCTGATAACATGAACATTAGGATAGATTATTAGTTTTTTATTTGCCTAAATTGAATAATATTTATTTGGACGACATGTGTGACATGTTGGTTTCAACAGAAGGGTATTATATAATGCTTAGGATACAGCCGTAAAACAATTAAATTACTTCATGATATTACATGTTCGTGAACTCTCAGATTTGAACATTTTATAAAAATTTAAAAAAAAAAATTTTTTGATTTTGCAGATAAACATCTGGAAACATTTATAAAATGCGGCACGAGACACTGAATTTGGTTGATTGAAATTTAATTTGTTTTAAAATCGGTTTAATTGTTCCTATACTAATAAATCAGGCCCCTTGCATAATGTTAACTGGTTTAGTTTTGACTTTCAACCGCATTAATAAATTATGATGAACTAGTTTTGTAGGTTTAGGAAAATTAAGTTTAATTTGCATTTGCTATAACTAATGTCATCATAATGTGTCATCCGTTATCGTGCAAATAGACATACATATAAGTCTATCGGGGTGCCCCGATAGACTAGGCGATAGTGTGCCGGACTATCAGTCAGAGGGTTGCGGGTTCGATTCCCGCCAAAGACTCTGGGTGTTTTCTGCAGACAAGCCAAAAGCTTCGCAGTTTGTGTTTGTTTTAAAAAAAAAAAAAAAAAAAATTTAATTTAATTATGCTATTTGACATTTTCAACAATATTTAGCAATTTCTTGATCAGGATTGCACGTATTGAATTACTAGGATCAGTAACTAAGAGCATTAGTTAGCTTTGCCAGTACGTCAAGGTATCTTTGACAAAGTTTAAGTGCCACTTTCAGTAAATTTAAGAAAAAGCATTTAATATACATCTTTGGAATATTTTTTCCCAAAAATCTTCGAAAGCGAACAAAAGTTTTTCTCACAGTGTGTGTTAGACTCTTGATGATTTTGAAGTTCGTTTTTTTTTGTATTTTATAGCTTTTTTAATGCTTAATATAACAGCAAAACAACCAACAACTTATAAATAAACATACAAACATGCATTTGTATGCACGTATTCTACAATATATGAAAAATTATGACGACAACAATTTGTTTCAAGGACACACGACACTTGAAACCATTCAGCACAAAATAATACAACAAAATAAAACGCTAAACACAACAATAACAACAGAATACCACAGCAATAAAAAAAAATGCAAAGTACTAAAAGAGAGCTTAATGTTTCTTGTGTAAGAGTACGCCATGTTTGCATTTCATAGTTGTACATTTTTACACTTTTATTGCTGGGATCTTCTTCGTTTTGTTTTTTTTTTTTTGTTTAGTTTTAATTTTATTTCAGTAATTTTATTGTTGCTGGAGCTGTTGTCGTTTGTTGTTCCTGCCTTCAAAATGTTGTTGCTTGAAAAGGTTTTGGCATCATCACAAAAGTGCTAAAGTTAAAGAAAACACATAACACTTGTTTGAAGCTCGGCTGATGCTGCTGTTTGTTATTGTTGTATAGGGATGAGATTGTTGGTACCTTTTTGCAGGGATTTATTTGAAAAATATATTTTAGTAGTGAAGGTTTATTTTCCATATTTCAGAGTTGTTTATTGGAATATAATAAAGAGAAACAAAATCAAAGCATTTTGTGTTTTACTCAATCGAAAGAAAGCAAATTTCAGCAAATGTTTCTAATATTGACACTTTTTTATTTATTCTAATATATAACGCTTAAGATTATAGTAATACGGATAATTTCAGAATTATATAACATAATTTGAAATACAGCTTTAAAAAAGTAATCAAATTTTAAATCAATCAATTGTTTTGAAAACTTATTTTGTCTAAAAATTTTGTATTTGTCTGGAAAACTGAAAATTGTTATATCTATTTCTTATATTATTATTTCAACCTATTTTTCCTTTAACATCACTGATTTATGGTACATTTAGAAATAGAGAGAGAAAAAAATGTTTTAAGAAAAAAATATTTGGTTTTTTTTCTTTCAAAATAAAAGTTGAGAGTCATCAACTTAAAAATCTAGACAATTCTTATTCATTTCAGTTCTGTATTATTTTCTCTTTGTTGTTGATATTGCTGTTGTTTTTTTCCTTGTTTTGTTAAGTGTTGTTGCCTATGCTTTAGTAGTTGCTGTTGTTTGTAAATGGGATTTTGCTTGGTTAGTTGATTTTTTGAATAGTTTACTTATTTTTTGCCTTAGCATGCTTGTGAACTGCTTTCATATTTGCTCTTCATGTTTTTCCCTTATTTTTTTTGGTTGGTTCCTCTTCAGGTGTGAATGGTTAAAAAACACACATAAGTTTTTTCTTTTCAGTTTCTTCTTTTTGCATTAAGTTTTAAAAAATGAAGATGTTTACCGCTTCGACAGTATTAGTGGTGTTGTAGTTGCTGTTATTGCTGTCATTTTCATCTTCATTGTCGTCATGCACATGTAATAAAAACAACAAAAATATCGTAATAGCCAACGCCATCTTGCATATTTATAAGCGTACGGGCATAGAGAATATATAAAATGGAATAAAAACAGCAACAGCAAAAAAATCATAATAAACTTATAATAAAAACAACAATAAGAACATCACTATGAGTATGCCAAAGTAAAAGGTTTGTGTCTTAAGTCTTTCGGTTTTATTATTCTTACTAATATGTAGTTTGAATGTTTGTATGTGAGAGTGTTATTTTAAAATATATTTTATTGTGGCGGTAAGTAAATAAATATATGTGAAAAATTAAAAAAAAGTGAAAAAATCGTTGGATTGATTTAGTTTTAGTCATTCCAATCTTGTCTGTCTTTATTTCCGCATTATAGAAATTGATGTATGTTATTGATCGTAAATCAGTGGGCGGTTTTTATGAGAATGTATGTATTTTTGTTAGTAAACCGAATTTAATATCAAGTAGGTGGTGTGTCCTGATGTTCAATGTCATAATGTACTTGGACCCTATTACACTTTTAAAGGGATACATTTAAATAAGAATATTCAGTTATTGGAGAACAGCGAATATATCAAGCTGGTTCTAATTCTGGTATATACTAATAATAAAAGAGTCTACTGAACTGAATAATTCTGATGAATAAAAAACACTGTATCTAAATTTAGTTTTCTCTGGATACCGTGACTTATTGCAAATCAATACCTTTATCTACGATACTCATTGATCTTGTGACATGTGTGGTGTATCATAAAGTACACATATGTCAAATTAAAACAACATTTGTAAAGTTAAGAAGATTTACACTGGAATTAATTTTTTTTGTCACAATTGCCTAATGTTGAAATTGGTGATATTTGGCTTTAACAAGATGGCTTCATGAGCCACTAAACCCACAGAATTACATTTGCCCAAAATCTTATTCGTCTTCATTTTTGATTTAATGCCGCTGAACTATTTTCTTTAGATTCATTTGAAAGACACGAATAAGCCACAACTGATTATCTAAAAAGTTAAATTTAGTGCTGCTGTTGTTTCAAGTTTTGTAAAAACGGCTGAAGTTTACCTATGTACTAGAGGTCAAAAACAAAACAACCCGATTATATTCTATCACTAATACTGAATTTCAATTTGTTTAACAAATTTGGCCAGACTTTAAATTTTTTCTGAACTGATCATATCGCTACGCTCATTATATACCATTAGCTGATACTTCTCTCAATTAATAATTCTTTGTGACATAATTTTCAAATAAAAATACGTAACTTAACATGTATTCAATGATTGCGTCCGTATTTAGGTAAATATTTCCATTAAAATTATATTTTATTTGACAAAACCTGTAGAAGCAGCAGGCGAATATCTGTAAATATTTTCCAATAAAAACGTCACTGATTGGAAATCAGTAGAAATTGTTGCAGCTTATTTATTGGCTTACAGCTTCACACTTAATATATGATTAAGCAAAAAATATATGAAAGTTGGATAGTAAAGTATGTTAAATAAATGTGAAAACATTCCTGTAAAAAATATATCAGAACATCTGCCTTACGACCTTAGTACATTCGAAAGTTTGAGTTGAACTAGTACCTGATTTTTGATCGAGATTTGTTGTCTGAAGTGTTTGCTTTAGTGCTTTTAAAGCCAAATAAAATGCAACTGTTTCCAAATTAAAGATGCTTTTTGGAAGTTTATGATTGTCTACACAAGGTTAGTATGACAGTTGATGATGATGACATATTTCGCAATGTGACCCCAGAAAAATTACAAAAAAAAAAAAACTAAAAATTAACCCAAAAAAATTACACTTATTACACAAACATGATTTTTTTTCATTTTTGTTGGGGTTTAACTCACTTTTTCTTTGGAAAAGGCATTTTAAGAGAAATGGGATTTCGTAAAAAAACTTAGGGTTAAATTTTACAATGAATGTGACCCCAAAATTTGGGTCTTTTTTAATTTTTTCTGGAACCATTTTTCCTGGGTTCATTTTTCACAACGCCGACATATTCAATATTTTCTTTTTAGTACTTTTTGTGTAACAATATTTTTTGGTTTTCAATCGATTTGAAATATTTTTATAATCAACAACTAATTTATATTGCCTTCATTTGTAATTCAATATAATTATATATACATATATATAGTACATATATATTATTTGGTATGTAAATTAAAATATAGATAAAATTAAGCCAAATAACTTATATATTATATTATATATAGACAATGCTTCTATTTCGAAAACATTTGAATTCATCAGAATTAATTTTTAAGTCACTTTATAATAAATGATAAGCGGGACCTCTCTACATATTATTTTCATATATTCTTAACTTCATAATCAAGGACTTTGACGCTTGGATGTTTTACACCCAAAAGATATTTTGAACTTTTTTCTACAAACATCTATATACCAAGAATTTTTGCAACTATTTGTAGAAAATGTAAACAACATATTTTAAACATGTAAGTGACTGTCATATTTATTTTATAATTATTATTATGTCTACATATTTACCAGAAAAAATACACACTTACTATTAACGTGAAACAATGTAGAAATTACGTTAAACTTAACAAAATAAACAGCAAGACAGTGTAAGCAATTATAAAATATTTGTTTTTGTTACGGAGACAACAACTTGCAACATTGTTGCAAAGAAATATATATATGAAATACTTAAACAGTTTAATAACAACACAGAACAATTTTTAATATCTAAAGATAAAAATCAATTAAAAATCTTTAAGATATTTTAGTATTAAATTTTATTTTGTTGGCAAATAACTTAAAGCAATGTAAAAACAAAAAGACATCAAATACTTTTAAAGCAATTTATTCCTGTAAAGAAGTTTTAGGGCATGTAATGTCGTGTTTTGTGGGTGGTTGGGTGTTGTATGCTGGATGGCTTAGTGTTCTTTGGCTTTTAATGGTTTGGCTTTTTCACTTTAACGTGAGGTTTTAGCAAAAAAGCTGATCTAATCGTGTTCTAAATAAAAATAAAAATCACAGCTTTTAAAGTAATAACATTTTTTAAACAGATTTTCTAGAGTTTTTTTTTTTTTTTTTTTTGTTTTGAACACATTATTTTCTATTGCCCGTTTTATTGTTTTTTGACCATAATATAAGAAGCGTGAAAATTTAAGCAATTTCAGTTGGCTTAGACATTAAACCAAATCTATAATATAACATTTACTGTAATGGCTGGCCCATAAGAATGAAAGCGATTATTAAAACCTAACAATAACAGATAAATCCGTTTGGCCTTAAGATTTAGAGTACTAAATTGAATGATGTGAACTATATGAACAAAATTATATGCCAATATAAATTTAAGTTAACTTTCTAAACAAAGTTAGTATTGGCTTTTTAAGATTTAAATCACGTTTTTAATTAAATAAATATTAAAGATTTTAAAACAATAAAACTAAAAAATAATTAATAAATTAACGTGTTTTGTAGCTTAAAAAAAAAAATCAATTAATTTTTCTTTGTTTTCATTTTAAATAAAACCACTTACAATATGTATTTTTATGGCGTTAATTTAAAGTTGAAACACAATAAGATTAAGTAAGTGTGTATCTTAATGCATGTAAGTTGTCATATAAATTTAGAAAATTATTGTATAATATTCCGGAGAGTATGCGTAAATTGACGATGCTGCCAAATACCCGTTTAAAATATACATATATCTTTGTTGTGCCCAAGGATGTTGTCTTTGTTGTTTGTTTTAAAGATTGTTTTTTCCGCAGCTTTTACTTCTTTATTAAGTTAATGAAATGTATGTGAAATGTTGCACTTCTTGTGGGTTAAAATCAAAAGACTTAAGACACAAACAGCAAGATTTTAGTCAGAAGGCATTTATTGTAAATTTAAGGCATTTAAGATACATGACTTGTGCGTCAAGATTGGTGTAATAAAAACCAGAGACAGAATTTTTATAAAAAAAAACTTTCATAAGTTTGAAGTTACAATAGTTTATATCAGAGCTCAGATTTACTCGATTTTACTCGCGAGTGAAAAACACTCGCGAAGAAGAGTACTCGAAGAGTACGAGTGTTACAAAAAGTTTACTCTCCACTCGTTTGTTTTAGGTGGGAGTACTCGCGAGTACTCCTTTTTAAAAATTAAGAGTGGGAGTAAAAATCTTCGAAATAGAGTGAGAGTTTACTCTTAAGAGTGAAATCGAGTGGAAAAATAGAAACTGTTTGTCTTTGCTGACTTGTGTGTGCGTGTGGTTTTTGTTACTTTTTCAGTCTTTCTCATACAGTGCGCGTGTGCGGAGCAATTAGTTTGTTTTATAATAAAAGTTGTATTATATTTTTAAAAGTTTACTTATATTTTCTATATTATAATGAACAATAAAGACATAAATAATGAAACACGAAAATATTTTCGTTATGACAGTGAATCGTAATCTTCGAGAAATCTTCTTCGCGAGCATTTTTGTACACAAAAACCACCGGTCCCTAACAATACATTCTGCTGCTTTTCTCTTCTCGACCTCCCAGTCCTCCCTCGTCAGTCACCTTTCCCTACCATAGTCTATACTTGCTACTACACACGCACACACAAATTGGCAAAAACGAACAGTTTCTATTTTCCACTGTATGAGAAAGACTGAAAGAGTACTCGGCAAGAGTATAATCTGCTCGATTTCGAGTGTATTTTACTCGCACTCGAAATCGAGCGAAGCATATGCGCTCTTATTCGAGTGGCATAGAAAAATAGAGTATACTCGATTTTTTTTTTTCACTCGCAGGAGTACTCGCGCTCGAATTCGAGCGAGTTTCACTCTCTACTCGAATTCGAGCGAAGATTTCGGAGCTCTGGTTTATATCATTGAAATATACAGGGTTTTGTCAACAAGAAATTTGTTTTCCAACAAGGGCATGTTACAACAACATTAAAGTTTTTACATTTTATTTGTTCTTATATGGCTCAAAATTTACTACGAAATTAATGAAATTAAAAATTTTTTCAATAAAACTGTCGCATTTGGACTTCTAAAAATCCAAGAGCAATTATGTCTTTGCATGCTGGACGTGTCACTGTATGGTCCGCTATTTGGTTTGGAGTTATATGGTTTTAATAAGAAGGTGTCACAAAGCCTTTGAAACAATGAATTTATTGCAAACAGCAGTTTACGATCGATTGAAACGATTAAAGCTTTAAAATCAAAAAACGGGCTGGACTTTTAACCAAATGTGATTGAAAATTTTGATGAAAGAATCGACATATGTATATGTTGTGGTGGACAAGTGCCCAATGTAATTTTTCATTTATAATTGCCAAAACATACTATTTCCAATAAAATACATACTTTCATATACATTTTTTGTTATATTTTATTTTCAAAGTTACCTTAAATATAGTAAAATCATTCTAAAGTAAATTCGAACTATTTAGGAATCGAATAATATCAGAAAGATCTTGTGATTGAGAGTTTTATTAAAATTTGTTTATTTAACCCTTAAATACCTGAAATTGAAAATACGTTCCAATTGCAGAAATAAATTTTTGTTCTAGCATGTATTTCATCTGCAAGTTACGAATTTTAGTTCCGATTCAGAAAAAATACTCCTGGAAAGCTTCAGGACAAAAACAAGGAAGACAGTCTGTAGACGGTCTTAATAGCTAAACGAAAAAAAAGGTTTTTTAATAGGCGTTAAAGGGTTAAAATTTTTCTAGTTTAAAGCATTTTCTGGCTTTTTTTTGTTTTAACTAAATCCGAAAGAAAGAATTTGAAACCTTTAGTTGAAGCTTTCAAAAAGTATTGCGAATTTTGTTAAGCAAACCGAATTTTGGTTAAACACACCGTAAACAAAAAAAAGCAAAAGAACCAAGAACTTACAGAAAACTAGGTTAAAAAACAAAAGCCGGGTCTACCCGATAAAGAGAGAAAATCCAGTGTAAGTACCACCCGGAAAATATTATGGAACTTAAAACAAACGGACCCCAAACAGCTCAAGGGACCAACATTTTATGTTGAAACTAAAGACAATGATGCAAACTCAAAATATAAATAAAAAAATTGATAATTATCTCAAAAAGGCGATGGTGTAGAAAATTATTTCTGCTGTGATCTAAAGAGCAACATTTCCCTTTGATTTTGGGTATTTCTTTAAAACAAAATTAAAATTTAAAATGCCTGCAAATATGGTCACTGTTAATATCAAAAATTAATTGAAGTAAGTAATCGAGTCAGTATAATAGAAAAATATATAAACTGCACTAGCTAATTGTCACCAGTTTCGCCCAATTGAACAATATTTGGCTATTGTCAAATGTGGTTTAACACAGAGTGATACTGTAGAAAAAAAATATAGTTTGACGATTTGGTATAAGTATGCAGCGCAGGTGGTTTGCAATGTTTTGCAATAGCTAATGTGGTTTATCAAAACACAAACATGGATTTCTGTAGGAGTTAGTTAAGTTTAGTTTCTTAATTTTAGTTTGTTTGCGTTTCTTAAATATCACTGAATGAGTATCAATTTGTGAATGATACTTGTTAAATAAATAGTAAAGTATTTATGCGACCGTAATTTAATTTAATAAGTCCCCTTTTACAGTTGAGAAATTGAAAGACAAACAGACAAAGTTTGTATGCGATGTATTGAAGAGGAAGAGTGTGCGGTAGACCTCTACTGTACTGGACCAAGGCATATTGATTATAATAAATTTGCCTTGGTCCAGTACAGTAGAGGTCTACCGCACACTCTTCCTATCGCCTACAAACTTCGTCTGTATGTCTTTCAATTTCTCAACTGTAAAAGGGGACTTATTAAATTAAATTACGGCCGCATAAATACTTTACTATTTATTTAACAAGCTTTGTGTTGCTCTAGAACATTATTTTTTAAGCCATTTATAAATCTATCAAAAAGTTTTCGGGTGTATGACTATCAAAACGATAAACATTGCAAATTTTTCCTGGAGTAACGAAAAGTAATAACAATATTTTTCTTATAAGTTATTCCGCAAAATTAAATAAAATTTTACTTGGCTTTAAATAATGTTTATGTGCTGTGTAAAATCACAATTAAAAATTTGTCAAACTTCTGCCTAAAAAACAGCCTGCTCTCACTTGAATATTATAATACACATATTTTTTTTTTTTAATTACAGACCTTAATAAAGCCATATATTTGTTTTAAGATCATTGACTAGAGAAATAAAATATTAAAATCTGCCACGTTAAACAACTATATACATACATAAATATATAGACACAAGACGACTGGCAACTCATCTTAATGAAAAAAGAATTGCTACTTGAGAATGCCAACAAAGTATTTCATTGTCGCAATGATAAAGATATAATAAACTGAAGCAGAAGAATCAAACAAAAAAAAAAAACTTGTGATTAAAAAACAAAATAATGTTGTTACTGAAATTATTAAAAGGCGAATGGAACAAGTGGAAGTAATATGAAAACAGCAGGACATATTAAAACATATAGCAGCAAAATGAAAATAAAAATAATAACAAAAAACAAAAATACAAAACAGGGGAATTTTTATTAATTTTTTTTGGTTAACGATTTAACGCACTAAAATAAAATGTATATGACAAGTTAAATTGTTAATATTGGAAAGTGTACACGGTGAAAAATTTGCTCCTCTGCTGAGACCCTCTTGATTTGTGAAAATATATATTTCTAAATATAAATATACGCAATGATATATTTGAGTTATCGGGTACCAGACACTGTTCAAATACAGTTTAAATATAACAGGTTGAATATAGTACTCATTTCTATTAGCATATGCTCTTGCCCTTGATCTAATCATCGAAAGATTACTGTTAGAAAGCAGAAATTTTTACTGTTAAATTAAAATTCTCATATCGTTAGCATAGAGTCACTTTTCACAAACTTGACTAATTTAAGGCTGTGTCGTTATATAAAAGCATTTGAGCAAATAGTGGATATAATCAAATTGGGAATTTTTGTAGAGTTTCTGTATAAAATAGGCTTCAAATATTAGCATAATATCGTGCTTTTAAGTTGTAGCAAGTGAAATCCTAATTTAACTTTACTTATCTTTGTGTTAATTTCTTAATTTTCTTTAAATTTCTTTTTCTAATCGCCTTCAATATCTACTCAGTTTTATAAAAAAAAGACTTTCAAAGATTTCATTTCATCTAAATGAAATTATCATTATTCAAGATTTCCTTATTTTGCTTGCTGGTCATGTAAAGCTCCAAAAAAAAAAAGGAAACCTAAACTCAATCAGTTTATTGACCCGTCTTAAATAGTTTAAGTTAAGTTACAGTCATGAAATTATTCAATTCTTTAACAAATTTTTCTTGTAAAATAACAATAAAAACGTATTTTTGTCATAAACATTTTACTATTTTTTTTCTTTTTGTTTGCTGGCATATTTTTTTGGTGCCTTTAAGTTTTTTCAAAAGTACAAAATCATAAATCACGATTTCCGATCAAAAGAAATAAAGCAAAACATTTAAACTAAAAGATCATAACTGAGAACTAGAAAAAAATGAGATTGAATTTTTGTCTATAACATAAAAACCAACAGCAACAGCAACACCAACAACAACAACTAAAATAAAAAAAAACAATACACGATTGTTTGCTAAAGAAAATTATAGATGAAGAAATATTTTTAACAATTGTTAACAATACAAAATGAAAATTGTAGTTAACGTAAGTAAAAACAAAAAAAAAAAAAATACTCAAGCTTATGCACAAATAACAAATTTCACTTTTTATTAAACAATATTTAATATTACATTTTTTAGTTTTTTAGGTTTACGAGATTTTTATTTAATAATATTTTATTACTTTTAAATTGTGCTTCAATAAACATTCACACCACCAACAAAAATTAAGAAAACTACATATTTTTCCGCCAGATTTATCAAAATATTTAATATTTTTTCTACAGTTTATATTGGCACGATTATTAGCCATAGTTGGTTGTTATAGACAAAAAAAAAAACTATTGATTTTTTCTGTTTGTTTTATAGTTTTTGTTGTTTTAAATATTTAAAGAGGTCCCTTACAAGTTGAGTAGTTTTTTTTTTTTTGAGTTAAGTTTAAGATTTTGTTGGTTTTTTAATATATAACAAATGACTGCAGTTTGTTTTGCATGTTAACAAATTTGTTTGGCTTTTGTAAGGGTTTATAATATCTTTCAATATTTTTTTTTTGGCATATAAAACGGTTCGTGCAAAATATAAAATTGTAAGTGACTTTAACTCTTAAACTCGCACTAGTGCAAAATGTTACTTGGCTCTAATAAGTATATTATGATTCCCTATACTAATCCAAGTTATTTACACAATTTACGGTATTTATGTTAAACAATATTATTCACATAAAATGTTTAAATTGATATACACTGTATTGTATTACTATATTTTCCCGTGATGTTTGCTATTTGTTGTAAAGTTACAAACATTTTTTTAAAACATATAAAATTTAATTCATTCCTTTTTTAACCAATATTTGAAAGAACACTTATTTAATTTAAGAGAGAAATTGTGCATTAATATTTTATTAGTGTTTCATAACTATAATTCCATTTCATGGTAAACAAAGAAGATTACTAGAAAAACATAAGAATAACTATTATTTACTTTTATTATTTATTAGTGATTTTGAAAAAGATAAAATTTTAGTTTATGTAAAAAGTGGCTTAAGTTTTCGAGCAATTATAAATAACAAGGATTATTGTGGCAAAAATGAAAGTGGTGGACCGAAAAAGCTTTCTGAATGGGATAACAGTAGAATTATAAACTATGTCAGCAACAGAATACAGAGTTTTAGTCAGATTATTAATGAATGTGTGGTAAATGTGTTCAAATCAACCATAAGTAGACTGCTAAAAAACTCCCAGACTATTGCTTGACAAAAGCTGTTGTTAGTGCCAAGGCTTAAATTAAAACTGGAAACAGGTAAGCCTATAATCTTTTCCTGTAGTTGCACTACTTAAACATAGATCTGTTTAGGATGATTTTTTCGATAAGAAAAACTACAATCTTGATAGTCCAGATGGTTTCAACAGCTATTGGAGAGAAATTTCAGAGCTCTTTGTGAAGAGAGTAGTATGCTTGATTTGGCTCTTTCAAGCACCAAAATTAATTCATCTGATTTCATAAAATTTCTAGATGTGATATTAGTTACCGGCATTTTTAGAAAATAGTAATGAAAACAATTTATTTTGCAACAAGATAACGCACATATATGTACGTACAAGTCTTGAAAGAATAATTGAATGTCCCGTATGCTTTCCAGAACAGAACCCCCTTGACAACATTTTGGGCATATTAAGCCGTCGAATTTATTCTGAAAGCCGACAATATTAAAGCATATATCACCTAAAAGAAGCTCTTGTAGATGCTTGCAGATTTGTAATTGAAGATACAAGAATAATATTGATTTAGTATGACTGATAAAATTTTTGAGCTGATACCAAAAAAGGAGGCCTAACACGTTATTAAAGTGTAATTTTTTTCTGAATGTTTGCATCTTAAGTTATTTTAATTTCAGTGTATTTATAGGTAATTAATTTTAATTAATTTTATTATAAATTTTTAAGATGTGAAATAAATAATAATGATTTGTTTGTTAAATAATTTTTGTTTTTTATACGTTTGACATACATTTATTATAAAATATTTTACTCTTCTTTAATTTACAAAATTGAGAAAAGTTTTTTGTATTTGCTGGTATGCAATTCAGTGTATTTTGTAAACAAGACTACGGTTATTATATCAGAAAATTTAATCAGTCGGAATTTATATGTACAAGTCTCAACTACGGCAAATCAAAATAGAAAGAAAACCGTTCACTACTTAATTAAAAAGCTTCCAAGTAGTACTGTAAATGATGTTGAAAAACGATACAAGCTAGCCTTAAGGTCAGATCGTAAACAAAGGACACCAAATATTTTATTAAATGAAACCAAGCACTTACAAAGAATGTACTAAGTTGCGATAATTTTAGACAATGGCCGTGCAAAAATAAATTTTTTCCAGCAGGAGCATATTGATATCTAAACCAAATAAACCTGAAGATTTGCAGACCCATTAGTTTACTTGTGATATTTTCAAAAATCAGTAAAAATAATAATTTAATGAAAATTAAATTTAATGAAATCACCCCTAACTAAAAATTATCAAAAATTTAAAAATTAACAGTTCAACTAAAAATAATAATTTTGAAAAATATTTGAAAACATATTTTTGCGAAGATTTTTGCCAGTGCTAGAGAGACATAATATTACCCCAGACCATTAATTCAGCTTCCGACATAAACATGGAACTCCATGGAACAATGTTACCGAAATATGAATATAATGACCGATGCCTTTTAAAACAAACTTTATTGTTCAGCATTTTTTCTAGATATCCAAAAAGCATTCGATAAAGCTTGGCACAATGGCTTACTTTTTAAAATAACGGAACTTTCACTGGCTCAATACAATTTATTTTTCAAAAACTATTTCTCTCATAGACATTTTTACGTCAAAAGTAAAGACGAAATATAAGGTATAAATGAAATCAAAGCTGGTAGACCACAGGGCAGAGTATTAGCTCTAATATTGTACACAAAATTTATTGCGGATATCCCACCCACTGATGGTGTTGTGATATTAACATATTCAGATGACACAACAATAGTTGCAGCAAGTCAATTTTCAATAGAAACTTCAATATTTGTCCAGAATAAAATAAATCCGATTGAAAAATGGATTACTAAGTGGAATATAGAAGTAAACTGCGATAAATGCAAACACTCCTTAGGGAGAGGAGATTTCTCAAATGTGAACATATATGGAGAACAAATACCAAAACATAATGCTATTAAATATTTAGGAATAACCTCAAATTTAAATTTAGCAACTAATAAATTATACTGGCTACTTGTACCAAAATCGGAATAAAATTTAAACAATCAGTTTGGACATACGGAATTAAGTTAAGGGAAACAACAACTAAATCGAATATTGATATCTGAGAAAGGTTTTAGCCCAAAACATTAACACTAACTAATAAATTTCTTCGTAAATATTTAAACATGCTCTTAATAAGAGAAGAAATACAATAGTTTACTGATAACTACCTACAAAGATTAAGTTACCATAGAAATCCTCTAGCTATTGCGCTCTTAGACGACAGCACTGAATCTTAATTATGTATAATTCTTGTTATGTAATATTTAATATGCAGCGCAATATTTAATGCGCTACAAAAACATTTATTTTTATAAGAGGAATTTAGTTTTTATTTCATAATTTACCTCATTTTAAATACTAATAAATGAATAACAATTTGTGGTTGAAAAGTTTGAAATTGTTTTTTTTTTGTTGCATAAATACTAAAACATTAAAGCCAGTAGATTTTATATGAGTATTTTTACTAGTTTAATTGTATTTACAATATAAATCAGCTATCACATATTTTGCCTGAACCGCTATAAAATACTGAAGCTAATTTCCTGGAATTATTTATCCAAGTTAAAGAAATCTTAAAATTGCTTTATTTTTGTTTTGTTGGCGAAATAATAACTTTAAAACAAACTGCAATCATAGTTTTTTTTTGCACATAAATATTTATAATTGCATTTTTGAACTGTTATTGTTAAATTTGTCATTTATTGTCATTTTATCTATTGACTTGCTAGTAAAAATCTTCAGAAAACTATAATAAATGTCATAGTTGTCAGTTTTATAAAATTTTGCAATTATTTACCATTTTTGTTTGCTTATTGTTAGAAATCAAATGCAAATAGTTAAACGAATTTAGTTTTAATATGTGTTCAAATAGAAGTAAGTTGTCTTCCTATTGTAGTTTTTCATACAACAGACAGGCCTTTTATTTAAAAATAAAAAAATAAATGTTTTTTTTCGTTAGTTTTGTATTTGTATGGCAAACACGCACAGTTTTTAACAAATGACAACATAAATTAACACCTTTTACGTGCAATATGCGGCAAACTACAAATGCTAAGTGTTTAAATATTAAACGTTTTACGTTATTTTCAGTCACTTATTCTTGTCTGTACTGTACAGATACTAAATAGGAACGTAAATAAGTATTATTTTTTTAAATAATAATATTAATATTGTATGCACATATCTTTTTGACATTTTTGCATTTTAACATGCATTCTGATTAATATTTTTGTTCTGGTCATAAATGCAACTAATGTTTGTAAAATAGCTTATGTGGTAAATGCAAATGTTTGTAATATTGTATGATATGAAAACAATTTGCTGGGCTTTTTAGCTTAGCTTAACAATAAGTCCTTAGAACAGTAAGATGTTAATAAATATTGAATTATTATTATGGTAGCAATAAAATTCTCACTAAAATACAATATGTTGCTTACCACATGCTGAAAATTATATCAGCTTCATTGCATTTTACTAGTTAATGCCATTTTTATGTTTATATTTGTATTTACCTGCAAAAGAAAAAAGAAAACAGGAAATTAGTGGAAACATAAATAAGGATTCTAAGTTTAAGATTTAACAAATGTCAGTTCTTATAAATATTTATTGAAAACTAACATGCTTAATTAGTCTAACTATCAAACTGAACTAACTATCAAATTGGATAGTTGCGATTCATGTTCAGAAATCACATCCAGTTTGATAAATCTTTGATATACTTTGTAAAATTTATGGTCAAAAAATTGGATTTATTGCTTCCCACAAAATTTTTCTTAAATTACTTACTATATCATTTAAAATTTCGTATATATTTCTGAATAAGACTGTTGAGCGATCAGAGCTATAATCAAAGCATTTTTATTCCCTAAAATTGATAAAGAATAATGCAATTAAACACAATGGGCATCTTTAAGAATGCATTTCTGGATAACTCAATGTCTCATTTCCAGTCTTGCTTTAAGAGGCAGCCATACTCATGCGGCACTGCCGTGAATTAATCGTTTACTACTTATTTCTTTCTTACTTGTCAGTTTAGATGCAAGGAAAACTATAGAGTTTGACATTATCTTGGATCGGGTAGGGAAGTGGAGATAGAATACAATATGAATAGAATACTTCACATGTGATATCTATCTGTTACAATAGCGCTCAGGAAATTGGGAAATTTGTTCCGAATAATACAATACATATATAAATGTATATGATATTGCATCTACTGATCTCTGAGAGTGTTGTGTATTATTAAAACAAACTCATATTTAAGCAAATATATCAAATAATAAAAAAATTAAAAAATATTGATTTAAAATGATAACAATAGTAAATAAAATCGATCAATTTTGAGAAATTAAAAAAATTAAATGGTAATATCCAAATGACTCCACACTGTATAAGTTTATGGAAAATAAGTAAAATTATACTCAAGATTAAATTATTATTTAATAAATCTTTAATCGAATGGTCATAGATTGAGGTGGTTTTTTTAATGGTTGTTCATTAAAAAGTCTGTGACATGTCATTTAGTTATATATAACGCAAGTTACAAGAGATTTCCAATTATGCTCCACAAGTCACCTATGTTCAAAGGTCTTGTACATTTTAGCAAGCTAAAATGTGACCTTAATGCTCCTAGTTTGCTAAGAAGCAGTAAATAAACGAATAATATGAAATGATTTCTATATTAAGGTAATCTAAAGTAAATTAAAATATTACTGATATCCCTTACAGAAAAGCAGGTTGTATGCGAAAAAACTAACGAATTATTTAACTTATTTAATTTCCTTACGAGGAAGCAGGTTGTATTGTAATCATGCCTTCAGGAAGCGGATTTGAAGGGGTAATTTAGCTTCTCTCCCTTACAAAAAATTATTAAATGTAAGCTCCAATTTTTGCTGGGAAATTAAAATTAAATTTCAGCATATTTTCCATTCAACCAAAAGTTTGTGTTCTAAGTCTTTCGATTTTCTAAACAAAACATTCTGATTTTTAAACACTCCGTACAATATAAACTGATATTTGGTATTTAAATTATTAACACAATATAAAAAACTAATGTAAATCAATAATATTATATAAAACCCAAAAAACCGTCCTGGAAATTTGATCCGCTTTTGAAATATAAAGTAAAAAAAGAAGTCTCTGTATCACTCCGTTTAAACAGTCTGTTTTTCACACCTTTTATTTTGATATGAAAATAATATTCTTTTCCTTTTTTTGTTAACAGTATTGAGTTATAGTTGATGAAGTACGAAAAAGTATAACGTTTAATTCATCCTGCTTGGCTACAAATTCTCAAGAATTTATATTATACATATTAAAAAAAGAACACAGACAATTTAAAAAGAAAGAAAGAAGCCATGTTGTTTAGAGTTTCTTCTTTTTTAAAACTTTTTTTCTTACACTCTCATATTTTATTAATATTAATAAATCCTTTAGACTAATATAAATTTTCAAACCTAAGTTTACTCAAGTGTTGAGTAATTACTGTAAGAAAAAAATGCAGTAAATTTACCGACAGACTTTAAAAAAATCAACAGTAAATTAAAGATGGCTGCTGAAGTTTTAGTTGTTTGTGTTGTTTGTTTTTCGCTCTGTACTTTTTGTCAGAATAAATTTCTTCGTCTTATAAAACGACATTAAAAACAGACAAAATATGACAACCATACTAAAACGTCTCTGGTTGGTTCTCTTGTTTTGTCAGCAGCTTTTTTTTTTGTAAAAAAAAAATACACTTCCACACTCATGCAAGTTTATTGTTGATATATTTTTTGTATATTATTTTATACAATTTACTTAGTTTTAGTATACAAGTACAAGTGTAAAACATATCGTGTCATTTGGTCATTAGTGTAAGGTGCATGTTGTTTACACCAGCATGGGGTTGAAAAGTTAAAGTTAAAACAAATACATTTTTATATGTATATGTATAGTGTAATAAGACGTGTATGTATGGTGTATTTTTATTTGGTTATGCTTTATATATATATATATATTTAGTTAATGTACCTACATATATACTTTATGTATTTAAGAGAAAAGAAGTAATGATAATTTTTTGATTGGTTGAAAGTTTAGTTATATGTTTAGTTTTATGTTTTAGTTATATGTTTTTGAGCCAGAAAAGCTAGTTAGAGGAGCATATGTATTTGTTTACCATGTTTACAACATATAGGAATATTCGTGTCAGGCTTAATTAAGGTTCATATTCATAAACCTTACGCAATTCTAATACGATAAACATTTAGAATAAGATTAACGAAGAAAACTGCATCGATGTTTTTAATCATTATGGATAACCGTAATTTCAATATGAAGTACAAAAAACTGTCATATCTTCTTTGCTGGTTGTGACTCGCTAAAATTAAGGATATATCATAGTATACAAAAAAAAACAGATGTTATATAAAAAGATGTGTATTTTAAATCACCCGATTTGAAAACCTGTGTTTATAGAAGACATTTGTAGCGAAGCCTATATAAAAATATATTTTGGACATTATTAATTTTGTATTTTTTTTCTTCTCAATGTACACAATATTAATGAACATTATGACTTCTTCAAATGTAAATAATAGTATGTTACATACTACTACCTACTTTATAACATAATCATAAAAGCTATATGGTGTTATGGAAGACAGCTATGGGGAACGGACTCAGCTTTAAATGTAGAAAAAATTCAAAGACACCAAAACAAATTTCTACGAGTGATCACAATTCTCCTCTGGTATATAAAAAATTATAATATTCATAAAGACCTAAACGTGCTTTTGGTAAACACTGAGGTCAAGAAAAATGCAGAAAAATAATTAAAAAAGCTTAAAGAACATTAAATAATAGTGGCTATGTACCAACTTAATACATAAAATTAACAATGGTCAAACAATTTTCATCCGGCACTGGTTGGACTAATAATTAAAATTCATTAGCTATAAGATTTGAAATATTTATTGTTAGTTCGTTTTATTGGAGATACAATAAATAAATAGTTCATTTTTTTAATGAAGATACAATAAATAAATAGAATTAAAAAAACATTTTGGTTTTTCATAAAGTCAGTGAATTCAATATTCAAATTACAAGTGTGTTAACAGTTCACTTGACGATGACTAACCATATGAATATAATTGGTGTTATTCTAATTTTATTCATCCATTTACTAATTGAAAGTATTGTATTCTGTATTTATGTATAATGTCAGGAATAATATCTTTCAATGATTGTTGAATTTCCAGCTATTTTTTACCACATTTAGCTTTTTGTTCAAATATATACGGGACAACCCATTATAATATCTAAGAGTTGATATTCATTATTTAGTTCTTTTATTCGACCTTTTTTTAATATTCTATAATTTCTTTTATTTAAGCAATTAGGTCACTTAGTATTAATATAAACATGTTCTTTTTATTTATATATTTATATATCCAATATTTCGTTATCACAATGGATAACTTCTTCAGGGATTTACAATTTTAAAATTATAATATAATAATGATTGAAGTATAAATAATAAAAATGAAAATTTTTAACAGAAAATGAAATTTTTCATACTCTCAGTGAATTTTTATCTGTTTAAGGTACATATATTTAAAGGATGACCTAGCGCAGTATTAGACAACTGGCTGTCATATATCATTTGAGTGTGATTTGGTCTTAGCAAAACATCTTGCTAGCTTGTTTAATGAATATTGTTTAATCATTAAAATTGTGCATTATTTGAGAAGTAAAAAAACAAAAATTTATATGCAAATATCTATGTGCTGTCTGTCATATATATGCTAAATTCTGCATCAGTGTTCAATATTGTTTACGTTAAAAACAACAATCAGCGATTTTCCTTATTTTTCATACTGAATGCTTTGTGTTCCTGTTGTCATAAAGTACTAAATAAAATGTCAAACTTCTAAACAGCTCATAAATACTTAATTTCAGTTAGATATAAATTTGGCTTTCAACTTGTCACTTCCCACTACTGGTAAAAAACAATTGTCTAAATAATTTAATAAAAAATTAGAAAAAATACTAACATTTTCTCTTCTTTAATAGTGTTTATTAAATTGTTCTGAGTCATAAAATTTTTAGTGATTTTGTTTTGGCTCAAATACATGTGGCAACGATCCTGTTAAAACCATATGCCAGTTATATCCATATCATCAATAATATATCAAAATAACAGATCGATAGTATAATCCGTAAACGCTTTCCATACTAGTTATCGAAAAAATGGTACAATCACACCTAAACACAGTGACACGATCAGCAGGTAACAATGCTTTTCAACAATTACTCTAAGGTTATTAGAAGCCCAAATATTACAATTTTGATTGTTGACGCATCAAGATCAATGAAAATGGGTTTCATCTGAAAATATGATTTTTTCTTGAATGATTGTAGCGAATATACTGTGCAGTGAAGGGTCGACTGGAGTTCATTGTAACAAGTGTCTAAGCTGCCAAAACTTTTATATTATTCCAATACGTACAAAGTTCTTGTTGAAAAACAATAGTTTTTGTGCACTGTTTTGTTTTGTATGAATATAAAAAATAATATTGTTTACAATTTATCCTTGCGAGTGTTAAGTTGAGTAAAAAGTGTCCCACATATAATTTAGTTATGGCCTAAATTATAAGAAATTTTTAGCCGTACGCAAACGTCAATGAAGGCCCTGAAATGCCATAAAGCAGTTACATAAAATGTGCGTACAATATTTATTAAAAATTTGGTGAGATATTTTAAAATTCATTGCTTCAAGAAAACGTGTGGAGGGGTATTTCAAAATCGACTTTGCCAAAAACAAATTTCTTACCTATACTTGTTAATTTTTTATAATTTTTCATTTTTTTTTTGATAATAAACAAATTTTATGAGTAAAATTTTATTTCTTTTTATGTTGTCTAGAATAAAAAGTATGTTTTAATGTTTTTGTTTTATTTTTTCTTTATTTTCACAAACATTATTTAAATGTTGTCAACATTTGAACATAATTTTGTCGTGACATTGCATGCCGTGCATTCTTTTTTTTTCTGTTGAGCTAGAGCTGTAAGACGTTTCTTTTAAATCTTCTACTTCAACTTCAAAAGATTCATGTCTTCTTTCCTCAAAAAAAAAAAACAAAGGCAATGATCGTTTTATGTATTCTTTTAAGCAAAAACAATAAGGACTACAAAAACAACAACAACAACAATAAAATCAACAAGAACAGAAAAAACTCCAGCGAATAAAAAGTATGTATGGGATGTAAAGCAAATTTGTTAATATTAAGTTAGGACAAAAACCCAATAAAAAAAACAACAACAACGTGTGTTCTCTCCAGCTTATGGGAGATAAAATATACTTTAACAAAAAACTTGTATGTATGTATGCTTTTAAAAAAATGTTAATATTTTCATTAATTTAAATATTCATTATAATGTGTAGCTAACAAATGTTAAACTACCTTATAAAATATTTATTTAGTTTTGTGAAATAAAAAAACGAAGACAAACTAAAACCAAACTCAATTTGAAATAATGAAAATGAAAAATCCAAAACGTTAAATATAAATGCAGCGTTTCTCATCTTTTACCAATTCGTTTTAAAACAAATTGTTGCAAATTAATCAATATTGTGCCTTTAGTCAATATTCAGCAAATAAATTGAGTTACTTGTTAAACAAAACCATATGTAGTATGTGTTTACCTACATACATATTTCATTTATATATGTATGTATGATATGTATTTGCCTTATAAGTATGAATATGAGTTAATATGCAAACACATGTTATTGTTGAGAAGACTATCACTTGTTGAAAAGCAGAGCTGCACTAGTTTTTAGGTACTGTAGGGCCAGTGTTTTGGGGAGAAAATTTAGAATCTTTTTTTTTTTTTTTGAGTTGTCAATTGATAAACTCTCGATTCCTTAAAAGTTTGATGAATACCAAGCAAAAACTTACATTGTATAGTGTTATAACTTATTACAACTTCTTATACATTTTAATTACCACTTTCGATTACAAATAGGGACTTAATGAGGAAAAAGTAAGGTTTGGCAATTATTAATGAATAATTATATCGGACAGCTGTAAATCGTGACTACACATACAAATGTCAATTTATTTATCAACATTTTCAATCACATTTTGGCAAAATCATAACGATAATCACGTTACTGATTTTAGCTTTTGACACATTGCCACATACAGCATTCTTTACAAATACTGTTGGATTTTCGGAAGCCTAAAGGTGGAAATTTGATCGGTCATATTCTTAATAGCGGTCTCAGAAGAACAATTATTTTGACAGAAATTAACAAGACATTTTCGAAATATAGTTTTTACAGAAGTGAGAAAAGCTTAAGAAATGATTTTGACCCATGTGTAAATGAAGCCATATTAATATTAATTTCAAGCTGCTTCATCCACATTAGTGACCATCTACTATCCTTTTCTTGAAATTCATAATGCAAATTTTGGTGACTCTTCAACATTGTCACTCAATGTTATCAAAGACATTTTTTAGCGATGAGTGATTGAACGCAGTTTTAAGTTGTCTTCTTTTATTTTTACATGTCGATACTGAAGTTCCATATTAAACTTGAATGGAATATATGTCTTCCTTTGAGATGAAGTATATCCTCTTATTTGTTCTGATCTACATGTCCCTGAATTCTTCCTTTAAATGCCGTTTTAAAGCATTAAAAGTAAAATTTAATTCATTGTAGCAATTTACTATTAACATGTCAACAAGTAAATTGTCTAAACTTGGTTTATGTTCCCTGTGGGGAAACAAAATTCTTGTTGAATTCTTTTTTAAATCCACTTTACTACGCTAGCTTATCAGTGACACGATATGTTTTATACTTCTACTTCCACCTGGAAAGCAATATATACTGTGTTGCATTACTAGAATTACATTTGATGTTTGCTATTTGTTGTAAAGTTACAAACTGATCTTTAAAACGTCTAAATTTCTTCAGAGAGGCGGCCCGAAAAAATAGCTTTTTGAGGAAGAATTGCAGGTAGATGTGTCCAAATCAACCATATGAAGGCCGCTACAATAATACCAGACTATTGTCTGTGCCAATGTTATTACGCCATCACAAAGCAGCTAGACGTGAATTCGCTAAAAGAGACTTACAAACTATCTGGAAACAGTTAAGACGATAGTCTTTGTTAATACACTTTTTAAATATATATTTGTGTAAGGTGATTTTCACCGATGAGAAAAATTCAATGTGGACGGTCCCGATGGTTTCAACTGCTATTGAATAGACCTATGGAAGGAAACACGATCTTTCTCAAAACTAAATTTACAAGTCGGCTCTTTAACGGTTATGATAGCCTTTTGTGCAGACAGCATACTTGAGATGACATATTCAAGCACCAAAATAAATTATTCTGATTACACAAAATTACTAGATAATAAATTAGTAACATTTTTAGAAAATTGTAATGAAAAACAAAATATTTTTTAACAAAACTTCTTTCTATCTTGTCTTAATGTACTTCAATGGCCTAAATCTTCTTCAGATCAGAAACCCTTTGAGAACATTTGTAGAATATGACTTCGTTGAATTTATACTGAAAGCCGACATTATGAAGCATGTATCACTTAAAAAAAAAGCTGTTTTAGGTATATGGGGATCTACATATATCTTAAGACATAAAAATAAATCTGGTATGCCTAATCGAATTTTAAGTTGAAAAATGAGGCGTAACACTTTATAAATGTCTAAATTTTTTGTGAATATTGGTACTTTACCTTATTTAATTTCAGTGTATTTATAGTTAAGAAACACTAATTAATTTCTGTATAAATTTTTAAAAGGCAAAATTACAAATAATATTTTTTTTTGCTAAATAATATTTGTTTTTTTGTTCGTTTCACATAGATTAAAGAGTTTTACTTTTAAATCAACTTACAAAACTGAGTTAAGTTTTATGAAAACCTTAATTTCCAGTTCATTAAAAAAAAATTCTTTGGACTGATATTCTTCTGCAATCAATTTACAGTTTGAAGTTTTAGGCCTTAATGTAAATTAGTTTTAATCTTGTTTAAAAAAGTATTAGCCAAACTACAACAACATTTATCTGTAAACCTAGTTGCAATTTTAGTTCTCTTGTTTTCATTTTAAATACACATAAAGTTTTTTTGCTAAGTCTTTTGTTTGCATTGTATTTAATACGAGCCCAAAATTCTCCACAAGTTTGGCTACACCAGCCAAATGGGTATTTATTTTATTTTTTCTACATATCATTTGTATTTGTATAATATTTTCTGTTCGTGAGCTTCTAGCCATATAGGCAGTTTCTGTTGAAATCATACGAAATTGTATGTAAAAAAAGTAGTACATTGAAAAATTGTGACAAAGTGTTTACATTTATGAAAATATGTACTCGTACATGTAAATAAATGATAAAAAAATATTTAACATGTTGCTGATTTGCTGCTACAAACCTAGACTAAAGTTTTTTTTTTGTATTTTTATTTTTTCATCAAGACGGTTGGTTTGCTTTGGTTTGTTCATATTCATTATTGAAATGCCTTTAGGCCAAAGTAATATCTATGATATATTTGAAAACTATGCCGTATACTTGTTGGCTGTATAAAAATGTTGGATTTCGCTTTTTATGAAAAATTAGATGTTGTGAAAGAATTTTGCTGGCAAGGAGTGTATAATGGGAAATGAAGAATTAAAGGAAAAAATAAACAAATCAAGGAAAAATAAAACATGTAAAAAGTTTAAAATTAGAATATAGAAATTATTATGAGGGAAAGCAAGTTTTATGTGGAAAACTAAGTTTACATAAATTAAATTGTTACAGAACTGTACTAAACAATAAACAATAACTAAAACGTATAGATTTATGGCTGGGAATATTTAAAGAAATTATTTTAATTCAATTCAATTATATCACTACACATTTGTAGGTACAAATAGCTTAAACATTAAGCAAACGTATATTTGCAACACCGGACATACTACAAACCATACGTTCAGATTTCTTTATATCTTTTAATTTTTATGGCATTTTAAGAACGAAAAAAACACATAATGTTCACATATGGTTTTCCATTGAACATATTGAAAGATGGGCGTATGTAGAGGCAACCAAAAGACATGCTTTTCGACTAAAGCTACAAAAAAACAACAAACCGCAACTTTATACATGATGAGAATATTACATAAACTATTGTATCAGACAATAATGGCTAACTAAAAGAATTTTCATGCAAAGGAAACAAAACATCAGAAGGAAAAGAGAGAAAAAAATAGTTTCATAAATGAAACGAAAATAAAAGTACGTGCAGTACGTGTTCACTTTTAAAATCATAATCATGTTCATAATAATAATAAAAGCTAATAATATATGATGGATATGGGCGGAAAAACAAAGATGATGATTAGGATGACACAATGGCAATAACAAAAACTACAACAACAAACGAAACGGGAAGCCTTTGCTGCAGTAGATGAAGCAGAAGGAGTCAAATCCATAGAATGACGCTGACGGTTATAATAAAGTTTCCCTTTATTATTTTGTTTGTGTGCTGCTTTCATATACCCTACACTTTGTGAGGTGTCTGCTAATCATAAGTTAAAACGGATGTCGGTAGAAATATGAAAAAGGAAGTAGCAGTGGCATAATTTTAATGAGCCTCTTATAAATATATTATTTTTAAGTTATAATGTGAGCAAAAATACATGTATGGAAGTTATTTAAGGATATTAGTAAATACCTATTTATGTTTGTGTTGTAAACATTTTTATGCTAATGATTTTTAAATTCCATAAATCAAAGATAGAAGAGTACAGTGTGCAAAGTACAAATTTTATTGTGCAATAATTTAGATTTGTATTCAACATAGTTTGCCAATTCCGATTTACAAAGCTTCATTCTCTAAGCTCACAAGGCACAAATGTTATATCACATTTTCCCCTCATCGAAAGTATAACTCAAAGCATATGTTGTTGATATTTAAAAGCAATTACTAATGATTTCTTAAAAAGTGAAAAAAATAGTTGTACTTGCAAAAATATGAAATACGTTTTTAGCTATGACTTTAAATGTAAGTTATTTAATAAACATTTGCAGTTTAGAATTGCATGACTTAAAGGAGAAGTTAAAAATTTTAAAATATCTTTAACAATGATATGAAATTCAGAATCTCAAAAAAGTAGAATCTTTTATACGTTTATATAGAATCAAAATTTATCATATAATTCTACCTAATATAGATGTTACCGTCTATAAAATAAAATGAGTGTTAATTCCAAAAATTTGTATTTTAATCTCCACCTTAAGAATACACACAAATTAATTTTCTAGCAGAACTTCAAGAGCAATGAATTGGAATAAAAAATAATAATGTATTTTTTTAAATGCTTTCAACACATCCAAGTAGTCAATTCTACTCATTTTTCTGTTTATAGAATTTTTTGTATGAATGTTTGAACAACATGAATATTTTCAGAGATAAAATAAAAAACTGATGCCAGTAAAATTTATTTTCAAAATGACTGATTAAACATCAAACTCTTTTCGCTCTTTTAAAAATACTTGATACTTTACAAATTATTTGAAAATATACGGAGATCAAGGAAAATATGAACCTTTTAATGTTAACACAGGTTAATTTTATCGATAAAATCCAAAATATTTAGACCTATAGGTCTGCTTGGATACTACTGATGCAGAGTTTCTAATGTAAAATCAACTTTTTATACATAGTACGATTATATTCTATGGAAGACAGATAAGAAAGTCTGCTACAATTTCTCATTACCATTCCTTCGCCTTGTGATCTCCCAGCTTCCGTAGTGATCAAAATGGGTATTCCATGTGAGAATCTCCATTGTTTATGGCTTGCCCAAGGACAGCAGCCCTAAAATTGGAAGGCCAAAAACAATGCAATATAATGTATTTTCCAAATTTGTATAGTCATGTTACAATCACATAACCTCTAGTTCGATTTTTTAAATTTGCAAATTCATCCCCGTTGTGTATGACTGTGCATTTTCCCTATGCAATTTTCGACGATATGAACTATCTAATCATCCTTCTATATAATTCCTTTAAAATGTACATTGTGACAGTTACATCGACCTTTTACAATAGAATCACAAGTCCAACACACCCCACTCATGGAATTCAGATAATAAAACTCATTAATAATATTTCTGTATAACTACCTTAAAATTTTTATCGTCTCAACAACATTACTGCAAGAAACATTGCTTAAAAATACCTATCAGATTAAACACGCAATGGTTGCATGAGTCTGAAATTAAACAACATCCTAATGAAATCACATTAAAGTTTTGACAATTTACTTGTTGAACTATCAGTAGCAGAAGCTTTGACAACTGTTCGAATGCATTCAATTTCGTTCAAAAATTCACTATGAAAATAGTGGATCTGTAAAATCTAAATTTTGTGATATTCTCTGTATATATTATCGTCCTTCTAAGGCCGCTATTAAGAATTTAGTCGATAAAATCGTTACATTTGATATTCTTCAAATCCAAAAACAAACTTAGAAAAGCTTTTCTTGTATGCTAAACATGTCACAGTGTGCTACACTATGTGTACTGAAGACATAGGTTATCGAAAGATGTTGATAACTAAATTTTTGCGTATTATTTATGATATGGATATCAGTGACATGTGGTGTAAGCATAATACTGCATCATATCATATATTTATTGAAATAATGAATTTATTACAAATAATAATTTAACAAAATTTAGTTATAAATTTAGTTTTACACTAGTGGGACTATGTTAAAAATAACTCCAAAAAAATCCAATCGAATCGATTACAACCTTAAAACTCAAAATCAGTGACGTGATTAACGATAGAACCGCTATATTGTCAAAATGTGATTTAAAATGTTGTTAAAATTTTTTTAAATTTATTATATTTGTCACACCTTATTGTTTCTAATAAAATAATAACTTAATTAAACAATTTTAAATCAATGTTTTTCAATTCATCCTAATAAAGATAATAAAAATTGGAGTTCTGATGGTGCTGCAAATTCGGACTATGTATGGCCTTCAAAAACTAGACAAATACTAAACAAAAGAAAATGGAATTGTTTTCCAAAACAATTAAAATTGTCATAGGGAAAGATACAAATAAATATATGCAATCATTATTACACTGGCGAATTTTTAATGCAGCAGTATGGCTTTAAGACTTCAAAGCTAAAGTCGTTACAAAACTTTCTGAAACATAATCCAGTGTAGCCTTAACTACAGTCGCTCAGTGCCTTTATAACTTTCAATATTCGCTGTCTTTAGGCATTACTATATTGGTAGTACAGATTATGACTTAGACTTAAAGACATACAAGCATATACATAACAACAAATAAATAATATCAGCCAACTACTGGTCTTACACGAAAGCGAAACAACAATGTTGTGTTGACTTTATGTCGTCTTTATAAATAAATTGTAAAAATATTTTTGTTTACTAGTATTTTATGCCTCTCTTAGACTTGGTTTCTTCTTATTTTTTTTTTTTCAATACAAAAACAAGAGATAATTATAAACGATAAATATAATAATGATGATGATAATGATGATGAACATTAACAGCCAGAGATCATCCTGAGTATGAGGTTTAACTTTAATAAGATCAAATAAATACATAAGAAGAAACAAAAACGAAAGCAAAAAAACAAGCAGTATTTTCTAATTCCACAAAACACAGCCTACACGAGAGATTTTTAAATCTTACAAACTGCTTACTCTGTTCCTATATACATATATAAAGAAGCCAATAATTTCAGTTAAAAAAAAAACTTTTAATATTTTAACATCGTCATAAAAAGCTATGCTTAAATGCACAAATGTATAATGTTATAAGCTTATTGCTACCGTAGATTGAATATATTTTTTTTAGTTGTAACTGATTTTCTTAAGAAGTAGAAACTATAAAAATATATATATTTTTTAAATTCTATAACACATCAACTGGTCAGATCATTTAAAGCAGATGTGTACTCGTATAGGTATAATAAAAAATTCTCACAATGCGAAAAAACAGAGAGAAAAAATGAATGCAATAAAATTAATTAAATTTGTTAAATGCAAAAGAGTTCTAAAAAAAACAAAACTATACAAAAAAAACTAAAACGACAACAACAAAAACAAAAACAGGCCACTACATCAAGTAAATAATTTTCTAAAGAACCTACAATCAAAAGACTTAAGCTACAAACTTCTTTTCTTGTTATTCTGTTTGTTTTTTTTTCTGCTGCATGTAAACCATTTTTACATACTTATATTGTGTTTTTTGTGTTATGTGTATATAATTTTATTGTTGTTGCATTCTGTTCTTTGTAGTTGTGAATTCTAACAGTTTTATTGTTGTTAGTTTTTTTTATGTTCATTTTGTTTTTTCTTTTAGTTATTTTAACATAAAGTATAACATATTTTTCTCATGCTTAAAGTTTATTAATTATATTTTATCGCTACATTTAGATCTCTAGTTTTGCCTGCTATTAAAACATTTTTTGTCTTGTGTTTTTTCTTCTTAACTCAATGACTTTGCTTATTATATTATATTATGTTGTGTTAAATGTTTAACAAACATGTTTAACAAAATATTTGCAATTTTAGCTTAATTAGCTTTATTGGCCTAATGTCATCAACAAATGCTAATATCCAACACAAGACAAAAAAATTCGAAAAACTCAACACACACAAAAAAACCAGAAACATATACAACAAAACATTTTCAACATTAATTCAACTCATATGTAGAGATTGCTTAAAAAAACATTTAAATTACAGATAAATGAAACAGTTGTTTTTTCACAATTAACAAACAGAAACTTGAAATTTGAAAAAATGTTGTCTTTGTATGCAAATTAAAATAATTGCCTTTCCATGTTCAGAAACATTTGTGTACACAAAAAGTGTTAACGTAAATTTAATTGAATTTCGACGAAATTTAAGTTGCTAGGAATATCTTCAAATTATGATGTCTACTAACTGCTGTTTTATATTGATTTTTGTCACTCCATGAAAAACGTGATGGCTTCATGTTAGTTTTGCACTTTTTTTTGCCATTGTTGTATTAAATGTATTTTCGCATTAAGAGTTTTTTAAGCTATAATTGGGGACTTGTCAATATTTGCAGGCTAATTTTTCATTAAAATTTAAACTTTTTGATTAAAAACAATAAATAACTAACACACACAGGTCATTATGCTGACATATTGCTTCCTACATTCTGTTTTTTGAACTAAATTGTGAAATTGAGTAATAGTTTTATTAAATTAACTTTACAAATGTGGTATATAAATGAATGTGATAAAACAAATATCCAATAGATTTTGCGACTGATGTTGTGACAATCAAATGATAACACCCAGAGGTCATTATGTTGACATATAGTTTTCTAAATTGTTGAGTTAGTTCAGTATATTTTCACTTCCTGTTTTCCGAACTAAATTGTACAATTGAATATTGGTTAGTAATTCATTCATTGGATTAACCGATTTAAATGAGCTTAGTAAATAAGTTTTATGTGAGTAAATTAGAAACTAAAGGTCCTCAGACCCAAGTTTACACATTCAAATGATATGCATAATATGAATTAATTGGATAGAAATAATTTATTTGCCATAATGAATCTGTTTTCTAATACACTTTCAAAGACTATTAGTTTTTTTGGAACTTGCAATCGTAGACAATCTCACTGATGCATGAAATTTTATATCCTGTGACCGACTTTTGGCATTAATTTTGGAACGATGAGTTCTATATTTTGCCGAATTTAAACTGAACTGAAAAGTTTACAGATGCAGCTTTTGTATATGCAAATCTCTTCTGAATTGAGCTAAAGAAAAACATGTATACAATCACCCGTTTAGCAATAATTTGGTACCATAACGAATTCAAAACTCTAAATAACTTAAACGTACATATGCATTGCTTTTAAAATGAAAACTAACTTCTTAAATTATTCTGCCTAATATTTTCCTGTTCTAACAAATATTTCATTTGCTCAAACTTGCCACACGAAACTATTTTTAACATTATGACTTTGAATTCAAAATGTCTTTCTGCTCTAAATATTTTTTTTAACAAAATTTCAATCTATGATATTTAACAAAGATTTATTGGCATAGAAAAAGATATGCAAATATATGTATAGATTTACATACATATCTCTAAACCTTAACACTATGTATAAGATTACCTAACATAACATATCAATACATAATATATACAGCTGCAATTCTAATAAAATAATAAACACAAAAAAACAATATTCATTATCTTTCTGATCCATTAAATAACAATAACTTTATTTACAGAGTAAACAAACCAAAAAAAGAAAGAAACAGTAAAAAAAACTGTCAGTTAATATTTAATAAAAATGTATTGATTTACTAAGCAATAGTTGTAAAAATCAAATAAATTTATAAAAATATAACGTTACGTACCAAACAATAGGTTTGTTGGTAAAGAAACACAGCTGTCAAAATTAGATTAAAAAAAATATGAAAATAATATACATACATAAACTTAAATGTAAGAAAAATTTTATAAGTTGCTTTAGACTTGACAAATAAAAAAAAACAATATGCCTTGGGTGGGTGTCATATTTGGTAAATTTAATTTATTTATTTAATTGGATTAAAACCGAAAAAACTACAAACATGTTGCTCATACTCAAATAAATGCTTTAGAGTTTCAGAGTTTTTTGGTTAAATATAAAACTTGTACAAACAATGCCAGTTTTATATAAATTAATTAGTTGCTTATTTGTTTTGGTGACCACAATTTATTTGATAAATAAAAGAAAAAACTTTTAAAATCTTGCCAAGCAAGACAATCATGTTAAACACAAATTGTTTAGTGAAGCAAAATTTTTCAACTCTTGAACTCTTTTGAAACGAAACATTTTTTTCGTTTTCCGAAATACTATGTATGAAAAATGCGTTATTCTCAACAGTTTGTGCTTATTTCTTAATGAAAACAGGCTTGGCTTTAACACAATTGACACCTTAAGCAAAAAATTAAAAAAATAAAACTTTATTTAAAAGAAACAAACACATAAAATACTTAAAAAATTGCTTAACTTTAATTTCGCACCTTTTTGTGCAAAAAAAAAACAAAAATATTTCAACTTTTAACCTTTCACTTTCATTACACAGACTTCCTTGTAATCAGACTCTTGTTTATCACTTTAACTTTAACAAAAAATAACAAAAATACTTAAAAAAATTATAAAAAATATAAAACTTCGAAATACTTAAACGCATTTAACCATAAAATAGTAGCATTAAACTAAACGCAATATAGCTCTTACTCGTACTCTTATAGGTAAACGAAAAAACAAAATTGCCAGAATTATCATTGATCTGTGGTGTCTGGTCTTTGAAACTATGTAATATAACTATGACTAAGTCGCCTGTCTAGTTAATGGTGTTAAACATCTTTTATCACACTAATCACGAATTAGTATTGAAAAATGGTCAAAAAACCATAAAGTAATGAATAGTGTTTTCCCAGCATATAAAATCACAAAATCCGATAAAAGACATTGATGCTGTTGTTTGTAAAAGCTTTGCTTAATGCCACATAATGGCTTGAATAAGAAGGAAAAATGCTCATTTAGTGGAATTTACAGCGATCTTCAAAAACACGTTATGAAAAAGGGTTAGTTAGGCTGCAAGGATGTGATTGGAAAGTATGGATTTAACTTGAACTGATAATGCGTTCAGAGTAGCTTTTGTAAGTTCTTGCAGAATACAGCCTTTAGAGAAAAATATAGTTGTACATGTTTACCACAACAATGTCAACATTGTTACAAGTTTTTCCACAATGTTATAGTCACTGTAATTATTTATATGATTGCGGTAACAATAATATGGTTAAGTTACGATTCAGATGATTACTACAACCATATAAATGATTATAGTAACTATGTTTATATTTGTTGAAATCATGTTTATAATGAATCCATTTATCATAATTTGTTGCTCTTTAATTATTGCAGATAACAACATAATATGGTATAATCTTTCATCATAAAACTGATTACCATAAACATTATATAATTGCTGTAATCATATAAATGATTTCTATAATCATGTGAATGGTAACTTAACCATATCATGGTTGTAGAAACCATATAAATAATTACAGTGACCATATTTTTTTCAAAAAAAAATTTTTTAAAAATGTTGAAATAGCTGTGGTAAACATGCACAACTATATTTTTCCCCTGCGTGTAGAATAGTAGATCAACTCTACGTATACATGTGTGTGAACAGACTTACAGGTGAGTTCGTATTACTTTGTGGTTTGAGTACGTATTTCTCATGAAATCTTTGGAAGGCAGGCTTTACCAAGTTACAATGAATGTTTTTATGTAGCATAGTAATGCCTTCATGGTCTTATGGGTAGTTTTTAACTTGATATTTAAATACGAAATTAGTTAATTTTTCCTTAAATTTAAGTTTTATTTAAATTTGGCTTCATTTTTTAGGCTCAAATTGCGTTTGGTTTTTAATTATGATAAATGTATGGTAGCACTATTAAATGTCAAAAAAATATAAACAACTTCTTTATTTAACAGCTGATTTACTATTTACTTTACAAATTATTGTAAAATAAATGGACAAAAGCTGCATCATTCATATCCTCTTCATCTGAATTCATTGTTTTAGTTGATATTAATATCAAATAATAAAAAAAACCGAATTAATAAAGTAAAAAGATTTTTAATAATAAAAGCACTTCAATGCGCAATTTTCATAATTTGCAGAACTGTCAAAAACAGATGGTAATATGAACAACTTAAGTTGTATTAGACGTAGTCAGTGTATTAAGTTATATTTAAATATGATCTATAAAAAGGAATTTGGTATTTAAACAGAACTTAAGTTTAAAAACCCTTTGACTTTTAAGTTAGGAACTGGCCATTAACAATTCTGGATTCAGACCTGTGCTGAAGATAACTATTTAATAAGTGATTTTTTTTTCTTCAAACTCTTAGTAATAATTAAATTCCTACTTTCTTAAGCATATTGTGTAGAAACCATTAAACAAACTACAACTATAGAAAATCGCAAAAAATAAATTGCCTTTAAATATTAAATTAACGGAAAAAACACCAATCAAGACAATATTCATTCAGGCATAACACATACATACATATATAATAAATAACAATATTACCATTTTGCAAGCTCTCCATTAGCTTGTTAATTTAATTAAAACATGTTTTTCTCAAATTCAGTTACTTGATTTCTTTGTATCATTTTTATACCAAAATTTTTTTATACGGCTTCAAAACAAAAATAAATGATACTTTTATTTTTCATGATTTCCTGATGCCATGAATTTTCATTATAATTTTTTGTGTTTTTGTATTGCACAAAAATTTTCCGCCAAATGCACCATTGTTAAACAGAGAAAATAACACTCATGTAAATGAAATATTCAGTGAAATTGTAAGGCTTTAACAAAAAATAACTTAAATAAAAAGGAAAAGCTAGTGAAAGACTAAACTAAAATATTAAGCTGTGGCATCACCCTAATAAACAAAGTTTGTATTTTAAGTTTTTTCCCCAGTTTTACTGCTTCCAATATAACCTTTGTATTTAGGTTTTTGTGCTTAGTAAACGTACAAAAAAAAACGTAGTTATAAAAAAAATAAACTCTAGGAAGACAAATCAATTGGTGGTTCATTGCAAATTGCTACCGAAATAACAATTGATGAATTAACATTTTGTTTAAGAGGATTGCAAAAAAAACACTTTTGAAAACTAAATTGTTTAAAGGTAAATTTTGGATTTTTTAACAGCAAGCTTTGCTAAATTAAAACTTTGTTTAAAAGTAGTTCAATAAAATTAGGGCAAACGTGTTAAATTTTTGTTAGAAAATAGTAACAAAATAATTGAAAATAACTTAATTTAATAGTTTTCATTTGCTTTCGTTTAAGAGCCTTATGGTTTTAACGGAAACAATTTTACTTTCCATTGTAGTTCATGAAAAACAAAAGGCAGAAGAAAACTTTCTAATTTAGAGATAATTTTAAAAACGTAGTTCATGTTCAGTTAAGAATTAATAAAATGCAATTTTAAAAAATTAGAAATTTGTCTTTACTGTAGAAGGTTGTCCTAATATCAAAAGTGAGACTAACTTGGAGAAACTGTCACCAACGAACCAACTTTAATTTACTTTACATACTTAAAGCTAAGTGTTGAAAATAGTATATTCATTAACACTTACTGTGAGTGTCAAAATAAAATTAACACTACATATTCTTAAAAGTAAAGTTTAATTATATTAGTATAAAAAAAGTTATATTATAAAATTCTAAATCTTTGATAAAATAATATTGCATTTTTATACAATTTAAGTAGAATTGAATTCACAAAAAAAAAAATACAAAAATAGAAGCGTATACATTTTTTTATTTATTAATTTCTGTTTGAATATACCAGCTGTTATGCGTCAAAATAAAATAAACAACGACATCACGCTTAAGTTTAAAAAGTACTGTATTTTCAAAAGTAGTAGCAATTCCTTTAGTTGTTCTTGGTTTGAAAGTTTAAGTTAAAGCCCGCTTCAAAATAATTGCAACTTTATAATTTGTTATTATAAAAGATTCAGTTTTGACGTTAAATAGAGAAAAATTTACAATGGAATGACAAATATCAATTGACACTTTATATCAAAGAACAACCAAACAAAACGTTTGAATTTCGCAAAAAAAAAATTATATCAACGATCCACAATTTTTTTGGAATATTAATCTTTTCACCAATAAAAGTTGATATAAGATATTAAGAGAATCCCCCAAGAATTAAGCCTTTAGTTATATATATGTTACCAAGACAAGACGTAAAATATTGCGGTGTTTCAGTGATGGTCTGGGGTTATATGGCGACATCAGTGGTCTCAATCTTGAGTTTATAGAATCTACAATGAAAACCGAAGATTATCTCGATATTTTAAAAAACAATGTAGCCCCTAGTGTAAAGAAATTAGAACTAGCGCAGAGCTTTAAAATAATAAAAGAGAGATTGCTCAATCATCATCCTTCGCAGTACTCAAATCTCAATCTAATTAAGCACCTTTGGTAAAATCTGGACAAAAAAATAGGAAAATAAATATTTCTTGCAAGGGTAATATAAAGGCAGTAATACAGGATGAATGGGACAACATTTTGCTTCAGTTCACTAAAGATTCTGTGTTTAGAATATTGTCAGCTGTGCTAAAGGCTATTATTTTTTTTTGACGGGGAGAATCTGGCACATTACCTTTAAAAGTTAATTACTTTTTTATTATGCTTATTTTTTTAGTTTTTGTTAATGAGTTATAGCCTGTTCGCCGATCTCGAACGTTAACGTTCGCTTAGATAAGAATTAAGACACAAACTTTTTATCGTATCTATTTTTTTTACTCAATCAAGTTTGTTTATTCCACAATCAAGTTCATGTCTTAAGTCTTATCTAAGCGAACGTTAACGTTCGAGATCGGCCAACAGGCTATTATATTTAGTAAAGTTACTTAAGAATTCTGCAATACATTTTCTTTTAAATTTGTAAAGGGTGTTTTTTTTAGATGTATAGAACTCAGAAATCGAATAAAACAAATAAGATTTTTTTTTTAATTGATATGAAATTTATTTTATTTGAAAGATAATCTTCTGGCATATGACATGATATTTAAACTTACTTCTGGCATATGACCGCCACTGCTGGCTCGAACATAGTCAAATCTGGAGGTCCAATGTAAGCAGGCCCTTCACAAATCATGAGCTAAAGTACTGAAAGTTTGGTGTTCCTTAATAGATACGGTCAACAGTATTAAAAACACTATTCTCTTATTTACTGTGTAAACTTTGACCTTTTCAAAAATCTGGCACACTTTTTTTGTCTGCGGTCTTACTTTGCGTTATTTACAAATAGCTTTTCAAATATTTTCCTTCTTAATTTATTATATTCGTGCATGGCAGAAATGAAAACTAAAATTTGTGTGTGCTTTTAAACAACAACAAAAAGAAACTGAAAGTTTCCACTAAAATGTGATGGAAACACAGAAACAAAATTTTCTCCATTGTTATAATCTAAAATCTAACATCATCTACTATATAACAACATTACCGTATCTTATTGATTATTAACGTAACAAATTTAAAAAAAAACTGAAAACTAACAAGAAGAAATATTATGCAGCATCATATTTAAGTAGACATAAAGTTACATAAAAAAATCTCATTATAAAAAAAACTCGACTTAATATTTTTTTTCTTTTCCATTTAGTTTAATAAAAAATCACATCTAACTTAATATAACATGAAACTAATTAGGCATTCAGCTAATAGGTATAAACATGCAATTTTTTCCTTTATATAGCCAAAAAATAAAGATAAGTGAACATGCTCACCTTAATAACTGTTGGGTTACTGAACAAAAAAACGGTTGTTAAATACATGACTTTTTTTCTTAAATTTTTAGTCATTAATGAAAAATATTAAAATATTCAATTATTGATATAATGTATAAGTTAAGAGCTTAGTTAAACAAACAAGTATTTAAGGTGTTTCTAAAACTTTAAGTTTAAGGCATTTAATTTTGAAATTTTGTTTTAATATTTATCCAAACACATTAATTATTTTGTATGGTAATAACAAAACAAATTGTATCTAAAGTTAACTATAATTTTGTAGCAAAATGGTAAGGTAAGCTAATAATTTTTACTTTGTTAGCAATTTGGTCAATGAAATAAATGTTTATTAACCAGCAACTATAAATACTTCCTAGAAATTTCATTATACCTATAGCTATAACACAAATTAGGCAAGACGTTTTTTTTTTTTGTGGAAAAAACTAACAACATGAAATCCAGCTTTTAAAATATTTTGAATTAAACAATTATGTACCTCAAAAAATCAAAACAGACATCTGCATTTAAATTACTAACTTAAAGTTTAGCTAAATTTATAAGAAAAAAAATTCTCTACTTTGAAAAACTAAACACAACAATTTGCATACAACAGAAAACTTTAAAACTTTTATCTATAAAAAACAAACTAAAACACAACAGGGGTTTGTAGTGTATTTTTTGGTAAATTTGCATCCCAGAAAAAAACATTTCTGCTTAAAATTAAACATCATCAACAACAAGCACAACGACATTGTCGTAAACATCATCAAATGTAGTTCATCATAGTCACAACTTTAAACGGAATGAAAGCGAAATTTTCAAACTGTTTTTTTTTTGTTGGTTTTTTTCTGTTTTTCAATTTGAAATTGAAAGTTAATTTTTCTTTTGAAGCTGCTGCTATTGTTATTGTTGTTGAGGTGGTTGTCAGGCTGTTGTTATTGGTGTATGTTTTGTTACTTTGCTACAACAATCGTGAAGTTTTATAATGATCAACAGTTATAGTTAACTAACAAACATTTGTCATTTAATTGACCTTTTTTCTTGACTGGCTGACTGGCTGAATTAATGAAAATAAATGGAAAATGTCTTTGTTAGCCTGAAGGAATCAAAACAAAAATTGTGATTTTTAAATTACATGCCCGAACCAACAAACGATATGATATAAAATATATAAAAAAACACAAAATAAAACAGAAACGTAATAAAACAAAAGACCTAAGACACAAACTTTAATCGAAAAATTCCCTGTTTGGAAAATGTTAATATTCTTTTTAATTTATTTTTTTTATGTTTTAGCAAAACAACACAAATCTTAACACGCCTTTAGCTTGTTTACAAGTGCCGTATATATAAAATTCTTTAACTTTTTCAACAACTTCCAAATATCTATAAATTGTTAGCTCAAAAAAAATATCATAAAATTATTGCGCAAATATATATAAATTATTTTCATATTAAGAGGAATATGTACTAAAAAGAACAAAAATAACAATCAAATAATTGTTTGAAACCCACATTTTTACATTGTCTTTGGCAACATATGTCTACAACTATTGCCACTCATTTGTTTTGTTAATATAAAAATAGAAACAGTAATGAAATTGAAAAAAATCATGTTTTCTATTACTATTTCTAAAATAAACGTGATAATGCGGTAGGTTGTTATGTTTGTGAGGGTACTTCACTATGAATAAGTGTGCACAGTGGGGTGCAATTAATAAATAGTTATTTATGCTGTATGTTAGTTTTATTCGCAGAAAATACTGGTTATAGATTAGCTGGCCCAATCAGGTATAAATATAATGTTTTGCTTAGCTAAGTATTTAGGTTTTATGTCTTACACCAACACTGAGTATATATAAGTCCATCGAACTTTTAGAAATATTTATACAAAATCTGAGAAATTATATGTATATCTATGTAAAACACCTTCATGTTTAACACAAGAGGACGAAATTAATAAGTTTCTATTGGAGTTTGTAACATTATTGTAAGCGGTTTAGTATTGAATATTGATGAAATGAGCTTAGTAGAAATAAACTTAAGAGTCTAAATATGATACGGCCTTCAAACTTTTGAAGATTTTGTACAAAAAAAGTGAATGTCAAATTACTTAGATAAGTACATTTGGAACTTATGTGTTCTTTTTAATGCAATAAGAAATCATATGATTTCTTCGCACTGTCAAGACAGTCGCTAAGCAATCTAGAATTTCGACAACGTAAACTTTTTGTATAGCTTAATTCAATATGTAATTTTTTTACATACTCGAGATAATCTTCAATTTACTATAGAAAGAAATTATCATATTTATAAATACAAATCAGATAATACTGAGAGATAAATACTAGCTATCCAGATGTGGTTAAATTTCACTAAGATTTTAATGCAAATGTATATTTTCAATAGCTCTTTATATGTTTGTCTTATATTAATAAATATTTTTATTTAATATAGTTATCTTGTACGGAAAAAAGCGTTTTAAGCAATAGGTTGATTAATGAACAATGATTTAATGAACATTACTCAATTGAAATCAAACATGAATAATCATGGTAAATGGAACAATTATAATCGCAAGTGAAATCTAGAAATCGCTAAATATTGTTCAGAATATTAAACACTTTACATTGTGTGAAATGTTGTAATGTTAAGATCTATACAGATAGGAAAGCAAAGCAAAATTTATCGGCATATTACTTTGCAAACTTCCATTGCAGGACAATAATTTAATATAAACAGCATAAATACATTGTGATTATCTAGATTATTACTTGAATGTTCAGTTTTAGCAAAATTTTCCAAAAAGTACCTGGTTTGGTTAGTAATAAGTTAAAGAGACAATCAAACAATTTTTTATTTATTTTCTAATCTACTGAAACAGTAATTATGAAATCTATAGAGATTAAAACTGACAATTTGGCCTGAGTTACCCAGTTGTCACTAAGGAAGAGACATAATTAAAATGCCAAAAGAACACAACACCTTTATTAGGCCAGAATTGTGAGGTAAATGTAAACAATAGTGTACAATTACAAAACTAGTTTTAATGAAAAAAGACAATTCCAGCTTTAGAAGAATTAAGTTGAATGTGGCAAAAAAAACAGAATAAAAACTCAAGGGTAGAATAATCTATTATTACAAATAAGAAACGTACATACACATTTTAAATGTATGTAAATTTCGTTCTAACTCATAACATGTGAAAAGAGTTAAATAAATAATGTTGACAAGTAGACCTTGGAATTCCCATGTGACAATTGTCTGAAAATATTACTTTACAATGGAATTCTTTAAAATATTAAATATATGAACTCAAGCCAATTAAAATTTTCTCTAATAGTTTATACTTAACATTGACTTTGCACTAATAAATACACCACTCCAATTTGTTTTAAATAATTTCTTACAAATTAATATTATACAATTTTTTGTAACATACAAACCCACTGTGCTGTTATACAGCGCGCGCTTAGTGTTGTCTAAGAGATTTATCTTAAACAAACACAAGAAACTAATAAACAATTAAAAAACTGAAAACAGAAACATAGCAGACCTTTAAAGATCTGTTGCGTTCATCTTAAACGCCATCATTACTACCACAAAAAAAAAACATAAGTTTATACATTTAAGAAAAAAAAAATAGAAAAAACAACAACAAAAACCTCCTCAAACTTTTACTTTGTTTAATTCACAAATATCCATATTCATGTACATTTCTGAAACACATACACACACAGTTAAAAACAAACTACAAATGAATATGTGTTGTAGTATGTATCTATCTATGTATATATGAATTAACTTTAAACAAAGTGTATATTTGATTTATTTTTGTTGTGTTGTTTCATAGTAATCTTATTTATTTCTTTTGTTATTTTTGTTATATGTTCTTTTTTCATCTCTGAGCCGTATGTTTCTTTTTCTTCAACTGTTTGTTTGTTTTGTTTTAGTTAACAAATAAAACACAAAATGGCTAATTGCAAGTGACAACTTTGTCGCACGTAATTACAATTGCTGTTTATGTATAACTGCCTGGCTGTGTAAACTCTATGAGTGCCTGCCTGCCTGCCTGTTTGCCTCAATGGCTGACTGCCTGCTGCATAGATGAAATGAAAACAAAAACTAAAACAAAACGTAGCATTGTCTTCCAAAAGGTGTTGACATGCATAGTTTTGTCTATATATGCTACAATATGTACTCTTACATGTATGCTGAAGTTTTTTTCTGTAACATACTCGTACAAGTTTCTTAGCTGTGGCTAGAATTTCAGACGTACTGCATTTTGAGTGTGTGTTGGCTGAGCTGAATTCGCACTATTTATCATTGTGCACTACATTTGTTCACGTCTCTATTGTATGACTGTGTAGGGTATTTCAGTCTAGCATTTCAATTCATTTCATTTTAGATTTTTTTCTAATGATTTTTAATTAAAAATAGTATGAAAGAATTTAATTTATTTAATTTGTTGTATTTGATTTACATTTTAATTGAAAAAAAAAATTAACAAACAACAAAAGCTCAAATACGGCGACATTTTCTCGATAAAATTATTGCCTTTCTTATTTGTTCAGACGCCTAGGGTGGTATTTTGTCTACTTGTGAGATTTATGACACACACAGTTTAGTATTTATGGTTTCCTCCCCTAATATGTATTCATGGATTTCTAAAATATATTTTGGTTTAAGATTTCATTAGCATTAGAGGCACCTTCTTTATATGGTGGCGAGAAATTCCCATAAGATTTTGTAGCTTTGCTAGGTTTTGTTTAAAGTATTAAATGTGATATATTTTTTTTGTAATTACTTAAAGAGAAAATTTTGTTTAAAAACACCATTTAATGCTATTGGTATAAATACTAAAAGTTAGTTGAGTATCAAATAGTTAACATAATTAACAACGTTAATCTAACTCAAAAATTTGGCAAATAATTTTTATAATTAATTATAATTAATTTTATCCTAAATATGTATAACATATATAATAGTTTTTTTTTTAATAAGCAATAAGGTCACTTGAATTTTATATAAAAATATTTAATTTATTTATATATATTTATTTCCAATATTTCTCTATCACAATGGATAGCTTCTTCAGGGATAATACAAGTTTTGAATTATAATAAAATAATAATTGAAATATGAAAATTGAAAAAATTTTTTAACAGAAAATGAAAAAAAATAAAATTGAATGTATGTATGTATGTATGTATGTAACGTATAGACTCCAAAACGGCTGAGCCGATTTTGATGAAATTTTCACACCATGTTACTGTGATTCTGGAAGGAATAATAGGGTACTTTTTACCACGCCCACTTTTACGCCCACTTTTTTAAAATATTGTAATTGGAGACCAAACCTCTGGACCGATATTTTTGAAATTTTCACAGCATTTAACTGGGACTCTGTTATGATTAATAGGGTACTTTTTTTTGACCACACCCATTTTTACGCCCACTTTTTAAAAATTATGTAATTGCTCCCATATAGTTTTTAACAGATTTACTTCAAATTGTATACACATTATATACTCCAGGCGAGGTAAAAATAAAGATTTCTTAAGCCACGCCTCTTTCACGCCCCTTTTCACGCCAAATTTTTGAAAGTTTTATACTTTTTGTTCTCTATACAAATTTCTTCATTCCAACGTATTTTTTTATTTGGTAGTATATTGCTCTTAATACTGTTAACGTCGCCATATAACTATCGCCCCCTTTTTTTAATTTAGATACTTATACCACTAACAATGTTTGCTATACAAAATACTTTTTTTGTAATATGTATTTACCTAAAGTTTTATATACTTTTTAACTACATACATATTTTTATTACCAAATCCCCATTTTTCGCCCCATTTCACCTTAAATTATATTGCTTTTAATCTATATATATATATAAATGAATGTGTGTCTGTATGTTTGTGCTTAATAGGAGGCCAAACCCTTGGACCAATCTGCCTGAAATTTTTACAGCATGTTACTGTGACTCTGGAAGGAATAATAGGCTATATGAAGTTTTGATTGTACAAACGGGGGTGGCACCGCCCATATAACCCACAAATTTAACCCGCCATATTTTGGGCATTTTTTGACGTACGTCGGTGATATTTGGTACATATGGTATTGGCATAATTAGGAATACATACCAGGAGAAAAGTGAGTGGGACCACGCCCCTTTTTAGGAAAATTAAACATCGTAATATAGTCTTAACTACTGGACCGATCGTCATTAAATTTTCACAACAGGATTTTCTTACGAAATAATAAATTCTTGACTATGTAAGTGGACAAAGGGGCATGGTCTCGCCTAAAGCATTGCAATAAATACATTAAAATTAAATAAATAAATGTTTGTAAATATATAAATACGTTTTATTTTATTCTATGACGAGGGGGGTAGCAAAGCACACCGGGTTTAGCTAATAAAATAATAAAATAAAAATCAAACAAATTTTAAAAGATAATAGTTTTCCAAATGAACTAATTTATAAATTAATAAGACAATATAAAAGACCAACGGATAATAATACAAATATGAATTCTGAACCTAAAATTTATGAATCTCTGACTTATATTCCATTAATTTCTGAACGACTAGGAAATTCAAAATTTTATGACAGGAATAATTATAAGATAGCCCATAAAGCTTATAACACATTAAATAGATTATATAGTAAAATAAAGGATAGAACATTAAAGTTGGATAAGTCTAATATTGTTTATAAAATACCGTGTAAGGGTAAAAATAATGAAGAATGTAATAAAATATATGTAGGTACAACTAAAAATAAATTGAAAACTAGATTAGCTGGACATAAATCTGACCAAAAACACAAACATACTTCTTCTCAAAAAACTGCATTAACATCACACTGTTACAATTTAGATCATTATCCAGATTTTGAAAATACTACTATATTAAATACAGAAACAAATTATAAAAGACGATTTATGTTAGAAATGTTACAGATTATTAATGTACCGATAGAAAAGAGAATTAATTTTAAAACAGACACAGACAATGTAGCTCAAAATTACAGACATTTAATTTATAAGAATAAGTTTAGAAACTAAAAATATTACATATAGAATTTTTCATTTATTATTCCAAACAAGTTTTTTATATATATATCATAATTGTATATCATTATTGTAAACTTTTCATTTTCTGTTAAAAAATTTTTTCAATTTTCATATTTCAATTATTATTTTATTATAATTCAAAACTTGTATTTTCCCTGAAGAAGCTATCCATTGTGATAGCGAAATATTGGAAATAAATATATATAAATAAATTAAATATTTTTATATAAAATTCAAGTGACCTTATTGCTTATTAAAAAAACTATTAAATATTGAAAAAGGTCAAATAAACGAACTAAATAATTAAAATATAGTGAGCACGCCAAAAGAAATAATAAAAAAATAATAAAATATAAGAAGAAAAAGAAGTAGCAATAATAGATATGAATTACAACAATCTAAAGATAAATGAAGAAGCAAGAAGGACAGTCAACAAATTTAAGAAAGTGAGGGATAAGATTATAAAATTAAAGGCAACAATTACTTTTCTTATTCGTTGCCGAAACTCAGGTATAATACCAAAATTTATTAGGGATTCAACTAAAAATTATTTCAATCTTTTTGAGGAAAATGGTCCAAGGAATTTTCTACAATCTATATCAAGAAATGTATGGAATATGCAGAACAAGATCCTTAATTTAAGTATAAAACAAAAACACTATATCTTAGATTATAATAAGAAACTTTTAACAAAAATACAACACAATTTAAACAACATCTTCACACATGACATAATGAATAACTTTTTAGACCATGAAAATAGATTAGATTTAAAATTAAAGAATAAAATTAAAGAAACACACATTAGAAAGTTTAATCATCTAGTTGACCTACAGAAAAAAGAATTAGATATTAAATTTCATAAAAAATTTTTCGTAAATAAAACGAATACAGATATACCAATAGATATACAATGGACTCTTTCATTAGGAAACAAACACGCATTACCAATCACGAAAGAAGAATTTCCAGTTCTTAGGATGATAGCAGAAGGAGAAGATTTAGTACAGACTATAAAGGAAAAGGAAGAACAAGAAATAGCAAGGACTAGACTAACTACTATAATTGATAACCATATCAATAAAATAAAATTATCTAATAGAGATAAATTCATTATTAACAATGTTAAAAAAACGGAACAATTTCTTAAAACTAACAGAAATATTTTAATTTTAAATGCAGATAAAGGTAACATTACAGTTGCTATGAATAAATCTGATTATATTTCAAGAATGAATGATATTCTTAATGACCAATCAACATATAAAATATTAAATAAAGATCCGACAATTAAATTACAACAGACAAATAACAATATAGTAGAAAAACTTAACAAATTAGAAATTATTACAATGATGGAAAAGAAAAATTTAAAAATAACTTCAGCTATAGCTCCGAAATTATATGGAGTTCCTAAAATCCATAAGGAAACATTTCCATTAAGACCTATTTGTTCATGTATAAATTCTCCATCACATGAACTTAGTAAATATTTAACAAAAATTCTTAGGAACATGACTAAAAATTCTATATATAATATAAAGGACTCATTGCAATTTAAAGACAGAATCAAACAAATAAAAATAGAAAATGATGAAAAAATCATTTCTTTAGATGTAATTTCATTATTTCCTAGTATACCTATAGATTTAGCGTTAAATATTATAGAAAACAAATGGAATATAATTAGAGAATATACATCTATGGAGAAAGAATTGTTTTTAGAAATTGTAAAATTTTGCATACAGGATAACAGGTACTTTCAATATAACAACAAAATATATTCTCAGCATAAAGGTCTACCTATGGGTTCTCCAGCTTCTCCAATTATAGCAGATATAATTATGGAAGAACTACTTGATACATGTATTAATAAATTGTCTATTAAACCAAAAATTATAACAAAATATGTGGATGATTTATTTTGTATTATTTCAGATTATGAAATAATAAATATATTAAACATATTTAATTCTTTTCACCAAAATATTAAATTTACAATTGAAAAAGAGTCTAATAATAAACTTCATTTTTAGATACAATAGTAATTAGAAAGGGAGATAAATTACTAATAGATTGGTATCAAAAACCAATTTCATCAGGAAGAATTATTAATTATTATTCTAAACATCCAAAGAGAGTTATAATAAATACAGCTAAAAACTTAATAGATAAAGTTCTAAATATTAGTGACAAAATATTTCATAAAAATAATAAAATAAAAATCAAACAAATTTTAAAAGATAATAGTTTTCCAAATGAACTAATTTATAAATTAATAAGACAATATAAAAGACCAACAAATAATAATACAAATATAAATTCTGAACCTAAAATTTATAAATCTCTAACTTATATTCCATTAATTTCTGAACGACTAGAAAATTCAAAATTTTATGACAGGAATAATTATAAGATAGCCCATAAAGCTTATAACACATTAAATAGATTATATAGTAAAATAAAGGATAAAACATTAAAATTAGATAAATCTAATATTGTTTATAAAATACCGTGTAAGGGTAAAAATAATGAAGAATGTAATAAAATATATGTAGGTACAACTAAAAATAAATTGAAAACTAGATTAGCTGGACATAAATCTGACCAAAAACACAAACATACTTCTTCTCAAAAAACTGCATTAACATCACACTGTTACAATTTAGATCATTATCCAGATTTTGAAAATACTACTATATTAAATACAGAAACAAATTATAAAAGACGATTTATGTTAGAAATGTTACAGATTATTAATGTACCGATAGAAAAGAGAATTAATTTTAAAACAGATACAGACAATGTAGCTCAAAATTACAGACATTTAATTTATAAGAATAAGTTTAGAAACTAAAAATATTACATATAGAATTTTTCATTTATTATTCCAAACAAGTTTTTTATATATTTCGCATCTTTTTAATTTTTTTGTGTTCTTTTCTGAAGAAATGTAAACACTGCCGTAGTGTAGTGTGTTCTTTTCTATAAATGTCACACTATAAATTAAAAAAATGGTGCACCTTTCACACTCTGTATTTTTAGAGGGGGAGAATCGCACGATAAAACAGCTGACCAGTGATGCCAACTTTTGAGACTCAAAACGCGTAAATATTTTTGAAAAAAGGAAAATTTGAAAATGGAAAGTAATCCATATAAAACCACATCCAATTTTCTTTTTTTTCGCGTTTTGAGTGACTAAAACCCTGCTAAATCTAGCCCGAAAAGGGCTAAGTTGGCATCGCTGCAGCTGACACTTGTTTTGTTTATGAATATGTATTTGTGTTAAGAAACAAAAAAAAATATACAAAATGGAAAATATTACTACTTTTTTATGTGCTGAAAAAATTTTGGATGACTTGTTGAATTCATCTTCATCATCTGATGATGATAAAATATTTTATATGATTATGGAAAAGTTAAAGGCTTTGTAGAGAACGTAATTATGAATACTCTGAAGTTGATGTATGTCAAATTTTATAGGACAACTTCTTATATATGTAATGTATGTTTATATATATATAATTTTTATAGTTTAAGAAGAATTTACGTGTTAGTCGGGAAGGTGCCATTGGTCTTTTTGATATTTATTCATTGTCTTATTTCAAGCGATCTTACCAGGGAGCTATCTGCTTCTTCTTTTTTAACAAAAAAAAAAACAAAAGCAGCTGTACATGAAAAAAAAGTGTTACACTGTTGTAATTTTATGTTCTATTTTGACCATTAAAAATGCGACATCTTTAAAATGTGGGGTAAACATTATAAAAATGTACATAATAAAGGTGTAACATTTTATTTCAGAAAAGAAAACACCATTAGTGAAATATTGACCTTTAGTTTTCATATTATTTTTGCAATAAGTTCAAGAGAATTAATTGTTACTTTCAAAACTAAATAAAATATTATCTCTTAAACATTTCATTAAATTCATTCCTTTGAGAGTTCATTATTTATAGAATTGAGTCCTTATTGAATTACTAAAGTGTTCTTTAATTTAAAGTTTTTGCAAACCGCAAGCCTCCGTTCTTTCTCTTAATTTACTTGCTATCTTTCTAAATGACCTTCGACATCAAACTTGCAATATTAGCAACATTTGTCAAACCCTTTTAGAGATTAGGGCAATGAGACAAAACATCAAAGATACACTTAACCAAGATTTTGTGACAATCTCAGAATGGGGTTGTGAGAAAAGAGTCGCTTTTAAGGCACGTAAGACTAAATATTGTATGTTAGCACACAAACGCACGACAGAGAATGTTGCTTCATCTGTTTTTACGGGCGGTGTAAATATTAGGGAATCAAACGCTCTAGGCATGGGAATCCAGTGCGAATCCAGTAAAATGCTTCGAAGTCTGTCTTGGACTTACTCGACTGTGTACAGGACAGGGCGAAGGTACTTATCGGTGACAGTAGGGTATCCAACTCTATTGATTTGAAGCATCGTTGTAGTTTGGGATGTGTTTCACAGTTCTGATGAAATCGGGGAACTTGTTCTCGAAATCCATAGTTTTTTACGTAATATACGTTCCCTAGTCAGGGATCATCCTTTTATGGTCGAGTGCACAGTGGATCACACAACACATTACAGAGAAAATTCGTGTTTTAGCCGTACTATTCGTATGTGGAATAAACTTCCTGCTTTAATTTGAATGTAGAAAAATTAAAATGAAATGTTCACAAATACTACTCCCTCTATCTTCCTTCCCATAACCTAGTTTTCTAGTTCCAACTGTAGGGGCCTTAATATAACTGTTTGTTTTCTTTTAAAGTTTTCTTTAATTCTAACCTATTACTAATAGGCTTTTCAATTAATTTCATGATAAAAAATTGCATTCAAACTGTGAATGAAGTTTATTACGATTTAATTCCATTATTAAAGAATTGTATTACAAAAACCTTTCAATTGTTTTATATGTGGACATTTTTTTTAACTGAATTGAGAGTTTTTTGAATTATGTTAAAATTTTATTAATTCATAGAGCTTTGAACTATTTTTAAGAATCTATAATGCATATTTCTAATGATTTCTATTTTTTTAGCACTGGCGTCAGAAATTGTTCCTACGATAGACTGGGTCGTACAGATAAACCAAATTAGTGCCTACGGTACTATGAATGATACTATTGATGCGAAAAACCTCAGCAAAGCCATTGTTCTAAATGATGTAGAATAGACAATGTTTATTGGGTCTTAATTGAATTTCCTTTCCTGCAATAATAAAATAACACAAAAGGACTCTTAAAAATTGGATTTAAGCTGATCTGAGCCTCAGGAAGTTAGGCTGTCTGTTTTTTAATGTCGTAACAAATCCGTTGAAATCAGATGGATAAACGCCTTAATTCAGCTGATTGCATGTTCGGGTAAAATTTTTTTTCAGGTACGCTGTTGATGAACTATTTCAATTCAATTTATATTCAATTTACATAGTTTAAGCTGCTCTAATGATAATAGAGGATAAAAATGAGTCCATTTTACATAGTGAGGCCTTCGTTCACTAGTTTGTCATATTAGAAAATAATAGCAACACATAGTTTATTGATACAAAAATGTAATATTTCCATACATGGAAAACATTTTTGGGGACCCACTTAATGTTAAAAAAACATTTAAAATTCCGACAAAAAGAATGTATTACTGATTAATAGTCTAATAATTTCTTATTTATAAAATGACCTAATTACACTGTAACGATATTATTGATAGTAATTTTTTAAGCTAGCAAAGGTAAACATTTACTGCCGTATTTATAAAAAATTAAAGTAGACTTCAAATGTACTTTAAGAAAATTTTGTATGAAAATTTTGTCTAAAAGCACACTTCAAGCATACTTTATTTTTTTGTAATACGGCAGTTAATATGGAAATTTTTTATTATAAGCCTTTCATAAATTTAAAAAATGTTTTAAAATTATCAAATAAAATTGTTTTCAAACAGGTTATCTTATAAAGTATGCTAAGGAGAAAGGTACGCAAGTTTTGGCGCAGCCGATCCCATATCTTTAATTAAACATTTAATTGACCAACTTTACCGTTTATCATTTTTTGATGCTTCATTTCAAATGTTTCATTTAATTAAAAAGTAATAATTTTCAATTCAGTAGCACCTGAATTTTATTTATTTATATTTATTTTTCCCAGCCAGCAATTAACAGTTTAGTTTAATTTATACATTTATTTATTTATTTTATTAATTTATGCCAATTTGAAAATCAATTCAGTTCATGTTGTATGTGTTTTGTTTGTTTTATTAGAATTTTGTTTCTCTTTACTCCTTTTGTAATTTATCTACCGCTTTGTAACTAATTAACGCAATATAAAAATAGATCTTTATCAAATTGTCGTTTATTATTTGTATGTGACTGTCATAGTGTCTGCCTGTCTGTCTGTCTGTCTGCCATATAAATTGATTTATGTTTTTTCAAATTTCATATGATTAAGATGCCAATTTCAAAGTTTACGCTTTTATATTTATACATAAGAAATTATATTATGAAAAAAATTGCAAATACAAAAAAAATCAAGTTAATTAAATTTTCGTTGTTTTGCGGTTAGAGTTTGTATCGTTAGTAATTTATATAACAACGAAAAAACAACAACAAACAAAAACTAAATATTTTGCGCAATTGAATTTCAATTTAGATAAACGTGTGCAACACTTTGGCATTTGCACAATTTCATTATTTTTTTTTTAGCCGAATATTATGTGGTGAGCAAGCAAGTCAGAAAAAATCCACAAATTTTGTACACAGAAAGAAAAAGGGACTTAGAGGAAGGATAATTATGAATTTCTAAAAGTTTTGTTTTTTAAGAAAAAACTAAATAAAGGGGAAATAGAAGTAAAGCAGGTTTGGCAAATTTGATTCTTGTGTCTTTATCTTTCTTTTTTTAAAGATTATACAGAGCAATTTCAATAGAATTTTTCTTTAAGATTATGTCTGAAGTTTATTGAATATTTCGAAAAATTCTATTAATTGACTTCGTGGTCTACTTTATTTTTAGGCCAACTGGGAGGCATTGGAATAATTTGGGAATACCGGTTTTCAAAATATTAAATAGAATTCTATTTATTTACAGTCTAATTCATAAAAACTTATCAAGGGTTTATAACAGGCTTATAAAGCAAATATCCATACTAAATTTGTTTTATGATCCTGTTATAAACCTTTGACAAGTTTTATGAATAAGGGGGTTAGTATTTTAAAACACTAACGATTTAAAACCCACAATAGAATGTATTCAAAAAATTGTTTTCTGGCAGTGCATCTTAGCAGCCACCACTCGTATTAACACAACAAGCAAATTGCAACATATCGCAAACACAATCAAACTATTTATTATGACATGTCTAAATCGATTTGTTGTTTAAACACTCAAAAAAAAATCAACACAATAACAGCAAACAAATAAAAATCAACAACCATGATTAAGGCTCTTACCAACAACAAAATCAACCACAAAAAAAAAAACTAACTGAGCCTTAAGAAAAACACCACAAACACCAGCGACATACATTTTTCCCCCAAAAAATAACATAAAATAAACAGCCATACAAAGTTCAATGAAAAAACAAGCTACAAAATTGATGAAGCTTTAAGAAACAAAAACTAAAATAATAACAACAAGTAAATTGAAATTGAAAAACAATCCTAACTAAACAATTTTCAAACTTTTAACTTGATTATTATGGCAACATTTGTACATTTGTTAACTTAAAACTCTACAACTAAAACAATTTAGCCAAAAGTCAAACTTTCTTAAAGCAAATAATAAACGGAAATTTTTATTTTACAGTCTAATTTCTGTTTATATAAATTGTTTTCACTTACATACATACAAATACCTATGTACATATAATGTGTTCATTTAATGTCTCTTATATTTTGTGTTAAAATATCAAATAAAGCATAAATCTTTTATGCGTAGCTTAGCAAAAAGTGAAAGTTCCCAGGCATTTTAATCCCTCCCTGTAACTTGTACTGCTCTGCACAGCACTGCACTTCACTCCTCTAAAACCCAAGCGTATTAACATTACAACAATTTAAAGGCTGTCAAAAACAATGACAAATGTTTCCATTGAACTGTATCAGAAATATAATTTAACTGCGATTTCAAGCTCCCACAACAAGCCTAAACTCCCTACATAAACAGTTTCTTTTTTTATTCAGACTTTGGAGTAGATGCTAAAAAGGCATTTGTCAGTAAAGGAAAATCAAAAATTTATTTGTATGTATACTTTTATATGAATGGTTAAACCTCTACAATTGTAAGCGAAACAAATAATGTCAGCACTTTTTTCTTGAGATATGCTGACAGTGCAGCCCGAAAAAAGTGAATTTTGATTGATTAGCCAGCAACTTTATTAAATAATATTGAAATTATTTTTTTAAATGTAAAAAAATAATGACAGATTTTTACATTTCTTGTCTGCAGTGGTGGGTGTTTTTTTGTTTCTGGGTTTTTGTAAATAAATTTTTCTTGTTGTCTAAGATAACTGTGGTTTTTAGGTACCCTTTAGAAAACATGGTCATAAACACCCTATACAAAGCAACATCCTAACAAATTAAAAGGGATTAAAAGATGAAAGTTAAAAATTTCTAAAGTAAAGCGCATCATTTTGCTAAATCAAAGCCTTTAGCTAAAACGAATAATAAGGACTTCATAAGTAATTAGTAACTTTATGAAGTTATATAATTTACTTTATAAATATTAGGCAAAACTGTGTTGGAAGTAACTAATCGCAATAAACGCAACTGTATCCATCCTATCCAAAATACTTTTTGTGGGGATATTGCGTAAAATGTGGTCAGTTTAATGGCTGATGTGCCACATCTTTTTCTATGTTTCTAGTCTTATCACCAGATCTATAACTACATATCGTTGGTCTCATGTACAAAGGCCCTAACACGCTATTTTTTCGAAATTAGTTTTTTTTGCGATTTCAATGTATTTAGCGCAAATACACCTCTTCACAAAAATGTATTGCAATAGTGTAAAAAATAACGCTTTTATAAGCAGTTGTACAAAAAAAGTTACATGTTGAATATTACAGTTTCTATTATGTTTTTACCTTCTCCTGTAAAGTTTCAAATATGCGAGTTAGGACCTTTCTACATGAGACCATCGATATACATAACTCAATGTTTGGTAATTTTTAAATTGTAATAGTATATTCAGAAAATCACACTTGGTTTTAATACGTTAGTAATCAATCAATGCCAACTATCAACGCAGAGTTAAAAAAAAATTATCAATACTGTAAATTAGTTAGAAGATGTTTGCAGTAACATCAAACCTATTTAAATCTTTGTTTTATTTATTTGTATAACAATTTTTTTATGTCAGCGATATTGAGAACAAAACTGTACTACAGAACAGGACCGCAGAAAATAGTCATTTTTTTTAGAGCAATATACTAAATCCCTTTATGAAGCTTAATAAAAAATAGAAATCTCTCAAAATATTTATTTATTGTTTGGAATACATATTAGCATCAGCTTCAATTCAAATTGAAATCGAAAACACCCACATCAACCCAAAGATAATACTTCGGGAAATATAGCAGCATCCCTGAAAGGAGACCCTACTTAACGATCTTTTGTAGCATTGTTCATGGCTTGACAGCAGGTAAAGATTTTTCAATAAGAACGTTGTTTTTCAAAACAAAATAAAACAAAGAATTTATATGGAAATCATTCATATTTTCATTTATTGTATAGAAGAAGGTTTGACCATTGAAAACAAGTATGAAACTATAGTTGGTCAGGCCCGAACATATATTTCCCTACACCCAAAGGTCTCATACTTAATTTGTTGGAAATATCTTTAAAATTGCGACCTGTAATCTACACACAAGGAATACATGGACAATCAGCGAGACGGACGGACGGACATCGTAAATCTTTAAAGAAGAGTTTGAAATTAATCACCTGTATTTTTGTATAAAACTTTTTCATGTGTACTTTTTACACAACAAACTTGCATAAAATACCAATAGACGCTTTCTTTATTAATTCTTATAACTCGTAAAACAAAGTGAGCAAAATAAAGTTTGTTTTTGTAATTGACGACATATAGGAATAATTGCAAATCCATTCCTGATTAATCATGATTTATTGACCTTCTTTTAAAATGCAATTTCAATTTATTGTGTATGAAACTCCTTTTAGAACACCCTCTGAGAGAAGGTATAGTGGAATAAGTATCGAATCGTTTAGAATAGTGTAAACAGAAAGCTTTCTTTCTGAGTATGAAGGTTGTGGATATGACATAATGTGCCCAGTGGGCTACTTTTGGTAAGCAAAACTGGCGCTGTGGGATGAACAAAACGTAATGTTACGGTTCCCAAATTAATAAAAGCACTAGCAATTTTTCACGCTGGGATAGATTTTTGTTTAATATGTTGATGGAAAGCCGTACTTGTTGCTGAACGAGGCTCATTATAATATAAAATTTGTCATTATTCAAGGAAAATATGGATCATAAAATGGGTATTTTGTACCAGAATAATGATCCATAGAATAAGGCTTATAATCAGAGGTCAAAGTTTTTGTATAATTATTAATTATTAAATAATTAAAAGTGTTATAGCTTGTCTTTGAATCAAATTTGCTAAATGTCTATTAATTAAATAATATTAAAAAAAGTATTTGTTTCACTATTAATACACAAAAAACTTTTTATGTATCTACTGAAATTAGAAAAATATAAAAACCAAAGAATTTATATGGAAATCATTCATAGGTTTGACCATTGAAAACAAGTATGAAACTATAGTTGGTCAGGCCCTCGATGTACGACTTTCGGTTGGAGCTACTGTTTATCGTTGGTGACACGTAATTTTCATAATCTATTACATAATCTAGTATTTAAGTATAATTTTTTCAATAGTTGTATTATTAGTTCTATAAAACTTTTGATAATTTTTCATAACTTTTACTACAAGACAATGTACACTGTATGTTATTTTAAATATGTAAATATCTATGATACATACTTTTCAACATTAGGTTTAAGGTTTAGCATACACCAATAAAGTTTTAAATATTTGGTATAAATTTTTTAAAAAAATTTCTTGTTTTCTTATAAGAAAATATTGCATTTGTCCTCCATATAAACATATGTATGAATCCATAAGTGTGTACATATGTATGTTTGTATAAAAATAAATAATTTTTTATTTAATTTTTTCATTTAACAAGCCAAGCACTTGTAATTTTGTTACAAAAAAAAAAGTTAAAAAAATATATATTAATAAAAACAACTTCAAATTGTATGCATACAAAAAGACCCACCGCTGGTTTTTGTGTAAATAAATTTTATGGTTTATTAAAATAAATTATAAATGGTTTTTTGATTTTGATTTTTACTCATTGGCAGCTTGTTTATATTATATATATTATATGCTTGAAAGAGTTTTAATACTTTGTATTATACGAATCTGTATAATTTTACTAGTTAAGTGTATGTAGAGTTTAAGTTTAAACTTGTTAATTTAATATTTATAACAATATTAATTAAAAATGTTGTTTTCAAAACAATTTTTTAATATATTTGGTACTTTTTTTATAATAACAAACTAGATTAAAACAAATTGGTATTTAAAAATGTTGTTACCTTTTATGTTGAAATTAAAACAGCAGAATTAAAAAACATACCTGTAAAGAAATAAATTTAAATATAGGTTAGAAAAATATTGCTAATAAAAATTAAATCACTGTTAACATAAAGTTCGGCCACACTAAACAATCTTTTTGATATTTCAGTAAATATATTTGCACGAGTGCTGAACAAAGAAAAATGCAAAAATAGAAAGAAAATGGTGTAAACATTTCTTGAAAATCCGACATTGTTGGGTTCAGTAATTTCAAAAAAGCTGTCCCTGTCATTATTTAAAAGCTGCAGTGGATTCGTAGCAAAGAAGTCATTGTCCTCCAGCTTCTGCTATTGCATAATATTTGGCTACTGTCAAAAGAAATTAAAGCATACTGACAATACCAATATGTAAAGATACGGTCACATTTGGCAAATATTTGCCGAAAAAGACGTAACCATAAAATATATTTAAACTTGTTTATTTATTAAAAAAAAAAACTTGGTTTATTTAGGACAAGGCACAATAAATATATAGTTTTATTTTATTGGATGCTGTTTGATCTTGCAAATCTCTTGTAAGAGTAAACAACGTCAAATAAATTTGTGCTCAAATAAGTGGTTACACTTTTTTAAGTAAATATTTACCAAGTTTGACCGTACCTTAAGGAATTTAGAATATATACAAAGATCAGGCGAATCATAATGTTGTGCAAAAAAACAAATTTTTATAACAGCAAGCGAATTGAAGTTTCTTCTTTTAGCTTTTTTGTAGTTCAAAAGTATTTAATTCATATTTTCGTAATATATATATACTATAACATATGTGAGAACGATTTTTAAAATAATCTAAAATATATGAAAATATTGCTTTAAATTTTCTTAACCTTTCACTTCCTTTTGTAAGTCTAACTAAACCCTTTTCAATACTTTCTTTAGTTTTGTTCCTTTTCTCACAAAAATTAAGGTACACTGCTGCTGCTGATTTTAGTTTAACTCTATTGCATATTCCATATTGTATTAGTACTTCTTCTTAAGCAGATACTACAACATCTTTGGTAATATATCTTCTTAAAATGGCATTTTGACCTACATTTCTAAAATTTTTATTTATAACTCCGTTTTTTTTTTGTATGACTTTCTGTGTGTTTGTCTTCTTGGTCGTACGTTACGTTTTGTTTGTCATAGTCCACCAAAAGTAATCTATCAATGACTTTAAGCATATATAAGCCACAACTAGTAGTCAAGTCACAAAACTTTGAACTCAAAATGAGTAAAGAAAATAAGAAGAAAAAACCATAGCAAGCTAAATAAATATATAGAGACCACTTCCTCATATACAAAATAAATTCTATGCTTGGTATACATATATGATATTTTTGTAGAAAAAATAAAACTTTGTAAAAAAAAAACATGTCGCTCACTAAACAACTGTCCATTTTATGTCAAACTCTTGTCTTTGTGATATATTTTCGAAAAAATATAAAACATATACAAAAAGGAAAAAATGGTTTAACTATAAGTATGAGTAAGAGTTAGTAAGTGTATCTGTGTGAAATAGAGGCACAGCATGCGTCGTTTTGTAGTTTTTGTATCTAAGCATATGTGTGTATATGAGTTTGTGTGTATTTCTGTTTAGTATAGTTGACCACTTGTATGACATGTACGCGCCAACAATTGTTAGCGGTAATATCAAGGCATATTAGCCGCTAAAATAATTTTTTAGTTTTTAAGTTTTACTTTATTTTTCCACTAACATTATTTTATCATTATATGGAATATTTTAACGGTCTTACTCCCTGATATCTTCTCCTTTTATTTCTTTCACTAATATTTAGTCCACTACAACAACTACCACTATTTTTTCTGCTCGTTTGTAACAAATCATTATTATCAATATTGTGCTGAAGATAGTTGTAGTTCTATAGATAATGTTCAATATTTGCACTGTGGGTTGAAAGGTTTCGAAGAAAATTAATCATGTTTTAATAAAACCAAATTATTAAATATAATTTATTTTGCTAAATGATGTCTAGAATACACACAACTGAGTTGTATGTTGAAGATCATTCTGAGATACAGACAATTTGGTATACTATAGTATTGCTGGCAGACTTGGGTTTCTATAAAAGTTGTCCGGGAGAGGAGTCTGCTCAGGTAAGCGAAGATCTGTGTAACAGATATTTGAGATATCTTTCTTTATACAGTATCTCTACACTTTGGATACAAAATATAGAGTTTTTAATCAGAACTATGTTTTCGAAAATAAAATAAAACAAGGAATTTATAAGAAATCATTCACATTTTTATTGCATTCGAAATACAATTTGACAATTATGAATGAAAAATTATATCGCACAGTTGTCCATCAAGACCTCAAATAGAATTTCATTAATCACGTTTTAAGTCTGTAATGTATTTGATTGGATTTGTATAGGCTTTATTTTTAAAAAAGCAGCAGAAAATTTCATGATCAGAGTTCCAATTAACATCAGAATTTTATGAAATTATAGAATCGAGAAATTTTATTTGCAATAACTTTATTGTTTCAGTAGCTGTATGGCATATGTATATTACCATTCTGTAGAAACCTCCTGTCAGTGTTGCTAAATGTAGCTTTTACAGATCAAACATTTGCATAGTGAATTTGCGTTTGATATTGAAGTCAACATGTAAATTGTCAAAGCTTACATGTTATTCCAATGTTTTTTTTATCTCTTCTCTACTATTACTACATGCAAATTACGTTATTCGTTTTATAATTATAACTTTTTTTATAATTTTATTGGTGGACACATGCAATCAATAAGCCGCAGTGGGAAATTTTACTATGGATTAAACTTCTAAAAAAAGCTTGTAAAAGATTTTCTACTTTGGGATTATGGCGAGTTCATTAAGAATATTTTCGATAACAAGTTGTATTTCAGCAGGCCTTATACTAGGCTTGTAATACGAGTAGTATTCTAAGCATTACTTTGAAATCAAGGACACGGCGTATGAAATGGAACTGATTTCGTAATGTGACGTGTATGTGCCTAAAAATAATAAGGCTTCTTAAGAGCCATTTAGAAGTGCTGAATAGGAAAGGCCTTACCGTGTAATATGAAAAGCATTTCTTGTGAAAAATAAAGTTTAAGGAAATGATATTTGTAGCGTAGGGTATGCGAAAACAATGTCGTATAAGCCAAAACAATGTAAAACAATTTCAAAAATATTTTCCATTAAACAAAATCAAATCGTTCGAACTTGTCACTTATTTTCTACTATACGCTTTTTGCTTATTTTCAATACCTAACATCATAGAATCGTTATAAATATTTTGGGTGTTTCTCATTAATTTCGGTTTTGTATTTTAGACGAGAGCATGTTTTGCAGATACAGAAAGATGCACACTTAGACAAGAAGTCTTAGAATTGCACAAAAATTAAAACTGTAATACTAATATTGGTATTAACAAGTTTAGAAATTTAAATAACTAGAAAAACCTAAGAAGCTTAATTATATATTTGAATAAGAAAAGACAATTGTTCGTGTTTTAAAGACAGTAATCATTGTTTTAAAACATTTGAAGTAGTTACAAGGAGTAGTTTTGGGACTAGTCCCGTGTTATGCAAAGCTGGATTATATGGTCAAGTTCTAGGACATCATAAAACATTATGGACTAGTTTTTTTCATACATATGGATTATATTTGGAGTACTCCTGGTCCATTGTGGAGTAGTCATGCGTTTTTTGCAGGAACTACTACTACTTAAGTTTTGCAATTGTAGTTTTATATATACGAGTAATCCCATGAGCATTACTCAACGTGGGGATATGTATATTAATAATCCAATTTGGTTATTAATATTATTATTGATAATGAGAAAAATCAAGTTGAAATTAAGAAATGAAAATTAATATTGAAAATAAATTGATATTGAGAAAATAAAAATTTATATTAAGAAAAAACAAATTGAAATTGAGATATAAATTTTTTTATTAGATTTGTAACAAAAAATCGTGTTATGTTTTTATAAGTAAAAAAATATTTGAAAAATTTCATACAAATTTTAATTTTTCAATTACAATTTGTTTTTTCTTTTTTAATATCAATTTGTATTTTTGCAATATCAATTTGTATATTTTTAATATTAATTTACATTTCTTAAATTGATTTTTCTCATTATCAATTTGTATTTCTCATTTTCAATTTGTTATTTCTCAATATCGATTTGCTTTTCTAAACTTCAATTTGCATATTCAAGAATATTTTGCAAGAGATTGTTATAAACATCTAACACATATTTTTGCTTAGATTTGGATTTTTGTCGATTAATATTACAGCTGTTAAAATCCTTTAATCAAATTATTCCACTTGAGTTAATTGACATATTGAAATTATAGATAATTTGGTAATATTTCTTAAGAACATCTAATCTAATAGAAGAGTAGAAAAAACACACTTTCAGTAATTCAAAACAGTTCATTTGATTAAGATATTTCGGCTGAATTTTAGTACAAGTTGATTTAAACCTTTTCTGGACATAAAATTGTAATTAAAGCATTGCATAATCAATAAATAATTTTCAGTATATCTAAAGGTACGATCACACTTGGCTAATATTTGCCGAAAAAGACATTAAAATAAAATATTTTTAAACTCGTTTAGTTGTAAAAAAATTCTTTTATATAGGACAAGAGACAACAAATTGTTAGTCTTGTTTTGTTTGATGCTGATTGATCTTGTCAAATTTGTGCTAAAACAAGTGGCTACGCTTTTTTGACTAAATATTTGTCATGTGTGACTATGCCTGACAGAAAAACTTGAAACATGATAAGCAAATTTACTTCTGTCATACAAAACTGGAAGAATTAAACTAACGTTATAGGTGGAATCTTTAAAATTTATAAGTAATATTTTAATACTATTTTTAAAATTAATCGAAATGTTAAGAAAACTTTGGTATAATAATTTTATTCAACATTTTTAAAATTTCACCCCATAGTGTATTAACTTGCTGCCTTTTTTCAGTTCCTATTTTATTTATTTCGGCTTGATATTGCCTCAGTATGTGTTAGAGCTTCTTCAGCTTCAGCTTTTACTACTTGAATGAGTGACATTTTGTTGCTGCATGTATTGACAGGCATTGGGTAAACGATCCGTACTAAAATGTTATAATAGCTCTATAACAACAACAGCAACTTAGGCAACACACACACACAAAAAAAAAACTCTTGTCTAGTTGGTGAAAAAAAAAACAACAAAATTGAAAGAAGGAATTTTTTTGCTGTTTCTTAAAACTTGTGAAGAAGATGCTATTTTTTTTTTCGATATAAACGGAAAATTCTTTCAATGTTTAGCAGCAGCATCAACAACAACAAACACGCCTGAAAAACTTTTGGACTGCTCATTGTCTCATGAGACGTTTAGCGTTTTTTTTTTTCATTTTACAAAGCAAAAAAAGAAGTAAAATAAACTTTTTTTCCAAATACCGTTATAATGTTTAAACTGCCAATAATTTAATGACAAACGATGAGTAAGGATTTATAAACGAATACAAAAATAAATAAAACAAAAATTCAAGATAAATTTGAAAAATTGCTGAGAACATATTTTATAAGAACCAAACTAAGTGAAATAATTAAAATAAAATCAAATTATTTTAAAACTTTTATATTCAAACAAACATAGAAAACCCATTTAATCTAAATATTTGTTGACTTTAATTTCATTGCTTTTAAAATAAAAATTTCTTAACCTGTTTTTTTGCTTTGAATTACTGCTTTTAAATTATTTTAGGCCCTTCTCAAATACCAGCCATATATTGGCCATAATCTTCTTGTCTGGTGATTTTGTTTTGTTTTGGTTTTTGTGCATTGCTTGCAACATTGTTGCAACAAATTATTATTCAATAAACAATGTTAAGCCTCCTCCTTTGTATATGTTGTTTTTATAGCTTTTGTTTTTATATGTTTTTATTTATATATTATTTGCAGCCATAGAAAAATGATTTATTTAAACAAAAGTATTGCTTGAAGAAAACCTGTTGAATTAAGTTTTTTGTAGCGTCTTTTAATGTATTTTTGTTTTTCAGTCTGGTTTGTATGTTTTAATCGTCATGAATTTGTGTAAGAATTTATAAATCGTTACTCAATAAATTATATTTTATTTTTTTTATTTTGTAAATTTCAATTGATTTCTTTTATATTTTTGTACTTGGCGGTCAGTTTAAAGGTGCGGTATGATGTTTTCTTAGAATCCTTTTAAAAAGGTTTTCTTGTTTTTATTTACTATTTTGCCAATATGGTAAGATGATACTAGCAGTTGTAGAATATAACTATGATAATTCTCTTTTAAAGTAAGGGAGATATTCTCTGTAACCTTTAGCTGTGTACATGAGTCGTGTACAACAATGTATAAGGTAATATTTGAAGTATGTGCAATTATTATTTTTTTTTGGCATAATTGATTTATTTAGAATTATTTCTCTTATTTTGTAGTAAAGCTTGTTTATGTGTTTTGTAATTGACACCAACAGGTGAAAAATATAAAGATATTAAAATATCAAATTTGACTGTCATATATATGGGATCACTAATTTACTTAATTCACTAACTTTAAGTTTTTAGGCAAAACAAATGCAAGTAGAGCATAGTCCACTTAAATCCTGGCCACTTTTATTAAAAAACCTGGTGACAATTTTTCTGAAAAAGTAAAAACATAAATGCCAAAACTTTGTGTTTTGCAACCGCATAAATTCAGATTTGCGATATTTTAAAGGACAATCATAATCCGAGAAATAATTTTTAGGCAAGATTTTGGGAGAATTACCAGTGCTTTGGACAAATATTAACAGGTTTTGTCCACATAGCAAAATAAGTTTTATTGAATTATCTGTAATAACTTTCGTAAAAATAACAAAAATACCAGCGAATAACATATAAATACATATTTATACACATTTTGTTTCATAAAGCGATTTGCTTGATTTTGCTGATTTTTAATAAAAATAGTTAACCCTTCGTCTTACAAACCTTTTACAGACCTTTTTCAATGTGAAATGTTATTATAGATTACGCAGAGACTTGAAGTTTCAGGTACCCTTCTACAATTTAGGATATAGAAGGACACTTATTCATATAATTTACTGCACACATCACATTTGTAACACATGGATCTGGTCAGACCCATATATGTTTTGTATTGTAAATGCTGTTTTTTATATTTTTCTAACTGGTTTTAATTAGTTTTTGTGCAGTTGCCAATTATTATTTATCTATATCTATTAAACAAGGTTAGGTTAGGTTAATTCGGGGAAAAACCAATAACAAGTAACTCCATTTAATTATTTCATAAGGTACAAGTTTTATTCAAACTGTCGTTACACTTTTCATCACCTCTGCTTTATGTTTGTGTTGACGATAATAACATATGAATATCTATTTATAATTTGTTTAAAAATTATAAATATAAAAATTATAGCCGTGCAAAAGAATTTTCTCTTCTATGGCATATAGAACACCGGCTGTGCAAAGTATAGAATTGCTGTATTGCCGGTCTAAGACCGGGCGGAAGGATTTTCTCCTGTATGAAACACCAGCTTCCCATAGTAACGATTTCTTGTATTTTTTATGGTGAAATGTCTTAATCTTTCTTTAATATTTTCGTATAAACGGTCATATTATACTGTAAATAAAGCTTAATTTCTTGACTTTTAAATTTTGGAATTTATATAATTACACATGTAGATCTTTTTAAAACTCTACTATTGATACAATTTTGTGAAAGAAGAGTGATTTGAAAAATTTTACTAAAACCGACTTAGGTCAATTAATGTTATCAATAGTAAGTCATTTTTAAGACACCTACTTTTGGAGGTGTAAAGTAAAAAATGCTTAGAGTAACAATTCGAGCAATACTTTTATTATTAAAATAAATTTCTTCCAAATATCTAAAAATTTTTGGAAGACATTTTCAAATAAACTTGGAAAAAACAAATACGATGACAGTAATTAAAAAAATATTTTCTTAATTAACTGCTCATAATTCCAAACAAGTTATTGCTATTAAAATTATATACACTTTAAAAAGCATTTCCTTTAGCACTTTCTGTAAATACGCCACAGAAATTCAACGTTCCAAAGAAAATCTCCACAAAATCTTGTTTTATTTTATTAAATATATATATAAAAAAACATTATCACAATTAAATATTTAGTTGGCCATTTAAAAGAGATAAGCTTGCGTTGAGAAAAAATCCATTTAAGATGTTTTTGTATATAATGTTTATAAAGAATTTTAAAAAGGCATTTTAAAATTACTTAAATAAAAACTTAGAGCTGAGAAAAATCAAGAAATAAAAAAAATAAAAAAAGAATACAAAATATAAATTTGCGTTTTAAAAGCTTTTCATTTTACATATTTTGCATGAACATACAGTGACATTAGCACGCAAACAGATACATTTAAAATAAGTGTGTTTGTATGTATATTAGGGTGGTGGCTATTTTGCATTTTTAAGTTTTTTGAACTCAAAATAGTCCTTTATCGTTCAAATCTAAATAGAGAAAAATTAAGTAAAGTAGGTTTACGTTGAGAAGATGCACATTTTATTTGAAGATTCGAGTTTTGGGTCAATGTAACAATATTATAAAATTTTCACCATTTGGACAATTTTATAAAACCTTAGCAGCCTTTGTGAAACATGAAGTGCCAAAAAAGGTCCTCCCTAATGCATATATATGTAAACAAAGGTAACATATGTGTGCCGAAATGTTGACATTGATAATAATGACACTGATTGTTCAGGCAACACATCATTAAGAACACACAGAGATTTTTATTTTACTTTAGTTTATTTTTCCCCATTTTATTTTATTTAGTAGTTTTTGATACTAAAAGCCATCGATAGCTGCTTTAACTAACAAATGCACTGCGTTGCAGCCACATTCCTCTAAACAATTCTTCAGTTTTCTCTCTCTCGTTTTCGGTTGTTTGTTGCTGCAACATATGTGCATAAAGCAAAGGGTAAAATCAATGAAATGCTGTTAGTTATGTGTGTAGACAAAAAATTTACATTAATGTTAAGTAACCAACTAACAAAAACAAAATTTTATATAAACATACATATATGTATATAAATAAAAACGGGCAACAACAAAAAGTAGTCTTAAGCAAAACAAAAAAAGAAATATAAGTTAAAGGAATCGTATACAAACTGGACAAACTACAAATCAAACTTTTATTAAACAAAAAAAAAAAAAAATACGAAAAAAAAGTAAGAAAAATAATAATATTTAAACTAAAAACTACTGTTGTTTACTGGTGGCTAAGACGGAGACCAAGAATAAAATACCATAAAGCCTAAGAGATGATGAACAAAGTGGTGCAGAACTTAGGAGGAAAAAATAAAAATAAATGAAATGCTTGCATGCAATGTTTCAGTGTTTGGCATTCAAATGAATTGTATTGAAAAGTTTCAATTGCTTGTTTCACAAATAACACAGCTGAGATTAAATTAAGAGGAATTGTAGGTGTACCAATTTATAACCATAGTTATAAACAAGAAACAGTAGTATTAAAGAAGGAAGGAAGTTTATAGTTTAATGCTCAATTTTGTTCAATTTGCCGAAGCTGGTGACAATTTTATACAAATTTGTAGTAATAATAAGAAGAATACACACACATTGTAAACGTATGTAAATTCGTTCTAACTCATAATATGTAAAAAGAAATATGATTAATTCCCGAAATCTATTTCTCAATAAAGGTGAGTTAAATAGATGATGTTTACAAGCAAATGTTGGACAACAAACATTGCTGATGACGCCCTTGTCAGCACAGAAAATGTGTTACAATATTCCAATTGTCTAAAAAACATTACTTTACAATGGTATTTGTTCAATTATTAAAGAAAATTTCCTCTAATAATTTTATATTACGTAAAAATATGTTCTTTCATACCATTACACAGAGGTTTTCAAAAATAACTTTGTTTTCCAAAAAACCAGCAAAAACTTTATATGAAAATCGTTGAAATATTTTTGTATTGGAAAAATTTTAATTTTGCTATTATAAATGAAAAGCCATAATTGTTGGGAATGTCTATGAGTGGCACATTTTAATGCGATTTTCCAGCAGAATTGAATTCATTTTAACAATAGTCAAATTGCCAAAATTCAAAATTTAAAAAAATTAAATTGAACTTTTTAACTCAGGCCAAAACTTAACTGAAGAGGGGTGACGTCTAATAAAAGGTTGAAGAGTTTAGTTTTTAGTTTATAAAAATATAAAAAGTCATAGCTAAAGAGATGACAAAAGATGTATTCTTCTAATCACAACTATATACAAATACAACTACAAATTGCTTGTCAAAACATTATCTTTTTAAGAAATTTATAAATTTTTTATATTTATATTTTAGATACGTATTCCCTCGTTTCGCTGCAACATAAAATGTTGGTCCCAGTAGGATCTAGGTTAATTTTTAGTCTTTAATAAGGCAGTGGTTGAATTTTGTTAAAACTTTGACGTAAAGAATGCGAGCCCTTTTTATATCAACACCATTTTTAATTGCACGATATGTTTGAAAATCTTACCCAACACTAGTATTCTTCTTGAAGTACCTACACTGGTGTTGTATATTTTTTCACGATCATTATCGAGACCCGGTTTTTGCTACCTAGTATAATTCCTGTCTTTTTTAATAACAATTTTGCTTATGAACTCTGCTCAAGGTTTTCTTATATCAAGTTGTAGCATTTGATAAAGTACTTTTTGGAAGCATAGCTTAGGTTTCTTGCAATGTCGCATTTTCAAGGAATTTCTGCACGATTTTCTTTTTATTTTGCTTTTCAATTGCTCAACACTCGTACATATATTTTTCGACTGATTAAATTTTTGGACAGAATTGAAAAAACAAAAAAAACTTTTGTACTCTGGCCAGAAGTTATAACCACTTGAGTGACTATTATTTTGCCCTTAACTCTAAACAAACTACGTTTTTGTATATTTGTTTGTTGCATTTTAACTTGCGGATATCACTTGCCTTTACCAAGTACGCACACAGCTTATTCACATACTGTTTACTATACCTAGTACACATACTATATGTACCATGCACACATTACATTTAAAGACATTTAGTTATGCCTGAATTGCTAAAGCTTCATGGCTTAGGGTTTTATTGAATGTTGTCTGATACTTTGTATTAAAACAATAACATCTCTTCCACCTTAAAGCAAACAAACCCAAATAAGAGAAAAGTAAAAAAAGAAAACAGCTAGAAAATTGAAATGCCTTTTGGTGCAACAAGTATACTAGGAGAAGAAAAATGTGGCCTTAGAGCGTAAAAAACAGTTTAATAGGTAAATAACGCAAAAATGGAAATCAATCGTTATACATAGCAGAGAAACAAATAAAAAAAAACGGGGTAAAATTTTTGTCTATACTGGTACTTGTAATACAACTACTGTGGCAGTAGCTTTACGGACAGTTCTCAATTGATGTTTAACGAAAACCTTTAGTTTTTTTGTTTGTAAGATTTTACTGTCAAGTTTAAAATTATTTGAGAAAAAAAATTTAAGCTACAGTAGCTCAAAGCTGTTTTTGTACAGTAAATTTTGTATGAAAAAAAGGAAATGAATAAAATTGATGGTTTGATAGTTCTAGGATTATTGATCATTGTACAGAAAATGTGGAGTACATATGCAAAAAACTTTTCGGGACTTGTGAAATAATTTATTCAAATAGCGGCACAATCTAAAAACACTCAACTGATGCTTTCAGGCTTCTAATAAACAATAGTTATTTCTGTAAGTTACAGTGTTCTAAATCTGGTTTCTTTTTTTTTGTGATGGGGGGGGGGGGAACAATTTGTCAATCTATATTTTTTAACAAATGTAGATAAATAATAATGTCGTGTTATATAATATCTCATTTTATAAATGTTACACCAACGGTTTAGTCTGATTTGCCTATGACATTTCAACAAGATTTTTTAACTTACCCTACGATAAGTATTTGCTGTTGTAAAAGATTTTAACTAAGTTTTAATTGACCGAAATTTGGAGACCTTTTTGGAGCCCACATCGAGTCAAGTGAAAGCAAGACATATTACTTAACTTTTCCGATTTTTAAAAAATTTTGATAATTTATGAATGTTGGAAGAAAATTAACTATTAATATTAATTAAATTTTTGTTAACTATTATTTATTACTTTCGAATATTGGTCACAAATTTATACTTAAAAACAATTTTGTGCAAAGAGCAAATGCAATTAGGATGTTTTTGCAACCTATCAAAGAGTAATAGGCGCTATCTAGCAGCAATAATAAATTACAGGACCAGTTTAGTTAATCCATAATCTTTTATCTGCAACAGAATAGCATATTCTGAAACAAATTTATTACCGGCTTTAAGAAAATTCTTTGAAAATGTTGCTAGTATTGTGAATCCAACAAACTTTTTACTTAGATTTTTATCTTCTAATTATAGTTTATTATAAACAAAGTTTTCACACCTTTATTTTTAACATAATTTTCCATATAAACTTAAAAAATTGCTACAAATATCCAATATCCTTTACAGTTTTAAAAATCAAATGTCTGCTTCATCTTGTTTAATAAAATAATTTACATGTAAATTACCAGCTTCATTGTTACACCTGCAATTAAATTAAGTTGTATCTAATTCTTATACTCATTCATATGTATGTATATACACACACAATCATTATGCATAATATTATAATGTCAGGTTACAGATACTATATTTAAGACATAACATATCCGTTAACTTTAACTATGTAAGATGATAATTTGATATTGAGAAAAGCAAAAAACGTATACTGCATACCAAAAAGTTAAATATCAAACAAAATTATAGAGCTAAGAATAAATTTACAAAGCAGACGCAGTGGATGCGGACGTAGAACAACCAAGCAGCATATAACAAGATTCCAATGAAAATTATAGAGGATTAACTTTAAATTAATAATAAGATAGTTAAGACAAACAAGAAAATGTATTAAGAAAAACTATGCAAGAAAAACTGGGTCAATACAGTAGTTTCAAATACCAATGTAATTATGAGGCATAATCAAAAAAGATTACTTAATACTTGAGAGTTTTATCTTATTGTTATTGCTTTTATTAGTTTTGTGTACATTGTGGTTTGTTTCCATTAGCAAAACAAAATTAGGAAATACATTTATGTTTTGAATTTTTTTTTTTTTTGTTTTGGTTTCATTTGGTTTGTTTGTTTAATAAAATACATATGCACATCAAACAAATTATTTTCAAATGTCCATACTTTATTTGCGTATTTGACATAGTTGCCAACGGCTACTGCCAAAGCAGTATCAATTTTATACGGTAAACAACAACAAAAAAAAAAAAACAAAAACTAAAATCAGCCATAATTTTTAGTGGCTAAAGCAATTAATAGACCAAAAACAGTATCAAATTCATTTCAAGAGCATTAGTCAGACTCATAGGAAAAATTACATTACACAAAAAACAAAAAAACAAAAAATATAAATAAATAAAAAAAATAAAACTAACAAAACTTATAAAACAAACGGTCAACACAAACACAAAGCTACATTTACAATTGTACATTTTACCGGACAACTTCTGTACATATGCAACTGCAAGTCAAAAGATATATACATTTTCAAGTAGCCAAGTTGTTTTAGGAATAAGAAGAAAAAAATATATATTTAAAAAAAAAAACAAAAAAAGCATAACAATGACGACATATAAGACAAACAAAACAACAACTACAACAACCAATCCATATGTTTCATTTATGTTCAATTGGAAGTTGGTTGGTTTGGTTGCATTACATTGCATTGCATTGCTAGTTTGACTGAGTTGCCCGGCAGACAACAAATGTCTGAGGTCGTTTAATTTTTTTATGTTTCTGTTTTTGTTTGTTGCGTTGCTGTTCCTCTTTTCAATATGTTGTTGTTGTTGTATGTTGCATGTTGTGCAGTGCGACGACATGCACAGTTAGAATACAGTGAATTGTTGCTGATGTTTTAGTTTTCTTGCCAAACGGCAATTGAATGAAACTCTGGACAGCAGTTGTTAAGCAGTTGGATCAAAAAAGAAGGAGAGATGAAGTTTTTACTTGAAATAAACCTAAAAAACAAAAAGTAAGAGTTTTTATTCGCCTGCGCCGAATCTTATATTCCCACCACCAAATCACGCATTATCGGACGAACATCATAAAATATTGTACCGTATTTTTTTTTTTTTTTTTTTTTTTTTTTTTTTTTTATTTATTTATTTATTTATTTATTTATTTATTGAATTTTTTCATTTCCTGTACAACAAGACTAAGACTTATATTTATAGTACAGGAACGCATTACGTTATAAACAATTTTATTATGAGCATAAACAAATTAGATACAGAAAAACCTATATTGATAACATCTTACGTGAAAAAGTTATATAAAAAATTTCTGAAACTATTAGCATTACTATTTATTTGTTGATTTCGTGGAAGATTGTTCCAAAGACGAGCGGCATGTACATAAAAGTGCCATTCAGACACTAGGTATTGATGTCGAGGTATTATAATATTTCGATTTCGAGACGATTGGAAGAAACGTATTTTTTCAAATATATATTTGGGGGTTTGAGTATTTATTATTTTGTGCAAGAATACAAGAATACGAATTTTTAATAGGCTATCAAATGAAACTCCGTGAAGTTTATTGGAAACAGCAGAAACATGATCAAACCTTCTCAATCCATACACATATCTTATTATGTTGTTAAACAATATATTAAGCTTACTTTTACTACTTGAATCACAGCTTCCAAACAACTCGCACCCATATATTAGAGAAGGAATCAGATACGTCTTGGCTAGTAAGGTTCTTATTCTTATTGGTGTAAAATATTGTGTAGACCAGAGAGCTCGTAACTTTATGTATGTTTGACCAACCAGTGAGTTTATATGATCAGTCCATGTCAGATTGCTATTGAAGATTATACCGAGATTTTTCGCTGAATTAACAATTTCGATTTTTTCACCATTTAAAACAATATCTTCAGAAATGTAACGATTTAAGCTCCTTTTACATATCACAATGCATTTAGATTTGTGTGGATTCAAACAAGCCTAGAGGTAAATTTTGTTTAAATCCTCATTTAGAGATGATATTCCTGAAGCTATATTTTGAACAGAGCTACTTAGAGTAAGTTGCACGTCATCTGCGTATAAATGGATGTTGCATTTAGAGAGTTGGTTTGGCAAATCATTTATATATAATGAAAATAAGAGTGGTCCTAAAATAGAGCCTTGAGGTACTCCTCTATTAAGGGATACGCTATCTGACCATGTATTGTTCACAAACACCGATTGTGTGCGGTTCGTAAGATACGAATATATAAGTTTAGTAGAAGTGTCGCTAAACCGAAAAAAGTGGTACAGTTTTTTAATGAGTATGTCATGGTCTACCGTATCGAACGCCTTAGAATGGTCTAGAAGTACTAAAAAATTCATACTACCTTCATCTAATCCTTGACGTATATTTTCGCTAACCTCCACAAGAGCCGTAACGCAGCTGTGATTCTGACGAAACCCCGATTGCGTGCTGGAAAGTAAACTATGAGTATCAATATATTCCATCATTTGTTTATACAAGAGCTTCTCTAAAACCTTCGATAGAAAACACAAGATAGCTATCGGTCTATATTCTCCATTCGATTTAGGTAATGGTATAATTTTTGCGTGTTTCCAGTTTATTTTAATTTCTATATTTATTATAGGTTTATTTTAGTTTAATTTCATCTCAATAAGAATATTTACAAGAATTTTATGCATATTCCAGTTATAATCAATAATTTATATTTGTCTCTTTATTTCAGAACTGCGCTTTATTTATATTTTTGCAGCGTGTAACAAACGCAATTTACTTTAATACATTATGTACCAAAAAGTCCTAGGAAACTGATTATGGCTTTTTGAAAGGTCAAAATTGTCACCTCTCTATACTCTATGGTTATTCTTGTACGGGAGCTATGCTCAATTATGGATCTGCGTAAAGTTTCAGTTTGATATGGTTGCTTAAGTAGGTTAAAAAGTCTTCGGGAGTGGTCCTCATAAGGGAGCTATAGCCTATTATGGGCCAATCATCATAAAATTCTGTACGACGATTTATATGCATATGCGAATTATTTGTGTTGAATTTCAACTAATAGTGGTTTTTATAAAAGATTTATGCGCATTAAAGTGATTATCGGAAATGCCCTTTATATGGGGATATGTCAAAATATAGGCCAATGCAAACAAAATATCGATTTGAAATTTCACTTTGCATGAAGACTCTGGGAATTTTCTGCAGATAAGCCAAAAGCTTCGCAGTTTGTGTTTGTTAATTATATTTAAAAAAATGGGGGCTATGAGAAATCGTAGACCAATGCGTAACATTTTCAATAGGTTTTGTCTTTCTATAATAAAATTAAAGTGTTCAAAATTTCATGATGTTATCTGCTTTGTATTTAAGAAAAAAAATTTGGTGGTAGTCTGAAACTTTGATCTATAACTCTGATCCTGCTGGAGCGAATTTGCGCATTGTCAATCCCAAACATTTCGGTGGATCAAAGAATATTTGGTGAATATTTCATTGTTTTATGTGTTATTTTTAAAGCTCTACTGTGCTTTTACCAGACGGACAAACGGACAGAAGGACGGACATGGCTAGGTCGTCTAAAAACCCAGGACTCAGAACTAGACTTTTTTGTTCAACAACCAAAATTTCGATGTGTTACAAACAAAATGACGAACTTTATATACCCCCATCTTTTTGATGGTGAGTATAATAGTATTTTTTATTTTCTCAAAATCTACTTGTCTAAATTAGCACAAAGACATTCCGAACCCTGACAGCGAATAGAAAATACAACGCTGACTAAAGAAGAAAATCAGTCAAAAAGCACAGACAATTGAGTTGCATGAACTCAAGATAATTGTTAAACAAAATGGTTTCTTTAAAAAGAAATAATTTCTTTTATAGAGTAAAAAAGTCCACTTTTAGATCGTCAAAATTAAATTCGAACAAAAACAGCGTTTGATCTATAGTGTGTCAAAGTTAGCTACCTTTTTAGAAAATGCAACTCCTACATTTTTGTGTTCTCTAGTAGCAGCAGATTTTGTTAATTGAGGAACATGACACATTAAATAAATCTGTTCACGAATTAGTTGCTAATAGAGCCTCGAATGTCATCTAATACAACCCAAAAGTCTTTTGAACTGTTTTAATCCTGAAGATAAAAAAGTTTGGTATAAGAGTCATTTGGATTCCAGGGGAATATATATAGTTAATGAGCAGTGAACACTGCCAAATGGTCGCTTGTTTCAGAAAGTCCAAGTGCATTAGAAATTATTATCTTACTTCAAAAATATAATCTATTCTCTATTTCAGATATGTACTTGAGGGGATTTAAGTAACATTAAAATTCAGTTAAGCTAGATTTACACGATTGAAATTTTCTTCAAAATTGCTCTTCAAAATGCTTTAAACTTGTGTAAAGAGCAAAATTTCTTCAAAATTTATTTATATAATAGTTAATAATAGTTATTCAATTAATAAATAAATTAATTTAGTGTCATGATTTCTGTGAATATAAATATTGTGTGTGTTAAACTTTATCTCGATACAAATACTTTTAAGAGATTTATGGAGGTTAATGTTAATTACGGGGAGGGTCTTATATGGGAGTTTCGACAAATTATGGACCGATCATCAGAAACTTCTACGATATTATATGTATATACACGAAACATATTTGTGTTCAATATTATTTGGATACCAACATTTTTGAGTGAGTTATGCTCTTTTAAGTTATTTTCGGAAGTGGGCCTTATATGGAAGCTACAACTAATTATGGACCGATCTTCACGAAATTTGTAGCATCATTTATTACTTATTTTTGGTGAAATTTGTTTGCATACTTGCATAATTCAAAGATTTATGACCGGTAAACCCCAATTTCGGGAGGACATTTGTATGGGGGCTAGGTGAAATAATGAACCGATTTTCACCAGTTTCAATCCCATCCATCCTTGGGCCGAAAAAATATCATGGAACAAATTTTATCGAAATATATTCAAAATTGCGACCTGTACTCTGCGCACAAACTTTACATGGACAGCCAGCCAGACGGACGGACATCGTTAAATCGACTCAGAAAGTGATTCTGAGTCGATCGGTATACTTTAAGGTGGGTGTAGGACCAATATTTCTGGGCGTTACAAACATATGCACAAATACAATATACCTTCCCCACTATGGTGGTGTATACCCTACATAGACAAAACTATTCAAAAACTCATAATTAAAATTAATCATACGTCATGGAATGTATGATTAAATATGTTAGATTTTTTAAATATAAAATAATTAAATTTCTGCTTAAATTATAAACATTATTAAAAAATTTTAAAGCTATAACAAAATCCTGAATTCTTTTATATGCCGTCTTCTAAAAATTCTTAATTAATAATAATCATACTTCATGATATATTGGATAGAAATAGGAACAAATTAGAGCATCTAACTGATGCTCTATTTTTATATATAAGTTTGGTAGTTCTACAAATTGTTACAGCATGTTCCAATGAATAACAAAATATTTTAAGGAAGGTTTTATATATGCTATTACTTATGTGTGCCTATTAATGTCAACAAAATTAATAAAGTGAATTAATATTGTTTAATAAACTTAATTTCCTATCTACAGAAAGTATAAAAGCACTAAATTAAGCAACTGACTTTGTTCCAGAAGCTATTCTAGGCTTCCTTTAAAATATATTGTTTATTAAACAATACTCTTACTTTCAAGACTTCTGTCCGAAAAAAAGCAAACACAATTTATCATGACTTAGCATGATCTCTACATTTCAATTCCATTAAACACCCTTGTTTAATAAACATATCAATTAATTAAATTTAATAAACTCTACACAACATTTTTTTCCACACAAAAGCATTTTTATAAGAAATAAAATCAACAATTTATTTAACAAAAAAAAAAAATATTCGAGATTTTTGCTTAACAAACTAACTTAACCCTATCTTGTTTCTATAAATTGTCTTACTACTTGGATTAAATAAATCTTATAATTCTTAGGAATTAAACTTAGTAAACTCATGCTAAAAGCAAAAAATTTAAAAAAAGATATATAAATATGGGCGTATAGTAAATGCACAAAAGCTTAAAAGCTAATTAAATTAGTTTAACGTAAATTATAAACATTATTAAAAAATTTTAAAGCTATAACAAAATCCTGAATTCTTTTATATGCCGTCTTCTAAAAATTCTTAATTAATAATAATCATACTTCATGATATATTGGATAGAAATAGGAACAAATTAGAGCATCTAACTGATGCTCTATTTTTATATATAAGTTTGGTAGTTCTACAAATTGTTACAGCATGTTCCAATGAATAACAAAATATTTTAAGGAAGGTTTTATATATGCTATTACTTATGTGTGCCTATTAATGTCAACAAAATTAATAAAGTGAATTAATATTGTTTAATAAACTTAATTTCCTATCTACAGAAAGTATAAAAGCACTAAATTAAGCAACTGACTTTGTTCCAGAAGCTATTCTAGGCTTCCTTTAAAATATATTGTTTATTAAACAATACTCTTACTTTCAAGACTTCTGTCCGAAAAAAAGCAAACACAATTTATCATGACTTAGCATGATCTCTACATTTCAATTCCATTAAACACCCTTGTTTAATAAACATATCAATTAATTAAATTTAATAAACTCTACACAACATTTTTTTCCACACAAAAGCATTTTTATAAGAAATAAAATCAACAATTTATTTAACAAAAAAAAAAAATATTCGAGATTTTTGCTTAACAAACTAACTTAACCCTATCTTGTTTCTATAAATTGTCTTACTACTTGGATTAAATAAATCTTATAATTCTTAGGAATTAAACTTAGTAAACTCATGCTAAAAGCAAAAAATTTAAAAAAAGATATATAAATATGGGCGTATAGTAAATGCACAAAAGCTTAAAAGCTAATTAAATTAGTTTAACGTATAAATTTATTTATTTAACAACGAAGATTGCGTGTTATGTTAACATATTTTATCATGTTATTTTTGCAAAAGGTATTTATATATTTTTAAATATTTTTTGCTTTAAAAATTGTTGTTTTGCTTTAAAATAAAATCAAGAGAAAAAATTTAAAACACATTACATACATAAATAAATAAAATTTGTTAAGCTGGCAATAATAGACAAAATTGCTGGAAAATTAAAAAAAAATAAACGTAAAATATGTCTGAAATTTTGTTGAACACATTGTTTTAGTGTCTGTAAATTTATAGACTGATAGAAACTAATTAAAGTCATTGTTTTTATTTTAACATTAACAAAACTAACTTAAGCAACATGTTGTGATTTTTCTGTTTAATTTTTTTTTCAGTTTGTAGACAACAAGTAGACTTTTTTGTTAATGTTGTTGTTGAGGTTGTATAGATGTTGTTTTGTTTAAGCAAAACAACAAGTGTAGCCAGAAGATTTGTTGTTGAAAAAAGTGAGTTTTTTATTTAGTTTTATTTTTTATTTTTCAGTTTGGGTTTTTGTTGATTTGAATAATGTAATGATTGTTGATTTTTAAATGAAATTTGAATATTGTTTTTTTTTTTTTTTTGTGGTTGAAATTATATAAAATATGCAAATATTTGAAAATTTGAAAAGCAAATCAATTTCATGTCACAGGAAGAAAAGTTTGTTTTTTAAGTCTTTTGTTTTTGTTTTGTTTTAACATATGTAAGTACAAACTGTTAGTGACAACGCATTTGCAACTTTTACTCAGGTTTTTTTCAATATTGTTGATTTAACATATATTTGTAAAGGCAATCACGTTTTATTTAGAGAGATTTCTCTCGAAATTTTTGACGTGAGTTACTTAATTATAACGAAAGTGTAAAAAATATACATATTTCAAAATTATTTATTTCCCGGTACAAATGTGTTTTAATATTGAAAAAAATGATAATAAAAATCACATAAAATCATTGACAATTGAATTTGTTTGCTCTCTTTCCAACAAAAGAAACCTTTCCAAAATCTTTCCTTTTATGTTTTTCTTCAAATGCTGCATTTCTCTACACAAATGTATTACCATCATATTTCACATTAATGTAATTATAGCTTACACTCATAAATCACGTAGATTGTTAACTAAACACTTGATAAACCACACAATAAATAAATGAAGAAATCTGCAACTACAACAAATAAAAAATAAGTAAAAAAAATCAAGTAACCATGACAAGTGGTGTTAAGCTACTGTCATACCGTAACATACTTTAGCACAACGAAACAAAATTTTCTAATACTGGGAGACTTTAATGCTTGGAGCCCAATCTGGGGCTCTCAAACAACCAACCCAAGGGGCAAAATCATAGAAAACCTAATATTCTCTAAAAATCTAATATTATTAAATGATGGCTCAGTGACACACTTATCCACTCATAACTCATTTACAAATATAGATTTGTCTTTCTGCAATCCACAAATTTCACCTTGCATGTCCTGGAAAACTCTGAACTCATTATATGGCAGTGATCACTTACCTATACTCCTTACCTTTGGGTGTGACACTAATTCAACCAAGTTTAAACCAATAAACAAATTTAAAATTGATAAAGCAGACTGGATTAGCTTCCAAAAATATTGTGCAACAAAAAATGCACTTTCAAACGTTTCAGAAAATGTCAATGCTGAAGCAGCAAAGATTCACAAAATCATTAATTTTGCAGCAAATTCATCAATTCCGCAAACGTCATCTATTTTACAAAAAAGACAGGTCCCTTGGTGGAACTCTAACCTAAAAAAACTTAGAACAGATAAACAAGAAAAGTGGCACATTTTTATTCGTTGTAGAACACAAATCAATCTAATCGCCTATAAAAAAGCAAATGCTCTTTTTAAAAGAAATGTAAAAAAATCTAAAGAAGAATCTTTTGCTAAATTTACTGCCGCAATTAACCCCAGAACCAGCACTAAAAAGATCTGGAATGACATAAAAACTCTTACAGGCAATAAACAATTCAACTCCTTCCGATTCATAAAACACGACCAAAAGTTTTTTACAACATCCATCGATATATCAAATAATTTTGGGAAATATTGGTCAGACTTATCTCACGACTCTCAATTCGACTCGGTTTTTGTATCTAAAAAATATGAAACACTAAATCTCTCATATAGCAACGTACGTTTATCTAAATCTGCAAAGCAATTGGAAAGCAAAATAAACCTCTTAGAATTTGAGCACGTACTTTCGAATGCGAAAGGTAAAACTCCAGGTTATGATAAAATATCATACCCAATGCTAAAAAACTTGCCAACCTGTGTAAAAAGTAGAATAATCAACCTATACAACAAAATATTTAATACAGGAATTTATCCTCAAAACTGGCGTAATGCTATTATACTACCCATACAAAAACCGAATAAAGCAGTAGAAAATATTAGCAGCTATAGGCCAATATCTCTATTACCTTGCATAGGTAAAATTCTAGAAAAAATCATAGCTGAAAGACTTACATGGTATTCATCCTATAATAACCTCATAAACCCCAACCAAGTCGCCTTTAAAAAAAAACAAAATACATCAGATGCTCTTCTTCACATTAACCACTTCATTTCACAAGGACTTTCACATAAGAATCATATTTCAATATTATCCACTGATTTTGAAAGAGCGTTTGATCGCATTGGCGTACATATCTTGCTGCAAGAACTAATAAACTGGAAAGTAGGCATCAAAGTATATAATATAGTAAAATCATTCTTAACAAATCGAAAGTTCAAAGTTCGAATCAACTCAACATTTTCAACAAATTACTCGCTTTTTAACGGTATTCCTCAAGGATCACCTCTATCAGTAGTGCTATTTTTAATTGCCTTCAATGCCATCAGTAAAATAGCGTCAAAATACAATATTGTTGAGCATTCTTTATACGCCGACGACGCTGTATTTTTTTCGAAAAACAACAATAATGACAAAGTCAAATTAGCCTTTACAAACCTCCTGAGTGATATAAAACATTGGTCAAAAACCTCTGGCGCCTCACTATCTCTTAGTAAATGTAAAATCCTTCACATTTGCAACAAACAACACTGTAGCCCTCCAACTATCCTATATAACAACATAAACATCGAACAGGTCTCTCAATTGAAAATACTGGGCATTATTTTTGATAATAAGTTTAACTTTAGCCAACACTGTATTAACCTGAGGAAAAAGCTTATTTCAGGTCTGAATATAATAAAATACCTGGCATCCAAAAAAAAGTGCTGCTCACACAAATACACTTCTTATGGTAACTAAATCGCTTATTCTTACCAAAATTGATTACGGTATACATATTTATAGCAATTGCCCCAAAAAGTATCTCAATATGATAAATTCCCCCTATCATGCAGCCATCAGATATTCAATTGGTGCTTTTCCAACTACAAATATTAAAAACTTACTTGCCGAATCAGGATTCCCATCTATTACCGAAAGAATATACGAGAGCGACTTAAAACTAATACCAAAACTATACATAAGTAACAACAAAAATCTCCACAAAATCGTGAAAAATACCATAAATCTTAAACGTACATGTAAAAAACAATCACCGATACACAGGTGTGTTGAATATGTCGGTAAATTTTTTCCAACAATTCAACTATTAAATACTCACTCGAAAAATGAACCTTGGTGGCTTTTAAACCGCAATTCATTTATACTGGATCTGCAGAAATATGACAAACAATCAACTTTACCAATTGTATACCAACTAGAATTCAATTCCATTCGTCGTTCCGACATATACAATACCTGGAAATTCATATTCACAGACGGGTCAAAAACACACCTGCATACATCTTTTGGCATTGTAAACGATAATCACAAACCTTTATTCCATGGCCTTTTAGAACCATATTGTAGTATTTTTACAGCAGAAGCTCTAGCAATAAAACTTGCTACGGAATATTGCTCAAAACAAAAAGGACGTTATGTTATATGTACCGACAGCAAATCAACAATCTCAGCTATCCTAAATACTAATTATTACGAACAATCGGTAACAGACATCCGTAATTTTCTCATTAAATACCCTAATAAAATACGCCTAATGTGGGTCCCAGGTCATTCTGGCATTCCAGGTAACATAGCTGCCGATAAAGCTGCATACTTCGCCGCGCAATCACCAACATATACCTTCACCACGCGTGCTACAAAAGACCTAAATAAACATATATCAAAACATCTCGAAGAAAACAAACTAAAACTATGGGAAAACTACAACCATCGGTACAAAATAATTAATCCTAATGGAATCAAACCTATATACCCTAAATCTTACCCCAGACAGGAACTACGTGTTTTCACGAGGTTAAGATTGGGTCATACCAAAATAACTCATCAACACCTGCTTCAAAAAGAAAATAGCCCTATTTGCACTAGATGCAACGTACAGATAACTGTAAACCACATCCTTGATCAATGCCAAGAATATTCTACAGTAAGATCAGAAATTTTTAAAACAACACTACCCAGCACTTCACTTAAAAACCCTAGCCATAGCAACATCACCAAAATCATTAAATTCATCAAACATTGTAATATATTCAATCAAATATAATAATATGTACATTTAAAACACCTTAATATTCCATAATATAATTACCTCTGTATAAATGTAAATAGAATATATAGATTATAATCAGAAGAGTCGAAGGCCTCAGTTGCTAGCACTCTCTTTAACTTGTATTATATAGTGTCATTAATTGTATTATATAATATTAATAAAATAAAAAAAATAAATATTTAAGTTATATATCAAACAAAAAACTACAAAATAAAAAGTATTTAAGTAAAAAATCACACACACATAAAATGTTTTTAGTTCCAACCAACAGCCAGTATTTAAGACAAACGCATTGAAAATTGTTAAGCAAAAAAAAAAAAAAAAGCAGCGTTGTTCTTTAATGAAAATGAAATTATTTTAAGTTTAAGCACGTTCGAGACATTTGTTTATACAAAAATATTATTCATGCGTCTTAAATTCTAAAACATTTTTTGAATAAGAATCAGTAAACCTTTTATTGTCGTTTTTTCAAGCATTTTCACATGAATACAAAAAGTAGTTAAAGTAAAGGATTATAAATACAAACACCTGATAAAAGAAAATATTGTACAAGTAAGTCTACATACCTAAGTAAGGTAAACAATTTTTAAACTATTTATATTAAAGAAAAATTGAAATTTTCTTAAAATGAAGCAAAACAAAAATAAAAACAAAAGTATTTAATTGTTATCATTAGGAAATCTATAGAACTTTATCTTTAAATCTCTTACAAAAATTGGACACTATTCTAACTTTAAAATATTTATTCAGCCACTTTTATTTTATCTATATAAATATCTTTGAAGTGTTACAAATATCATTTCAAGCCCATAATACCTTTCATAATACCTCTTGGCTAGGTTATAATAACATTTTTTTTAATAAAAATCATTTTTAAAACAACACAACATAAACACACAAATATGCGTTTGTGCGTGCTAGTATTTAACAAACATAAAAAAAGATCTGTCCTTTTACTACTCTGTCCGTCCATCTGTTGTCAGAACAATAGTAACAACATTTTCTTTAATACTTTTACACAAAATGCTACTGCATTTTTGTTCGTTCCTGGTGGTTTTATTTCTCTTCGTTGTTGTTGTTTTTGTTTCTGTTGCTTCAGTAACATAAAACTTAACTAAACAAACTTTACAATTTTACTCACAAGTTGATTTGTTTTATTTCTCAGAGTGTACTATGTTTGCAGTAAACATTATACTACAAACATAGTACACTTGGAACTCGTTGAACAGAGTTATGTGGAATTTCTGCTAGTGCTAAGTGAAATGTTAAATCTAATGATACTTTTTTTAAATACCAATTTTTGTTTTATTTTAGACAAATTATCAACATATAAGTATAAAAGTATTTATTTTACAAGATAAATCATATGCATTGTAGTCACCTCATTTGTTGCCAATGGAATGATAAAAGGGGGAATGATGCCAGAAGGCCCTTCCCAGCCCATCTTTTTGTGCGCAAAAGAGCAAAACATAGACAGGACTATACATTCAACATTTTTTCATGTTCCCATTGATGGGGAAAATGTGTTTCTGTTGGAATTCATAAATTTCTGATTTTCTAAAATGGCGATTTTTTGTGAGAGAATTAAATTTAATGGCAGAAATAGTTGGGCGAACAAATGTTTTAAATAAGTACATAACATCGAGAGGTACTACCGAATCGTTCCTTTGGTAAAAAATCCGGTTGCCATTGCGTTGCAATGGTTTTTATAATGAAAATAAACATTTAATAAACAATGAGAAGAGGTAGTTTTAGTTATTTTTAGCTCAGATCTGTTGTATATCAAGGGCGTCATCAGTAAACATAATCTAATTAACTCACCATTATGGAGAAATAGACTTCGGGAATTAAACATATTTCTGTGCAACTCCTATGACTATGATAGTATTAGGATACGGATCCAAATTTTGCAATTATTAAAAGTATTTCACAATATGTGAAATATTGTATTTTACATGAGTGTGATTACCGTATTTTAAAACATTTGTCAGCTAAAAAAATACCTGCTAAAATGCCTTCTACTTGGCATGCAATAAAGATATTGTGATTTCACATAATTTAAATACGAACAAAATTCCAAATTCACAATACGAGTTTTATGTTTATCTGCTAAGAAATTTTCCATAAAACATTTATTTGTTCCGTCTTCTTAGGCTGGCGTGTAATATACGAGTATGATAGTTTATATAACTATGTATGATTGTGATAAATCTCCAAGAAATATGAAATATTCTTTTGAAGTTGTTGACTATAGGAGGAAATACTACAGCAACAAAAAAAGTACTTTGGAAACCATGTTCAAGCATGGTTTTGTGATTCTGTTTCTTCTCTCTTTATACTTTTTGTATATTTATATATTTATTTGTGCAAAATACATTCTATGCTCTATGTCACATTAAGTGACCAATTATTAAATATTAAAGTTGTGCCTTTTTTCCTTTAATATTCTTGTAGTTTATATAGTAAGTAGTTTTTTTTCTTATTCATTGCAGTTACAGGCATTGTTTTCTTGTTAAAATTTTAACTAAAAATATAAAAAGGTTGTTCTTACTATAACAACATTTTTTATACATACATACATATACATAAGTGTAAGTAAATAAAAATATGTTTGTTTATTTGTAAATATAGGGGCTTTTATGATAGCTTCTAAAGCATATCTTAAATGTTTTATTGTGTCTTGCTTAACGCTTAACGTCTTGTCTATACACCCGTCTCTTTGTCCATGTCCAGCAGCAGCCTTTAGTTTTATATTTCATGAAATTATAGAATGAAAAGAAAATCATGTTTGCTGTTTACTTACGCTCTCGCTAAGTAAAAAATGAAGTTTTTTTTTATTTGTCTATTTTTAGGTTTAGTTTTTGTTAAGTTTTGTTTTCCTTATTCTAAAGTTTTAGCTGCCTATTAACGTCCCAACATATTTGAGATAAGGTGTTAATGATGTTTAATAGTTTTCGTGGAAATTTTTGTGATCAAAAAAAAAAACAGAAACAGAAACAACAACAGCCACATGTTTCTTAATTTAAAAATGTTAAATATGCAATTAAAAAGGAATATAGTTTTTATGTTAGAATAAAAGAGTTAAGAAGCAAACTTGGTGAGAGATTGCAAAGAAAATAGTTTTCTTTTTTTTTAAGATAAGTTTATTAACTGGAAAATTATTATTATTGTTTTTTCAGTTAAATAGAAACTAGAATTAAAAATATTTTTACTAATAGCAGAGACATAGCTATTATAAAGATGACTATGATAAGTAAATAAGCATGGTTCACATAAAATCCGGCCCCATAACAAAATCTTATATTTCCTTCAATTGTTTGTGGTTGAAACATAAAAAACTTTACATCTCACTTCAAAGTCCAATATCTATTTTACCCACAGTTTTTTTTGTGTGTCTCTCCAACTATTTATAATTCACCGCCACTTTTAATTACCAAATAAACAACACCTTTAAATTAAATTTTTATAAAAATTTATTTGATAAGTTATCGTTTTTTTTGTGTCTTTTTTATACGCCATAAAAAAACAAGTACTAATTAATTAGTTCGTTCGTTTGGGGCAACGTAATATTTCCTACATCTAGTTTACATGTTTAATAATAAAAAAAATCTCAACCAAAAAATTAGACATTCATATACATACATATCTACATAAATTCAATTCAAAATATTTTCTTCATTTCACACTTATAAAACCGAAAGTTGTTTAATTTTATCTGCTGGCTGAAAAACAAAATACAACTAAAAAACAAACTGAAAAAACGCTCATATATTACTAAATTTATAACAATTTGATAAGAGCTTAAAACCAGTTATTTATAAATATTTTATATACACAAATAATTTATAACTAACGGTTTTTCTAACAAATTTAAATGAGATTAAAGATAACAAAATACACAAGTTTTACAAAAAATTATATGCAAACTTAAAATTGTTCAATTAAATCAAGTTAAGATGGGTAACTTTAAAAAGTTTGTAACTTTGGGGAAAAAAATTAAAAAAAAAACAAAATTAAATAAAATAAATTTCCTTGATTGATTGTTAAATCAAAATAAAACTGACAGTTGTTTCAAATAAATTTAAAAAAGCGAGTTTTTCTTTTTGGTTTTTATTTTAAACAACTGAAAATATTGGTTTTTATTTATAGAGAAATTTTTTATAGACTTAGTTAATTGTATGTGTATTTTATTAAAAATAAAAAACGTTTTGGAAAATAAAATCAATTAAGCTTTTATACGCATAATACTTGTAAATAGTTGTTGCATGTTTGACTATAAGACTGACTGATGGAAGACGTACTAAAACAGACAATCAATCAGACAGACATTTGAATGAAACAAGATAAATTGAAAGAAATTGAGAAAATTAATAGTTGGATCATCAAAAGAAATTTATGTTAGGTTATAAAAGAGATAAATAAAATTGGCAAAAAAAAATAATAATTAAAATTTAAAGGAATTGCGAAATAGATAACAGTCAGTGATGAATGCTATTATTATCATTAGTCGAGACGATTGAATTAGATTTATTCACACAACAAACTAGACTGGAAATAATATTTGACTTCCTTTATGGTTCAAATTCGTAAGAAGAACCAATTCATTTGAGCGTCTTCTTAAGGTCTGCATCGTAGTTAATAAAGTATTAAATATATAAGGTATTTTAAATTTTACCTAAGGTCTCCTGGAGTACATAGGATATGGAATATTAATATTATAATATTATTTTCTTCTGATTTATTTTTTGTCTGATACGTTATTCACTAGTTTAATAGTCCTTTTATGGTCGAGCGTGAATTTGGGACCCGTTCATATTTTAAAGTTTGTTTTTTCTTTGTTTGTGGAAATGTGCTAACTCTGTTTAGATAAATTTAATAGCAGACATTGAAAACATTATAAAAACTTTTATTTGTTAAGATTTCTAATGTGTAACTACAATGGCTCAGGAATTTTAAAAAGAAATTAGTGTAATTTTAAAGAAAAAATGTTATAGTCCAACATACAAAAATAATTTATTGCAAAATTCACACTTTTATATATTAAAACTAAAAAAAACCAAAAGGGTTTCACAAGACATGACTACTGATAAAGGTCCAAACAGAATAATGGATAAGTTACAAGTTCGTTGGCAGAAAGATTTTTTTTGTATCAATTAGTCAGCTAAAGGCTCGGACAGTGCTCAGCAAGTTCTGAGTGGCTCGATTATAAATTTGTCGAAAACAAAGCTAATATTGATCTATGAAGCATTGATATAGTGGATGCTGACTCAATTTCCTCAGACCTTTCTTCTTTGATAAGGGAACTTGGCGGGTTGTTGTGTTATTATATTCCTGTTGATATGCAAGAAATTGCTACAATCAGGATATTGAATAAGAGATCTATGATAAATTGGGCTGATATTTATTTACATTACGGAATGCTTAAGAAAAGAGACGTTTTTAATCTAAATGGGTTTGGTGAAAATATTGTGCTAAATACCTGTTTATTAGAACTGTGGAAAGAACACGAATTTTTAAAGTTAAAGCCCTTAAAACCTATATCTTCTTTCATATCTCATACTGATTTAATAAGAATAAACTATGGCAATGAAAAAATCTAGGCCATATATTTAATCGGAAATCTTTAGCCGAAGTAAAAAAAATACTCTGGAGAAAGTTTCAGAAAATGGTATCGTTCGGTATTCACAAACTAAGGATACTTATATGCAGACCAAACAGTGAAGATTTAGAAAAATGAATGATAAGATAACCAACAATGTATTCTTGCTAAATATATTTCATTCCTGAACTTTATTTGGTGTAGTGAAAGAGTAGACTGCACAAAAATTCTTATAGGTCGCAGTGAATGAAGAAGCGAATATACTCTGGTAAGATTTGCTATTGTCCAAAGAAATAGTTTATAAAATACAATAATTTATTTTTATATATTAAAAATATATTATACAAATCATAAAACATTAAAAAAAAACTTGCAATTTAACTGATTTCTAGAGTGGCTATGATATCCGGTACTAATTATTATTTTAATTAAAAGTTGTATATCATATTAAAAAATATTTTGTGTTAAGACATTATTTTAAATAATTTATATAAGTATTAATTAACTACTTATTAATCCAGAATTTCTAGCAGGCAAGTTTATAAATTTATAATAAAATCTTTTGAATTACTATTTTTTTTTTACCCTGTTTTTATCATGACAATATGCTCTAAATATCTCAATATATCTAAAGCTTATCTTTAACATTACAAACTTGTTTCAATCAACATTTCATTGTCAATAAATGTCAAAGACTAATTTGTACTATTTGTATATATTTGCTAAGATATGCTAATAAGATCAATATAAAAACTTTATTTTTTTCGCCGTCTTAAAATGCATTTTGTTTTTTTTTTTATAATAGATGTCAGTAAATGTCAATAGTGTTATATTTTTTTTGTCTTTATTATAGAGATTAATTGGGAAATAGTTTGCAAAGATATATTTCAAGCAATTTAATGAAATTTTTTGGAAATCTGATTAAAGTTTAAAATATTACTAAATAAAAGAAATAAGTCAAATAAAACAAATAAAACAAACTTTTTGTAACAAAATATAAGTGTTGTAAAAGCAAGAAGTTTAAATATACAAACAAATTTTATATTAAAGCTGGAAATCGAATTTGTAGTCGTAGTTCTTCAAATATTTTAAATACAGTTAAACCTTGGTATAACGAATCTTAAGGGGATTAGAAAAAAAAACGTTATATCGAATAATTCGTTACAATGAGGTTCGTTATATCGAGGTAAAGATGCACTTCTATTCGTTATAACGAGGTAATAAAAAATGTTGTATGTATCTGCTTACCATGTTATAGTGAACGATTTCCGCTAACAAATCAACACACATTTGAAGGAAAACACTGTACTTTGTAGTTTTAAAATTCAAAAATAGTTTATATTTATAAAATAATAAGTCTGAGCCAGTGATTAACTAGCTAGATTTCAACAACTACTTCTGCAACAAGCGTACAAGCTCTTGGCAACAATAAATTTTTCTTCGAATATTTCAGCCGTTAGTCTAATGTATGCTGCTGTCGACTAGGAATGTAGGTTTGCTGGAGACGTTGTCGTTGCAAACACAATAATTTTGTGTGTATCTGTTTCATATAATTTGGATTAATTGATGGAAATCGTTATGCAAAGGTTGTAAGTTGACAAAATTCGTTAAATAGAGGTAAATAATTCTTTATATTTCGTTAGTCTGCAGTGAATGAAAACTCGTTATAACGAGGCTATTGACAAATGTATTCGTAATAGAGAGGTTTATTTTGTAGTTGTAGGAGCGTTGTAGGGGATTTCAAAAAATTCGTTAAATCGAGGAATTCGTTAGTGAGGGTCGTTATATATAGGTTTGACTGTATATGCAATTAGGCGTATGAGTAATATTAATATTAGAATATTGTGCTCAAATGTTATAAAAAGTTGTCTAATAGCGCCTATCATTAAGGTAACTCTTAAAAATGTTGTATTGTTAAATTAAATTGTTGTGCTTATAAACTAATTAGTCTAAGGTTTAAGGATTTAAATTTTTTATTTTCTCATCTTACCAAATAAATCCTATGAATACTACAAATTGTCATCATCACTTATACAGCCAGCCAGCCAGCCAACTCTGCTATGATTGTCATGTTTATGTTTACGACACATTTCTTAAGCACTTTGGAAGCAGATATCTGACTATGAAGAGTATTATTTGAAATTTAAAATAAAACATTATAATTGAAAATACGGAAGCTTAAACTTAAATAATCGCATTATTGTCAAAGTAAGAAAAGAAAAACACTTAATGATTATCAATAGCTTAAACCAAAAATAGAAGACAAAAAAACCAACTGAGAAAAAGTTATAAATACGAAATTGTTTACAATTACATACAGACTCCCAAACACAGCTGTCATCAACTAAAGACAACCCACACCAAAAAACGGTAAGCCAGCTTAAACAAATGACTCTATTTTTATTACTACAAGAAATTATAAGCAAAGAAAAATATTCCAAATATAAAAAATACAAAGAAATTTACCCAAATGGGTTGGCTGGCTAGGAAAAGAAAAACTTGCACTTTTCAAAAACAGACACAAAAAACTAAACAAAATTAAGCCGCCAAATATAAAAATTCCACACTAATTTGAAATTATATGAAAAGCTAAAAAACTGAAAATAGAAATACATTATTAAAGTGTTATAAGAAAATATACAATTTGACACCCACACACAGAGACCAACTGTTTGTTGGTTTCTGAGTTTTTGAAATGAAAATCAAGCTGCTGGTTTTAACATTTATCTAGCCTAATATTAGATACATTGTATAAGAAAATTTGGTAAAATAAGGGGTCGAATAAAAAGCACACTGCTTGGTAGTTTCTGGCAGATATTTGTAAAACGATTTATTGCTAACTTGACAATATGGAATACATTGTCAAATAAATGTTTATTTGTAAAAGATGTTTAAGGAAATTATTTGAATATTGGCAGTCAGGAGTCAAATTAATGCTTTGACATAAGAATTATAAACATAATTTAAATAAAAGCTAGAAAAATGCGAACCATTTATTATTAAGAAGCCAATATTTTTTTATTTAAAGAACGTAACCTAAAATGTAGCACCTAAAGCCAGGAATATTTTGAAGCCCTGTTCGCTTAACTAAAAAGCATACACTTCCATTACAAAAAAGAAAACAACTTTGCTGAAAATATTATTTTATGTTTTGAAAACCCGCTCGCTCCCGCTCTTCACTTATACCTACGATTTTATATGCTTTATAATATTTGTCATTTTATTTTTTGGGTGTACAATATATGTATGTTAACAAACTTTATGGTTATTACTAAAAATTATTGCAAATTGAAATTGTTTTCTCTCCCCACTAATTGTGTTTCAAACACTAACATGCTATACACTCACACTCTAGCTCAACCAAATGATCTCCAACGCAAAGACCTAATTTTTACCTTGCTATTGTATATATTTTTCATAAGCTACATCTGTTTTTTTTTTTTTTTTGGTTGGCATTACAATTGTCAATTGTTTAAAATTTATGGCTTAAAGTGCGAAATAATGTTAGGAAAAATGTTGTCTACAATTTGCATGCATGTTTTTTATACATTTAGTTTTTTTTTTTTGTTGCTCAGTTTTGAATGTGACTCTGTTGATGTGCATGTAAAACATATTGAAATTGTTTATAGAAGTTCACAAATACTTACATGTGTATAAATGTAGAAATGCATAAATATAAGTGTGTGTACGTAGAAACTAAAAAATATTTATATGAAACGGATGGTTGGCAGTTACATTCGAATGTAGGTTACATATTTCTAGTGAAAATTTGTTGTTGGTTGAAATTTTATTTTATTACTTATACATACATATATTTAAAAGGCTTATTTTGCAAGGCCTATAAGAAAATAAACATTATGTTTTAAGAATTATTATATGAAATAAATTTGTTTACATTTTATTAAGCATAGTGTGATACAACTTTCGCAAATTTTTTTAAACTGTGCAAAATATTGTTAACTTTATGAAAGTGGTGCATTGTGGAATATTTTACAATTTTATATGTTAAATTTTTAAACTACTAATACAAATTTAACATGAAATTCAGAGATAATTTTATGAAACTGAATTTTCTATTAATATTAGTCATACGCATCCAAAATCGAAAAGGGGTTATTTTAAAAAAGTTTATATAATTTTTAGAATTTCTAAACTTAATTCACAAATTTGAAAAGTTTAACCGACTTTATTTAAAATAATGGAATTAGTACAGGATGAGCCAAAAGAAACGAAGGGGTGTAAAAGTTAATTAACTTTTTCGTTTATTAATTTTTTTTCTTTTAGATTATATAGACAACATTTGGAGAATTTATAATCGGAAACGTCTAAATTTTGCAGTTAAATTTCAAGAGTTGGCCAGAAATGAAATCAACTTTATTAAAAATTTGATTATGAGTGATGCAGCTCATTTTCATTTGAATGGCTTTGTTAATAAGCAAAACTGTAGGTTCTGGGGTTCTGAAAATCCAAGAGCCATTCATCAACGCCAATTGCACCCCATCAAGTGTACAGTATGGTGTGGGATCACATCTGAAAATGTCATTGGGCCTTAGTTCTTCGAAAATGAAGATGGAAGTGCTGTAACCGTAAATGGTATCGGTTTATGATCGAACATTTTTTACGCTCTGCTCTTGAAAACAGACCTGGTATGTGGTTTCAGCAGGACCGAGCCACTTCTCATACTACCCGAGACACAATGGCACTTTTAAGTCCAATGTTTTTACACCCCTTAGTTTCTTTTGGCCCACCCTGTATAAAATATCTTACAATTATATACATACATATATAAATTCAATTCTGGGATTTAAAAAGTAGTGTTTGAAAACCTTTTTTTATATTTATTGATATTAATCATACGCACCATACCCAGAAAACCATATTTAGCATATAAATTCAAAGCTTGTTATGAACTAGTTCGAGATTTTAAAATGTATAAAGAAGTTAACATTTTATATTCAAAATACACCTAATTCTGTTTTACACGCTTTTGATTTAACACGGTTTGAAAATAAACAAATTTTAAGTTTTTTTACACGATTTTATTCCATTTAGCACGATTTAAAATTTTTGGGTTTTAATTTCATTAGTTAAATTTAATTTTTGCTAAATATGTTCATATCACAAATTTAGGGAAATTCCGTTTTTGTGGATACCAGCAAATTTACTGTTCAGATCAATTGTAAATAGCACAAATTTAGGGGAATTCCCTTTTAGTGCATACAAACAAATGAACTTGTCATACATACATTTTTTATATTACTTTTAAGCTTAGAGTGCATATCTTTTTTTTTCTTTTTTCTTTTCAACATTTTAAAATTTTAATGATAGAACTGCTATTTTGCACTTAAAATACTTTCAACAAGCAAATATACACATGTTCATATAAAAGACTTAAGAAACATACCTGATAAATTCCTTTGGACGCTTAACAAAACATTTAACATGCATACAACGTTTTACATTTTCCAATAACTACTACCAAATATAGGAAAAAAAACAAGAATTTCCCAAATATGCAAAGAAAAAAATCATGTTTATTGCTGTTTTTATCAAAATTACCAAGTCTAATTGCCAAAACTAATCAAGCGTGTACGTGTTAGTAAATATTTATTAAAATGTCATGAGCGTATCATCGACAATTGAGTACATTTTTGTCACAAAATACTTATGACAACATTAAATAAATAATTTCAAATTAGCTAATGATTTCATTAACTAACTACACAGTAACAAACAAATAAGGTGTAAACAAAAATTGGCTAAGAATAAACAGCTTGAATACATAGTAAAATTAATACGTATATATGTATATATAGGTGTATTGTTTGATAGTTAGTTGGAGACAAAGTAATAATGGGAAAAAGTGTTAAAATTAAAATACAGAATTGTTTAATAAACTGTAAGCTTTTAAAATACTTTGCTTTAAAAAGATTGCTGGGAATTGTTAAGGAAAAAACTATTTTAATTATGTTTGTTTAGTTTCATAATTATAAATTAATATTGGCATTTAGTTTAAAGTTAAAGTTATATAGACAGCATTCACTTCTCATAAACGTTTGTAAACGAAACAGTAGATTAGCTGGCTGGTGCTATATGTATTTATGTTTGCAAAGAAAACTTTCTTTAATATCAAGTTTGTATTCAGTACGCTACTGCTGGCAGTGGTAGTTTACGTATATATTTTAAAGTAAGTTTAGATATTCTATTTAATAAATAAAAAAAAACTTGTGTTATGCAATTAAAACTGATAGAACTGGACAAATTTGTTTAAATGTATATTTAACATACAATGTATCTTAGCCTTTTGTAAACCCACCTAAATTACTGTAGAGCTCTTACATGGTCTACCTCATTCAAATCACATTTATTTTATTAGCTTGTTTCTATTTTTTTTCCTTTTCTCTAATCCTGTTAGACTTTTTTATGTTGTCATTCATCCTCTATGATTCATTCATAGAGTTTATGCTTGCAATCTTCCACTTATTTATAAACTCTTTTAGCTACAAAGACTGTAAGCGTTGAGATGTAGTTTTTGTTATTATAGTTCACATACATGTACATACATATATGTATGATAGAGTTAAAAATTATGAACTTAGTTGCTTTTTACCAATTTCTTTTTTTTTCGTTTTTCCATTTTGCTGTTGTTGTGGTTGTTATTAACATTACCATCCATAAACATGCATGTTTGAATCTTGTCTACATTTAATGTTCAATAATTTATAATCATGGACATTTTTAGTGTTTAAGAGCGAGGTGTGTTTTTCTATGTCATAAATTGTCATGTGTTTAATGGCTGTGAAATTTTCTTTATAGTTTTGAGTTTTTGTGAAAACTTGTTAGTTTATTTTTCTGCAAACATTTTATTGCTGTTTTTTTTTAAGAGTTTTAATATATTTAATTTTGTGTGATAAAAATTTTTGTTTAAGCTGGAGATTTTTATTTATTTTTATTTTTTGTTTTCTTAACTAAAAAGTCATAATTTGTAAATATGATTAAGTTCTTTGTTTTGGGGTTGGATCATAACTCAAAAAAAGTCTTGGTGGAAATATTTAAGGTATATTTTATTATTTGAAAGTAAATATTAGACATAAATTAAAAAGGTGAAAAATAAAATGTTGGCAAAGTTTTAAGAATTACAACTTTAGAGTAAAATGGAGATCATAAAAAAATTCAATTTATTAAAGTCTTGAATTTATAATGTTTCTATTATTTTATTGTATTTTGTTCAATATAAATAAATAAACGTCAACTTGTTCAACAGTATTTATCGATTTTCCATAAAAAGAAAACTAACAAGAACAAAAAGAGATATTGGTGTAATTTAAAAAAAAAATATTATTGTTTAACAAACAAAAATAATTCTTTGCAAAAATATACATTTTAATATATTAACACTAAAAATGCTCTTTTTTACGTCACAGCTTATTTAATATGGGTTTTAAAAGCTAGAAATTAAGACTGGTAATTTGGTGTGATAGCAGATTTAAGTCTATTGGTTACACTCGGCAAAATCTTCAACCACTTCGTCAGAAATTTTGTGTTTCCTTATGATGATTTCTAAAATTGAATATACATTGTTGATAACATAGAGATCCGGCGACTGTGGTGACGGTGCTATCAAATGTGGGCAGTTATATATTAGCTGCATTTGCATAATACCCAATTTGTGCTTTGTATAGTCATGCTGTTAATATCAAAATTCTGATCCTATACCCAGCTGAGGGTACTTAAACTTGACCATGGTTATTTCAAATAATATTAAATTTCCATTTACAGAAGCTGACATATAGGTTCAAACCATGGCTCTGCCACCACCATAATTCACTGTTGCCTCTAGGTTTTCTTTGTTAAGTTCTGTATTTGAATTTTTTCTGAACTCAAAATGTTAAACTTAGATTAATCAGAGAATATGACCGAATTCCAAAATACAGATTTCTTGAAAACATGTTCTTTGATAAGATCAAGCCTGGACTGTTAGTTGTTCGAATTTATTAACGGTTTCTAACGTACAACTCCGCCATTAAAATTATACTGGCACAAGACGCAACGAACAGTTTCAACGCAACATAACTGATAGCCTTGGATTTACCATTGTTTTTCCTAAAATGTGTTGCTCATCATGCTCATTGAACACATTATTTGGTGTCATTCAAAGTTATTATGGACCCGATTTTCATTGATGTTAACCATTTCTGCAACTTTTCGCTGTGAGTGGCCATTTTGGAAATGGTTTAAAATCAATTTTCTTTGTTCTATCATTGTGTTTGGACATACACAAGTATGTATTTGAATTATTTTAAATTGACACTTGACGTTACAAAATCCGACTCATAATTCAACATAAAATATTGATAGAAGTAGAAAAAAGAAAATAACACAACCAACAACTCTGCATTGAGCTGTCGGTACAATTGAAATTGATTGCATAAAATAAGATGTGACACGAAAAAACGAGCATTTGTCTGTTTATATATAAAAATGTACATTTTTTAATAAATTATTTTGTTCATCTATATATATAAAATAGGATGTATGTATCTATGTAACATATGGACTCCAGAACGGCTGAGCCGATTTTGATGAAATTTTCAGGGAATCTTCAGATTATTCAGGTGGGAGGTGCTCTTATTCTTTTTATTGGTGATTTCCGTCAAACTTTGCCCGTTATTCCAAGATCAATTCCCGCAGATGAGCTGAACGCATGCTTGAAAGCTTCATATCTATGAAACCGAGTGGAGAAAATCACGCTATCGACGAACATGCGTGTGTATTTGTTTCAAGACCCGTCTGCCTAAACATTCTCAAAACAACTTTTTGTCTAACAATCTTCTACCAAATTTCGGATTGGCACTGAGAATGTAAAATTTTGGCACCAAAAAATTATAATGTCAACAAGCTCAATAAGCAAATTCAATTGAAATTGCCCGGCAAATTAATCAAATAAAAATCGATAGACACAGTAATGGATGAAGAACAAGCCGTCAATTATGCCACTGAATTTTTGAATTCATTGGAACCACCCGGAATGCCACCGCATGTGCTAACATTAAATGTTGGATCATCGGTAATTCTTATTCGCAACTTAAACGCACCAAAGTTATGCAACGGAACCAAATTGACCATCAAAAACTGCTCACCAAATTTAATCGTAGCAACAATCATCGGTGGCATATTCAAAGGCGAATACGTACTTATTCCACGAATTCCGATGATTTCCAACGATTTGCCATTCAAATTCATGTTTTTCACACGGCCAGTTGTGTGTGGCTTGCTCCCGAGTTGGCACGGCAAAAAAAAACATAAAACCATTGTCTATCCGCTGGCCCTAAGATGAAGTAATAAATAAATATAATTTCCAATTTGCTTCAATAGATGCGTTTCTTTTTTGATTGAGCTCATATCTACACCATATGTAGTAAGTTATTCTGTAACAAAACTTTATGATAGGTATTCCATGGATTTTTATTTAAAGGCCGTAAATTTCGTGAAAAGCTCAATTTAAATCGTGTGGTAATACAACACTAATGTTTGCTTAAGGCCAGCAACGCGGACCGGGTCAGCTAGTTACATTATAAAAATTTTTCTTTAAAATGACAATCATTTCTTTTTAAAGTTTCTTTTAGTTTAAAAATAAAATAATCTGTAAGCCACTGTATATCAACAGTGTAATCAGAAATTACAATTTTAGGATGTGTCCTGTCTCACACAAAATATAAGTTATCAATAATTTATGTTCTTTTATAAAAACAAATGTACATCATGCATAACTTAAATATTTTTAATTCGTAGGAAATTGTTCGAAATCAACTGATTAAAAATCGGCATTTTAAAACAGAACAGCAAGATGAATGACAACAGGTCTCTCAAACTCAAAACTTCGGAAGCAATAGCAAAAGATAGATTTTAGACGATTGTACACATTTTATGTTTTGATTGACATCAAATTGATTGTATAGAATTCCAAAATTGAGAATATCAAACTTAAAACAGCAAAAATATTTTATATAAAATTTATTTCTTATTTCTATTTGGTTGGCATTTTACAAAACAAGAAAAGAAAATAACAAAACACAGAAGAAAAAATAATGATGAAAATTATGACAAAAAACTGTCATTTTTCCATATATTAAACGCCATGGCATGGCTGGCTCACTATTCAAGTAGTTGAATATAAACTGTCAGTTTATAATTCAAAACTACGCCATTTGTGACAGTCATTGTCGTCATAGTTGTTGGTTTTTTGTAGTGGTTAGTTGGCTTTTTTTTAATTTTTTTGCAATTTTGAATTGTTAACAATAACACACACATTCGAACTTACACACTTACCTTTACTGTACACAGTCGGACGCCACATGCGATTTTTTCAATAGATAAATGTAAATGAATGCATTTTTTTTTATTTAAAAAAACAGAGCAAACAACAAAAACCAAATATAATGTATTTTATTTTTAAAATTTTGCGTAGGCGTATGAGTAGAAATATGTATTAATTTTTTTTCTACTTCATTTTGTATTTGTCTCATTTTCTGCGTCCGCTGTTGTTTTTCAAAAGTTTTGTTATAAATTGTAAAGTTTTTGTTTGTAAAAAAACTAAAGCTTACAAATAGAAATTGTTTTACTGCATGTTGCCATTTACTCAACTCTTGTTAACAAAATATGCAAATTTATGTAATGCAGCTTAAGAAAACTGAAAAAATAACTTACGCAAGATTGGTTTTTTATCCTTTAAGTTTTAGACAAGACTTGACAACTCAAAAATAAAATCACACATACACATATCTAACAGCTTAGAAACACTCACACACATGTTGTTAGAATTTGATTGATAGATTTCAAATTCTCTTTATGTTATAAAACAAATAAAGAAAAAAATAAAGCAAAAATATGTCACAAGTTTGTAAATTTTTGTTAGACTAACAATTGGAGATTTTCATCTCAAACAAAAAAGAGAAAACAAAAAATTCAACATTTTTTTGGTTTAGTTGGTTTGCTTAACTTCTTGTATACTTTGTTGTTAAATTTATATGCAAACTTTTTGTTTATTTCTATAAAAACCACAAAATAACAAATGAGATCAAAATTTAAATAAAGTTATGTCAATTTGTTTATATGGTAAATAATCACAGCATGAGGATGTTAGTTTTAATAAATGTGGGAACAAGGGAAATTTAACAAAAAAAATATATTTCAAAAATATCTGAAAACCCAAAAATATAATAATAAACCATTAATGTCTGTATAGTACATTTTTTTAATAATTTACTTGTAACTACAATACATATATATTTTCTAAAGTCTCTGTTTAAACAACAACTAGTTTACAACTTAGAAACGTGCAAAATGTTTTAAAACCACCTGTTATTGGTTAGCGAAATGCAAAGCAATTTTGAAATGTCTACAAATATTTTAAACTAAATTAATTTTTAATTAAAAATTTACTAATTTTAATAATAAATATTCAATGCGAACAAAAGACTTAAGAAACAAATGACAAATACACATTATAGAAAATATTGTCCAGAAATTGAAAACTAAAGACTTGGATACAAACTTTGTATAGAACAAACAAAAAAAGTTAATTTTGGGATATTGAAATTTTGCAATATTTTTAAACTCCAGTCACTCTATGAAAACAAAGTTTGTGTCTATATATGACAGTATTTCAAATTATTATTATTATTATAATATAATATTACATAGTTTTTTTTCACAATTTATAAACTATTCGGAAAACTATTAATTCATTTGTTATGGAAATCGATTTCGAAAACTACACGATTTGAAAATAGATGTTCGTAAAACGGATTCGTTTTAAAAATAATATAAACTTTCACTTTAATACGAAGAATTTTGGCGTTTTGGGGATTTGGGATATTAGTGGGTTTGGTTTACGTGGTAGTGGAGAACAACTGTTTGATATAATTTGTCATTTATATTTGTCAAGCTTTTTCTTTCCCATACAATAAAACACATGAATGATTTTCATGCTAATATTTATGTACACTATTATTAAACTTTGTTTTTTTTTTTTTTTTGTTTTTAATATATAATTAAGTTAATTCTGTTACAACAATTTATCAGTCATTTTATAATTTTACGAGTTCAAATAAAAATAGAAAAATGTTAGCGATTTTTAATAAGTATGCATAAAATGCATGGTTTCTTATTTTATGTTTTCTTAAGTATTAGTAAATTAGTAACAATTAGTTAGATGTATATACAATATAAAGTAGGTGTTAATTACAATTAAGCCTTAAAAGTGTATGCAAGAAATTATTCTTATATTTCCCTTCAAATATAATAGGTGTATCATACATTGTTGCAGATATCAGCAACAATGTATGATATTTAACAATTGCACAAAAGAATGTGCTTGTATTTTATATAAAATTTGATACCAAATAACGTTGCGCTGTCGCACCACCTATAACTGTAAAATGTATTTAAATATTTTACAAATTCACACTAGTTTTAACTTAAGTGGCAAATAATATGTTCAATATATCACTGATTTCCAGCCAAAGCAACAACAAGCTAAGAAATTATAGTTAAGTGTAGTACAGTAAAAACAAGAAACTTATCAATTTGAATCTTAAATTGTCTATTATGTCTAATATAACACTAACCTAAATTTTGCCAATAACCTAATCTGGCCTCTTTAAGAAAAATAGAAAAAAAGTTTACAAAAAAAAAATTAAATTTAATAAGAGGATGCATGTTAAACATAAAACCCCTGTAAAGCTCAAATATGTATGTATATGTATATATATGTAAGTAAATATAAATGGTACGATTATTTTCTTGAATTTAAATAAATATCAATTACAATTTGAAGGCACCATTAAGTGGCATGATTTGATAGAAATTTTTTATTTCTTAGTTTTACAATTTTTGTTAACATGCCAACTGTTTATGTTAACTGGTAATAATGTGGTTGCACTTACATATATAGTTACATACATATGTATGTATGAATGTAAATATATAAATTTTTATATATTATTTAATAGCAAATTCTCAGGTTGCATGTTTTTCCTTATATTTATTTTCTATTTTACAGTATTTATTTCTTTTTTAAAGCTTTTTTTTTCTTCAAATTCAATATGGATTTAGCTAATATAGCCAGACCGAAATAAAATAATAAAAATAGTAGTTTAAAAAATTGTGATTTTACAAATGTTAAGTTAACAACAACAACAACAGCAGCAGCGACTATTACCACAATAATAAAATTTTAAAAAAGTAACCAGGTAACAAAAGCAACAGCCAACAAATAAAACAGCATTGATCAAGATTAATGCTGAGAGGTTAAGTGTGGGATTTTTGTTTAACATGTAATAATAACAACAATAATATATATTTAATACAAGCAGTAGTAGTTCATTTATTTATTCATTCGCTAACTCATTCATTTCTTTTATTTACTCAAACTAGCAGCAGCAGCAGCAGTTAAATAGACATTAGATAATGTTACTTTTTAGTATTTTTACAACAAATATAAATAAACAAATAAATAAATAAATAATACAAAATAGCTAAAGAAAAAGACAATACTTTCTGCGAATAAGCTTTTAGAAAAAAAAAATCAAATTTATATAAATAACTGATTGGTGTTGGCATTATTGTAATGTTATTGTTGCTAAATAACAATAATTTTATGCAAAAAAGTAGAAGACTTTACAACGATTTAATCATTATTTTACTTACATTTTGTAATATTTTGTAACCTGTTGGTTTCGTGCTGTGTATATGTTATTAATGTTAAACATCACTTGCTGTTATATTTAAAAGATCGTAAGATTTCACAAGGGACAGGGTAAATGGAAAATTTATTTTAAAATCTTAAACATGTCGCTCGTGTTAGAATGTGTATGTCAAGCATCAGCTGTCAGTGTAGAGTAAAGTATAAACTTCTAATAAGTGTATCTATGAAACGTCTATATTTGACAGACATTGCACCACAATCGGATGAGGTAGAGTAGTCATCCGCTTATATTAAATTTCCATGAATGAGATAAGCTTAGAAATTATAAAATGAACTTATTACCTACCAGAAACTTCTAAAGTGTCTCCGTTAAAAAAAGGAATTCGAAATGATTCTGGCTGTTGTTGCGAGATCTGCTGTCGCCGAAAATTTAACCCTAGAGAAAAACTGAGTTGACAAACTTTGACCGAATGAGACTCGATTCATTCTAGAGCAAAGTCTCACTTGTAAAGCTTGGGATTGCTGAAATAAAATGACTTGACTATAATGTAATGAAGACAAATTAGACGGTTGTTTACTATTTCAAATTAATCCCAGCATCATAACTGCATAAGATTATGCTCATTGTGATTGAATCATATCCATTGCGCTTTTGTAAATAGAAAATCGCGCAATGTTAACCGCCAATCAAGATCTTAGTAAAAGAGTGATTTCATAGCAATCTTTCAAACTTCTAATCTAATATTATAATTACAACACTCAACTTTGGCCTGATAATAATGTTTATGGCTGTGGTAGCATATGCCTAAATAGCTATTTGATAATAGGAGGTATTTAGTTCCCGCATAGAAATTTGTGTGTTTCATGACCATATAAACAAGACGACAGTGCAGTCAGTACGAATTGGGCGCAACAAAAGCAAATATAAGTAGATACGAGTGACACTTGAAAATTATCTGCATAAACTTGATGTTGAAAAACTAAAACCGCCTACGATAAGCAAGCGGTTAATTGATATATTGGAAAAGGCAGCTGAAATCTATATAGAACTAAAGTCTAAAAGAATCTACGATATGCAAGTATCTCAGAATACATCGACAGTTTTAGTCAATTGCTTTACTTTAGTCAATTACTGCTGTAAAAAAAACTGAACTTCAACAGAAGTAGATAATAAAGTCAAGAAAAGTTCCCTTAGCAACAAGAGACTTTCGTTTAATCAGTTAACTTATCTATGATCTACAAGTAGCTGCAGACATAAATCTAATAACAATCAGAACTTTAAATATCACAATGCCTTTAAAGAGCAAAGAACTTTAATGTTTTAGCAAATAATAATGTGAAAAACAAACTACGTTTTTAATTCTCTAAACACCACTGATAAAAATTTACAGATGTTCACATCAACTTCGCCTGAACAACAGTCCCGTCTGCCCACCAATTAATGAATAAAATAAAATAAATAAACCATTATAATCTCATTACATAAAATTCATGGTTTTAAAATTGTAAATCCTATCAACGAGATATTTCAAACGGAAAAATCAATCCCTCCCGGACTACACCAAAGGAAGATTTAAGCAAATCCAAAAATATTAGTTGTTAACTATTCCATAATTAATTTAACACGTGAAAAAGACAAGGAAGATATATGTATTTTATATGAATGTATAGGAAATTGTGTCTATTTTTTAAAATAAGAAAAATCTTTAACAAATAAGCAACTCGTGGAAGAATTTTTTGGAATGCAAGTCAAAAATGTGTTATTTTGAATATTATTATTGAAATAAAAATGTTATTTATAAAAATTTTTAATAAAATTTTTCATTTATTCGGATATTTTGGTGCAAAACACTGAAGTAAACGCGAATTTTTTTTAATTAATTAACTTAAAATTTAATTAATTTAAATTATTTATAATAAAATCCAAAAATTTAATTTTTTAGGGGTGGTCTAATCGAAACCCTTTGCAGAATAGTTAAGAACATATTGAACAATAAAAGCCCAGTTTGGACTATCAACTATGCGATTTGAGAATATTGCCCTAAATTTTACATTAAAAATATTTTAAACGACTGTGTTCCTCTCGATAACAAAATTTTTTTTTAATTTTTTTCACATAACTTTATTTCTTTAAAGTCAGCTTTCCGAAAAAATATAAATACGTTGTACAAAAGTCTTCTTTGAAATTTCTCAAATAATGTAAAAAGAATAGAAGTACCTTTTTATGCCAAAAAATTACAAAAAACAAAGTTTAACATTTTTTAACTTTAAATGCAAATAACTTCTGACTCTGTAATGATTTTTAGACAATTACAAATAAAAAAAAATATTCAAAAAAATCAGGAAATGTTTGGATCCCCTATTTAAGAAAGACAGACTAGGGTGGTTGCAAAAGTTAAAAATTTAATTTTCATATGCGAATATCTCGTAAACTATAAGAGATACTAAATAGTTATAAAAGTTCTTTTTTATTACTCGAATAGTGATTTTATGTATAGCATAATGTTTAAAATTGGATTACAAACGTGGAATTGAGATCGTTTTTAGTTTCTCACATACCCGGGGTGCCACAATTTGGGGACCGCTGGCAATGTTCCTGGTGGGCTTATGAGGTCAACGCTTCCTCGCTAGGCATGTGAAATTTTATTACAATCGGACTATCCGTTTGGGTATTACAGATTTATTTCCTTCCCCTTTTGTACGATATTGCCACCTACGGACCAGTTCCAAAAAAATAATAGAGGCCATGAAATTCTCATAAACTTCATCGTTGCAAAATTGTTAATTCAATCAACGTGAAATTTTTGACACAAGATACCTCCCAGCCAACACCATAGTTATGAAGGGAATTCAAATAGAATTGATTTGATCATTTACATGCAGTTCGCATAAAAATGGAGCTATTCATAATGCAGATATTCTATTGGTGGCTAGATAGGTTCTTATGTGAAAGGATACTCACATAGAACTAGTAACGTAGCTGGTTCTTTCCGGTAAGATATTGAGCGGTTCTAGTTATAAAGAACTTATCACTTGAACTTGGCGATGTCATTCGAGGAGAATCTGTACAACTTTTAGGTACTCTATTTCAAGGCACTGAACTTTTTTCATTTACCTTTTAAATATATATTACTGGTTACAAGATAAAAATTAATTAATTGATTAAATTTCTACAAACTCTTAGCAAACTTCACAGGGCTATAAAAAAAATCAGAACAGAAATCTATATCATAAAACTACAGAATGACAACAAGTTAAAGTATCTAAAGACAGTAAATTCATTAAAAACATTTTCTACCTTATTACCAAAGTTAATACTAAAGTATTAACTCACTGCCACCATCATTAAGTCCAAACACTCACAAAACAGTATTTTATTAATTGAATACATTTATTTCAACAAACATGAAATTTCATGTCTTTTTATTTACTTTTAATTATGAAAAAACCTTTAGACCTCATTTATTAAATTACCCCCTTAACTGACACAAACAATCTTGCACATACAGCATTCTAAGTAAGTGAGTGTGTGAATGTATGTGTGTGTGTGTGCGGCAGTGAGTGCAACATATGGCAAGAACTGCCAATAAAACTACTCACATATAGAAACACGATATTTAGACTAATTATGCAACATTTAACTAAACAAAAAAACCTTTTAATTAATTTTTGGCTACAACTAAAGAAAAACACGAAATTTTAAGAATGCACAACAACATTAAAACAAAAACCAACAAGTGATGATAATGTTTTTTTTTTTTTTCTTAGCAATTTTGGCAACAATACTCAGGAATTATTTTAAGCCAACAAACAACATAATATAACGGAAAAAAACATAATTTTTAACTGATTTGTTGAAAAGAGCCTGAAAAATATACTAGCAAATTGTGCTTATACAAAATAAACAATTAAATAAAGCAAATGTTAGTTTATATGAATTGGTTTTTATAAGATTTTTATTTGGTTTAATATGATTTTTGTTGTATGTAGCTGTAGCTGTGTGTCAGCATTTTCGTATTATTAAAAGGTTGGTCTTGTCACGTTTTATTATTGGATCTGTTATAGCTGTTGCTGCCGTTGCTGCAGTTTGCTCTAACTCTAACAGTTTCTATTGTTGTCAAAAATATATAAAAAGCCAGCCAGCCAACCAGCCAGCAAGAAATTTGCGTTCTTCTGTTAAGTAGGTGGTAGGTTGCTTTGTTAACAAATGATTTATTTTAAAGTTATTATGACTCTTAAACAAATAACCATTTAAACAGTTGGAAATAAGCTTTTCTTGTATAAAATAAATAAAGAATTTTTATTTTGGCTTATTGTTACTTTTAATTATGACGATAAGGTCTCAATTAAAAATATTTTTTTTTCATTTTTTTAAAGTAATTTTTGTGTTTTTTAATGTTTGCTGATTCTAAAAGAGTTGCAAGTTTTTTCTTTTCGAATTATGTTCAACTCGTGTTTGTTGTTACTAGAATGTAGCGTGATTTTTTGTAGGTGGTAACATAAACATGCAAACAATGTTTATATTAGAAACAATTGTGCAATTAAATAATTTTTGGGGTTTTTTCCATTTTGTTTTTGAAAGTCACAACGATTTGAATATTCATTACATCCGCTACCAGAATTGGTTGGGCATTGTGGGTTTATTATATGAATTTTTATTTTTAAATCATTGACAAAGTCATTTCAAATGTTTGCTATAAATGCAAAATACTGTTTTCTAAACTACTGGCATGTTGTGTATCAAATCTAAACTGATCGGATGCATATCATTTTATATACATAGTTTGGACTTGAGAAATCTAGTTGGGCGATGAAATCCGTTATTGCTCACACTTGGCCATAAGCTTATTTATGTTACCAATTTAAAGGAGTGTTGTCGCTATCCACCCGTGGATCCATCACAATACACCAAATATCAAGAAACAGTCAAAGTTCAAAATGACTCCTGTGGATGAATATTCACTAAAGAAAGCGAATCTGTTAGCAAAGAAGCGCATGACGACTCTTCTTTGAAACCACGCTATGCCATACACTTCAATTACCTAGAAAACCGACAAATAATATTCATAGGAGTTGGACTGGTTTTTTTTAATTAAATAAAGTTATTTCAACAAACATGAAATTATATAACTTTGTATAACCATGACAAAGCACCGGTTTACACATGTATATTCACCAGATTTAGCCCCAACTACTATTTCCCGTTACCAAACCGGAAGAAGTGACTTAGTAGTAAGGTCATTATTGAAACAAATGCCTATTTTAAGGAGCTTGAGAAAATCTAGTTTTAGAAAAAAATAACAAAATGAAGAAAATTTAGCATTTTGCGAAGAAAAATAAGAAACCACCAGACAAAATTAGGCTACAAATATCTATTACATCCAGCATATTCTTCAGATTTTGTATATTTTCAAACCAGCATCAATGACAAAATTTACTAAAACAAACTCCTATTTTGATACATTTCGGGTAAATGTATCGAGTTTAAAGGCGATTATATTGAGAAAAAAATATTTTGTATTCTATAATTCAAGAAATTTTAAAATTTCTCTTATAATAATTTGTTGATGCTGATTTATTTTATATACCTATATTTACTTAATTATCAAAGGTCGTTTTCATTATCTTTGCCTAAATTATTTCTATACATGTAAAATTTAGAAAAATATTTCGAGTGAGAACTGAAGAACAGAACTCATTAACACAATTTGTTTAAGGTAGGTAGAAAATTATAAAACTATTTATATATTTTTCAATGAGAGTATCTATATTACTTTCTAGTCCCAGTTTCCAATTAATCCATTAAATTTTGTCTCAATTCACAAAATTCCTAATAAAACTATTCCCAACAACAGAAATGCTTAAGCTTCATTGAGAAAGGTAGTATTCATCACGAATTCATTCAACCTTTGAATGGTTAAATATTTATTCATTCAAACATAATTTACATAAATTTAAGGCATACATTTTTCTCTTCATTCAATTTGTTTTTGTCTATTTTTTAATCTTCTTCTTCTATATATATAAAATTCAATGTATGTATGTATGTATGTAACGTATGGACTCCAAAACGGCTGAGCCGATTTTGATGAAATTTTCACAGCATGTTACTGTGACTCTGGAAGGAATAATAGGCTTTATGAAGTTTTGATTGTACACACGGGGGTGGCACCGCCCATATAACCCAAATATTTAAATCGCCGTATTTTGGGCATTTTTCGACCTACGTCAATGATATGTGGTACATATGGAATTGGCATAATTAGGAATACGTGCCAGAAGAAAAGTTGGTGGGACCACGCCCCTTTTTAGGAAAATTAAAAATCGTAATATAGTCTTAACTACTGGACCGATCGTCATTAAACTTTCACAATAGGATATTCTTACGAAATAATAAATTCTTGACTATGTAAGTGGACAAAGGGGCATGGTCTCGCCTAAAGCATTGCAATAAATACATTAAAATTAAATAAATAAATGTTTGTAAATATATAAATACGTTTTATTTTATTTTATGACGAGGGGGGGGGGTAGCAAAGCACACCGGGTTTAGCTAGTAAATTATAAAATTATAAATCATATATATGATTGCAGTAATTAAGTATGCGTATATATTGAAAATAATTTGTATCCTAAGGTGTTATACCATATTCTGTTATTTCGAAAGTATTCAATCCCAATATGAGAGCGGATACGTATTGGATTTTGGCTGTCGAGTTTTTTCTCCAATTTTATTATTTTCCTACTTTAACTTCAAATAATAAAGATTACGTATTGCACAGGTCCGTTATATTTTACAAAAACTGTGAGAGTGAAATTGAGAGCAAAATTTCTTGTTGTGACGTCACAAGTAAAAAATATTTTTATTTTTGCTTAACTTCTATTTAAAAATTTAATGCAGATAAAAGTTTTAAAATGAAGTGTGCCATTTTTAATTGTGAAAATATTAAAAAAAATAACATAAATTTGAATTTTGTTCGATTTCTAAAAGAATATAAATTAAAAAAAAACAATGTGCACAATTTTGTCACATCAACACAAAAAAAAATTAAAAGTGTCTCATAGAGTTTGTATTGAACACTTTAAGGCAGATAATATAAATGGGTAACTGAAACGGTATGCATTTAAGTATTAAAAAAATCATATAAAGCACATGAGTCAAATACTATTAATGCGGATATTAAAGCTAAAACACTTTTTTTCGATCAAGATTTTTTAAATAAGAAACCTAAATCCTAGCGGATAAGACAAAAAATATAAACGGAAACGGAAACAAACTAAAGCTATTTAATAAAAGTTATTTCTTACATGTTGATTATATGCAAAAAAAAAACCTGTGATGTCATGCGCAGAGAGAGGAAATTTTGTTTACATTTTTTGAGCAATCTTTATTATATGATTCATGGTCTTTTGCAAATGATAGCAAACTTTGCCATACTTCTTTAACTAATCCTTCAACTATCGGCCATTCGGACAATGAGAAAAATTAAGAGCCACAACTTAATAAAAGATTTCGAGACAGTATATGAATTAGTACATGAAAATGTACGCAAGATTTAATGTTATAGTTTTTTCTACAAATTTGCTACTGATACTGTTGCTTCATCTGGACTATCAATTAAATAGCCTCAAATATTATATTTCTGAGTTAAAAAGCTTTGATCAACATTGTGTTTTATGAATAATTTGTGTTTTAATACAAAAGTTCAATCTAATTTTACAACTAATTTTGTGTAGCTCAAAATCTTGGCAGCCTTAATGAAAGTAGTTTACTTGAGTGCGGAATGTTTAAGGTACATACCAAACACACACACACACACTTTATCTTCAACGAAACCACCATCAACAATTTAATCTCAATAAATTATTACAAACTACAACTATTCTAACTAACATATTGTTACGAAATTGTATTTTAATTTAAATTTAACGGTCGGTATCAACATACAGCATGTTTATCTACATACAACCTCTTTATCAACAGATGCCGTGTTTATCGACATACAACTTATTTAGCATTTGTAGGAATTTTAATTTATTGAGACCACCCTGTTATAAATATAGCTGAGCAATATGACAACATTGAGTTTTAACGACTTTTACTGCATATTTTACACACGAACATTCTAGACTTACAGTCATAAACATTCTTATATCTTAGCTCCGAACCTTCCAGAAATTATGTTTGCTGTATAAATAAATATACTAACAGGGCCAATCAAGTTAATGAGTCATCGTTGAGTAAACATAGAAGTGTTCTCAAACAGTAATTTAAGTGTGTTCTTAAACCCTAATATAACAATATACTATTAATAAAAAATCATTTTAAAAGATGTTTTTGACATCTTAGTTATCAGGCAAAAACTTACATTAATTATAATAAATTTGTATTAAAAAATCCATACCTGTAATGAAATAGAAAAAAGAAAAAATATTAAATCCATTACTTAAACTTTATATACTTGTTTTTGATAAGTATTTTAGTAATAATGGTTAAAATGCTACGAAAATAAGAGAAGTATTTAAATAATAATGTTAATTTACAATCTAATCGGTAACATATATGAAATTAATTATAATTGATAATTGCATTTTTAAGATTAACTAGGAACTATATTCTAAACTTTTACTTATATAGTTTTGCAGCAGTTGTCTGTCTTTTTTCAGGCGCTTGTATTGAAAAAGAGGAAAACAAAGGCTACACACGAAAACAGAGTGGTGGCCAGGAATATGCTATAAAAGGGGTAAGTTTTGTATTGAATTAAATTACTACTTATCCTTCATAGCATTTGTCTTGCTACCCCTCCAAGTGTCCAAGTTTAAATTTTATATTTTTCCCTTCTTCCAACACCTCTATGTCTTTTCTGTCTTTGCTAAATTAAAACTACAACAAATTATTATAATAATAATTTACATTAAACTTGTCAAATACGTGGGTTTGCACTTGTTTCTTATTTTGTTTTTCAACAAAAAAAAAAATAAAAAGTATCTTAATAAACTATAATAATTTACATGATACATATTGCAAAAATAAAATTCAAATGTAGAAAAAAAATCGAAAACTGGTCTTGTTTTAATACACTTTTCATACAATAAATTTTAAGCAATTAATTTTATGGAATTTATACGATTAAGGTCTTTGCCATTTGTATAAGTACATATTTAACTAAGTAAATATACACAATATTAAAATAAATACAACTGAATTATTAAATTTATAATTTTAAATTCAACTGCAAAAAATCCAGTTAGTGTATGGGAAACCAAATTACCAACTAAGCATCTAACTAAAGAAACTATGAGTCCAATACAAAACTAAATTGAATGGGTATTGATTTGATTTTTAGCTTTAAACTCGGTTCATTATTTTTTAACATATTAAGCGCCTTTATTTGTTTAACAATTGTTAATTAAAATGTTAAGTAGGTTGTCGTTGTTGCAACAGATTGTAAATTTATTGAATTTATTGATTGTTTTCAAACAAATAACTTTGATGTTTACTTATTTAATGCTTTAAATTTTTATAATAAAGTATTGTATTATACTAAGTAAAGAATTTAAATGATGTTGTATTTTTTGTCTTTATAAATCGTTTTAGTAACACTCTTTATTTAGTATATTAAGATGAGATTTTATAATTTTCAAATTGCTTAGTAAATAAATGTTATTCATACGTTAAGTTTTAAATACGTATAATAAAAATGTGTCTTTTTTTAAATAATATATTTATACGATGTTTCATTTATTTTCCTAAAAAATCGTTTTGGTAACACTTTTTATTTAGTAGTTATTTAGTATTTAGAGAGAGGTTTTGTTATGTATTTCTAAATTGCTTGGTAATTATGTATTACTCATACGCTTAGTATAATCCACAGTTAAAATAAGTTAACATATGAGACGAAAACTATGAAGAAATAAATTTTAAAAATTTATTGTTGTTATTTAATTTTATAATTAAATTATTGTAAATTAAATTCCGATAGTTATGTGTTTTAAAAGTTTGGAACAAATTTAATAAAGTATTAATTTGATTATGAAAAGAGATATAAGTTAAAGTTAGGCACTTTCTACAAACAGAGCTGGCCAATTTATCAGTGCAAATGCATAAATAATAAAATGTTTTTTAAAATAAAACTAATATTGAAATTCTTTAATAAAATACAAAACTAAAAAAAAACATGCTTGAAATATCATAAAGTCTAAATATTATTATAAATCGGAGTTTTTAGGACTTTAAGTAACAGTTATGAAAAAATATGTAACTTGTCGATAATATTTGGTTAGATATATTTTCATTCGTGAATTATGTAAAATTTTTAATTGTTTTTTATATTCTTATAACACAGAAAAGCTATTTGCAATTCAACAATTTACCATATCATATTTATCATAAAAAGAGCCTACAAACTATGAAGATTATGGCCCAATAATTTTCGCACTTTGAAAAGTAATGGAAATTATGGTTAAATATTTGCTAAGCGACCACCAGTACAGCTCCACGGGAGACTTATTAGACTTCATACCGGACGTTTTTGTAACAATTATGATAAAATTAAAAAGGTGGATCTAATTAATTCTAAGACATTCGATACTTACTGCACTTGAATTTTTCAGTCAAATATTATAAATGTCCTATAATAGAAGATAATAATAAAAAAGACTTACCAACTATAAGTCGCTGATAGGAACTTGTCTTCACGACCAGTTGAGATTGGTTCTCATTAGTCAAGTTCTTTTTCATATATTAACTTCCAGTCCTTTCAATGATAGGCCAATAGGACAGAAAGTTCAGGATTACACTTTTAGTTAATATTTCGCGACAACCTCTGAATTATTAATTTTAATGGACGCAAGCATTCAAATAACGCAAATTTCTATGTTTAACTTTATCTGTTTTACTTATATATGAGCTGGTGCTTCCCGAACTATTTAGCAGTTTCTTGACCGCACATAAGAGACGTTAGGGACTGCTATCGCTGACATTAGGTTATCCTAATCTCCCCCCTATACTCACTCTCTTAATCTAATTTCCTAGTTCGAACAGAATACATTGGTTGATTACTTGATTTTTTTTATCTACTTATATCTACAATGCTTATATATAAGCAGGTTATTCAAGTGTATTATGAAGTTTTTTGACATCATACATCATATAGATTCTTATCTATTCTTTACTCCCTTAATAATTTTTTCCAATTCGAAAAGAATACACTACTTATTTTTTCTATATAGCTATAGTTACTGTAACATAATAAAAATAACTTTACTAAGGCCGCGTTTTCACTATGTCATTTTTGTTGCCAAATTGTCCAAATTGTTGGCAATTGTATGAAAACCGATTGGCATATCATCATCATTTCAAACATAGATGACAACCCGTTTTCATACTATTGCCAATAATTTGGACAATTTGATATCAAAAATGACATAGTGAAAACCAAGCGTAAGAAATTTATAATTTCAAAATATAATTGCATGAAAATGAATGACAAAATACTGTAGAAATAGAAAAAAATATTCATTTTCAGAACATTTCAGGACAGCACTTTCTATACATCACCAAATGTACATATATCAATTATAACTTTAAATTGTGTGCTTAATAACTTGTAGGACTCTTCTTTATGCCTGCAGCAATAAATGGTACAATTCATATAGAATATAAAAAAAATTTTAGGCTGACCTGGCCAATTTTTGGCATCACATTTCTGAAAAAACCATCGTTTTGTATGCAGAATTACGGACAAAATTTCTCCGTGAGGAGAAAACGTAAACCTACGTCATTTTGTGTGAAAATTATATTTGATGGCAGAAACAGTTGTGCAAACAAATGTTCTGACGACATGGTTAGATCAATAACATAACACTGACATGACTTGTCCACACGAAACAAATTCAAGTGAGAACAAGACAAGTGAGAAGACGGGAAGTTATGCTAGGAAATGTCAATCTCAGAACAGCCTACTTGGAGCCATTAAGTTGACACAATTCTGTTAATATCTAAAAAATGCACAATATATTAAAAAAAGAAACAATCCAGCCATCCAAAATTCCAGCCAGTAGAAATATATTGGCCAATATTAAAAGGAACTTTTAAGAAGACCGTAATGACAGTATCAAAAAAACCCAAAATTTTTTGATAACAAAAAATTTTATTCAGATTTATATGGCTTTTTGAATTTTTATAAATTCTATTAATTATGTATGTATGTGTACATAAACCTTTTTTTTAAGAAAGTATCTGGATTTTTATTACTTCAACATTGTTTGTATGTAAGCGGGTCTAAATAGTGCTGACAACTACCACCACTTGTCATTGCTCGTTAAATGTATTTATAAACCAATACTCTATTGCTTTTAATTCATAAATGTGGAGGTTGTGCCTAACATTAATGTCATATTTCATAAATTTATATAATTAGGAATAAGCAGACTCTTTTAGTATAAGCAGACTCTATGACCTCGCATTAGCATTAATTTCAATCAATACCAATATCATTTGTCTAAAACTTAACACAAAACCTAAATTGCAATTGTAAATAACCCATAATTTTTAGTATCTTATCAGCAGCAAGTATTACTTCATATGTATATATAAATTTGTAGCAAAAACACCTCTCAAAAACATTTTTTTTCGCAAAAACTCTATCATATACATAAATACGAAAATAATCAACAAATTATACACAGTCTGGCCAAGATAAGCCTAAAGACAAACACAAATTTGAATTAAAAATTATGAATCACACTTTGCGGTCATATTAAAGTAATAATTTTGATGCCGTTTTATGTTGAATGATTTTTAAATAAAAACGAATATTAACACTTACAAACGTTTTCATGCTAGAAAAAATCAAAGTAATGTTCTGTTTTTTTCCCCCAACAAAACTATAAAAAATTTTCTTAATTTAGGAAAATTAGCAAATAACACATACAAATTAAAAAAAAAAAAGAAATAAAAAACTCAAACAAAAATAACAACACATTAAAAAATAACAAAAAAAAATCTATAAAAAAAATATAAATATGCTTATAAAGTATAAAATAATACTTGTAGACCAATAAGCAAAAGAAAAACAAGACAAAATAAGACTAAAATTATGAAATTGGCATTTCAATTCAATTCAAAAACGTTTAAAGACACAAATAATGCGGTAAAAAAAATTACACACTCATACAAAACTACTGCTGATGTATTTCGTGCGGTATATGTAACTATAGCTATTTATTTTTAGCTGCCTGTTGGCCACAGCATACATTATGAATTTTAAAACAAATGGCATTACAATTTAACACAACAAATCACTGCTAAAAATAGAGGTCTTTAGTTGGTTGGCAATACAAAAAAAAAACACACACATCATACAACTGACTTTTGATTCAATGTAGGTGAAAAGAGTTGCCAATAATTTAAAATTAATTTAGTGCAAGGAGGGTGATTGATGTATTCTATATTTACCGCCATCATTCATTGATTCATCATAAGTAGAAAAAAATATTCATCTATATTTCTTAGAAGTTATGTATGTCGTTTTAACTATTTCCGCATGTCTGCGTAAATCACGCAAGTTGAAGATTAAAAATCGACTGTAATTGAATTCGCCTTGTCATTGTCATACAAAAGTTCTTGTAAAATAAGCCAAATTAATGAATCAGAAATATAGTTATGAACAAAACTATAGGTTAACCTGAAAATATTATTGTTTTACTAAAACGCTTTTCAGGCAGTCAACTTGTATGACCCCATTGTATATATTTATGCATCATTTGATACATAGTAACATAATCTGGCATGAAGTCAATTGCTAGTTTACCATCTCCAGGTAATGTGGAGTGTAATAACATTAAACTTTTGTTTGGACAGCCATTAATTGTCCCTTTTTTGTCTGAAATTTAGTGTGTTTAAACTGTTAATTTTCATTTCACTTTAGTATATATCATTATATACCTGTATATATTAACATATATCTGTGTATCTATTATTATATTAACCTTTGTGTTAGTCAGTTGAAAATTAGATTCTAATTTAGCATTTAACTTGAATCAGTTGTTTTCAAGATATCGGATATTTCACTGTCTCTATATAACCAATGCAAGAGTTATTTGTAAATAGGTCAACTAGCAAACACTACGTCTGCTTGTAGCTGGTAACTAGTTGAATTCAGTGCAAGAAGCTACATTATGGATCAATAAGCTTCCTGTATGAACACGTTCATATTAAAATAATATCTGTATAGTTAGTTAAAAAAAATTTATATTGCGAGTCAGATAGCTGCCTCTACGTAATCGTTATGCGAATTCCCTAAAATAGGTATTCGAGAATTACGTCTGCTCCTCTGATTAAGAAAATTGACCAAGATTAAAATCAAACAGATGTGAAGTCCAATATGTTTATAATTTAATTGTTAACATCATTTCTCCAGATTTGCCAAACCTTTGTCTTTTTATCAAATTTATAATTTTTTGTATATTCAGATTTCAGCTATACAATCCCCTTATTTCAGTTCCACATAGCCTTTTGATCCCGGTAGTGGTTTGAGGTCCACTTTTACGTATCCTAAGGCAATAGTAGAATCATATCAAAACTTTTAGGAGTCCGTCTCCATTTTATAATAACACCATTCTAATTGCATTATTGGTATAAAAAACAGCATGAACATATATTCAGCTAGCGATGCATGCTCCGAATAGAGTCGAATAGAGCCGAGTTTTTTTTTATTGAACGTAGTACTTTCTTTGTAAATTCCTAGTTTGAATTAATAATATTTTTTCATTCGATTTACTATATGCGTTTGTATCGTTTTAAACCATAACTAACAGGAGTTTTTGGAAGCTTTTTTTGCAATCATTTAACCAATTAGCATTTAAATTTCCATTTTCCAGCGCTTGTATAAATACATTCCTATCTGAATGTATTGCAATCAGCTTTTAACAAATATCTCCACTATACAGAAGGCCGGAGTTCATGTGAATTATTCTTTACACTAAAATTTATTCTAATGATGTTTCTAAGCACTAGTTCACTACTAAAACAAAGCAACCCAATTTATGGTAGAATAACACTTTATGGCTTGAGGACTGCTAGAAGAAACTCATAAGGGATTATATAAAAGATAATTTAATTTCGGCATAACTTGTCCTTTTAAACAAACTTTAGAAACCAGTCTAGTAGCTAAAATACACAACACAGCTTTCCCCAGAAATTTTACACAGCAACCCTAAACACTTTATTTCAAATAAATTTGAGGCGGAGGAATTATTTCCTTTTTTTATTAGATTTTTTTTTCATTTCGCATATGTTAACATATATTTTTTCGGTAAATATTATCTAGTTTTATAGATATTTTATTAAAGTATGCATAAATTTAATGCCAATAACAGATAATTTTATAATTTTTCAATACATTTAAATACATAAGTAAACCCAAACAAAAGTCTAAACTCAAACACAAATAAAAATCATAGACTTGAAAAGAAAAATTTTATATATAGAAATTGAAAAAAATATTTAAATTGATAATTTAACTTGAAACTAAGCATTGCAACAAAACAAGCTCAATCATATATATATATTTTTTTTTTTGTTTGTAGAAAAAATTGTTTTTCTGACAAGCCAACTACCAACAACAGCAGCAGGCATCGTTACCACCAAGTTAATTTGATGATATATGACCCAACATGTTTGCCAACAAAATTCAATTATAAAATTTGATGTATGGCTTATGACAATTGTGTAATAGTTGTAAGTAATAATAATTTTGCTATGCTATATTAAAGAAAAAATGTTGCGATTTTTATTTTCAATTTAAGCCATAAATCATTTGAGTGTTAATTTCAGTTTAATGGTCATATACATATTTTCGTTCTGATATCATTGAAGCTTTTACAAAAGAAAAACAAGACAATCTTTGTGGCAGTTTGTATGATTTTTATCAAAATATACTTTATGCTTGTTATATTTAAATGTTTCTTCTTTTTTTGTGTTTTTTTTTTTTTTGTATTTATTTTTTCAGGCAAATGTTGCTGTCTGTTTATATTTTATGTGTGGCTCATTTAAATCGTATTTACGTACTGCTTTACCGTAATTATGTCAGAAAATTGTAATTTATACGCAAAATATTCTCACATTTCATTTGTGCAACATGTTAAGTGTGGCACATACGTAACATACAAATGTCACAATATATTATCGGTAAACAAAAACAAAATAAAACAAAACAGAAAAAAAGAAAGAAAAAAACCCACAAAAATTGCCAGAAAATAAAACATAAAAGAACCAACAGTATGTAATGTAACTACAAGGGTAATCAAAATCACGAAAAAATAAAAAGAGGGAGTTTCCTGAGCTTTAATACACTGCAAGAAATGCTATTTAAAGATAACTTACATGACAGCTAAAACAGCAAACTTTAGAAAAACGTTAAAAACTAGCTTAAAAATGTGTTTTTAAACCAAAATTCTAAAGAAAACTCATGTAAAACAAAAGACTTAAGACACATACTCATCGAAATCCAGAGAGTGTATTTGTAGACAAAAGACTTAAGATACATACTTTTAAATTATAAAGTTACATACATATATATTTGTTTTCTGTTATTAAAATTTAATTGTTTTTGTTGCACAGAACAAAATTGATAAAACAATGGGGTTTACACAAATTTTTGGAAAAAATTGTTCCGGTGGAAATTTTTGGTTTTTTTAAATTATAAATAATTGTTGGTGAATAAATCTAATGGATGAAAAAGGTAAATAAACATCCTGAAAAAATATCTCCGTAAAACGTATATGTTATAAAAAATTCAGCCTGATATAATACTCTAGCAACATTTCTCTCACTGTACAAAAAATGCCTCTTCAATAATAACGCTTCTTCTACTTCTCTGCATATCTTCTGTTCGTCGAACCAAAAAGAAATTACAAAAGTAGAAACATATTAAAATGTACATAATTCTTTCACATGCCAAACATAAAATGCTTATTATTGTTGCAGCAACAGCAACGACAACAACAGCAAATAACCCTTTACATATCAACAATAAATACAATAAACAGAATGAAAGAAACACACAAGCACAAATACACAGCCATACAAACAAACATACATTTATATTTACATGCATGTGGCAGGACAGAAACATGGTTTATAAGTATTTAATGTATATAGCAGAACCATGCGTAAAATGGCAATTCGTTCCAAAAACAAACGTGGCAGCTAAACGCCCCTCCAAAATCCAACAACTAAATACAATAAAGTACCAAAACTTCATCAAAACCCCAGAAAAACTAACTAATAAAAAACGAACGAAAACATACCAGAGAAACAATCTTCTTCTTTACAACAACTCACAATATTATGAATTGAAAGAAATACAAAAAGAAATTTCAAATACACAATTATGCAACAGACAACAAACAGAAAATGAAATAAGATCACCAAAAGGAAGTTAATTCAAACAACGGCAGCTTGTCAAACAATCTACCAAAAAATTCAGCAGAAAATCTGAAAAAAAACAACAACAATTCAGTTTAAGCACAATAAACAACAATAATAAAATGAACCAAGACATTTGTTTGATGTTGCAATAACAGCTACAACAAATATAATACAAAAACCTTATTTTGGCCACAGTCGAATATATACAAAACAAGAAGTTCAAAAATGAAATGAAATCTAGAATGTTAAAACAAATTTTTATTTTATATGCTGGTTATTCTTTTTCCGTTGTTTTTTGCTGTACTACAAAAAAAAACAACAAATATAATTTATTGCCAGTGTAAGGTTAACCAAATTGCGGTACTTCGTGTAAACGCCCTAGTGAGCAGATGAAAATGTGTGTAGTTTCTTTTGCGTTCTGCTCTTTCCTAAAGGTACTGGCTCTCTTTTTTTAGCAAATATTAAGCTGGAAAGGGCAACCTTTCAAGATTGTTTTGTAAAACTAAGTAAATAAATGAACTTAATACCGTAGACAGACGACAGAGTTAATGCGCATTAAAAACTCACTAATGTGAATTAAGATTTTACCGCGACAGACGACAGTTTCTGCATTTAAACTGCATTTAGGTAACAGCTGTTTGTTTGTCAACAACTATTTAATTATGAAAAAATTTGTTTGGCATTTGCTGAAAAAACAGTATTTCTTTGAAAAAAAGCTGAAATTACTTTTGCTGAAACTGTTTCATAATGCAAAACTTGTGCATGCACTAGCAACCATCAACCTGAACGTGTTGCTACATGTGACACACTCTGAAATAAGAGAAAGGCAATTGTGGAAATCTATTTTTATTATTTTAATTTTACAATTGTCTTCTTCTTATTTTAGAATAGTAAACAATTTGATAACATATTATTGACTTTCGACGATGTTGCCATATTGAAATAGCTAAATGCAGTATAAATTCAGTTTGATTTTGTGTATTTACATCTAACTTAATGCGCATTAAAAATGGATAATTCACAAGTTAATTTGAATTAAGACTGTTAATGCAAATTAACTGTGTCGTCTGTCTACGGTATAAGTTTACCAAACCTATTTCTAACTATCTTAGCACTAACTAACATATCAATAATATTTTTAATAATCTTCTTTTAAAAGACTTCATCAATTTTCTTGCCACATAGACACGAGTTGCAGCTAAGTGAAGACTTTATAGATATCAAGTTAAATTGTGACATTTAAGCTTAATTTGTATACCATTCACAAAAACACTTTCAACGTTCTGTTCTATTTTACTCTTGTAATCAATGTAAATATTTTCCAAAAATTCTAGTGTTTCTATAACGATGGAAAAACTGTACTTTGGATTTCAAAGTTTTTAGCAAATATGTAACTGTTACAGTTTTAGTGAGCCTACATTCTTTGTAAATTTCCAGGACATATACATAAAAGCTTATGGTAGCACAATGAATTACATACAGGCATGTTATGAAGGAACTGTGTATGTTCCAGGAAAACATTTAAAGGTTTGAAAGATTTATGGGATCGCAATTCGTATACTGCAGCTATGAGTTAAATTCATTGAGACACCATGCATATTTCATCGTATTTAGAATTAGCGGATAAAAAGAGTAGTTTTAAGTTTGAACCTGACATTACTGTAACTAAAACTGCACTCATCTTAACATTGATGACTATTCAAATACACACATCAAATGTATTATTATAATTATTTTAGTATTCCAATAATTGGTTAAGCTTAAATAATCTTTTTTTAATTTTTTCCTAAAGCTGCTACAAAAAAAGTAGTAAAATATCGAAAATAAAGATATTATTTAAAAAAGACCTTAAGCTTTACCAGTTGTTGGAATATTAATGAAAAAGTTCAAATAAACTATAATAAGGTAACTTAGAGTAAAAATAAAAACTAATGAAACGAATTTTTAGAAACCAAATTTATATTTCGTTGTCGAACTTAGGTTAGGAGTTTTCTACAGTATTGGTGCAATTTCACAACAACCCATATTTTAAATTTTACAATTCATCTTACTTCACGAGCCTTTTACTCTACCACCCTGCCAAAGAGTACACCTTTTTGTGTACCTATTCTTCTGATTAAATTCTTCTTTGGCAGAGTGGTTGGTGTTAGTGTTTCATTTCGGAATAAATTTTTATTTATTACACATGATTTACTGAAAGACGAACTGCAACAAAATCAAAAAAAAGTTTACGAAAACTGATTTTGATGTTGTGTTTATTTGATGTTATTGCAGTTACTAAAGTTTCTGTTATATTTCTGCGGTTCCTTTTTTTTTTTTTTTTGTTTGTGCATTAAAACACATTTCAAAGTTTAAGTTTTATACGCTTTAAGCGATTAACTGATGGAGGTCTAAAATTTCATTATTTGCTTAATACGAGTTACATCAGCACCACCGAAAATTTACCCATATATCCACAAACAACAACCGTAAATTCATTATTATCAAACCAAACATTGATTACCTTCTTAAGAAAAAATTTTCACCACAAAAAAAAAAGAAGATTTAAAGTGTCTGTTGGAAAGTCCTTACAGAAAATTCAATATTTTGTGAAGGTATTGAAAAATTGTGCGTTGAATTTTAATTGAAAATTGGGCCATGAGTAATTTAGTTATTCCTTGGAAATCTTTCAAGCATATGAGAGAAATTCCATTATTTTGTAGCTGTTTAATGGTCCTGCTGATTCTTCTGCTTAAACATTTTTCATTACGTTTCATTTTATTTAACGGTGGGTGGAGTTCATTTGTATTGAAATTACTTTTCAGTTACACAGTGGGCTTTAATTAAAATGTTGTTTGTTGTAATTTATTTCACTTTGGCACACAATTTTGTGCGGATTCTGTCGAATTCATTGGCTAAAGACTGCAACAAAAGAAAAGAAAACAAAAAAATACAAATTATACATGTATATATAAATATATGTTTATAACCATCTTGTGGTCTGATTTGTTTGCCTCCTTTCGATGCATTAAACACACTTTTGTAATTTTTCGTAATGTTAATAAATACTTTGGATGTTTTTTTTTTTTTTTTTTGGTTTGTTTTACTGACAACAAGAAGTAGTATATAAAAATTGGTTTAGAACGACCGTTTGATTACCTTTATCATTATAATATGTATGTAAAGTAAGACTTTATGTAAATAAAGATTGAAATAATGCTTTTCTAATTATAAAGTTTAAAGACCTCCCCCTAGTTTCTATAATTTACTGAATTTATTCTGGCATTCATGAGCATTCATAGCAATCAGCAAGCATAATAATAGTAATGACAGTTTACCTAGAGAAAAGGGAAAGAAGGGATGAAACTAGTATCATGTTAAAAGTGAGAAGGTCAGCTTGAGTAGCACAATGCAGAATTTGTAATCAGAAAATCTTCGAAAAATTAAAATCTTCAGTCATAGATGAAAATGTCACAGCGACAAAGAAGTTTCGCTGCTAAACTTAGGTTAACGTTAAAACTCAACTTTAATCGGATGAAATTGTATATAAGGAAACGAAATTTCGGGCATCATATTACAAAATGTCACGTTAACAAAAAAAGATTTACTGCACCATTTTATTTATCTTATTTGAGTGATAACAAATGCACAAATATTAAAAGTTGCCAAAAGGACTATCATCTCGGAACAGAAAATGTTATATTGACAATGCGGTTTATTTCAATATATAAGTCCTCCTAATGACAAGATGACTCCAACATCCAGATGGACTCTTCCCAAAGTTAGGTAATGAAAGACCTTATAGCGTGTTCAGAAATGACCCTTAATTGCGTTAATCGCAATTAACGCCATTATTGAGCTCAATATTCCATATAAAATCTCAATTAATTATTGCGCAATAAGTACGAAATTGTTATAATATTGAGTAAGATTTCGAATGCAACACTGTTCACAACTGTGTTTAGTGAACAAAATTGTATAAAATGCAAATGTCAACAAAAGAAATCATTAAAAAATCAATGTGAAGGTAACTTGGTTTACGTAAAAACACAACAACCGTATAGAGTATTTTTTGTATTGTTTTCCAACTGTCAAATGATTTTACATAGAAACACAACAACCATATAGAGTATTTTTTGTATTGTTTTCCAACTGTCGAATGATTATTGAGTAAGCTGAAAATTGCGTATGCCTGAACACTTATAATAATATTGTCGATTAACCGAATATTGACTCAATTAAGTTTTATATCTGAACACAGTATTAGCATTCTTTAAAATCTATTCAACTATTCAGCAGAAGGTGAATTAAGAGATTTGTTACTAAAACTTTAAACACACACGATAGAGTAAAATAAACTGCAGTATTCTTTATGTAGGGTACAAACAAAATATTGTTGGGTTTAAACACAAGAATAACCAAAAAAATTTTTTTTTATTTCACTACAATGTTGCAGTATTAAATTCCAACAATTTAATTGCTGTGGTTTTTGTCATTTAAAAGTTAAGAGTTGACGGCTTTAATTTGACTCTTTAAAATTATTTCACAATACTTCATTCGTATATACAAATAAATATTAATTTACCAAAATTTTTGAATTTATTTAAATGTACAAGGCGTAAGGGCTCATTTCAAAGTCTTTACAATTTATTTTTATATTCAGTCTCATCTCATCGAACTGTTCGGACGTGTTACTTTTAGTGCGGCTGAATTTTCGGTGAAAAAATCGTAATAGGTGAAAAAGTGTAATAGGTTGAAATAACACAAAAAGTGAAAAAATAACTCGTAATAGGTTAAAAAAAATCTACGGTAATATCAGTAATTAAAAAAAACACTAAAAATCGCATAAAAATTGTATGAGCGTTCCTCTCAGATGTAATTCTGAGAAAGAGCTTAGCTCGTCTAGAAATACTAAATGGGTATCTGAGGAAGAATCCATAAAAAAATCTACGGAGAATTTTCTCACTACAAGAGCCGCAGAACGGCGTCGTTCCTGTTCGCCCAATATAGTGATTTCAACAGATGAAAAAACATCATCTTCAACAAATAGTGCAGTCAAACCAAAAAAACAAGTAGGTATGGATAAGTACATCACCGTTCTCAAGCGACAGAGGAGCCCGACGTCTGCTCAAGTGTCATCAAATTCAAAAGCTCCTAAGACCGTGAGTAACAATCAAAATAGGTTTGCTCTCCTCCAGACGGATGAGCCAGAACTTACTAAGAAGACGTTTAAGCCCCCACCAATTTATCTGAGAGAGCCGACTTCCAGTAAATTGGTACAAGGAATTATTTCGGTAATAGGTGAAAACATGTTTAGCGTAACCTCAATTAAACATGGAAATATCTGCGAGACAAAGATCCAAGTGAATAGGGAAGATGATTTTCGAAAATTGTCCAACCAGTTGGAGAGGGAGACTAGGGACTTCTATACCTACCAGCTTAAAAGCGCAAAAGGACTCCAAGTCGTTCTAAAGGGTATAGACCCATGTGTTGATCCCGCGGAGATAAAAACCGGTTTAATGGACAAAGGGTTCAAAATCAAGAGCGTAGTGAATATCAGAAACCGTGAAAAGATCCCTCAGCCCATGTTCAGGGTAGAATTGGAACCTGGAGATGTTGTCTTAAAGAAAAACGAGTCCCATCCAATCTACAATCTCATTTATCTTCTGCATCGTAGAATTACCGTGGAGGAACCGCATAAGCGCATTGGACCCGTCCAGTGTGTTAATTGTCAAGAATTTGGCCACACCAAAGCGTACTGTAAATTGCCGTCTGTTTGTGTTGCGTGTGGGGAACTACATCCAACTGCTCTATGTAATAAGTCCAAAACTGACGTAAAAATAAAAAAATGCAGTAACTGCGGAGGTAATCATACCGCAAATTATAGAGGTTGTCCAATTTACACGCATTTGAAAGCCATAAGTACCAACAAGACGTCAGTATTACCTGATCATCATCAACAGCCTATTTTGGCATCGAGTGACAATTTCCCGCAATTGTTACGGTCCACTAGTCATGTAAACTCGCCTAGTTCTAGACAAGTTTCTTACGCTAACGTGGTTAAATCTAATATGCCAGGTTTGGAGCAGGCACCTAAATCACAATATTACGAGCCTAATATTAACACTCTAGAGACTACATTGCAGACACTTGTCCAAACCATGAACACTTTTACGACCACTATGACATCCATGATGCAGGAAATGCTGAAAATGCAATCCACTATCTTACAAGCCATTTTAAAAAAATGATTTGTTTAAAAATTTGTTTTTGGAATGCGAACGGCCTCCGCCAACATAAAAACGAACTGGAACACTTCCTGATGGATAAGCAGATTGATGTCATGATGATTGCTGAAACTCACTTGACGGCGACAGCGTACTTCAAAATTAATGGCTACGTGTTGTATGATACTAAAGATCCCCGCGGAAGAGCATGTGGAGGATCGGCAATTCTTATAAAGAACAGAATAAAACATTATTTAATGAACAACATATGTGAGGATTACCTACAAGCAACAAACATTTGTATTGAATTCTGTCAATACAATTTTGTTTTATCATCAATTTATTCGCCGCCTCGATTTTCAATAAAAGAACACCAATACTACAACTTCTTCAATTCCCTTGGAGCTAGATTTTTAGTTGCTGGTGACTTTAACGCCAAACACACTTTTTGGGGTTCACGTCTGGTGACCCCGAAGGGTCGTGAACTCTTCAACACCATTGCCAAAATGGGATTAGATGTACTCTCAAGCGGGCATCCCACCTACTGGCCGACGGACCGACGGAAAATTCCCGATGTTATTGACTTCGGAGTAGTGAAAAATATCCCTGTAGAATCGATACAAGTGGAGCCTTCATTAGACTTGTCTTCAGATCACTCTCCTTCTATTATTTCAATGCGTTTCCTTCAAGAGAATGGCTCTCCATTTCGGGACATATCTAAAACCAGAGTAAGTTGGATAAAGTATAAAAAGTATTTAAGTTCCCACTGCACGGAAAATGTAGTGTTGAGAACTACCGAGGATATTGATGGGTCGATTGGCAAGTTTACTGAGGACATACGAAGAGCTGTACATCACGCCTCCACATACGACGTTGAGTGCAGAAGTGGGACAAATAGAACTTATTTCGCTGAACTCGATCATCTCCTGTCAGAAAAAAGAAGAGTTAGAAGAGAGTGGCAAATCCACAGGTCTCCTGAACTGAAAGCTAGGCTACGGGTATGCAGAGATATACTAAGAAATTTCTTAGAAACCCAAAGAATGGCTTCACTTAAATCTTACTTGGAGGGTCTTGATAGTACCCCACAATCTGACTATTCGTTATGGAAGGCGGCACGAGGTTTAAAAAGACCAGTTAGAGGAAAGCCTCCTCTGCGAAATCCGACTGGTGACTGGGCTAGAAATGATTCCGAGAAGGGGACTTTATTTGTTAATCATTTGAGAAAAGTGTTTACTATAAACAACTCAAATAATGCATCTGATTTGCCTCCACTCGTTATTAGACCTCCTGTACCTCTAAGACTAAACTTTCGTGATGTCCAAAACGCTATTGGTACTCTGAACCTTAGAAAGGCTCCAGGTATGGATGAAATCAGCAATAAAATGCTTGTGGAGTTACCTCGTGTAGCAAGAAAGATTATCCTCTTTATCTTCAACGCTATTTTACGCCTAGAATACTATCCTGCAGATTGGAAGGTGTCTATGATCACTATGATTCCTAAGTCAGGGAAGGACCACACCAAAGTGGAGTCATATAGGCCAATTAGCCTACTGCCGACAATTTCTAAACTGTTCGAAAAATTGTTAATGACCAAATTGACTCCAATTCTGAATGACACTGAATGTATTCCAAATCATCAATTCGGATTCAGAGCTAAACACAGTACCATCGAACAAACTCACAGATTGGTAAATGTGATAAGAGGGTCGTTTGAAGATAAAAAATACTGCTCCGCCCTTTTCATTGATGTGTCCCAAGCGTTTGACAAAGTTTGGCATGACGGTTTAATGCACAAAATAAAATCAACTCTGCCTGCTAACACCCATAAACTCATGGAAAGTTATTTATACGGTCGCAAATTTAAAATCAAAGAAGGTGATTTTTTAAGTACCGCTCAGCCAATTGAATCAGGTGTGCCACAGGGTAGCATACTGGGCCCTACTTTATATTTGATTTATGCCTCCGACATGCCGTCAGACCCCAAAATCCACACGTCAACTTTTGCAGACGATACAGCCTTTGTCAGCGTCCATAAGGACCACCAAGTTGCATCACGGAATTTGCAGAATTATGTTTATAAACTAGAGAATTGGCTAGAGCTTTGGAAAATCAGGGTAAATGAACAAAAATGTATTCATATCACTTTCACATTGCGAAAAGATACCTGCTCGTCCATCAGAATAAATAATCAAATTATTCCTCAACATAATGAAGTCAAATACCTCGGCATTCACCTCGACCGCCGTTTAACTTGGAAGTCTCATATTGAAGCGAAACTTACACAAATGAGATTAAAAGCAGTGCAACTTAATTGGTTAATCGGCAGAAACTCTACATTGAAATTGGATTGCAAACTTTTGTTGTACAATGCAATTCTAAAGCCAATCTGGTGTTATGGAATTCAATTATGGGGTACTGCCTCAGCATCAAACATTGAAAAAATTCAAAGGGGTCAAAATAAAATTCTACGTATAATTACTGCAGCACCATGGTATGTTAAAAATTCTCGAATCCACAAAGATCTAGGCGTGCCATTAGTAAAAGTCGAATTTACAAAATATGCGTCAAAGTATGTCAGCAAACTCGAACACCATCCAAACCCACTTGCACGAGACATCCTTAACTTTAGTGGCCACAATCGGTTGAGAAGGAGGGATACCCTTGCTTTAACTCAAGCGCAAAATAGATGACTGGATCAGCTGATGTGAAATTTTTTTAGTATCATAAAAATTTTTGTCTAGCACTGGCTGGGCTTATTATTTTCTTTTTAGTATTAAGATTTGAATACTTATTGTCATTTCAAATATGAAGATTCAATAAATAATTAACTGCAAAAAAAAAAAAAAAAAAAAAAAAAAAAAAAAAAAAAAAAAAAAATTTTTATTGTTTAAATAAAATCTTTATTATTTGTTACAAAATATTCCATTATACTTTAACGAAAATAAAGCAACATATATACAAATAGTTATGCAATTCTTTAAACATAATTTATTCCATGCAAAATTGTTTTTATTGCTATTGTCAATTTGTCGCATTCTTGAAAGCATTGACCTACATTTTCTGTTTTCCTAACCATTCAATTTCAAAAACCAAACAAAGTACTTAAACCAAAGAACCAAACAACAAGCAGTACAATTGTAACTTCAACAACAACAGCAGCAGCAATAGAAAAAGCATTAGCAATAGTTATGTACAATAACAACGACGAAAACATTTGCTAACTGTGGTTATTTGCTGTGATTATTGATAATTTGCAAATAGAGTTTTTACAAGTCTTTGACATATAAAATAAATTATTACTTATTATACAATTTTACCACAATTGCGGTTAACACGAGATTTTCTTAAGCCGCTAGATTAAGAGGCAAAGAATTGTAATTTTTTTTTCTAAAAAAAAAAATAAAACATAAAAAAATAAAAAAACAAATATATAAAGAAATAAATAAAACAAGAAAAGAGGTAATAAAATCTAAATGGATTATGAAAGATAAAGTATAAGAAAAAAATATTTGTCTATGCAATTGTTAAAAGAAACAAGTAGTCATTTTTAAGGGGATTATAAAAAGGGTCATATTATGATTTTTTTTTCTTAATAAATAACAAACAAAATCTTATTAATAGAAAAAATATTTATTTAAATAATAATAAAGTCATAATGACACTCTTTTTTTCAATTTGACAAACACACCTTAAAAATTGTGTATCTGCTTATTTTCATCATAAATATTTTAATCCCACTTGATCTATATTCATTCATACTCTTATATATAAACTGTTTTCAATTAAATTTATAACGAAATTGTCCAGTCACCGAATCTTAAAAAGTATAATGAAAATAAGTTTTTGTAGAATATAAGGAATAAGGGAAGGTAAGTATATATTTCTTTAGGGTATTAGTTCTAAAAGTAGATTGATTTTACAGAATAACATTTCATATATAAATTCAAATATTGTTGGGACTAAAAAAATAAATTGAAATAAACAATCAACACCAGCCTAGGGATTAGGAATTAGGTATTAGTTATATGAGATGAAGTTTCAGAAGTAAATATATTATGCTCTGAAGTGGTTTTCTTCAATTTTCTAAAAATGTAGTTTTTTCTCAAAAGGTAAGTATTGTTTAACTATTAGGGTATGTACAGAGTAGCAGCTTGTTGCCGAGCCGAGCTGGTTGACGGTTATTGCGAGAATGGTTCATGCGAGAAACAAGTTTGAGTGTTCATAGTGGATGCGAGAATCAGCGCTGATATTTTATTTATTATTTGTGTTTTGTGTACATATGTTTGCGTGATTTTGGGTTTTTGTTCATTGTTGTTTGTGAATTTGAAGTGAAAAGATATGGATTCGTTAAAATTTTACTTATTATTATTTATTTGAATTTTTATTTTTTTGTTTAATTTTTATTTTTTGTTTAATTTTTATTTTATTTTTAATTTTTATTACTTTTTTCATTTTTTGATTGCATGTTTTATTTACTTTTTCTTAAATTTTTGTTTTTTATGTTTTCCAAACAAGTTGAAATCATAACAACATAACATAAACAATGTTATCGGTGCTGAAAAACGCTTTGTAACTATTTCTCGCATTCAATCAGCTTTGCGCTCTGACCAGCTCGCGCTTGTTTGTACTAATTTGTATAGAACCAGTTTTCTTGCATTCTTGCGTCATCCAGCTCGGCTCGACAACAAGCTGCCACTCTGTACATATCCTTCCTTATATATCTCAAGAAATTTCTTTAGCATTTTTTTATATAATTTTAAACTAGTGTTGAAGTTGCCCAGAATTTTGTAGTAATGAAAATACCTGTCTCCAGTCATTTTGCAAAAAAAAAAAAAAAAAAAAAAACTCACGCAGGGAAGCAAATTTCTAAAACCTTCCACGAATTTTTTTTAGAAAAAGTGTTTCATTATTTATTTTTTTTTTTTTTTGTATTTATACAACACTCATGTATTAATAAACTTTAAATTTAAAGTTTGCGATGACTAACACACTGTTTTTAAAATAAAAAGTTTTACAACTTTTTCGTTTATTTTGTGATTTTTTTTTAATTTTGCATGAACTTTGAAAAAATTTCCGTGAGATAAAAATGGTGATCCCTGCGTGAATTTTTTTTAACGATCAGAAAAATTATCATATTTTTTATTCATAACTTTTAATGTTTTTTGATATTCGCAAAAAGTGTTAAAAAGTTATAGCCCTAGTATTCATGAGCTAACTAGTTGTTCATGCAATGGAAGCGTATTGTGCTGTGATTCCAAATTATACTTAAAGAGTACTGTCTTAGAACTGCTTATACACTGTTTTTTCATTACGATAATTAAACTTTTTTATTCTATTTTTTGTAAAGTTACAAGCAGTTTTTTTAAAGCATGTAACATTTTTTAAGAGTGTATTTTTTAAGAGTGTATTAAGAGTGAATTTAGGATATCGCTTTAATAACTTAAGAGAGGTATTAATATTATATTCGTGTTTCATAGCTATAATTACATTTTATGATAAACAAAGAAGAATACTAGAAAAACAAAAGCACTACTGTTATTTATTCTTAATTTCAACAACAATTTTCTATAAAATACAGCGTGTTTCGTACCTTAGTGATTTCGAAAAAGATCAAATTTCGGTATGTATATAAAGTGGCTTAAGTTTTCGACCAATTGCCAAAAAAAAAATAAACCGGTCACATGTTGTAGTGAAAAATATTATAGTGGCAAGCATTAAAGTGGCTGCTTGAAAAAAGCTTTTTGAATGGGACAATCGCATAATTGCAAACTGCGCTAGCAACACAGTGAAGAGTCTTGGTCAGATTATTAATGAATTTGTGGTAAATGTGTCCAAATCAACCGTAAGTAGACTGCTAAAAAATCCCAGACTATTACTCGGCAAAAGCTGTTGTCTGTGCTATTATATCGCTAAAAGAAAGCCAGTTTCCAGTTAATATGTAATTTCATTTTATTGTTGATATGCTATAAAAAGGTACAATTTTCAATGACTCTTACCCGCATTAATACCAGTAGCTCGCAAGTAACAACTTTCGACCTCACATAAATCCAAAGAAAAAAGCTAGAGTAGTGATATCACACAATCTAGGAGGACATATATATATTTACGAATGACTCAGCTATTATATAATTTTCGTACAAAATTTATTATTGGTAAATTATTTTGTTGAGCAGCAAATTTTGCGATCCAGATCTGGTTTTTCAATAATCAATTTTGTACTAAAATTAATAATTGCTGAATATTATTTAAAGGTAAATATTGTTTTTGTTATTAAATCACATTTAGAAAATATTTCATGCACCTGAAATCAAATATTAATAAGCCAATCTCAAATCATATATCTAAGCCATGTATTGTAATTGATAGATCTTTCAACTACAAATTAAAATTTGAAATAGGAGATGCTATGTTAGGTTATAAGGATGACATCGGGTTAATTAGAAGCCAGTGCGGTGAATTATGATTCCTTTTCTATTTTCTCATCTTCTTCTTTCCCAAAAATATTGTAAAATTTATTGTGTTTAATTAAAAACTGTATATTAAACTTGAAGTCAATATCTTATTTATTATAATTTCCAATATTTTGAATATTGTGAAGCATCTTTAGGGAAACACACTAACTTTTTTTGTTGCCATATTCTGTTACGTTACTCAACTTATTCCACCTTCACACCCAACTAGTCTCAGCGGTTGATTTGCTCTAGGGTATGTTCTCAACCCTAATTGGAACCGACGTCCGTACAGAATAAAAAAATACTTTAAATCATATAAATAAACAAAACAAACTAACAACAAACTAGCATCTTCAGGAAAACAAAATTTGTTAGATGCCACACAATGTTCGTAATATTGGAAATTATAATAAATAGAATATTGACCTCAAGCTTAATAACGATACAATTTTTAATTAAACACAATCAATTTTACAGAAACAAACAAATTTTGTTTCCGAGAAGGTTCTACACAATATACAAAATATTGTAAATTATAATAAATACAATATGACCGGCTTGACCGACCATACTTTCCTACTACTAAATTATTGAATAACATTTTATTACCAACAAAATATCAATCAATTAAACAACTAAATCTTAATTTCATAAAAAAAAACTCCACACAAGACAAGAACTAATAAATATTTCATTCATTCATGTACAAACATGTGCAAATAAACTATTAACAGATGAATGAATTAAATACGAAAACAAAAACAGAACTAAGAAACACAAAACGCTAATCAATAACATGCTTGTTAATCCAATAATCAAAACATACATCAAAAACTAAAAATAAAATTATAAAAAATAATAAAAAAAAACTACACACATTGTTAAATATAAATCAAATCACAAATAGTTAAGGTGAAAAGTAGTTGTCAAGTAATTGACATTAGATGTCGCTAGTTGTTTATGAAAAAAATATAAAGAAATAAAAACAAATAATAACAAAAAGGTTAAGAAATCCACAAACAAACAGTATTATTAATAAGAAACATACTATTGGAAGTATTTGCTACAACGACAAGAAAACTGAAAGACATTTTTTTTTTTTTTTAATTAAGATTAATTGAAAGCGATTGTATGACAACAAAATAAAAATGTTACCATATAAAAATGTTTATTGAAAGAAGTTTATGCCGAAAAAATCAAGTTTTTTTCTAATAAAAGCAATAGGAAACAGGCTACAAAAAAATTCAGCCTAAATCGAGTTGTTGGTTACAATACATACATATCTTTACATGTATGTGTTTGTAAATGTACGAACTAAAAACACAACTTCACTAAACAAACAAACTATAACAAATGTCAAAGTCAAAATGTCAAATCTTGAAATTGTCAAATTGATTTGAATTTTTTTTGTTCTGTTTTTTTAGTTAGTTTTGTGTGTGTTTCTCTTTTGTTGTTGTTTTTTGTTTTACTAGTGTTATATTATTGGTTAACAACAATGTTGGCAGTTTTGTTTAATGATTTTATTTGATTGGCTGACTATAGGTATGTTTCAATTGCTGAATGCTTGGCTGTTTGTTTGGTTGGTCGATCCGTCAAATGGTCGTTGTCTTATTTAGAATGTGTTATGGTGGTATTTTTTGTAATTCTTACGCACACACATCGTTTGTAGATCGTTCTTTTTTTCTCTTTCTGTGCTTTGTGTTTAAAGAGCTTAATTTAAGCCAATTAAGCTGCCAAAAGTCAAATTTGCATAAAATTCGTTTAAAGTATACGTATGATGGTCTTAAGAAAGGCCTACAATAAAAAAAAAAGCACACACAAATTGTAACTACACACTCACGCAGTAATAGTGTAGAGAAATAAAAAAAAAAAACACTTATATGTGATAACTTTCAAAATTGTATGAACGTAAAAGCTGCGTACTTTAATATTTAAAAATTGCCATAATTTCTTAGTGAATATGAAAGTTAAGATCTTGATTAAATACCCTACACTAGATTTTTTAATAAATTTAAATAAATCATTTATGATTTCCATATGTGCTGGCACACAATTCCGGTTTTTGGAATAATGAACTCTTTGTTTTCACGGTTGAGTACAAAATTGCTACTGAAAGATTTGAAAAATATTCTCTCATTAACTTTTAACTTTTTTTATTACTGAACGCTGGGCAAATCGAGGTACATTTTTAATATTCATATACATCGAACTTATACAGACAGTCTTGCTGTGATTAGGGCCCTTCCTAAGTCGGAAGGAATACGCACATAGTTTTAACTTCTAGCTTTACTAACGCCATTACATCAGGTGTCGAGGGCAATCTATAAAACGAAATCGGTTACGAGTGTATTAGAAAAACTATGAACAATATTAAAATACATATTCTTTTGGTAGGATCGACAGATGGTATCAAGTAGTGGGTATTTGATAGGTGAAAACAGAGCCAATTACCCCTAATAATAAGTATATACTTATGCTTGAGCTGTAAGTTATGAAAAAAATGATAGAAACCCAAATGTAATTGTAGTATGCCTGTACAATATTCATACAAAATCTGTTTTTTAAAACAACAAAAAACAACGAATTTATATGAAAATATTTCAAGTACTTAATGTATTAAAAATAGTAAGGTTTCACAATTAGAAATGAAAAATTATAGACGCGTGCATTACGCAAAAGCTTCTCAACAATTGCTCTTCGATTTTCAAAAGCCCAAATGCTGCAATTTTGCTTGCTCACATACATATACAGACAATTAAAACGGATATGAATGGATATACAACAATTTTTCATAAAAACCAGCGGATTGTTCTTGAATGAATTCAAAGATTCTATCGCCGACTTCAATTTAAGCACCAGTTACACTTTGTTAGGCTTTGTTTTAAGACCGTCGGGAAATTAAAAACTTCGAATTTTCTTTAATACTGCGGCTCACGGCTGCGATATTTTCAGTTAAACGATTTGCATCTGTGTTGGCAGACTATGTAGTGAACCAGTCGACTTAAATTTATCAAGGAATTTTACGAAATGTAACTTTTACAGATCCACAATTTTCATAGTGAATTTTAAATATTTTAATAAGATTTACAAGAGAAATTGCATTAATTGTAATAATTTTCAAAGATTATAGTAATATATATTAATATATAAACATGTAAAATATCAAAACTTTCATGTTATTCTAAAATGTGCCTGTTGAAAAACAAAGTTATTGTCAAAAAACATATTATAACAACGCAGACCTAAATATGTCGGATCTGAATATGGTCTCAAAGATGTGTCTTTATATGATCCGGCAAGTTGTGTCAGGTTTATTCGATGACTTCATAAGACAAGACCGTGACAATTAACATATTGACCATGACCTTCAATTGAATTAAAGATCGACTCATTTAACTAAAACTAAATAAAACATAGTCAATGTTTAATTATATTTAAGTCTATTTAATAAGTACTTAAAAATATACAACGCTTTAAACAGATTTTTAAAAATGTTCGAAAAATTTAAATCAAGAATTTTTCAAATTTAAAAAAATACCAAGACCAAACAAAAAAAAATATGTAAATATAACTTGTAAAATAGTAAATATAATTCACAAAAAAAAACTATGAGTTTAACAAACTATACAGATCTTTAGCAGTCTAACACTACCTCTCCTAACTTTTCACTCAACTTGCTTGTCAGGAATTTTCTTAGTTGTCGATAAATTTACCACTTACGTCAATCTACTTTAGGTGATGTCTGATTTATTTTTTTCCCCTCTTTTTGTTGCATTTTTATTTCTTTAAAATATATATATTTTTATATCAGGAACCAAAAAAAAAAATATATAAAAAAAATTTATAATTTATAACTTTTGACACGCCTACTGTGCTCTAAACTTAACAAAATGTTTGTTGTGTAAAACAACAACAGCAGTAGCCGCACCAGCAACTTGAAAACAAAAACAAACTGCTTTAGTTAGTTGTTGTAGTAGTTATTGCTGTTACTGTTGGCCTAAAGCTGCATATATGCAAATACAAACTATTATAGTTGTGTGTATGTTTGAGTCTAAAAAGCAACAAAAAAGGATGCAGCCATAGCATATTATATCTACACGGCATGAACCATTTATACTTATGAAAGAAAAAAAACTAACAACAACAACAGCGACAGCCAACTAAATATTAAACAACAAGTTGCAAATGTTTAGAGTAGCAAATGCTCTGTTTATACCCTACACTACAATAGTGGGACTTGTGCCGATGTTTGTAACGCCCATAAATATTGGTCCAACACCCACCTTAAAGTATACCGATCGACTCAGAATCACTTCCTGAGTCGATTTAAAGATGTCCGTCAGTCCGTCCATCTGGCTGGCTGTCCATGAAAAGCTTGTGCGCAGAGTACAGGTCGCAATTTTGAAGATATTTCGACAACATTTGGTAAATTATATTTTTTCGGTCCATGGATGGATGGGCACATCTACAAATTTTTTGCAGATTGCTCCATAATTACTCGTAGCTCCCATATGGCCTACTTCCGAAAATCACTTTAAAGAGCATAACTCTGTCAAAAATGTTGGCATTCAAACAAAATTTGACACAAATAAGTTTTACGATGATCTGTCCTTAATTATTCGTAGCTCCCATATGGCCCACTTCCGAAAATCACTTTAAAGAGCACAAATAATTTTCATATATATTGAAATTATGACACCTAATTTTATAATGGTCGGTCCATAATTAGTCCAAACTCCCATATAAGACCCTCTCCGTAATTCACTTTAACCCTTATAAATCTTTTAAAAGTATTTATATTCACGAAAGTCACGGCACTAATTTTTGGATGATCGGTCCTTAATAGGGGTATCTCCCATATAGCGCCCATTTCTTAACTGTTTTATATATATACTGGGTGTAGGGTAATATATGGTCGGGCTTGACAGACTATACTTTCTTACTTGTTTTTATTTCTTTTCATTTTTTCTTAATTTTTTGCATAATTTTTCGCTTAAGGCTAATAAATGCGTTGCAATGTTAACAATAACAATAACAACAACTACACACAAACACTGGAAACTGGCAGAAGCAACTAAAGCAACAGAAAGCATAACCTTTGTTAACAAAAATCTATAGTACGTACGTATGTATGCATGTACGTTTAACAGTATCAGCAGCAAAATGAAAACATAATAATGTTGCTGTGTTATTTTTATGTTTATAGTTTTTTTTTTGACTCAACTTTTTGTGCAGTTGTTATTTTTTTAGGTTTTAGATCAAAGATCTTTTTGATCGATTTTTATTGATATGCAAAATAAGAGCATTACTTTGAATAAAAAGTAATATTTATATATATTATTTTAGAGATTGTTTTTTGTTGCCGTACATTATATGTGTAATTATTTATACAAATTGTTGCACATAGAGGCACTTTTTATACTACATAATGTCTATAGCGTATAAACAAAAGACTCAAGCAACAAACTTTACTAGGAACTCTGGTAGTTTTTATAATTTTCAATTTGAACAAAATGAAATCTATTATTTGATATATGAATTTAAAAACTAAGAAATTGTTGGCATATTTTATAAAATAAAATTTATGGTAGCACAATTTTGTGTATGTTGGGTAAATTTTTTATTCAATCATGCTACATTTACTTGTGTGATAAAAAATCGGTAATTTTTTAACACATAACAGTTTCATTGTAGTATTCAAAAATTTTGCATTTGACCAGTTATAACCAAACGATTTCAGCAAAATATTTAGCATGTATTTGCTATGACTGGAATAATAATATTCTAATTTTTTTATTGGGTGTATAAATTAAAAATGACACGTATTCACAACAAATGACGTACATTTTGAACGCAGTTTTTGTCTTTAGTAACTCATATTCCAATTTGAGGGGTGCATATTATTTATTCTGATTTGGTTATTGAACATTACACTTTAAAGAACAAAGTTTATTTTTGCTTTAAAAATATCGAATTTTGTGCAAATCAAATTTTAATTTGAGAAGTAAGCTCATGGTGAATGCATTTCATCGGTTGATAGGGAAGGCAAAGATCGTGCAGGCCAGCCAAAAAAAGTTTGATGATTGCTGTCAAACTCAATAATTTAACAAAAGCTTGCAAAATCATTGGAAGCTACTCAAACATCATCTAAATGTAGAAAAAGCGGGAGACCTTAAAAGACGATTTCGCATGTCCGCACTAAACACTTTAAATAGAAATCTCTTTTGCATCGACTCATTACTTGCGATGAAAAATAGTTAACTCGAAAAGTAAGAGATCGTATGTCATGCCCGGCTAACCATCTAAAAAGTTTATGTTTATTATAAGATGTTGAAATCTGAACAGACCATCACAAAGAGCATACACCAAATGCAACTGATTCGCCTATAATGAGCATAGACCAAAAAAAGCATTGGACATAAAAAACCCCATAATAGTTGAATTAATCGACATAATATAAAGAAAGGGTAGGTAATTATTTATTATAATCTTTTTATTTATTTTATTTTATTTTATTTATTATTATTTTATTCTTTAAAATATTGGTCGATATCAATATACAGCATGTTTATCAGCATAAACAATTTTATCAATAGTTGTATGTCAAAACTTATTTAGCATTTGTAGAAGTTTTATTTTATAAATATTATTGAGAACGCCCTGTTATAAACATATATCTGAGCAATATGGCAGAATTACGTTTTAATGACTTTGGCTGAATATTCTAGACACGAACATTCTAGACTTGCAGTCATAAACATTCTAGTATCTTAGCTCCGAACATTCCAGAAATTATGATAGCTGTATAAATACACTAACTAACTAAGTGGATCAGTTTATTGTGAGTCATTGTGGTTTAAACATCAAAGTGTTGTAAAACTTTAATAAGTGTATAAAAATTTGAATAAATAAAGATTCGTTATATTTTCTTCAAACTACTTGACGCTTTTATTTTGCAATTTTTAAGAATCCGGTTTATTTAAAGGAAATAACTACCATTTTTAAAAGGTATAAACAATACTGTTAAAAATCAAACATTAATATACACAGTATTGTTTACCTATGAATATTATTAAAAAATTATTAAATTAAAATTAAACTTCTCTGAATTTATTTTGCTTTCAAATAACTTTTGGGAAAACATTTGGAAAAAAATCAAAGAATAACAGTGGTTGTTATTTAAGTTCAATAAAAAAACATTTTAAAAAGTCCTTAAAATTCTAATCAAATTGAAATCATTTAGTGATAACATATTATTTTGCCTACTTAAGAAATCAATATAACAAATAACAAACTATACATTTTGGACACAGTATACATTTTGGATGACACACTTGGATTTGCATATCCTAACTAGTAAATCTCTTTTAATTTATTTACAATCTTCAATGCTCTATAGACTCTTCAAATGGTTACTTTTAAATATAGTCCAATATTTTTAAGCCTCGGTATCATGTGAATATCAAACAGACATTTAGATCTACATATATAAAAAAAAAAAAAAAGATTCCGTCCCTAAACTTTTATTTGGCTTCTTTTTTATTATAAAAACAAATTTATATAATTCATTAATAAGCTGTGAACTCGAGTATTAGTCCAAGTGATATGGTGTGGCCAGCAAAATTTTAAATAATAATCAATGATCTTGTAATATTTTTCTTCATAATATAACCGCAGTCGAAATTATCAATTAACGAACTAGAATCGAACTATTTATCTTGTCTGATTGCAGTTTTTATTATTGCTTTAGCTATTACACTATAGTTCCTCGTTTTAGAGAGGATTATATCATGGTATTACATTCATCTCCACTAACAGGTATTTAATTGAGCGAAAACTGTAGCATTTATAAGCGCTTAAAAAAGTATTTATCTCGATGGATGGATTATTCTCATTTTTCTATAAATTGAGGAACATGGCTCCAGTAATACCCCTGACAGACATAGGATTTCTATATCATAATACAAATGCTATGGTTTTTGACAAGTATTTGCCTTGACAGACATGTAGTATATATACTAGTATTTTTGTTTTTACTTTCCCAATAAACATATTGGCAAGCGTTTTGTAAATTAAGATTGCAGCAAGCTTGCATAAATAAGAGTTTTGCGAATGTCGTTGACAATTTGCTTGCAAATGCAAGTGTGTTGTGTTAATAAATAGTGTTAGTAGTGTTAAATTCTTGTTAAATTAAGTTTGATACTTTTAATTATCATTTTCTATTAAAAAATGTAATTATCTACTTATTTAATGTCTGTAGCAGAAAGGAAGAAAAGTGTTATGCGCAGAAGCACTAACATTTTGAGCATATATGAAACAGTGCGGCTGTAAGTTCTGTACTGGAAAATATAGATAAATTTTCCGTGCTTACATTTGAACGCTTACAAAACGCTTATTTTTAATGCTGGCTGGGTTTTGATCAAAAAAAAAAATGAAAAGAAATTAAATAAAATATAACTGTCATTAAAAGAACTGACAATCGATTTTGTGAGAGGGTTTCCCCAATGTTTATTGCACACAGCTACAGACAACATACTACATTTATACCACGATTATTTTCGTAGTATTGAAACCAGATATAAACCAGCTTGTTTTATGGTTTAATTGTAGTACAATTTAACACACATGTAGTATAGTATACTAATATGGTATGTAAATCCTATGTCTGTCTAGGGAATAACAAATACAAAATCCCTATCGTTAATCCAATTTTAAACAACCTGAATAACACATAGCATTATTTTCGCCAACAAATAATATAATAAAATTAATAAATTTGGCAAAAATAAATGGTTTGGCTAGATACCTGTAGCTATTGTCTGGAGAGAACTTCTTTCGTCACCTCCTCAACTCTGACTTTGGATATTTATAAAAAATAATGCCTCTTATTGAACGACATCAGAAGTATTCAGAGCAGTTTAATCGAAATGTGTTAATGCGTGACTTAAAACCAAAAATAACATTCGTTAAATACGTAATGGTGTTTAGTTTCTTCTCTTATTATTTTTTCTTTATTATTATTAAACGAGTGTCAATTTGGGGTTCAAAAGTATTCAATTCCTCATTTTATTAAATAAATATTAACACCTTTCTGTGGGTAGGTTACATGTGGACCATGCTTTAGGAAATCATATTTTTTACTATTGAAAATGTTATTGGAGATTTCTACTGAAAGTTTACACATATACTGGGCTATTGGTAAAAGAAGAAGTGTGTCATTTCATACATATGGGCTAAAATTGTAAAAATTTTGATAAAAATCAATCGTTTTCAAATACTGCTATAATTTTGGTTCGATTTTAAGTATAATTTTTAACTAGTAGGTTACTATTTTCTTTCAAAATACAGCCCAAATAACAAATATTAAATAATTTGTAATAATTTATTCTACAAATATTTAAAAAAATATATATGGAAAAGTCTCCAATTCAAAATCTTTAATAATACACAAATGAAAATAATAAATTCATCACAACCTTTTTGATTTCAAAATAGATTTTCATTACCTAACTATTTGTCTTTGCATCTTTTCAACATTTAAATTCATATATCCTGTGTTTGAAATTATAAAATACACTTTGGCAAAACATCATTTCTTTTAGAGCACATAAATCTTCTAGAAATATAAATGTGGACACTATATTCACAATTCAAGGATTTTAAATTCATTCTAGATAACATATGATAGCACACATTTTTATATTGTGTTTCATATAACTCTAGTGTCATAGCAAATATTTTACTCTGGTTAAATGACACAAATTTTGATAATGAAATATAATGTGTTTATACTTTCTTAATTATTTTAATGTTCAATATTTACCTCTGGATTTAAAGTTTAACACAATGCAATAAAAATTACCTGCAAATAAAAAAAAATATTATTAATATTACATATATACAAAATATATAGAATATATAAAGCACACAGCATTAAAACTACATAAAACAAAAGACTTAAGACACATATGTATATTATATTGACAATTATTTTTTTTTTCTAATTTTTGCCAGAAAAGAAAACGCCATAAAAGGCTTAGAATGAAACCAAACTCTTTTACATTCTCTATTAAGTCCAAGACCCCAATACACTTAAAGAAATAAATTTGATATGTATGTGATTTCTCAATCAATGATATTTATGCAAATATGCATGTTACAAAGTAAAATGTGTGTCTACTTGTTAAACCGGCATTTAAACTTAAATAAATAAATACACATAAAGTTAAGGTACAAGTTCAAGTCGGACTTTTACCTGGCTTACCACATAAAAACCATTAACTACAAACATTTTATTTCAAAGCAACACGTTGTTACATTTTCCTCTCTTGGCTTAGCCATGCGTAGTTATAAATAAATAAACGAAACAAACAAAACCAACAAAAAAGAGTTAAAACTTTAGCTAAAGTAGTAGCCATAAATTGATTTATTATATCAATAAATGGTAATTGAAAAACTCTGTTTAATTAATCATTTAAGAGGCAACAGTGAACACCACCAACCACCACAAAAACAAAACTAAGTGGCTTAATTTGCAAAAGAAAAATTATTTGAGCTCGCTGCAGCAAACCCAGCCAGCAAAAAAAAAAGGAAGGAAAACGACAGGTTAAAGTAAACATTACACCAAAAGACAAATGATATGGAGCAATAATAAACCATTAGGGATTGCCAAGAAAAGAAAAAAGCACTAAATAAACAAATGAAGAGAATAATGTTGGCAGAAATATGTTTGTTTAGAAACAAACAAACAAACGTGCAAACAACACAACGTAAGAAAAACATCATTATATAAAGGAAACTATTTATAATGATTGTTTTTCAAACCGGATAAATTTTGTGGGATTGGTTTTTGCACATTTTTCAAATTTAAGGTCTAATTAAGCCATAAAATAAATGTCGAAACTTTGTAGCTAAACTGAATATTAAACCATTAAGGGACATGGGGTAAATCGTTTTGTTATACAGAGATTTTTACAATGAGACTGATATTTTAAAAGTCAGATATGGTTCCATAAAATCTAAATGCATAAATATTTTAGCATATATGTAACAACAAAAGCGATTAAATATTTTTAAAGCTTAAATTGATATTACATTTTTTATATTCAAGAAAAGCTAAAAGAAGAAACAAAATCGTATTTCCTCTTGTAAAAATTCATGTTATTGTTTTGATGAATCCCCTGAAAATGTTGACAATATATAAATGTTCCGTAGCATTCCTAGGAGAGTTTTATATATTTTTACCTGATTTGTTTGATATCAATCCACTGTAGCTTTTGAAAAGTTACAGGGATCACTTTCGAAGAGTATCGACTTCCAATAATATACAGCAAACGTTTTAGAAGACATTATTTTATATAAACATACGAAGTCGTAGTTGCTGAGGTGGCAAAATTAGTGCTCGGACGACAACTAAAACATATTGCATTTTTTTGCATATTTTGCGTTGGCATTTCTTCGTTTCGTTGTAATATAAAATTTTGGTCGCAGCTAGTTAGTTATTAAGAGGTTTCATCTCTTCTTTAACACAGAGCTGTTTGGATAAACTGTGATTCGTTCCCTATGAAATTATAAAATAAATATAAATCTTTCAATTGTCCTCCCAGCCCTTACAGGTTTAATTTATTCAGTTTCACCTTAAATTAATGCCTAAAACATCAACAATTTTTCATGAAACACTTATTTTATTTTTGTTTTGTTGTTTGCGTTTTAAATACGAAATGTGCGTGTTTAGTCAATGATCATATTGTAATTAATGTACAAAAACACACAAACTTTAAACAAGTTTAAACAGAAAACTAGCAGTGGCAACAGCAACAATACACATCCTTTAAAGGCCACAAATAACAAAAATACAAACACCTTTATTGCCACTAATGTGACAATTTGTTGTTGTTTTGTTGCAAGACATTTCTTAGAAATATAAAAATTGTATTAGGAAGTATTTAACATGTTTTTAATTTATAAAACTAAGCATATGAAGCTGACAACAAAATAATAAAAAATATAGTTGTGTTTATTTTTTGTATTTTTTCATTATATATTTCAAAGGAGACTTTCTAAATTGATTTAAATTTATTTAAGTTTAACACTAAACACTCTTAGCCAAAGCCAGACAAATGTTGAGACACATTGAACAATTTATTGCTCTCCTTTTGCAAGTGCTGGCAGGAAAATAAAAACTAAACAACATGGATTTGTTAAAGTTGTCGTTGAGTATGTATTAAAAAAGATTTGCTTACTTTAACTGTAGTGAAATAACACAACAACTGCGTTAATGACCAAACTAATGCGTTGTTTTGCCTAGAGCGAGTGAGGGCCAATTGAAAGAACATGACGAATTAGGTATGCCCTAAATAGAAAACATTTTATGCAGACACCAAGTGGTGAAAAGGCAACTAAATAGCAATGAACTAGAAACATTTAAGATCAGAAAAGCTATAGCTGTAAAAACTCTCTTCAGTTCAGCAATAATAGTAATAATAACATTTGAACCTATTAAAACCACAACATTTCCCTGCGATTGCCTGCTCAACCACACCTGCTTTATTTCAATGTAGCGAACCTTAATGTTGCATGCATTATTTGTGCATAGCAAGTGCTTAAAATGTTGTTTTTTTCCTATAAATGTACATGTAAAGCTCTTAATACTTGTTAGTTTATTTTATTGTATATTTCTCACTTGAACATTATTATTTAAACTTTATTATTTCGTTGCTTCCTTCTCTCAAAATTTATATTATAAATAATTAAAGGAAAGAAACAAACAAACCAAGATAGCAACCACCAACCAAGGAACAACAAAGTAGTTTTGTTTTAAGAAAATTATGTAAATTCATGCAATTCATAAGATTAATGATAATTTATTATTGCTGTTGTTGTTGTTAGTTTTGTTTTTAATTTTGTAGCTATAAGTTGCACTATTTCAGCTCTTGTTAACTTTAGGTTAAGCTTAGTAATTTATATAAATTTGTTGTTGCTTTGCATACAGTGCTGTGTCTCTCTGGCATTTTCTATTTAATGCGAAAATTAAGTTGTAAAAGCAAATAATAAAATAAAAAAATAAATTTAAAAAAAATACAAACACTAAAACTATGTTTTGTTAAGTAATTTATGTAAATCCTTTAGTTGTTTTCGCAGTGCAAGAGAAAATGTTGTGATTTGTAATGCTAGTGGAAGAATACATGCTTGCATAACAATGGACAACAATTAAATGGAAAAATGTTTGAGAAATAAGATGAATATAAAACAAAATAATTAATAGCAAAGTGTTTTTTTATTTCTTTTTGATTAAATTGGCATGGAAGACTATTGAAATAATACATAAAATAAACTGTTTGTCGAAATGTTTAAACTAATATAAATAAACTTTATCGATTTTTATACCACATAACAAATGGGTAGTAGATTTTCTGCAGAGCCCAGCAGCAAAATTATCACTTTAAATTCTGTCATGATATTTCTTTATTCTAAAAAACTTTTATAAAAATCTATATTTAAAGAAAAATATGTGCTTTTTCAGAGGTTTTTCTGAATAATCTCTGAAATTTATTTCATACTATTCTATAAGCCAGTAAACCCCTTGAATATTATACCAAACATGTGGGATTTTATTAGACCAATATGAGGAAAGGACTTCAATTTGCACTTAATTTGTAATAACGCAAAACTGTTATCTCTTTACTATGAGTATTGTAAACAAGTTTTAAGCGATTGCTTCTTGGAAGTCTATTTTACATCAATCTTTCACACATATTCAAAAAGTTATGAATTTAAAATTCCAATCAGTCCATTCAAATGCTAGCAAACTTCTAAGATCTTAGCATGGCGTTAATTTAAAAAAAAACTAAAAACTAAAAACCTGTCCACATGCTGTTACTTTTTATCTTAAACGGTAAAGATAATTCGGTTAAGATTATCAAGAGACTCTAGTTTTTGACTTAGTTCGATGCGCAAAGATGTAGGATATAATTTTAATGCAAAATTCATTACAATTTACAGTGAAGGATTCCCTACTAGTAGAGCGAAGTCTACTGATTTATTTTCTTTCGACTGGTCTTCCTGGTAATCGAACATAAACTAGTTTATCACTCGAATTTATCCACTGCAGCACACATGCCGGATGGGATGGTTATTTTACCGACAATTTCAACAAACAATTTTAAAGCTTATCAATGGATAATTAAAATTTATAAAAAATCGTACACAAATTTAAAATTCGACACTTACGGGTTCAATGATTGCAAAAAAAATTGGCAAAAAGTATTGTAAATTGTGTTATAAAATGTGCAAGCAAACCTAAAGTGATTATTACATTAAAATTAACTCAAGCCAAATAAAATTTCTCTAATAATAAATATTAAAAGTTCAACAATTTTTCTTAAAGAAAAAACAACCAAAAATCTAAACAATTAGCAAGCATAAAAGTCACTGCACAAAAGGTTGGCATTCCATCACCGGTGTTTCGTAGTTGTAAAACAGAATCTACCATAAAGGAGAAATGACAACAATAACATACATTGCTGATATGATCAACCAACGGTAGACGCAGCAATAAAACTAACAACAAATTTGTAATAATACAAATAATACAAATTTGTAATAATAATAAGAACAATACACACACATTGTAAACATATGTAAATTTCGTTCCAACTCATAACATGTAAAAAAGAAATACGATTTCTATTTTTCAATTATTTTGATTTAAATAGATGATGTTTACAAGTAGATCTTAGACAATAATCGTTTCTGATGATGCCCTTGGTAGGGTAAAAAATGCATCCCAATTTACTTTGCAATGATATTCTTTGAATTATTAGCCAACTAAAATGTCTCTTATAAAGCACAGATTGATATAATAAAAAGAAAGCAAAAATGTTATTAAAAGATACCAAGAATCTATGAAATTGTTTGGTAAGCAATATTCAGCTGTTATCTGAGAAACACCTCTTTTGTCATCTCTTTAACTATGATTTATACTATATAAAAGAATTTCTGCAGAAATATTTGCTGCCTTTTATTAGACGTCACCACTCTTCATTAAAGTTTGGACCCGATTTAGTCCTCTGTCATTATTCCAATCGATTGGTATCAAAGAAATCAATTGGACGTATTATAAAAATACACGAACCACCACCACTGTGTGTTACTGTAGTTCTAAACAAAGACAATTTTAATAATTTAGAATAAGCATGTGGATGGGAATAATACGCAATAGTTGCATAGATACTGAATTTTCATAAGAATAAATAAATTTTATTTAATTATTTTAGTTTTTCTTAAATATTAATAGTTATTTAATTTAATATTAAATAATTAATTATTATAATAAAGGTATTTGCATCGATAGAGGACCAAAACATAGATTTTGTATTATTAACTGATCATTTTGATTATAAATTTCTAAAGCAACTCCACCAACCAATAATTTTCTAAAGGACGACAAAGCTAGTTAGACGACACCTTCTCTATAAACTACAATTTCAGAATAAATTGTCTACAAAAACTAAAAATCACACTACAAATCACTTTCTGGTTCTACGAAAACTGAAATATCGAATGAACAAAAAAACTACAAGCGTTTTGCCGCTTTGTCTCGAATATTACATTTCATCTTGTAAGTACAACGTTTGTTAAAAGAGAAAATTTAATAAAGTTCAAATAAAAAATCAAGACAATATTAATTTGAATTAAGTTTTCTTAAGAATTTTTTTTAATAAATGTCAATAATTTTTCTTAAAAATATTTAACTTATTTTCCTTCAAACAGAACTACCATAACTTTTCCTTGACAAATTTGTAACTATTTCATACACTAGGATAACCAAATTATTCGGTTTTTTTTTGGAATAAAAAAAGTACTTAATCGAATTATTCGAATAACTTCACAAAATTTTAAATAAAGAGAAAGTAGCCACCTTTAGTAATAAAACTTATATAAATTTTAATGTGTTCGTTATCTATTTCCACGTTATCATCATCGTCATCATGTCACGTTATCATGTCATCTTAAATAACAGTTTTATACACATATTCAGCACCTCATTCAGCACCACCTTAGGTTAAGTTGTATTCATTTTTATTCCACTTCTATTATTTATTGTGGTTTTAAGTGTATTATATTTGTATTTATATATTTTAGTAATATCCTGGTGTTTCCAAAAGCTTCTTAATATATAAGTACTTTGCGTGCATTCTCTTCAATTGTACACTCTTTAAATCTATCAATACCGTAGTTAATATAATATTTCGCCAAAATGTGGACTCTAAAATATCTGTTTCGTAATACATACATTTCGATCTCGTTAAGTATTTTTTACTAAATATCAGATTTCTTTTAAGAATTATAACTTGTTGCACTAACATTCATATATTTGTATAAGGAGCTATCAGAACCACTCATCAACAAATTTATTTGTTTTAGTCGTATTCGATTATTATCCATAAAATTAATCGAATTGTTCGTTATTCGAAAATAATCATTATAAAACTCTTCGAATAATTATTCGTAAGAAATAGTCCGATTATTCGAATGGATAGCCAGCCTATCATACACCAATATTATCAATGATTTATTTTTAATAATAGTTATAATAACTAAATAAAATAACCTTTTATTACTTACTATAGAACACAAATAATTTAAAACTCCACCTTTAAAAATATTTTTGGCAAACACAAAAAAGACACTAAACTGTAAACACTAACATAACATGCAAGTTTAAGTTAACTCACAGTAAAAAAAAAAATCATTTGAAAAGATCTTACTTTTTGCGCAAATGATAAATATGAAAAACTAACTTAAGCAACAGTATAATATCTATAAGCAAAGTTAACAAATATTTTTCACTATTTCACTATTATTTGGCAAAATAAATGTATGTATGAATATGACTGAATAAACAAAACCAATAAACGGTATTGTATTGTATGAGTGAAAGAAGAGAAATATTGCCGGTTTTGCTTCTGACTCTTTTTTTATATTTATCAATGTGTTCAAATAATACATTTAATTTATTTAGTTTTTCTAGAAATCTTTTCTTACTTGATCATAATGACAACTGTTTTGAAGCTGGCATGAGGATGAAAAAGAAAAAATGTTTATGATCATAAGAGCTTTAGCAACCGCACATGTGTAGCTACGTATATTGTTAAGAGTTTTCATGATTTAAATGGTTGGTGGGGGTATAGTATTTAAGTTTACATAAATAACTACAGCAACAATAAAAAAACAAACTTATATTGTATTTGTTTTTTATGCATAAAAAAACCTTAAATAAAATTTTACTGTTATTTTATAGCTTTCGCAGCCTTAAGGCTGTAAGCAGCTATGAAAAATTATGGCAATAAGGAAAAATTCCTCTTTTTTCTAGAATTAATAACAATAATATATTTTCCGGTCAGTGAATTTAACACAAAAAAAGAGTTCTGATTCATTAAAGAGTGGGATTTTGCAAATAAATTTGCATTAAAATTAAAAATGCGAAAAAAATTAAAAAGTGATTAATTGCTAAATATTTTAACATACAAGTCATTAAGGCAACAACTTCCTTTTAGCTTTTGTAGAGAAAAAACCTAAAAATTTTAAACTTCACTTTCATTATTATTATGAAAACGGAAACTGTATATACTTATTTTTGTTTTTTTTTTTTTGTACAAATTTATTTTCAAAGCAAACATAAAATCATTATAATAGAAACAATTAAGGTGTGTTTGCCATACTAATGTCAAAGATTTAAATATAATTTTTCAAAACAACAGCATACTTTCAAAAATTTTAACTTAAAGAAAGAAAAAACTCATCACCATTGTTCAGAAATCATAAACTAATACTTGCAACTTACTGAGGCATTACTTGAAGGTGTATGTAAACTTATTGGATTTTTTATGAATATTGTTATTAGTTTGTTTTATAGTAGGCGTTTTCATTAGCTTAAATATGTCATATTTGCAATATGACAAGTTATGCAAATTTCTATTATTGCTAACTTATAGTTGTTTCCTTTTGAAAATATCGCAAATGCATTATTTTTATTATTTATTATAATAACATAATTAACAACACTATATTGGTCTTTTAATTTATTGAATATCTTTACCTTAAATGTAATAAATCTTATTATAAATATTGAGTGCTTTTTTCAGCAACTGGCGCCTACTTATGTAAAATAAAATACATACAGCTTGTGAACAATTATGGCACTGTTTAAAAATGTCAGTTTTAAGTTGAGATAAAATATTATTAACTTTTTTTATTAATTATTAAAAAAATAAAGCAAATATAATTACATGTCAATTAATACACCCATTTATTTACTGGCAGTTTTAAAACAAAAGACTTAAGCAACAGACGTATACACAAGTAAATATTTTTTTTCTAGAATTTATTTTTTTTAAATTTTCTTTTATAAATTCTTTTAATTACTGTCAGTTTTGAAATAAAAAACTTAAGCAACAAATTTATACCTGAAAACAAATAAATATGTTTCTAGAATTTACCTATATTATTTAAATTCAAAATCATTTCAATCATTTAGCTCGTAACTATTATTGTAATCAGTACTTTCTTCCACATAAATTTTAACATTATTATATTGATATAGATAGCTCTTTTATTATTATGTCCATTTGATATTGTTTGGTTCGGCAAATCTTTTAACTACAAGTATTAAGAAGTTTAACTTTGATTAATTAACGCACACATTTTAAACTCCGGACACTCCCTTTATATGTTCTTGAAATTAACACAATCTAAGCCAAACAACGTTTGAAATTTGCGTTAAAAGTTTAATTAAAAAAAACATATTTTAAAATATATTTCAATAAATGATTAAGTTGATTTGTTAAAACGAAATTTATTTAAATTACCAGTAAATATAGTACAACCACATGAATTGTATAGAAGTTAAAAATGGTATCCAAATTAAACTGATATCTTTAAAAATGTTCAATAACATACAATATTATACATAATAATAATGTTAAAGTACTCATTATGGAATGTGCTGAGTAGAACATTTGTTTAGTTCCGAAGGCAGATAAGTTCGAATATCTTGTAATTTTATTGTTTTATTCTAGAACAACTACAACTGAAGTTGGATTTAACTTGCAAAACTAAATTGGAGCATTTTAGCTGTCATTAGCTTCGCACTGATTGGTTTTTGTAGTGGCTTTTTGTGTTCTCAACCTTTATCTGAACATAATCTGCTTGATCACTGAATAGAGTGTCGCGTTCAAATCCAACTTAAATTTTTCGTTGTTGAATTTTATAAAGTTCTAATGAAATACCAAATTTTAATAATTGTACCATTTGGTTGAATCAAACAAGACGAGCCTTTTATGTCAGTGAAATAACCAGTCTCTTGGCCTAATAAACGCTCGAACTGTTCAGTTTTAAAGATTTTATGTTTTTTTATGTTCAAATTTGTTATTTATAGATGTAAAATTTACATACAAATTAAAACTATTCTTTAACAAAATTTTAAAATTTTCTTATTGTACTGATACAAGTCATCAATAAGTTGTAATAAAGTTTTATTATCTATTAAATACGTATTATTGAAAAAGCTATAAAAATAATATGGAAGAAAGAGAATGATTTCTATGATCAAGATATGAATACAAAAGAGCAACAAATGCACCAATTTTGAAAGAAACTAAAAAGAAATGATCATAAAAATGAAAAGCAATAAAAAAAAAATCAAGTATCTAGTTATACCTCCGGAGCTCTAATAAAACCAAAACAATGATCTACAATAGTATTAATTTCAAAACTGGTGACTTTTACATATGCGCCTCATAGAAAAAACTGTTGAAAACTATTGAAACCTTCTAACTATACAGCTTCTCTCAATATTTAGCTTCTAAAATGGTAAAAGTATATAATAAAATAATCATGAAATATTCTTCGCATGTTCCACTAGAAAGCAATAGCGATCTAATCTTTTCAAATACAAAATCAAATTTGCTGCGATATTTGTCATGACAACAATGAAACAAGTGTAGAACGAAGTAAGGCTTAATTAAGCTTATAATTTAAAAGTAAATTAAAAGCTTCCAATACATCTTTTATATGCGGGTAGGTAACAAAATCAGCAAGGAAAAGGTTGGTATTTTAAAATAAAACAGACTTGCCTTCCAAATTATAAGAAAATGTAATTAGTTGATTTATTCGACCATAGTTGACAAAGTCAGCAGGCATATGAATCTTTCAACTGAAATTTAAAAGTTTTCAAATATCATAATTAAATAAAAATACTTCCCAATTTGTATGGTTATTTATGCAATTTGTTTAGTAGTTTTTTTACTTCAGTCAAGCCTAGTTTTTTTTAAAACATTTTACTAATAAATTTTTACTATAATTTGAAAAAATATTTGGGTAATTTTATAGTGCATAAAACCTTTAAATGTTATAAAAATTGTTATTCGTCAAAATTATGATTTGTATGACTTAATATAGGAACAAACGGTTTTAATAATTATATTTGCGGACAAGATATATATACAAATATTTACTAGGCATTAAAAAGATTGTCCTCGAAGTTTCGAGCTTATTATGGTTTCAACAAGACGGCGCAACATGTGACACAGCTCGTGCCACAATTAATTTATTGATAAAAACGTTTGGTAACCGCATAGTTTCACGTTTCGTACCCTTGAATTCGCCACCAAGATAGTGCGATTTAACGCCGCTTGACTATTTTATGTAGGGATGCACATATGGCCACATGCCAGAAGTCATATTTGAATTATACTGCCAGAAGATTATCTTTCGAATAAATTAAATTGCATGTCAATTTAAAAAATCATCTTTGTTTTATTCTATTTCAAAATTAAATACATCTAAAAAAACACACAATGAACAATGTTAACAATTCGTTACAAGTCGTTTTAAATATAAAATTTGTTTTAGGTTGCTTCACCTTTGATTTTATAACTTCTTTTTTATTAAACCGATTTTGCTGATTTTTTAAACCAAGCAACATAGGAAAACACTTAAACCCTCTAACGCCTAAGACCGTCTATAGACGGTCATCAGTTGAGTATTAAAAAACCCGGTTTTTTCCCGTTTAGCTACTAGGACCGTCTACAGACTGTGTTCCTTGTTTTTGTCCTGGAGCTTTCGAGGAGTATTTTTTTCTGAATTGGAACTGAAATTCGTAATTTGTAGATGAAATACATGCTAGAACAAACATTTATTTCTGCAATTTGAACGTATTTTCAATTTTAGGTTTTTAAGGGATAATATTTTAGAAAAATCTTTTTAATTTCTGATTAAAATTTTAAACATTGGCTTGATTTACACACACTGTCTTTTTGCAATTTGAAAATTTGTTTTCATTATTGTTCCTACATTTTGCTATCTACCCTCGCTAGTTTTATTCCTCACATATTTTAGCGCGTTTTTTATATTTTTCTTTTTAACATTGCCAGACATACATTAATTTTTACTTTCAAGTTTAGTTCTTTTTTTATTACATATAAATAAATATATATATAGTTTGTTTGTTTGGTGTTTTACTTTAGTGTCTCTTTTATCTTTAGCACCCAAGAAGATGAATGACTTTCCATTTTAAGTGACATATTGTTTTAAAAGCCAAGTTTTTTTTCCTCAGTTTTATTATTTTACTTTAAGCAGACATTCAGATACAGACATACATGGCTCTAAAAGTGTGCATGAATTCTTCTAGTTTCATTTTAATGGCATAATAAAGAGAACACTAGATGTTATATATGATGTGCATGTATTGTTTTACATAGGTATGTAGTAAGACTTGAAATACTTAATGGAAGTAATGTAAAAAGTATTTTTTTTTTTGTTAAAAAATTAAAAAAAGGAAAAAATCCAAAGAAACTTAAAATCTTACAAAATGATAAGACTTAGATGTGGGCAATTATTTGTAAAACAAAAAGAAACATATTTTTTCGTTTTTATTTTTTGGAATGGAAAATTAGTCATTGAAAGAAAATTATCCACCTTTAATGATTTGAGCTAAAGATTAGTGGAATTAAGTAAGTGAAATAAAAAGGGAAAATTGTAATAAAGTCTGTTGCTTAATTCTTTTGTTTTGTTTTTTTTTTTTTAATTTATAAAGGTGGCATATTGTAACTGGTCATTACAAGTAACCCAACATTGATTTTATGAATCATTTTTTTTTTGTTCTGGAACATTGCGACATTTTTTTAAAGGTTTTCAGATATAGAATTTTAATTTAGTGAAATGACCTTAAGCAGTTTTGATCCAGAGAAAACTCCAGAATTAATCAGAGACGTAGAGCATAAGTAAAAGTATAAATTAATAAAAATATGTTTAAACATATTGTTTTTATTTATTTTATTTTTATTAATTTGTTTTAACATATTTTTATGAATTTTCACTGTTTAAAACTTTCACTCTTTTAAACAATATATATTAATTAAAATATCATTAATAACTTCCACAAAACCATAAATTTGTGCATTATTTAAACTTTTAGAAACAATTAAAGAAATTTAGAACTTTAAAACTTTTGAATCATCTAATATATAAATATTAAATATTAAGGGCATAAGAAATTTGTTCCAGACAATTACAACAACTTTACAACCAAAATATTTTATATAAAATATTTCGGTTAATACACCAAAACATTTTCAAGTTAACTAATTTATAATTCTTTATTAAAGATTCTCCAAAAAAAAAAAAAAAACATTTTTTTCATAACTAACCATTTTCAATCTGACAGCCACTAAGAAAAGCCATCATAAATAACACCTTTTTTAAAGACCTTACGCACCTCTTTATTATGTTTTTACCATTTTAAGACTAAATATATATTCTATGCATGCTGAGCCTAGAAACACATACATATATACTTTCCTATATATATATATACATACGTACGTAGCTCAGTTAGTAAGTAGCCTAACTAATCTTTTTACATCTAAACACAGTTTTCTTTCTTCTTAAGAAGTTGAAGAGCAGCAACAACAGTAACGCAAAAAAATTATACATTTCTATTGATTTCATTTTTTTTTTTTTTTTTGAAACTCTAATACTCTTTTTTCTTCAAAATACTTGGTATTATTGTGAGGATTTCTTATATTTACACTCCTTCTATAAACGAATTTGAATTTGACTCAAATGCGGTAGCGTTTTCTTTCTGATGTGCTGTATTGGTATGTTATGTTAGTTTTTAGTTCAATACACCTCTTGCTGTTAGTTTTCTTCTTTTTTTAAATATATTTTTTTTTTTTTTTTTTTTTTTAATTTTGGCTGTGTGTTAGACTAACATTTAACCTGTTACACAGCTTTAGTTATACCGTAAACGTAACGTAAGTATTAAAAACAATTTTAAAAATAAAGTTGATTCTTAATATACAGACGCACCTTTACAAATATTTATTATATGTATAGTTGTATGTAGAAGAATGTTTTTGTTGGGCTGGTATTTGTGTTTTTAAGTATGCTTATAAACCCTGTTGGAATTTGTAAGACCAATAGTGTTAATTTACAACTACGATATTTGATCTAAAAGTCTAGTATGTATTTAATAAATCGACAGCAAAAACCTTTTCATGCTCAATAGTCCCTTTCTAGACTTTTATACTACTCTCGACTGTTTAATGCGGAAAATGCGGTTGTTTTAATTAAGAAACCTATAAAAATATTCGATAAAATTTATATGAAAAGATGACCATCTTTATAATTGTACTGCTTCTGGATTTTTCCATTCTGCGGCCATTGCGTTTGGTTATTTCCCTTTCTTATTGGAATGTATTTTTGAATATTGAATGAATTTTAATAATATTTATTGCAATAACTTTATTATTTCTCTACCCGACGTACTCAGAAATTTGATTAAAACAATCGGATGGACAATAACGAACATGGATAAAAGACTTGGGCATGACATCAGAACCTGCTTATGAGTCAAAAAGGAAAATTCTAGCACAATATTAATTTAACTCTTTATTAGCACGGTGATATCATTAGATTAATGTTTTTATCACAGCCGCTTATAAATATGCTGTTACTTTAATGCGACTAAAACTAGTTACAAATAATGACTTTAGTAACTCTTTGATAGTAAGACCTCATAGAAACCATTATTAGTTAAACCTAAATGCGGCCAGGCAAAATAATAGAATTATATAAGAGATAGTAAATAAGTATTTATATGACTATTTCTAATCAGTCATTGTCATTGAAAGTATTAGCATAAGTTGTTGCTGGTTTATTACGGATCAATCTACATTGAAGATGCCATCTATATTTAACACTACAAATTTCCAGTGAAAGTTGTCATAATGACATTTCTTTTGATGGAGATTAAGGTAGTTATTCAGATATATATTCAAGTATTTCACATAAAGCATTAATGTGAAAGTTAAATTTAAGACGTTTCTTAATAATATTATGGTCCCTGTAATTATTTATAAGATAGCAGCAAAGGTATGATTTATATGATCTGAGAACAACATAATATGGTGTAATCTTTCATCATAAAAATATTTACCACAAACATAAATACGATTACTACAATCATAATCAAATATATAAATTAAATCAAAATATAAAATTTGAACCAAATTACGGTTTGGCTTCTCTCTTTCCAATTTATATAAATGATAAAGTGTTGTTTCAATTCAATCTCTTATTTTTGCAAGTGATGGCAACATTCAGGATCTAAGTCACCTGCTGACCTAACCTAACCTATGGCAACATTTATTAGTACAACCCACCTCATTCGAAAATCATACACTTGAGTTTTAATATGGAAGACTGAACTCAAGAGGTGAATTGAAAGAGATTGATTTTATTGTACTGATCAGTATTTTACTTGAAACAATTAAGTCAGACGTTGTAAATCTCCAGTCAAATTTAAATTCTAAAGTATACCTTATATAGTTTTAGGAGTTTAATGAAATAAGAGGTCTCCGCAAAACAGGATCATTTTCGATTATAGACTATTAATCACCGGTTTAAAGATATGAATTGCAGAAATAACATTCTTTAAACAGGTGAATATGTAATCAGTCGCAGGGATCTCTTTGAGTTGCACAAAAGTTATTTTTTACTCAAACTATTCGTATATAAATGGTCTTCCTGTTCCGAAAATAATATTGACTTGACTTTATTCATACCTTCTAAAACACTTATTTTATTATATTAATAATATATTTCTGTTTCTAACATCATCATTTAACAATCAGGGAGCGAAGATAATCTACAAATTTAAGAAATATAGATTTTATGAACACAAAAGTATAATGTACGTAGAATATCGGAAACAATTTTGTTCTTGTTCTCCTGTGTGGGAAAAGCGTGGCAATCTCATGACAAGAGTTATTCACACGAAACAATTTCAAGAAGATTCTGATACTGTTACTCAACGTCTTGGTGAGCCAAAAATTTTTTCATGTTCTGCTATGTGGGGAAAACGCGTCAATGTCAGAGTTATTAACACGAAATAAATCCATATGCGGGTGACTTGTGAAGGTGAAAGGTTACCGCCTTGGCCAAATGAGCCGTAGGGTCAGTATTGGAAAGTTATTTAATGAAAGCATTATCTATATGATTTCTATGCCAATAATTTTTCATATTTACATATTCCGTTCAATTTCTAAGGAAGCAGTGTTCATTGCAGTCAAATATTGACATATGCCTTTTCCACTGTCTATAAACTGGCTCTATTTCCCGCTGGGTATGTGTAACTGCTGTTGTTATTGTTGCCGGTTAGTTTTGCGGTATGAATGCCGAACGCATATACAAAGCACAGCAGGTGGTTTGGTAAGGATTGCAATATGATTGTTTAATTTTATGCGTAAACCAATAAAGAAGAGAAATGTACGAGTATGCATGTTTGTAGGTATGAGTGTATTTGTTTACCGATTGTATTTTTTTGTAGATATTGTAAAAGCTGTTGTTACTGTTGGGTTTCTACTTTAGTTATAGACTATTCTGTAATAGAAGCGACGAACTGCAACCAAAAGATTTTAATAAGATTTGTTTAAATATTTTAAATAGTAATAAATAAATACTTTTGAAATGTTTTAAAACCAAACAAATTGAGTCTTACCAAAAAAGATTCTTAATTTTAAATAAAGTCTATGAAAAGGAACAACAAATTTATATACCGAAAAGATTAAGAATTGATAGGCTTTTATAAATATAAAGCTAAAATAAACTTCTGAAATTCTCTGTTTTTTTTCAGTGATCTGTATAGAATTAAAGACTAGTTCTAGTTTCTTTTACACATTTTAGGAATTCGTCTGTCTTAATTCGTCCTGACAACAATTTAACTTCTAATTAAATGCTGCATGAATTCTCGATCAAGCAGATGTTATCTTACATACTCGTTTTAAATTATTACAGTTACATATGTTCAACTATGTTTCAAATTATTTTTTTTTTTTACAGTAGCTTGCTGCCTGTCGCTTCAATTGTAACTCATGCCAGTTCATCTTTAACATTTACAGCCTGTTTTAATATGTATGCTTAATCGGTAGGAATTTTAATCTGTGTTTTATTTTCACAAAGAAAATATATTTTGTATCCTTTTCTTTATTTAAATGACTTTATTATTATAAGTTTTTTAAAAAAAATAATAAAAAACTCATATACGTTTAAGTTATACCAAACAAAGGAGGGCGATATTGCCCCTGATATTTGTGGTTTAAAAACAAAAACAAGTTTCAAATACCAAGAAGCATGTGTTTTTAAAAATTAATTTTCTGTAAATAATATAATTAAAAGGTGTTTAAATGTCATATGATTGATAAGGTTGTGCGGCAGAGCTCATGGTTTTACAAATTAAAAATATATTAGAGACAACAATTATTTATGTTGTCAAAAGAATATTGTGATTTTAAGAAAAAATTTCAAAATTTTAATGATGATTTATACAAATTTTAACACAAAATAAATTTCTTCTGTTAAAATAAAGAATTTGTTATAAATATTTGTTTTAAAACAAAAAACAAACAGAAAAAACTAAAGACTTAAGAAACAAAATTATTTTAAAAAATTATTTAAAAAAAACCTTAATAAATGTGTCTTTTTGCAAGAGGGTTTATAATATATATATATTTGTTTGACAACAAATCAAAAAAACGTAAGACACAAAAGCAATTTCAACTCAATTTTCTCAATTATTTTCAATAAAGTCACAGCAAATCATACAACAAAATGTCTTAATCCCCAACAATTATGTTTAACAACTCGTGCAAACACACTTACACACACAAAACGTGTGATCTCCTACATTTAAACACACAGAAAACAAACTAAAATGTTGTTGCCAACACGCTTCAATAACACTTTTAAATTAAAAAAAAATATCTCGGCTCTAATCAGTGTTAAAAAATCTAAGATTTTAATTAAACAAACTTTCATTTTTTGTATGTACGAGTATATGTATCTATAAATAGTTACTTCTTACAAAACTTATTTGTTTTTCAAACCAAAACTCTATAAAATTAATTTTATCGCACAGGCTTTAAATGCCAAACACTACATACACCACGAAAAACACCCACTTTTTTCTACCCAGTCAATAATAAGATAAAAACGCCGCACTTAATGTTCAAAAAAAAAAAACTTGTAACCAAAAAATCTATGATAAACAAATTTTTTATTTACAACTTTATTTGCCACACATACCAGCCAACAACCTAACAAACAAACAATTTTCAAAGTTAAACTAACAACAACGACAAAGTTATCTTCCCAAAACCATCACAATTAAAAAGATTAAATAGTAAAGATTGAGTAAAGACACAAAGCCATAGAAACTTAAGCAAATATCCATGTTGCTTTTATTAAACTAATAATGAATAGTTTCTTAGAAAATAAATCTGAAAATTATGATGGAGAAAAGTGAAATTGAAAGTTGTGATTTTTTTATAGTTCATAAATTTTCATTATTGATTTTTAGTTTTGAAAGAAATTTAAAATTTTCTCTTTCAGTTTGTTTTTTTTTTTTTTGTAGCTAGAAAAACAAATTTTTTTTAAGCTTTTAAGTGCACTGATGCAAAAGATTATTTATACCCTACACATAAAATGGAAGGTGTATACTATATTATAGAAATAAATTAGTGTATTAGTGTATTTGTAAATTATAGATCTTTGCATTGCTCAAAACTATATATAACTATTTTCATATACATATCTAGATTTCCTTATTTCAATATCTCAAATTTTAATTTACAAAAATATTTTTATGTCATAAAAATCGTGTTTAAATTAATTTTTTTGAACAAAAAAGTTATTTGTTGCAATTGAATTTAAGAATGCCATTTATATATCATACAGTTATGGCTCAAACAATTTGAATCTGAGTTCGTACGAGTATGTTTAAAAAATAAGTTGTGAAAAAAGTACTTTAATAAATGAACGTTATAAAAGTGCAGTTATGGCTCAAACAATTGCAATCTAAGATCATTTGTTTCAAAAATAAGTTTTGAAATAAGTACCAATTTTCCATTTTTGTTTTAATGTACTCCTAAAATGCCATTTTTATGACATACAGTTGTGGCTGAAACAATTCAAAGTTAGCCTATAATGAGGGTATTTCAACAGTTATATTTTAAGGCAGATATCAAATATCATAGTACAACTAACAAATGTTCTGACGACGTTGTTCGAACAAGAATATTATATCGACAGAGTCCACACGAAAAAAAAATTGTTCGCTAAGTGAACAAATTAATTATTTTTCAAAATATGGAATTTAAGGTTTAGTTTTAACAGAAATTAAATTGTTTACACTTAATTAAATTGTGCCAAACAACTGCTTAATCAGACAGACTTTATTTTTGACACACATACTTCAATTAAATTGTGGTAAATTATAAAAAGGTTTTGGGCAAAAAGAATAATCTTGAAGATAGTACCAAACAACTTATCTAAGTCTACGACAATGTTATTTCCCCTTAAATTAATTATGCGTTTAAATACTTCCTTTAAGTTATTATAATATGTAAACAGTTACAAATTATCAACATACATATATAAATTTCAGTTTAAAGTACAATTTTCCGTTTTTTGTATTATTTGTCCACATGTTACAACAGAGAAATATTTTGTCAGATCATAATAAGGCCTGTATCAATTATCAATTTACATGAAAGTATATTCTGATTGGTGGCGGTCATAATGTACATATAATCCCATAAAACTTATGACACTTTCATTTAAGAAAAAATTTAAGTAAAGTTTTTTAAATTGCTTGTAATTCAGGTGTAGGTTAAACTTTGATTTAATTCGAACAACAGTTTTAGCAAGTTAAGGTTTACCGCAACAAAATGACAAGTACCACCTCATGTAATTTGTGACATTATCTTGGTTGATATTAGCACTCTGTTTGGTATGTTATAACGGCCTATAAGTAATAACATGTTTGTAAAACTCGTTGACTAGGTTATAATAAGAACTAATATAAAAAATAAATTGTATTTTTGTATTTATTTTTTTAGATAATAAAAAGCTTGACGATATATATTGTTATCACCCTCAAATATTTGAATTATTAAAAAGTACTAAACCTTAGAACATTAATATTATTCCAATATTCATTTCAATTCATTTATTTGAAAGACTACTGTGCTACAGATTTATTTACAATTTCTAGAAAGCCTAATGTAATTAATCCAATGATAACAGTGGAACTTGATATGCATAAGCATATATCTAATATATCTAATAATAATATATATCAGCCAGGAAAGTAGTAATAAAGTTTACCCCTAACGTTTTCTAATGTTTAAAAATACAAAGAACTCAAATGATCATTTATTGATAAAAGGAAAATATAAACACTTTAATTAATATATCTGTGTTTTCTATTTAGAATATCAAAAGGATTTCTGGAATTACTAAAATAAAGAATTTTATAATTTTTTGTCACACTATTAAATTTCCAAAAACTAACGGAACACATACATATCGAGCCATAACCGCCGAAAAAATGTATCCCACAAACTCAAAATTTTACAGGGGAAGGTTTTTTTAAATAAAATCAGTTTGAATAAAGCCATTATTTTAAAATTTATAATGTAAATATTGTTTTGTGTAATACATTTAATTTTAATAATTTTAAATGATGTTGAACTATCGATTTCGATAAAAAACAACAATCGATTATGGTGTGGGATACATTATTTTGGCGGTAATGGCTCGATATGTATGTTGGAACAATTTCAATACAATTCTTCTCGAAAGTTTTTTACTATTAATTCATTCTGAACAGCTTAGAAAATTTAATATCCCTAACAATAGCTCTAGAAGTTATACAAATACATAAGACATCAACTACTTTTTCGGAAAGCTTTTCCATAACTTAATAAAAACGGTATAGTTACGATATGCCTATAACAATTTGTGTTAAAAATATGTGTCAATTAGAGATGTACAAAAAATATAAAATGTTATCCGTTAAGATTTTAAACTTCAAAATCAAAAAGTATTAAAATATTATGCATTTTAACTTTTGAAATTATGGAAAGCGTAAACAAATACCAGAACATAAACATTCAAATAATTTCGTTTCGTTTCATGTCTTCATTCTCAACAGCCTTAAGTTACTGTTCTACAGACTGCAATGATAAGTTTAGGAAACATATTTCTCATGTATTGAACATTTTATAAGAACAACTTTATTACTTACCAAAAAAGTACCTCCAATTCTATACCGACAATAAAGTCCTCTCCAAATCGAACACAACCAGTGTTAAAATTTTTCTTTTACTTTTTTTTCTCCCTGATTTATTTTCTGTAAAATCTTATTTTTTTATTTTCAAAAAAAAATTATTATTTTTAATTGGGTTCATTGTGGTTAAATACAATTGACTTTAAAAACTACTGATTGTTAGTACTTTTTAAAGCATTTTTTTCTCTTTATTATTACAGTTTATCTTTTAAGGTTGTCTTTAAAGTACAATAACAACTACTACAAAAACGCCTGCGCACTTTATGAGTATGATTTTTTTTCTCCCACTTTTGTGTTTAAAGTACTTGTACTCATGTACAATCATTGCCAATTTGAAGTCGGTTTTTTTTTCTTAACATTTTTATTTTATTTTTTGTAGTTTTTGTCATGCAATAAAGTCCATTTGCAACCTTTTTAAATGGCTTAACGACTGTTTAGTTTATTGTGATGTGATTTTTCTTAGAGAAAATCAATTTTTCATAAATTTTTGTTGGCAATTATTGTATTTAGTTATGCTATTTGGAAAGCAGCAGCTTAACAGATTTTAAATGTCAACTTCGTGTTGATTATGAAAAAAAACCCAAAAATTGGGAGAATTAAAGAAAAATCTAAGTAAATTGTTTATGACCTAAATAATTTGACTTGAAGTCTAAAGTGAAATATATAAATATATACCCTGGACAAATGAGGGTTAACAAGTTTAAGGGATCAAATAAATTTAAAACAAACAATTTTATACAATTATGTTATTTAAATTATTATATATTAAGTAAATTTAAAAACTCTATTTAATCTCTATTTCCTTAAAGAAATTAAACAAAAGAAAACTATCACTTTTTTAAGTTCATAAAAGAAATATTGATTTAATAACGCTAAACAATCTCATAGACTTCATTCACACAAAACTGCAAATATACTGATATAGCAAACATCACTATAAATCTACAGCTAACGGCTAAGTAAATTAAAGGTTTTTGTTTTCTTTTTTTTCATCTTCTAACAATATTTTGCCCTAACTAACAATTTTCTTTAGGAAATAGCAACACAAACCAACAAAAATGTAATAATTTTCCGCCATTCACTTAAAATGTGATTTCAAGGCAAAAAAAAACTGTAAGAAAAAGAGAAAATTTACCACTTTTTTCGAAATACAGAAAAAAAAAGATTTTAAAATAAGCAAAAATAATATTATGGAAAACCAGATATCACGTTTATGCAAAAACATTAATAGCATACTTTTTAAACAAAAAAAAACACATAAACAGAATTTTAGGCTTTGGGGTTTTGTGGCAAAAAAAAAAATATTAAAACAAATATTGAAATAAATAACCATACATATATGAAAAGGGCAAAGAAAATCTTCAGAAAAGCTTATTTCATAAATAAAAATAAGTTTGAAGGATTTAAATCTTATATTTAGCAATTGTCGTATAGACTTAAAATTTTAAGTTAATTCCCAAAAAGTACCAAAACTCTGAGCATATATGTCAAAACAATTTCATTTAAAATGTTTTCGACAACATAAAGTTACTACACAAGGGTATAACATAAAAATGCTTATACAAATATTTAAAACCTGAACTAAAATATCATAAAAATAACTGAATAATTGTGATATGTCCAAATGCCTTCGGCTGGACGTAGGGCTTCAGCTAGTTAAGATTTCTTTCAACATCATGACTAGTTCCAATTCATGGAATATCTAACATCAGTCTATTTGGTATCGTTTTATATCAAAAATATGCATTAATTATAAAATTACCAGAAAAAAATTGTATCCCTAAATTTCACATTAAAAGTGCGGATGGTACTTTACATTTCCCTAAGTGTTCACACAAACAATTATTACTTTATTCAAGAATGTTTGTATCTAAGCACATCATAGAATCAAAAATTGACATCAGAAGAAATGTAGTATCCTCATTTTGTGGTTTACACTAAGAAATATATATGAGCCTAATTTTATGACATTTTCTAGGTGCTTCATTGCTCTTTAGAACTTGACTTAATAAAGAGTTTTCGGACATGAACAGGGTTATAATTGAATAACATGTAAGTTTTGACATTTTACTTTTTTATCATTGTTACAATGACTTAAAATTTGCCATTGACTTTGATGTAGATTCGTTTAATTCATTTCAGAACACCAAGCTGGTTTTTATGGAAAAATAATTATTGTCTACTTTGATAAAATGTGCTTGAATATGTTGATGAAAGAATCCAAGAGGAGAATACAAGCAACCATCACACCTATTGTATATTTTAAAGAAACAGAAGTTTTATAAAGAGTATCAGAATGCCAACTGTTTTCTGTATTAAAAGAAGTTTTTTTTGTGGGTTTAATTTCCTCTATGACAGTTTCTTCAAAGAATCACTCAGTTTTTATAAAACAAACTCATGATGTTTTTCTAAAATATTTATACTTTCAGTGTAGCTACTAGCTACTCTTTATTTCTACAAATGGATTGTTTAATATGGGAAATCAACAACTCTTAATTGACCACAACCTGTAACTATCACTTGCAGTAATCAAATTTTCTTACATGGGGTAAGGTATAATATTGGCTTCGAAGATTGTCAGCCTAGAAACATGCCACCCTAATCAACTCTACGGTCCAAACCAAATAAATGTGGCTATCCTCGAAATATTATTATTTCCAGTGGATTTGCAATGCGGAACCCCTCAACAATAATAAATTTATTGTCTTCGATATCACAACAAATAATATGAAAAAGTTTAATTTCATTTTATATTATACTGAATGAGAATTTTTCCTCTTGCGAGTATTACAGAATTTTTTTATTAAAAAAAATTTTTTATTCGAAGTTTTACTTCTAGTTAAATATACAATTTATTTAAAAATAATTGTATACAATACGATTAAAAAATTTTTTTTAATAAAAAAATTTTATATTATATTTAATAAGTTTATTCATTATTCGAAATGATCGTTTAAGTAATTACAAATTAGTATGTTAATTTAGCGTTTCATTTTATAAATGTTCATAATTTTCTAATTACAAACAGTAATGATTTAAACATTTTATGATGCTGAAATTTTTGAAGTCTAAAAATCCGTCTAGTGAGAACGAAAAGTAAATAATATAAATGAGTGCTCTGATAGTTCATTATACAAATATACATAAATATACCCAAATAAGATATAATTTCAAAAAGAGGTAAAGTAAAAAAAAATAGTGAACGGGTTTGAAATTTGTTGGATCTCCATATGTTGGCAAAATATTGTCAAAATCCAAATTATGTAATAATTTGCGCATCATTGATAGCTTAAAATAAAGTTTTGATAGTGATTGCAAACAAAATACTTACGGGATAAAACAGATATCAAATCTAGTAAGAAACTTTTGGAAAAACCATCATACAAATTATTAAAACATATTAATACATCGAATTGAAATAACTAGAATATACAGAAAAACAAAACAAATAATAGAAAAGAAGTCATAATGGATGACTTTGGTTTCAAATACTTTGGTTATTAATTGCACCAGTGTTATCTTTAAAACCTAACCTTAAACGGTGATGAATGAGATATTGAATATACAAAAAAAGTGTTATTGAGGATAACATTGCAGATGATAACGTTGGAATAAACAAAGAAAATAATTGTTAAAATTTGTATGGCTTGCATTATGTACGACTTGATGAAGGAAAACTATTTTTTTTATTTAAAATTTTTTATTATTCGAATAACACGATTTATTAAAGTTATTCGTTTTATTCGAACAAAAGCAAAATCGAATAATTTGGATAGCATAGTTTCCAGTCGATATTATCTAGCATAAAGCCCATGAAACATACATACATTGAGGATGTACAAAAATGTTTTTAATTAAACCATTATATCCGTTATTAATATAACATTCGATTGATATTTTTTTAACATTTCCCTACCATTAGAGAAAAGAATATATACTAAGGCACCTTTTGAGAATTCTTACTCGGTCATAACTATTGGTATATTTCTTCTTGTTTTTATCATTATATTAAAAAACATACTAAGAATTCCCTTCTGTGTGTGTGCTAATTTTACTTACAATCATAATATAATAGAAAATTCATTAAAATTAAAATTAACTATAAATACATTAAAATATACTATATACGTAAAGTTTAGCATTTTTTTTAATCCATTTTTATATCATTTAGTTACTGTCAATCACTTGCTGTTCAAATTCTTACAATTTTTTTAATTATACCTACAAATAATTTGACCCAAATAACTTTTAACCTTGTCCAACAAAACAACATTTATTTATTGATTTTTAAGTGTATTTTAATATAAAATTTAAATCCTTATATTTAAACATTTCCACAACATTCGTTATTTTTCCAAAGTAAAACTAAAAAATATTTGTAATTCTTTTTTTAGTTTTTGTTCGAGTTTGTTGTTGTGAAAATAGTTTCATTGTGAACTTAATAATTTAACACTTTAAGGCAAAGGCGTTAAACTGATATTTTTCTAACAGAAACATATAATTTGAAATCAACCAAAACAAAGATGAAAAAAGAAAACAAAACGGGCAAATCAATGGAAAAAAGAACAGAAAACAAACTGAAATTAAAACAGATTATTGTAAGCAAGTTTAAGAGACCAGTAGGATACTCTATTGAAAAAATACTACAAGAAAATCAAATATGTTTCAACAATTTTTTTTAAACAAAAGTTAAATGAAAGACTTGAGAAACAAACATTTTACTAAAATTTTTTGGAAACATTCAAATATAATTTTTTAGAAAAACTTTTTTAACAAAATATTGCACACTATGCTAGAGTGTAGGGTGTAGAACGGTAAGAAGCAAGAAATATTTAATAAAGCCTTTCTTTTTTCTTATATTTTTTTTTGTTGAGTAAGCCACAACTACTACTTCTTCAGCTGCATCCCTAACATTAAATCTCTATAAATGTTTTTTGCCAACTTTAAACTAAGAATGCAAAAAAAAACATATAAAAATTGTGATAGTATCTGTGCATTATGATTTTTAGCTAAAGGCCGTATAAACAAGCTATAAGATTCTATACTTTACAAAAAAAAATACAACAAAAAACTAAAATATCTAATAAACTATAAAACAAAATCCTCAAAGAAAAACTTCTACTTTTTTTTGGTGTATAACCAACACCAAAACAATAATGCCACGATACACATATTTAGAGACAGACAAACAGATAGATAGAGATTCAAACAGACAGACAGACATACAAACGATTTTCAATTGTCAGGTTGTACAAAATAATAAGAATATATAGATATTTTTTGTTGTTATACGTTACATACAATAAACAGGGATTGAACAATTTTTCGTCGACTTCCATTTTAGTAATGGTGATGGTTTCATGTTTTGCACAGTTTGCGGCTTAAGGCAATGCTAATGAATGGTTTTGCAAATTTTTCAAACTTGTAAAATACAATAACAAAAACAGCACAAAAAAACAGCGAAAAAAGAAATTCTTTTTATAACTTTTCCTACACATTGTACAATAAAATTCGGCATTTCTGTGGCACCCTACACCAACACAGCTGAGTCAGGGTTTTTAGTTATCAAAAGTATTGTTTGTTTATTACTTTTAAAAGTATATGCTAGGTTTATATTTCCACACAAGTCTAATTTGACTGCATTACCTTCTTATCTCCTATACTACTCGCGGCAGTTAAATTGTACTCGGAACCAAAGTTGTAACGACATTTGATCATTTAGTGTCACTAAATAGTTATGGATACATTAAGTGGACTGGCAAAAGTTAGTCATTTAAGAATGTTATTATTATTTAATTAATTAAAATTTTACCAATTATTGCTCAATTTCTAGCATCAATTTCTTGTTTACACAAGAATTAATCTCGTATTAATATTAATTCTTTAGCCGAAGAAAGTTGACGCACAACTATGTCTGTCACTATAAAACATGATTATCGACAGAAGAACATGAATAAATTTGTGTCCGTAATTCTGCCGACGTTTTGTTATTGTACGCATAAAATGATGGCTCATCATGTACCCCTAATCCTTTTTATGGATTCTCACTTCTTCTGTGCTTATTTTCCAAATCCCTGATATATTAACAGGATAATTTCAAAAATGTGCAAAGAACAAGGTAAAGGAATTAGAATGTGGTATTTTTTAAGTCTTCTTACTTCTTCTGAGTCATCAAGTAGAGAAATAGCTAATGGGTTAGTATGATTACTTAATCTTTCAAGATAGTTCTCGCTGAATCTCCTAATTTCATCTTTAACTGTTGGGATATGAAGATCATCGTGAATCGATTTATTTTGTTTTCTAAACGTAGTTGAGATTTGTGGCCCAAAAGCTACTAAAGTCGTTTTGTTTTAGTACTAAGTTGTTGTTTTTTTTTATTTAATATGTGTTTTCCATGTCAGCCTTCTATCTATGTGTATTCCTAAGTATTTGACGCAATCACTTTGTGGAATTTGAATGCTATTCATGTATACATTATTGCAATTTTCTCATCGTAAGGAGAAAGTTATATGTAAGGATTTTTCTGAGTTGACTTTTATATTCAATTTGTTTAACCAAGTTTCAATTTCGTTGAGTACAATTTAACGGCAATGAAATTTTGTAAAGCACTTTTACTTTTAATAGGGGCATAATGGAAGAAATGAAAGTTTTGACATTTTACTTCCAATAGAAGTTACGACAATTGCTGCAATAAATTAAATTTTTCTCGAAATCCGCATTAAAATATTAAAAATTCACCATGAAAATGGTGGATCTGTAAAAGCTACATTTTTCATTTTCAGGCCAACAACACTTACAAATCCAAGAGCAATTGTTTCGAAGCATGCGTATTTTAAACATGTGTGATTAAAGAAAACTGAAATTTTTTGTAGGAATCAATTACAACCATAAAACTCAAAACCCGTGACCTGATTTTTAGAAAAGAATGGACATCAATATGCGTGATCGTGGTGGACATACATATGTGGTTTATAATTTTTCCATTTGTTTCGAACAAAATATTTGTTCGGAAAAAGTTTTTTATATAGGAAGTTTGACGTCTCCCTTTTTAAGAGAGAGCGAAAATATTCATATGCAAAAAACTCTGTCTAATCAAATATTTTACAAATTTGTGAATCCACTTTTACAATACAAATTTTAAAGATTTTCATATAATTTTTTTTTTTTTTAAACAAAATTTTTGTTGAATGTCTTAGAATTTAGGATCAGAGTTTATTTAAAAAAGTAAAATAATGCTTTCACTTCCAATCGGTTGCAATCGGTAATTTTGCGTTTCTAGTTTTATTGTTAAAAAATATACAAAAATACATTGATTACCAATTTCATTATTTTTAATTTCATATTTCTATGTTCATTTTTATTTAAAATTCAAAAATTTGCATTGGATAATATATAGAAAAGATGTTTCTTTGATTTTGCCATATAAGGCACTTATAGTTTTCCTTAAATCGCAATTGTTACAATCAATCCCTTTCTATCAGCAGCTGTACAGCTTCCAACAATCGACCAGAACAAACACAATCTTTTAATGTATTTTTGTTTGTAATTTAAAAAAGTAAAAAACATAGCCAACAAAAACAAACTGGTTGTTTGCTTAAAACTACAGAAAAAAACAGCTTAAAATTTTCTCTAACAAAAACCTAAAATCCATAATTGTTTATACAAAGAGAAAAATATACACAGTCATATACACACATACCGTTCCGCTCACACTCCTTTAGAGAAATGTGTTGGTTTCAAAATAGTCCATACAGAAATAGTTGTCCATGTACGTGGATGGCAAGGTACGTACTTGCAGAAAAGTACATGTGCAGTGCTTTTTTTTCTAGGAAATGGTATCAATAAAGTTGTAGTTCTTTTTAGTGTCTTCTTATCAATAAATTATGATGGTAACTATGCCACATGCATGTGGTGCAACATTTATATCGTTCTTAAAAGTTCAAAGGTTCAATAGTATGTGGAAAATTTATTTGATCTTTATATTCCGTATTTGTTTTTCTTTTTTTCCTTTTTACGTATTTTGTATTTAAGCCTTTTCCATACTTTTTTTTTGGTTCATGTTGGCTAAATGTGTTTTTCTTTATTTATTTGTTTTCTTTATATTTTTCCTACTTTTTTGGGTTTGCTATGGTTTTCTGGGAGAGCTAAGCCTTAGCTTTTAGTTTTTGGTATTTTTATTGCAACTCATAAATAACGCATTTATAAGACAAACAACTACTTTATTTTGCTTTTTTTTTTAGTGGGGGGGGAGAACGGGGGTTTTAAGTTTGTTGAAAATTCAATTGAAGTAAAACAAAATGGTAATGCATTTGCCAGAAATTGTTTAAAGGCGGTGAGAATTTTCACTAAATGAAATATTAAAATTGTGAAATTTTTTACATTATAGAAAAATAAGTAAGACTGTTATATTCGGCCGTGCCGAATCTTATATTCCAATTGTTCTAAGAAATTACTTAAAACTGATCTGTATTAAAAGTGAATTATTTTTACAAATTTCAACTTTATAAATAATGTTTATAAAAGATTTAGCTGATTTTCGGCATTGAACTTTGTATAAGGGCTATTGTAAAAATATTAATCGATCATCAAAATAATATCAATTTCATGATATTATCTGTATTGAATTTAAATAAAATAGCAAAAAAAATATCTGTAACTCGGATCCTACTGGACCAATTTTGACCTTTTGCAATACCAAAACTTCGGTGAAACAAAAAATGTTCGGGAGCAATTTTATTGCTTTTTTTAAGACAGACCGTCATAGCTAGATCGCTTAGAATCTTATAAGGCCCGGAATATATAGAGTTTTGGTTCTACGATCAATATTTCAATCTTTTTTGTAATGGGTATAAAATTGCTATAATTTTGGGAGAGGATTTCTTAAATAAAAAATGGAATTTAAAAAATACATGTACATAAATAATAAATATTTTCCATGTGATGGAAAATAAGGGATTACATATGTTCTAAGATTAAGGATACTAAACTAACATGTAAATATTTAAAACAAATAATACTTTCTAAAAGTTGTGTATCAAATACCTAACTTCCCCACAAAACACACACGTTGTTAACAAATTCTAACATTATAATAAATATTACTTCCTTCCGTCCCAGAATTTCTAATCACTGGAAGACAAACAACCACTTAGAGCAACAAATTAATAAAACAAAAATCAAGTTTAACATTTCAAACCCTCTTTACAATGTCAAAATACTATAACATAGAATTTGTTAAGTTTGATCCTCCATTACCATAATAAATAGTAATAAAGTTGTAAAGCAAGTTTGATGGAGAAACAGCAACTCACAAACTCAAACTCGCACAACTAACCAAATCAAGTACAATATAAAATAAAATAAATTTTCTACATTTTAATTTTAGTACATTTTTCATACGCTTAAATCAATTTGTATACAAAGTTGCAATTGTGATGTTTTTAAAATTTATTATTGCCATTTCTAGCCATAATTGAGAATTTTCCTACAGTTTGTAAAAAAAAGTTTATTGCCAGATGAAGAAAAAAAGGTTTGCTGCAACAGGAGCAAAAGCAAAAAAAAACAACAACAACTTGCTTGAAAGCAGCAACAGCAACAAGAAGTAACGATAACTAAAAGAAGTAAGTTTATAAGCAAATATACCAGCTATGTATTTATCTATATAGGGTTCAGTTCTCTAATACTTACTGTATAAATACTTTAGAACTGCAGAAATGTATGTACGTACATATAGGCAAAAGGAAAAAAAGAAATAAATTCATTTAAATTTGATACGCTTATGCGTGCCACATGCATGTTTTATTTACATGCTGACTGCCACAAAATTGCGACAATAACAAAAGGAACAACAACAATAACAAAATTGTTGTATGTTTTTGTCTGACAGTGTATGTATGTATGTATGAATGAAGAAAACACTAAACTAGACAAGTATTTTAATAATAGTAAATCGTACAAGGGTATTTCATTTGAAAGTAAATAAAATAGGACTAAAGCTTTAGAAGTGTGGAGTGAAGTGATGGAACGAAATCAACAATGGGGTAAGAATTGGACGAAATAGGACTTAAGCTTTAGAAGTGTGGAGTGAAGTGATGGAACGAAATCAACAATGGGGTAAGAATTGGTATTTTTTTTTAAAGATATTATGTAATATGGATTCCAAAGGCTTTTTCAACCAGATCAACAGGGTCATACTGGAATAACGTGAACTTGTGAACAAGTTACTTACTTGTTGAACTATCGGTAGTAGAAGTTTAGCTTGCAATGAATTAAATTCAGATCGAAAATTCACTATGGAAAAAGTGGATCTGTGATGCTATATTTTTACCTTCTAAAACCGCTATTAAGAAGTTAAAAAAATATATAAATTGCCACATTTTGCCTTTTAAAAGTCTAAAAACAATAAAAACATGCTGAATGTGTCAATGATAGATACTTTATATTGTCTGGAGGTATGATTGAAACAGTTTTATACCCACAACCAAAAATACGGGAGGCATATTAAGTTTGTAATTCCGTTTATAGCACATCGAAATATTGGTCGTAGACCCAAAAAGTGTATATATTCCGTATAATATTCTTAAACGATCTAGCTATATTCGCTCTTCTGTTCGTATGTTGAAAGCAAGACATAGCTTCGAAAAAAAGACTTAGAACAATAAAAAACATTCTTTGTTTTCCCGAAATGCTTGATATTGAAAATGGGCAAAATCGGTCCAGCAGGATACCAGTTTTATACCAAAGTTTCACACAACCTCGATATTTTTCAAATATTTCTTTCTCTTACCTTCAAATATACTGCAGATAATATCATACAATTATTTTAATTATAGAAGGAAAAGTCTTTTTGAAAAATGTATGTATCGGTGCACGATTTCTCATAGTCCAAATACAAATTTGTTCCCGGAATATGGCTTTATGGTATATAAATGTCTACAGAAAAGCAGTATCTATACAAAAGTCAGCAAAAATAAGCTTCATTCATCAAAATGATATTTTGTTTGCATCGGTACATATTTTGACATTGCTCCATATAAAATCCATTTTAGACAATCACTTAAATGAGTTTAAATCTCTTATAGAAATTACTGTCAAGTTGAAATTCAACACAAGTAATTCACTTATGTATATATATATATAAATATTCGTGCCAATTTCATGATGAACGGTCCATATTTAACTTAGCACCATATAAAGTCCACCTTTGAGACATGGGGATGCGATACAGAATGTTACGACATGTCATTCAATTATTTAAATTATTTTTTGCAAAACAACGAATTCATTGAAAACCAAATTTTCTGATCTTATGATTTCACGAAATTCAACTGTTATTTGGAAATCAAACTTAATTTATTTCTCAAGCGTTTTTGAATAATTTAATCATGCAAGTTAACAACGCTAAATTATTTTCTAAGGAATCGTTTACAGCATTAAAACGAAAAAGCTGTGACGTGATTAACAAAATAAACCCGGCATTTTTCCAAAATTCGATTGAAAATGTTGATAAAAATAAGCGATCGGTCCGATATCATTTATAGGTACTATTTATAATTGTTAAACACACTCTTTGCAATACTACGAGTATAGCTATATATTGAAATTATTTTCGTGTAAATTCTTTGTTTTACTTTGTTTAGAACAACCGTTTTTTTAAAACAAATACGGAAATCATAAGATGTATTTCGTTGTCCTTTTACATTGGCATTCATTGGATCAAATTTAATCAAAAATTGTTTTGAAAATCCTTTGAGAATAACATTTGTTTTCAAATATTTGTTATTGAATTCTTATTAAAACGAAATACTCCTCATTTGCAACAAAAGAAAAATGCATAGAATAGCAAAAAATCCATGAGCTCGTAATTTTTACTTAAGACATTTTCTTGTGCAAAAAAATGGACACTTTAAATGCTTAAGAAAATCAAATACACAAACAAAAACCACAAACAACAACAACTACAAACTGATGTACAATATAGTTTGAGAAAAGATTGCTACAAAATCTGGAGGTGGTGGTATTGTGCATCTATCTATAGTGGGTAATGTTAAGTTTGGAGAAAGAAAAAAACTAAACAACAAACAATTTTTAAATGCGTAGATATACATAATGTTAAGGTGGGATTATATTTATATACGACTACATATAAAATATTTTACATACGTATAAACTATATACAAATTCACGTACATATGTTGGCCATGAAGGTGGCAATAACAAACAGCAAATCCGTTTTCTTTGAAGGTGTTCCCCCTGATGAGTGGAACGTTTGTACATAAGATTGTGCGCTAGTGTTATTGTTTGCAAAAGTTATGAGACATTTAAAGATTTACTTTATAAAACAAACATTTATATGCATATTTTGCATAATATTATCATTGAAATTCAGTCAACATAAAAATATCTTTGTTAGCTTATGTTTGGTTATAGAAATTCCTTTTGTCTACAAATACATAAGGGTTTATGTGTGTGTGTACAAATCCTAGTTGTGTTTTAGCCTTTAGCTGGATTCTATTTTAACAATATTTTTATATGTAACCCATAAGTCATAAAACTATACAATAAAAAATGTGCACAGTGTGACATTGTAGTTTACATTTTTTTCTTTTTCCTTTAATAAAATAATGAAATAAGTTAGATTTTCTTACTTAAGATGTTAGTAAATCGTTAAGCAAAACATTGCAGGCCTTACTTAAGGCATTATTTTGCTTATAAGGAATATAATATTTTGTCATTCAGTAGCAGCAGTGTAATTAGTTTAATAGCAGTCAGATCATACAATGTTGTCAGATCTGGTAACATGCTACCACTGTACTGACATTGAAAAATTGTTAGCAAAAGGTATATTGTCAGTTTAGACGACTAGCACACAATTGTCACATAATAAATTTATATTGCTAGTTCACACGGTACTCAGATTGTTGTATGTCAAAAATTGTCAAATTCGCTGTCAGGCATTGCTACAAATGTGTGTGTGTGTTTAAAAATCTTAAGTGTTCTCATGGAACAAAGAAGAGCAATTGAAATAATTTTAGCTGAATATGTATGTACTAGAAAGTAGCAAGGATGATTATATTAACTGTATGAAATCCGCGACCTCTTGGCATAAAATATATATCGAAATTTTCTATTTAACACAACCAGCATCCCATAAACTTCACCGTGCCTCAACCTCCTCGATAAGTTTTACAATACTTTCTTGTGACCACACGAATTCTATCTTTTTTGGTTTAGTGCGTGTTGGCGACATAATAGAAAAATTCAATTAAATGGCTCATATCTGCACCTTTTACGCAGGATTTATTAATTAAAATATCCATTTATTCATTTATTGTTTTCTTCAATTTAATACTTCAATTTTCTTTCACTTTGTTTTAAATATTATTAATACACAATTTTGTTTGTCTATTTACGTATTTATATACATAGTTGCAAATATAAATAATTTCTCTGATAATGTTACCATTGTCAGATGCATCAACTTTGCACATCGGCAATTCTCTTACAACAATCACACAATGGCACAAAATGTGTTCACACGATTGTTATATGTCTGACATTTTTTTTGTCTCACAATGTACTGGAAATACTTTGTCTAACAACGTTGGAAGACAAAAAATCTTCACTGGGTTATTACTCAAAATTTTTCTGACAATATTGTAAGATCTGACCACCGTCTATACTTAGAATATAACTTACATTTAAGCTAACAATACTGTTCTATATGCAACTACCAACTCTGTGCTATGTTCCTTTATGTTCTTGTGTTTCTCATACGAATATAGTTATAATCGAATTAAATTTTCATTAGGATGCAAAACATATATTAGATATGGAAGTTTGTGTAAATTTGTTTAAATGTTTTACATGAATCGGTTTTAAATACTTGTGGAATAAGTATAATATCAATACTTTCTTCTTATTATCAGCATTATCAAAATAGATCTTTGATATTGAATCAAATATTGATAACTTCTAATAGTTTAAATTGACTAAATTGTGACTAGTTTGAGGCACTAGTTAAGGCTAATTTCAGATAGACGGCATAATCAATACAGATTTTCTTTACACTGTGGTATAGAGTTTCGTATGTTCTGTCGATTTATATAGAGATTTCTCAGATATGACACTATAAGAGTTGTAACAGAATGAATCATACGATAATTGAATTGAGCTTTAAGGTCCATTACCCAACTTTATTGTATCAGTAGAGCATGAACCCATATGGGTTGTATTTCACTTGCATATCGATTCTATATTATCCATACGAGCAATTGTTCTCTAACATGACCTCATACATTTGTGGTCGATGGGGCAGTAGACCTTTTTGGCTGCACCATCACATTGTCACATTCAATGTAGGAAATTTAAAATTTAATGTCCACTACTTATTTTATGCTTTCTCCCATTACAAAATTTCTTAGTTCCAATACAATAAGTAGTGGCAATCACAGGATTGCTGGGAGGATTCCTTGTCCTAACAACTATAACTCCATTTGTAATACATTATCCATTTCCAGAACCGTAAAAAGGACACTCAGCGTCCACACTGCAATTCATTTCAAAAACTTCGTGTGCAACTTGCTATCACAACCCTTCAGTGCATTAGCCTTTCTATTCCCGACCGAAAGCACTTGGAGCTTTTAGCAATATATAAAGTTTATATTCTTTGATTTTCAGATGGTTTTGACGCATTACTAAATGATATAACTTTAAATGAAAAGCTTCTGTACCAAAAATTCATGAACGCACTTTTAACTTTTGAGATAATAAAGGTACATAAAATTTACTATATAGAAATCAGACATAATTACACCATATACTTCCTGCATTACAATTTGATTGTATCAAAAAACCACATAAAATCTAAAAAATAAATAAAAGCTAGTAAATTTAGGTTAAAATTTTGTTCCATCGTTTATTTCACTTTGTATCAATTGATATGGAATTTATTCTGTAACGCAATGACGATTAACGCACCTACTTTACATCTTTCGATGCCCTAGAAATGTGCTGGATGGGGTTTAAAACTCAAATACCGGGTACCGGACAGGACGAAAGTAGTTATCTATGAGAGTAGGATATCCAACTCATTTAATTCACAGCGTTGCAATGTGACATATATTTCTAACGAAATTGAGGAACTTGTTGCCATTTTATCTACGTAATACTCAAAGACCGAATAAAGGATACAATGAAGGTAGTCGTCAGTGACAGTAGTATATCCAACTGTATAGATTCACATCATTGTATTTTTGGTTGTTTTATTAATATTACAATGTAACATATTCTGCTGAAACTGAGAAACTTGCTGATATTCTTTCTATGTAATCGTTTTTAGCACAAACTTGTATAGGCATAAAATAGAATCAAAATCCTATCAAAAATATTCAACTAAAATCACACATAAACTTTAATGGAGGGTATTAAAAATAGTACTTAAAAAATTATACGTTCAAAATGTTGCAAAGACAATGCTATAAAATAACAAACAAACATCTTTAAATAACAACAAAAAAATGAGAAAAACGTGTAAGCTCTAAGGTGGCCACTTTACTGTACAACAGGCTAGGAAAATAAAAAAGTATTATACATTTATAAAAGAAAAAAACAAAGAAAAAAAGAAATCAAAACAAAAAAAAAACTCCAACAAACTACTAAACATACTACATCAAAATCTAAAGCGTTTTTATGCAACATTAAAGATATAACAACAACCAAAACAACAGCAAAAGTATAGACCTCTTTCTAACACATTTATACCATCATCTTCATAATGTGTTTTATATGAAATGTTTCCAATTGCACCAGGAGTACTTATACATACATACATAGTAAAATAGCCAGTAAGTATGTATTGTATGGTGGTAATGATCATAAAATCCAACACTTTTTTTTATATTTTGTAGTTTCTTTGTTACACATGTAGTGCTGTTACATGTTGTTGCTGTTGCTGCAACATTGTTGTCTAATAACAACAGAAACAACAACAACAACAGCAATACATATAAACATTACAGTTTCCACTGCAATGTGTACTTTGCTGCTGCAACATCATTTCGTTTTGATCATCATTATCTGTATCTGTATGAATTCATTGAAGTTTAATGCATTTTATAAAAAGACTTGTACATAATGCAGTTTCTTTAATGATGATTAAATAAATTGTCGTTTTTCGCTGCTTTCTGTTTTTAATATAGGGTGTTTTTTTTCAGATGTATAAAACTTAAGTTGGCAATATTTTTTTAACTGGCGGCCATTTTGTGAGCTGTCAAGTGATTTATGTTTAATTTTGCTTGCATTTAGACATGAATAAACTGACGCCTGAACAACAAATTGTGCAAATTTTGACATGAAATTTACTTTATTCGAAAGATAAACTTCTGGCATTATAATATGACTTCTGGCTTGGACGTAGTCTAATCTTTCCAACATTTCCATCTTTAAAAAAACACCCTATAAATATTTTGTTATTGTTGTAGTATTGTTTTTTAAGATAAAAGTAAACATTACACATAATATTGTAGTGGCTTTGAAGTGTTTTTATGTTTGCTTTCTTTTCATAAGTATGGTTAAGGAATGCAAATCAGTGTTTTCTTTATGTTGGTATAAAATTTTGGGATTTTATTATTAAGAAAATAAGCAAGAGACAGGTTGAGTGTTAAATTTTCCCAAAATCAGTTTAAAAATTAAGTAATTATGCCCTAAGAGTGTATACACGCCATTATGTTTATTTTGTGTTTCAATAAAATAAAACATAAAGAGTAATAAGAAATTTTAAATTATGTATATAAATTACTACTTATTTTTAATGAAACGAATAACGATAATCAAGTTCGATACCTACACATCTACAAGTTTATAAACGTAATTTATTAAATACACCAATCGATGAAACACTATTAAAAAATCGACTCTTGATGATACATGTTAAGAATAAAATGATTTTCAAAAAAAAGTTCTATGATTGATGTATAATTTTGAGTTTAAAAATATTCAGGATTGGTGTGGACTTTCTACAATAGAAATAACCACGATTAATTTAGAATTTTGAGTTTAGAAATATAAATGGTAAATGTAAAAGTTTTATTCACGCTGGATATAAATATTTACATTTTGAAAGATCCACAATTGATGTAGAATTTTGAAAAGATCGTTGTAAACGTTTGAGTTTTGAGAAAGATATACGGTTGATGTAGAATTCTTAGTTAAGAAAGATTCACAAATTTTCACAATAAAACAAGTAAGAAAGTGTAAAAAGAATTTTTTAGAAATGGGCGCTAGGAGATATGACCTATTGTGGACTTATTATCTAAAAATTTAGTGGCATGACTTCTGTGCATATAAATATTTTTTTTTAAATATAAATTTTGTGTTAAATTTTATCGCGATATAAACTCTTTTAAAAGATTTGTAAATGTTAAACAAATTTTCGAAAGGTGTTTTATATGGGAGCCTTGACTAATTATGAACCGACCATTATAATATTGTCATGATTTCTGTATATATCAAACTTGAAAGAATTTTATTTGCACACCAACATTTTTTAAGTGACTTAAAGTGAGTTTCGGAAGTGAGCTTTATATAGGAGGTATGACTAATAATGGACCGATCATCATAAAATTTGGCCGAATGAATTGTATATATTATTTTTGCATATTATTTGGATACCAACATTTATTAAAAACAAGCCTAATATAGGAGCTATAGTCAATTATGGACCGATATGCACAAAATTTGTGCAAGACTTCTTTGTGGTGAAATTTTTTTAGAGACGTTCATAAATTAAAAGCTTATAACCAATAAGCCCCTTTTTCAGGAGGATATTTCTATGGGGCTAGGTGAAATAAAGGACTGATTTCAAACAAATTCAATCTCAATCGTCTTTGGGCCAAACAAATATCGAAATATTTCCAAAATTGCGACCTGTACTTTGAGCACATATTTTATATGGAAAGCCAGCCAGCCAGAAAGACGAACGGACTTCGTTAAATCGACTCAGGAAGTGAGACTGAGTCGTTCGGTATACTTTAAGATGGATGTGGGATTAATATTTATTGGCGTATCAAACATCAGCATAAATCCAATATACCCTCCCTACTATGATGGTGTAGGGTATAAATATTGCATAAAGTATTTATTAATAATATATGAAACTAAAAATAGCACTGAACTTAAATCTTTGCACAGAGTACGAAACAGAGCATTAAAAGTTATTTACAATCTACCTTTACGATACTCAACAATATCGTTATATAAAAATGTTGCTAAAACAATTTTGCCTATTATTGGGCTTTACAAAATACAAGTTTTAATGTTTGTTTTCAAATCCCTTCAAAATATTGGTCGTCATTTAATACATTTTCCCAGCAATATCAATAATTTTAATACCAGAAACTCCTCAATTCTTGCAGTTGTAAGATGCAGACTATAAACTACGAAACATAAAATCGAATACATAGGTCCTCTTGAATTTAATAATCTACCACCAGATTTAAAAAACACTCAAAGAATTTCAATTCTCAAAATAACTTTAAAAAAATATTTATTGCAAAATACGGAAATGCTTATAACGTAGAAATTTATATTTTATATATTTTTTGTAATCTTTATATTAATTATTTCATATGCCAACTCCCCTCAATAATGTCTTCGGATACTGAGGCAACTTGAATTGTTTTGATGAAATAATAGTTAATAATTAATTAAATAAAAAAATATATATAAATTGATGTTCACAATAAATAAAATAATTCACGCATGATATAAATTATTAATCACTAAATGATATACGATTGATGTAAAATTTTCACGTTAAGGAAATTGATAATTGTTGCAGTTTGTATTTAGATAGATCCATGATTGATGTAGGATTTTGCTTTTCGAAATTAAAATAAATTTTTCGCAATAACAAAATGTATTAGAAAAGTTTAATGAAAGTTTGGCAACCGTAAGAAAGGTTGGAAGTGATGATGATTCTATCAAAAGAGATCTAAATGCCTGACGAAATTTAATCACTTTTTATAAAGCTCAGGTATGTCCAGATAACAACATCTTTCAACAAAAACGCACTGTCGACATCCTTGTAAAGAAAAATCTTTTGACGGTACTGTAAGCATCTTATTTATTTACTCTTCTTTACAATTGAAACAATAAATGGTTAAATTTACAGAAAAGGACACAGGGGGTTATTGTGTATTTCAAATCGAAAAGAAAATGAAAATTGTTTGAATTTGTACACTTTTTACATTGTATTTCGAAAATGTTTGCTTTTGAACCGAAATACACAATGACTATGACCGTATGACTAATTTTCAAACATTGCGATCAACAGAAGAATTTTGATGACAGAAGTTTTGGAGTAGGTAAGAATGGCAGTGTTAACTTAAGATATGTTCAGAAGTAAATTAAATTTGGCATCCAGAAAAGTGGTTGAAAGTAAATATCGTGCTAAGACTAACTGTGCAAAGATTAAGATGAAAAGGAACCATTTTTGAAATTAGTATATATTTTAGGTATATCCCTTTTTTCCACATAACCGATTGTGCTAATTTTACAACCAACTTTGGATAGGATAATGCTAAATTTTGTGTATGTAACTATTTAAATTTGTTTGGTTTATTAATTAGAACATGGGCATATTTATTTCAGATAGACAACACTTTTAAGAGATCATTTGTATAGACTTTACATGAAGACTTACTACTGGAGAATAATTTAAAATATTTTTTAAATAATGTATCAATATATTAACTATATAAAGAGAATATGTCAAAGAGAATTTATCATTAGGTTCACCTGAACAAGTTTAAATTTTCCACTACAGTTTATTATATTTATTGTAAAGGAATTTAGATTTTGAAAATATAACACTCAGTCCTCTGCAAAATAAACTTCTTAACGGCAAATCTTACACCTTTCACTGATTACACACGATTGTAACATACAATATTTTATTTGCTAATATTATAATAACAATTTACCAGCAATTGTGTTAAAAATATGATAATATTGATTACTACATTAAATTAATCTGCCGACTTTCTACAATGACTATAATCTTTAAGACCTATGACTACCTATAGTCGCCTATATGTACACTATACGTATACCTACAACATCTAAGAAAAAAGTTTTCCTTTTTAAAACTAAATACTTATTTAAATATTATTACCAGCATTTGTCAATAAATAAACAAATACACACCTTTCCTTTCATTCATTTATTCATTCGCCAGCCAACAAACAACCTTCCAATACACAAAAAACACACACATTACATTTTACCAAACATCATAGTTATAAAGTTTAAACCTTACCTTAATGACTATAATAAGCCGAGTTAACAACTAACATTTTTCTAGTTTTTGTTTTTTCCTTCCACAAATATTAGTTATGACTTGAACCACACACTCATAAACGGTTGTAGTATATAGGCAAAAATCCATTATTTTTTTTTTTTGAACTTTCAAATGAGAAAAACGACAACAATTTAGACAGACACTCACCTGTAATGAACATAAAGAAAACAAATAGTTAAATAAATAAACATATTAAATAAAATCATGGAAAACAAAACATAAAAATAAATATAAATTATAATATAATCGTATTAGTTAATAGTCAATAATTTATATCTTAACTATTTCTGAAACTCCATTTATTTAGCTTGGCCAATATGTCTGAGGTAATAACAAAACAAATTTCTTTATTGTTTTTTACTTAATTTGAATGCAAACTAAACCTAAGAGTTACAAACAAAGAATTTTGGAATAAAATAAAATATAGGCTTATGCTAAGTTATGGTTAAAATAATACCAAATGTAGGAGCAACAAATATATAAAGATTGTTTTCACAGTTAAAAGTATTTTAAAGTTAAAGAATTATGTAAGACACTGTTTCCGAATGAAAAAGTGACTAAAATTTTAAAATTCGAGAAAAATTGTCGTTGGGGAATTTGTAGCAATTGTTTTAATTTAAATTAGTCTTGTGACTTAAATTTAGAGTTTAGAAGGATCCATGTTTGATGTAGAATTTTAAGTTCGGAAAGATCTATGATTGATTTAAATTTAGCGTTTAGAAATTACCCCGATTGATGTAGAATTTAAGTTTGGAAATATCGATTGATATAGAATTTAGAGTTAAGAAAGATCCATGATTAATATAGAATTTGAGTTTAGAAACATCCACATTTGAGTTTAGAAAGAATGATATATTTGGAGTTAAGAAAGATCCACGATTGACGCAGAATTTGTAGTTAAGAAAGGTCCACGATTGATGTATAATTTTGAGTTTAGAAAGATCCACGGTTGATGTAGAATTTGGAGTTAAGAAAGATGCACGATTCACGCAGAATTTAGAGTTAAGAAAGCTCCACGATTCACGCAGAAGTTAGAGTTAAGAAAGATCTAAGATTGATAAAAATATTTAGAAAGATACACGATTGATGAAGAATTTAGAATTAAGAAAGGTCTACGATTGATACAGAACTTTAGTTTAGAAACATCTACGATTGATGTAGAATTTTGAGTTAAGATATATCCACAAAACTTGATTGATAAAGAATTTATAGTTAAGAGAGCTGTACGATTGATGTATAATTTTGAGTTAAGAAGATGCCCTACTGATGTAGAATTTTGAGTTGTTAGTTAATATAGATTAATATAGAATTTTGAGTTTAAAAGATTTTAGTTTGATGTAGACTTTTAATGATAGAAAGAAATACGGTTGATGTAGAGTTTAACGGATTCACTTTTAATGTAGTATTGTAAATTTAAAAAGATCTACGATTGATATAAAACACCAATATAAGTGGGAAACATATGTAAATATGCTCAAAACGCTACGGAAACCAAAATTGTTTGTTGCAACAAAAGGCACTATGTTGGCAAGCAATTTACACTTGTGGTCTGAATAACACGTCTTTTAACATCTCTTTAGCTAAGATATCGATTTATCGGTTTATTTAATTATATATATAAAATAATACAAAAACGTTTACTGTCTCTTACTAAACGTCATCACTCTTTAGTAAACTGTTAATTGTGGGCCAATTTATTTAAAAGCTACAAAAAATATAAAAAGGTTTAGCAAGCAATTAGGAATTGTGGTCTGAAGAGCCCCTCGGATAGTTATATAAGAGTATGCCTATAGACAAGTTTTCTGCTTCTTACTAAACTTCAGTATTCTTAAACAAACTTTTATTCAAACGGTGCATGGTTTGCTATCGAAAAATATCCGCATGATGAAAACTTATAAGAAGAAAAAAGTTAGCGATTTGAAGAAATATGCAGCACTTTCGATCGAAATGTTGTGCAACAGTTAATGTGATCCATCAAAATAAAAACACATATTTCTGTATGAGCAACCGAACTTTAGATTCTTCTTTTAGCCTTTCTTGAATAAATTAGAATTATAGTTATAAATATTTCTTTATAAAGCATTGTATTTAGGAATAGTTTTAATCTTGGAACCGGTGTAAACTTTAAAATATGTGTATTTCTTAAATCATTATTATTATTATTATTTTTCTTATTGATATTGTTGTTTAAGGAAGTTCTATACCAAGATAACAACAACAACAGCAAAGTACAAAACAACGTCATCGTATAATAAAACTAAGAAAAAACTCAATATGTTTTTTAAAGGCTTTTGTTACCAGCCCACACTATTAACAGTACATACTTGACTTTTTTTCTACGCTTTTTTTTTTTTTTTGTTATACTGTATTTTTTACTGCATGGCTTTTAAGTTTAAGATCTTGGTAACAAATGTTATTTTCTTTGTTAAACTCTCACATATACAATAATTGTGTATCTTGCAACGTGTATCTGTGTATACTTATGTATAGTATGAGTGTCTAAGACTTTGTATACGTAAACATTTGTCCCATGGGCTACTATCAAATAACCAAAATCAATAATAATTCAAACAATTATTATTTTTACCAAATACTGCCCATACACCATCTATCTAAGCACAGAACTTATTACATTTGTATTGTAGTTAGTTTTTCTATTTTTTGTTTTTTATTTTTTCAAAAGTTTTTTTTTCCTTATCTTTTTTGTTAAACTTAACTATTTTTGCATCATTGTTGCACTGTTATGCGAGTACTAACACGAGCTTAAGCGCTCATTTCATTCAAACATTTGTGAATAGAAAAAAATAAACATAAGAATTTTCTACACGCCTTTTGAAATTATGCGGAAACGCAAGTCACAATGACATTGGTACTCTAACGGAGATAAAATACCCCACAAATTATAATAGACATGCGCTGTTTTTTTTTTTTTTTTGGACTTTATACAACAGTAATGTCTGTTGGCAAAAGAAATTAAAATTTCTGGCCAGGAATCTTGGCAACAAAACTTCCTTAGTCTTCTTAATTAAATCCATTTCATTAAGTCATACTTCCATTACTACATGACACATTTTATCATTGACTTTTTTAACTTATTTATTAATATTTCATAAAATAAGCGCCTAAAATGCCTCTCATCTAAACAATTTATAACTACTTTAACCAAGTGTTATAAATATTAGAAATTATCCACCAATAATTCACAAAATAATATGGCAAATCTCTTTGTTATTCTTAAAGGTTAAAAACCCCATTTCTATATGGATATTTTACATACAACTGCTACGGCGGCACAAACACATGAATAAAAACGCACAATGAGTGTTCGCTGTAAGCATTTTTTCCCGTATAGAAGTCATTAAAAATTTTTCATTCATTTTATATGATAATCGCTTAGATATCTTATGAATATATGAACATTTTTTATGACTTTCATGGATTAAAATGACAACCGAAGAATACTAAACCAAACAACAAAAACTAACAACATGATTATCAACCACATTTTCATAATCATCATGATCATCAACATCGATACGATACTTAGACAAATGCCAAACTCTTCTCTATATGTAAAGGAATAAAATAGAATACAACAAAATAGCAATACAACAAAACTAAACACAAAAAAATCAATCGTAAAATATATTGAAATATAATTTGTTTAGCAAAATGAAGAAATGACAGTACTAGAGGTCGAGGAGATGGCGGCGCAAAAGGAGGTGGAGCTATAAAAATAAAGTAAACTGAAACTTAATCTTTTGGCTTAAATCTATTTGTAAAATGCAGCTAGAAGGAAAAACGAGTAAAGTATGAAATGATGAAGAACAAAAAAAAAAAAACACATAACAACAAACATTCTAGGCAACACTTTCAAATGATGGCCAATTGCCACTTATGAGTGTTGTTTAGTAAATCATCATCATATACAACTACAGATACGTGTGTACTACAGATATGTAATAAAAATAATAAAAACACACGCATAATATTTTCACAAATGCACACATACATATAGGAGAGTGAATCTCCAGAAGCAGATATTTAAAGGTATGAATTGTGGGAAAATTATAAGTTTACCAATAAATCCTGGTGGCACCTGATACCAAGATAATGCTTTAAATACACCTCTAGATTGAAGGACATTAATGCTACTTGGCCCAGATGACAACCTCTTCGGTATTTAAGGGTTCTGAGAAGAATCTACTAATGGTAGGCTGCAAGCCGCTGAACAGATACCGGACAACAAAAACAGGGCACTATGCAGTACATTATGATGCTGCAAATGGAAGCACTGGATAACAACAAGAATACTCTCCAGCACGTTATTATGCTGGACGCAAGAATTTATAAACTGCTTATGATAACCACCAAACTGTAGACAGTGGAAAAACACATCCACAATCCGTGATAAGTCGCAGAATATAAATAAAAGGCACTGGTCATACAAACAAGCGATTTCTCCAGTAAGTCGTGTCGTTAGACGAATCCATGACTGTCAAGGAAAACAAAATGGAGGCAAACACATAACTACCATATACAGAATTAAGTCGCCGTACTCAATACTAATATTATGGAAATTATGCTGATAAAGAAAAGGGCTGAATAAAACCAGTGCTGGCATATGACCATGTCTAAAGCCCATGACTTGACCGATAAAGGTTATTATTGCGATTTCTTGGATTCGAGGAACAGTAGCTTTTACTAAAGGTTTTGCAAACCGACTTTCTATAAAGCGGCGGAGATCAAGTGAAATGCAATTGTACTAAGCAAAGCGGCTGATAGTTTAGATTCCTCCTCCTAGTGCCAAAGGCACTAGAACATTTACCAATCGTCAAAATAAATGATTTTGTACAGAGAACGTATGATGGACAAGAGATAAGGTAAATATTCATTTATCAAAACTCAGGATCCCTCAAATACTTCACTCGCACTTTATCAGCTCAAGTACCATTGCTTATTAGATACATTTTCTTATCAAATTGAGTCCCTTAAAATATAAGCTTAAATATAGACCAAAAAATAACAAATTTATGCGAAATCGTGTTTTTACGAGCGTTTTTTTTTAATCTTTCGGACTTGATTTAAAAAACACATTAAATTTAGAGAAATGTATAAAATCCTTAACATAGTCCGTCCTACAAAAAATAGTCTAAATGCGTTAAATCCCTCGACCTAAACGCCAAACTGGCCGGACACAAACGTGAAATAAACTGTTCACCACAATAGCCTCTCAATTGGGTCAATGTTTCGCGTGCTGTTTGGTATGTGATGCTGTCTTGTTGAAACCACATGTCAGCCAAGTCCAGCTCTTCTATTTTGGGCGCTCACCATTCACAGTAACGTTCCTGCCTTCGTCATCCAATTATGCCACCGGCCCACAATCTACATTTTTCGAGATGCACTGGCAGTTATTGCTGCTATTCACACCAAATAGTATAATTTTGCTTGTTTACATATCTATTTAACTAGATATGAACACAATATTCCGATAAAAGAGTGGATCTTAACCAAACATGAATTTTAACAATAAAACTCAATAATCTGCCAGCGTTGTTCGTTAGTGAGTAGGTTCATGCTTAAATTATAAATCAACCTGAACTTGTTTACCAGTAACATGTTACACAAAAATAGCTGAGCTGCAAAAACAGTCTTGCCAAAAAGAAAGTTGCTAAAAAAAATCACTTTTAACAAATAACTGAAATACTACAAAATATCCACAAAAATGAAGGTATATACGCATTTAATTTAATTCTTTTAAACGTTACTTAGTAATTGGAGTTTTCTTTTATAGAACACATTCTTCTAAATATTCCCCTTCCATGTGTGTTTAAAATTACAAGCAGTATCAAGACAATTTGTATGGAGATCTGTTAGAATATTCAAATTCATAAAATATAATACTGTGCGGTTGTCTATCCAACTGTCGCTTTGTCAAATTATGCGTTTTGTTGTCACTATATTCACTGCAGTATGTGCGTGTGTAAGTTAGTGTATATATGCGCAAGTCAAATGAAAATAAAAAAAAGTGTTTAGAACAACAACAGCATACATAGAAACAAGTTGTAACTTCCTGCATGCGTAGGCTGTTATGACAAGGGATGGGCAGGCTTAATGTAATTGCAATAACCAAACATTTCAAATAAAAGCCATACATAGAGATCTTAAGACTACGAGCATGAGCAGCAGTAGATGTACCCAAGAATATAACATTTATATGTATTTGAATTTCAGCCTTCTTTATTAAAAATGCATGCTTACACATGTTAAGTGTTAAGTAAGACATGCAGATATTAGCCAGACAATTGTAAAGTAAAAATGAAAAAAAAACAAAATGTCATTAGAAATGAAACATTTTCTAATACAAATAACACACGGCCATAACAACAACTGTAACCAGCATATCATGAGAATTTGAATTATATATCCCAGACAAACCAACAACAACAACAACAAAAAACAAATCAAGGAACTACAACATATGTAAAAGCCTTTATTTTTTGTATAGTTTGTTGTAGCAAATTGTGTAAATTTAATATGTTTGGTGGTCTATTTTTTTTTTAATTTTTTTTTTTGTTCTTTAAGTTGTTTTGTAATGTTAGAATCAGTTTATTTGAATTTCTTTTTTTATATTTTTTGTTTAATAGTTTAAGTTGTGGAAACATATACTACATATATATACGTTTATAACTAGCTACATTTTTCTGTTTTAGAGCTTTAATGTTGTTTTTGTTATTGCTTTGGCATTGTTGTAATTCGTGATGTTTTTTGTTGTTGCTGTTTAATGTTGGTAACACACACAAAATAGCAATTGACAGTTTTGGCATTTTAACATGACATGTTTGGCGACTTGTTTTTGATACAACTTTTCAAGCTAACAACAAAAAATTACACAGAATTAGAAGAATTCTGTTTAGGATTTTTCATTACAGAAAAAAAGGGAAGTTGTGGAACGGTAAAATAACAACTTTTAAAGTCATTAAACTTCAGACATCCTAAAACTGTAATTGGCTGTTAAGTTATTTTTGGCGTACTTCATTCGGCACAACCAACTAAACCTTGTTGTCATCAGATAAGATCAGATTGTTTGTTGCTTTTGCTCTTGCATGACTTTTAATAAATGTAACTTTTAATTTCTGCCATCATGCATTAACTACCACATATTTTCGTTAAAGTTTGATTGATATTTGATTTCAATCGTTTGATACAAAATTAACCGTTTGTAAGGAAAAAATTTACACAAGTGAATGAATCAAATCAATCAATCATGTTACTTCCTCACAAAATACACCAGCATACACACACTTCAACATATATATATATATATATATATATATAAATTGAAATAAATAAAGTCAGCAACCTTTAAGACTTAGTTTATTTAAATAATTTTAAGTAAGAGGGAAAAAATTAAACAAAAGACTTAAGACGAAAACCTGATATTTTAGCATTTGGTAGTAGATCATCAAAGACACCAAAGAAATCCAACCAAAAACCAACCAAAAAAAAACAAGAAAAACAAAACAGAAACGATCTTTAACTGTAATTGATTTATGATTTCATTTAACATTGCCAACAAACATACAACAGCAACAACAACAATGTATGCAAAAATTGTTAAAAACAAAAAATTCACAGTATGCTAAACTCACATGGGGTTTTTAAATAAAAATCAAAGTCAAATAAAAAAACATAATTTAAAAAGCAGAATGAAACAGTAAGACAGACGGACACATCGAACTGAAAGACAAACTGACGAACAAACCAACTGACTGACCGGCAAGAAAGTTAGTTAGCCAGTTAGCCAAGTCAAAAACAATAAAAAACACACAAAAATTGTTTTGTTCAAAACTATACTAACAATTTGTTTATGATTTGATTTGTTTGCCTTTGGATTTGTCCTAAATGGATTGTTTGATTTTTTTTTTCTTCTAAAGACTCACATGAGAACTTATTTTCAGTACTGTTGTTGTTGCTGTTGCTGTTGCCGAAGTTATTTTGTGAGGAGATGTTTATAACAAAAGTAAATCATTACACATTTGCTGGCCGATTATTATTTATGAGCGGTCATTATTTATTGAGATATTGTACACAAGCACGTTACTTTGAACAGCAACAAAAAACAACAGCAACACAAACAATTTGGTATGTATAAAAATCAAACAGAAGGTTGTGTATCATCAATATCGTACCATTGTTGTAAAACATATGCAAAATTGTTGTTGTTGCTTTAGTTATAGCAATCGATCGATCAGTTGCAAATCATCATCATCAGTAAACAACCATAACAACAGCAGCAGCAAAAATGCAACAGCAGCAGCAGGAATAGCACCCAATACCCAACAGTAACAGTCTATTGCAAGCAAAAATAAAATAAAAATATTGTCCTCTTCGTTTTCCTCTTCATCATCGTCATGATTATTATGATCATATTCTTAACTGTCTTTTAGTTTAGTGATCATACCAGTATGATATTGTTCAGTACAGCACACTGGGTATATTTGGTAAAATCTTGCTATAAATACGTTTCTAGTTTTGCTAGAGTTTTTTGTAATTAATATAAACATTACCAATGTGATAGTTACCAAAAATTTATCCTACAAGAAACAAGATATACTCTATTTTGAAAAACAGTATTCCAGCGCAGCAAATATAACTTAGGTTATTTTTCTTTTTAAATATAGTATACTATGTAGTTAGTTAAACATCAGCCAAAAACTGAGAGTGACAAACGTGGGTCTTTTTTCTATAAGTGTAGTTTTTAAAATTTTTAAATTAACAATAACAATAAATATAATAACATAACCCATTGTGCAATATTTTGCACTCTCTCAAAACATAACGCTTAATGTTAAAGATACTTTCAGAAAACAGACCAATTTCTAGCGCCCTCGGCTGAAAAAATGCATAAAATAAAACTGAAATAATATTTCTCCAATACCTTGATATTTTGCATTCTTGGTGTTGCAACAAGAAAACTTAGTTTTTTTGCTCCTTTCATTATTTCTTTATTTGTGCAGTTTTAACATGCGTATCGTATTAGTGTAGTCTTCAGCAAAAGTTTTGGGTTTTAGCTGATATTTTTTTTGGCTTACTATAGAGTTACTTTACGGTGTAACAAAATAATGTTGCAGTTGTTTCGTTTTTATAATTTTCTCTTTGTTCTGTTTTCTTTTTCGTTCAATGCGTCAAGCAGTGTGTGCTTAACAGTCGGAATGTGTTTATTCACGGCATGCATCATTGCACAAAATCTGCATAAACTTTTCAGAAAAAAAAATAATAATAAAAATAAAACCAACAAAAAAATAAATATTATATAAAAGAAAATATGTCTGTGGCAAAAAAAAAAAAAAAAAACAGACACCCATGTGCCATGATTTCTTTTATTCTTATTTAACTATTTATGTTTTTTAAGGTTTTGTAATTTTTTTCTACTTTTTTATAATTTTGTTAAAATTTTCTTAAAGTGATTTTTAGTACCAGTAGATGTGTGTAAGATTTATTTACATTGTGGTTTTTTTACACCAAAAACTATTATGAATATATGTGTGAGGTGTGCACAGTGTCTTGAAGGTAGAGAAGATTTAAATACTAGTGAAAGAATTTAAATTTTCATTATAGGTACTTGTGTAACTTCTCTGTTAACCCTGATCTAAACCACAACCCATGTGTTATTTTTAACACATATAGTATACATATCTACGTATTTTTCATTTAACACAAATATTTTGGATATAAGTTATTTTATAACTAATTTATATATATAAAATACAACGTAATTGTTTAAAGATATCGTTATCAAACAATATTATTAAACAAATTCATGCGGTTTCTATGTTAAAGTTAGGAAATCTCAAGAAATGTTATGTTTTTAAATGTCTAAATTATATTAATTTTGTGTGGTATTCCACACAAGGGTGAAATGTGGTTAACAAGTTAGAATAATAAATGTTTAAAACTTAATAATACTTACTTATCCCTACTTTGATGCCACTTTTCTTTAACAGTTTATACAATAATTACAAAATAAACTATTTTCGTTAAAAACATTAAAGTTTTTCGAGGTTATCTGACATTTTGATTTATAACTTGTATTCTACTAAACCGGTTTTGCTGATTTTCAATACCAAACTACTTAGGGTAATACAAAACATAATTGGTAAATGTCTTTAATTGTGGAATTGAAGTTTAAAAGTGAACGTGATTTATATAAACAGACAGATGGTTTCAGAATTAGAAATATTTATTCATATCAGTATAAAAACTCACATAAATTGTTTAGTATTAACAAACAAAACATTTTAATCTAAAACACTGTTTCACATCATATTTTTAACTCATCTATAAAGCGTTCCACATGTGTCTTGTTACATTTTTTTTTTTGCTTCATCTACGTTTCATCTTGTATAGCTGCTGCTACAGAATCTTTTCTACCGTATTCATACAACATATCGTTTTTATTGCCAAAAGGCATGAAGCTTAAAAAATTGTCAGACATGTTTTTGTTTTGATATGCAAAAATTATTGGAAAAATATAAAGATGAGAGATGAGAAGAAACACATAAACAAAAAAAAAAATTCAAAATATCTACATATAATGCAATTGTTAAATATTACACCAAAGGAATTTATGTATCAATATAATACATAATAATGGTATTATGTAAAAATATATATACCACATATATTTTTTTAATATACCCTGTTAAAAGTAGTAATTCATAGTGTACACACTTACGAGTATATATTAAAGATTTAAGTAATATTTTTATGAACTGAATGATAAAAATCTTTGGTAAACTGTATGAGCCAGAAGTTTTAGCCACAGTAGAAGCAGAAGCTTTATAATATATATACGGTAAGGTAGTAAAGCAGCTCCAGAAGAGTTGTATTTATTTTAATGATAATGTAAAATAATTTGTCGCTTTAAGCACTTCCGTACAAGAAGCAGACGTATAGAAAATTATGAACACAAAAAGGGATTATAATATAAATTATGTATACTCTTTTAAATATTATTTTTAATATTTAAAAAGTCTCTTGATTTAGCTTATCATTATAAAAAACAAAGTCCATGGAATATTTTGTTTAACACCAACGGGAATAATTTACTGAAATGCAGGGGAAAAAACAGATCAAGATAAGGTTTTGTTAAACACTTTATATCCATGTGTGTAAAGGAACATTTCAGTTTTTAAAGAAGTATTTTTGTAAAAACAATTAGGTAAATTATAGTTGTTTAAAATAACTAATTTTGATAAATATGTAGAAAAGTTTAATGAACAAAGCATTATAAGTTTTTCTTAATATAAATATGTGATATTAAATTTAGTAAAATATTTAATAGAAAGCATTTTAATAATGAAACACTATTATTAAAGTAAGGTATTTATATCTTAAAATCTTGAATTATATAAATATATTAAAACATTTTAAGATTATTCATATGTAGGAGACATTTAGTATTGTGAAAAGAGAAAAAAGAAAAGAATAGAAACTTTCTGTGGAATTGATATTTTTATTTGGCAAATTTTACTTTGAAAGTTTTAGAACAAAGTACTAAATTTGTACATTATTATTTATTTTCTTATTCTTTTCATATTTTTAGGAAGTGAGTTTTCAGGAGATTTCGGAATTAATTAAAAGAACATATAAAATTTAGATAAATTTATCAAATCTTTATATGAGTCGATAGTACGATCTATATGGTTGCATGTTAAAGAATGATTTCATATAATTGTTGATCGCGACTACGCCTGAAATGGTTCATACGCTGAGTCCAATTTTGTCATACTCTCTCCTACATATCGACTGGTATCGCAACAACAAAAATCTTCGATATTAGCTTCCAGATCTAGTACGTCAACCGTTGCGGACATATGCCTATAAATATGAGCCTTAACATAGCCCCACAAAACAATATCTAAAGGCGCTAAATTTCACGATCTAGACGGCCAATAAAAAGGCCCAAACGAGAAATAAAATGTTCACCTAACTCGCCTCTAAATTGAGCCATAGTCGCAATAATCTGCAAGCGTTGTTTGTTTTTAAGTGGATACATATTCAATCATGTATCTACCAAACTGAACATTTTTAACAGTAACATGGCACAAGAAAACAGCAAAGCTGTCATAGAGAAAGTTTCAAAAAATCACACTTTAATATGAATTAGATTTTCTAAACAATAAACCAATCATTTGTTTTAGTTATATCCAGTCAGAACCAAAATAAAAAACAAAACATTCAAATAACTTAAAATTTAAGCACATAATTTTATTTAAGCCTAAAACTTATTTTTAACGAGTAGTTTAAATTTATTAATTGTGGCATTACTACCATGAAAAATGTATTTACTTCAAGCTAGCTTTAAAAACTAACAAAAAGGAAAATATCTGTTTAAAAAACAAAAAAAAAAACACAAATCTTTTACATCATTCTTTCTAAAGCATCATGTCAATTTATTTAGTTTAGTTTCAGTTTTTAGTATTTAAGCTGACAGTGGCAAGTCAAACACTTTGCCAACTTAAAAACTGACAGTCAACTTTACGTCGGCTTAAGAAGATGATGGAAATATAAAATAAAAATCTCTTAAAACAAGTAAAAACACATAGAAGTATTTCAGGCACATTTTAAAAACTAATAAAAAAATAAATCGGTTAAAAAAATACATTTTTATATTATTTTACACTTTTATTTTATGGAAAAAAGCAGAGTAATTCATAAATTAATTACATTTAATTTAACTAGAAATTGATAAAGGCAATACTTTTTTCAATAAATATGTATTGTGGTTTAAAGTGGTTTTTATTTTTCTTCTTAATATTTGTTTCTATTTTTATTAAGATACCAAGTGTTAGTTTTATTAATGCTAATTCAAAATAATTTACATGAAATATAAAAAATAAAAACTATGTATTAATAAAATATTGTATTTATGCTAAGTTAGTTCTTTGGGTATGTATTTTAAATGTGAAAATTATACAAAAATCATAAACAAATATTTAATCATTGTAATAAAATGTGAAATTTTATCGAAAATGTTTTAGTTGAAAAAAACTTGAAATAAGTAGTAGAATTAGATAATTGATGAAATGTAGCACAAATTAATAAATATATGTGTCTACTGGTTCATTATGGATTATTGTTGATGGAATTTTTTGAGTAGCTTATTTATTGGAAACTAAATAAAATACTTAAAATTTTTTAAAACTAACTCCAAAAAGCAAATCTATTTTAGAGTTTTCACAAAGTTTTTCTCCTTTATAATTTTATATAAAATCTTTTAAACAATATTATGGTTATACTAACTATTTACATGATTCAAGCAACCGTAATGTATTTGATTGTGATGCACATGATTGCATGATTGTAGTATTTCAGTGGCAATGAAATGTCCATGAAAAATCATTACATTATAATATGTTACTCTCAGATTATTGTTCTCATTATATCGATCACATTGTCATAAAATCAGGCCCCATTACAAATGATTTTTATTTATGTTATTCTCTCAACAATTCAGTAGGAATATATTTTTACGAGTGCTAGGGAATAGAAAATCAAAATATAACAAAAATTATGCACAAATTCCTTCGACAACACAAGAGTCCACTGATTGCACAAAAGCTGAAGTACTGCAAAAGTTATAAAACGAACCTTAAGCACATATCGTAAACAAAAAGAAAGCAAAAATTGTAATAAAATAAACCAAAAACTCTGGCAATTAACATGTCATAAGCATTGAATTTGAATTGTATTAAAGGGTGTCCCAACTAGAACGCAATTTTTTAATTTTAATTAAAACACAGATAATAAAAAAAAAATCGTGAAACTTTTTTTATATCGTAAAGTAGACAGAATGAGGTTATGTATGAAAGAAGATATCGTGCAGATGGCCACCGCGGTTGTGCTGGCACACACGCGATCTTTTAATAAAATTTGCAATGACCTTTTTGCATAAATGCTGCGGTATTTCATTAATGAAATATCCAATTTCCTCTTTTAAGGCTTGAGTCGTCGTCAGCTTATTCGCGTAAACCATCGACTTCAAAAAACCCCCGAAGAAAAAAATCTAAAGGTGTTAAATCGCACGATCTAGGCAGCCAATTCTGGTCTCCAAAACGCGAAATAACACGACCGGGAAATGACTGATGCAGCAATTGAATTGTTTCTCTGGCTGTATGACATGTGGCGCCGTCTTGTTGCAACCACATGCCCTCTACATTCATTTCTTGAATTCTAGGCAAGAAAAAACTGGTTATCATTTCACGATACCGAACACCATTGACTGTTTGCGCTTGACCTGCCTCATTTTCATAAAGAAAGATCCAATGATTCCTCCAGCCCAAAAACCACATCACACAGTGGCACCTTGAGGATGCATTTGCTTCTCGTGAATCACTCGAGGATTTTCCTCACCCCAAATGCGACAATTCTGCCTATTGACGAAGCCATCGAGATGGAAATGGGCCTCGTCACTGAAGATGATTTTATCGGCAAAATCAGCATTTTCATGTTGTCTCTCCAATACCCAATTAACTCACTCCCTTCGCTGTCCATGGTCAGCTGTCTTCAGTTCCTGAATTGAACTTTGCATGCATGAAGATGCAAATCTTTCGTCAAAATTCGCTGCATAGTGGATTTGGAGACACAAATTTGCTGAGCTCGGTGTCGAATTGAGGTGGATGGAGTTTGAGCGACATCATCACGTACAGCTGCGTCATTTTCAGTCGATCGGCCTGGTCGAAGGCGCGTTGTTGTCTTTAACAACGGCAAATTTATCCAATAACCTCTTTACAGTTGACTCTTTTGGAGCATTATTGTGACCCCAAATTGATCGCAATCTGCGAACTGTAGCCGCAAAACTTTCACCATTTTGGTAAAACAATTTTACAATGAGAGTGTGTTGTTCATTCGTGTAGCGCTCCATTTTTACTAACCTCGTACCTTCTACTAGCAAACCATAACAATTGTTCAAATGTAAAACAATGACACTTCGAATGGTGCCAAATTTAAAAATTGCGTTCTAGTGGGACACCCTTTATAATAAACATGATTAAATGATTTGCACATACACGTTTTGTTTTAGTTTGTTTGGAAAAACTAGATACAAAGAAAACATTATGTTCAATAAAACAGAATCTAAGTCTCTCTGACAATGACCGATCAAATATATACAACACCAGTACCATTAGAAAAATACGTGTGGATGCAAAAGCTGCAAGGGAATGATATCGAAGTAATTAGGTCGTCGTATTAGAGGAATATATGAGCACCCTTAAATGTCCCCAGCTTCGGCCAATTGAACAATGTTGGGCTATTGTCAGAGGAAAATTAAAGCGAACAATAAACATTTTAAATATGTATGCTGCTCAGGTGAAACGAAATGTTGTGCAGCAATTAAAGCAAACCATTAAAACCAATGCACAGATTTTTATGACAGGAAATAAATTTAGTTTCTTCTTTTAACTTGTGTTTAATACTAATAAGTAAGAATTTGTTTGTTGTTTAAAACTTTTCAATCACTTTTTAACAAAAATTATAGCCAATTTAAGGCCGGATTTTGTGTGAACAAGAGACAAAGACTATTTCTCACTTATCTGAAGACCTGATATTGTTAGTTTGCAAGAATCAGATTTCATTCAAAGCAATCAAATATAAAATTCTATGAAAGCTTCGATTTCACTTCAATTATTTAACTAAAAAATATCTATAACTATAAGCTTGCATATTTTATGCTATTTGAAGGTTTAAGTATGATACATATCCAAGTAATTTTCAGCCTCAACTTATCTCTATAGCCTTCACAAGTACTGCAACTACATTATGATGTACGTAATTTGTTATATAGATCATTCGTATCAAAAAAATAAAATAAAATTTACACTTTTTCACTTTTAGCTATTACATGAAAAACACTTAAGGCTAAAATAAAATAAACTTCATATAGAAAAAAAAACAACTAAACTAAACATGCTTTATTGTCTATTCTTAAGTTTCTCATAAATCTTTATCGTGAACGAATTTTTCAGTTTAACAAAAATCAAAAACGAAACAAAAAAAAATATATATATGTATATATATATATTTATAATTGACTTATTTATTATACAGCAAGTAATATTTTTGTTAGTGTTAAAGCAAGTATATACATATATACAAATACAAATATATGTGTCTATATAATATGTGTATGCTGTAGCTTTAAGATAATTTTTATGCAAAATATTACTACCGCGTAACATGCAATAAATGCAGCTGGTTTTCATGTATATTTGATTAATTATCGATATTGTGGACAGGCGACAGTATAGACACATTCGTAGCATCTTAACATTAACTTTGTTATTTTTCTCCTTTTTTATTTATAGCTTGTTTTTTGTTTGCTGCTCTTTGCTGAAGGTCAATTTTTCGTAAAGATAATTTTTATAGCTAGAAACTTTACTAGCTGCAATTAGTCATGTTACAACTTAAAACAACAACATGAAAGTATAAATTTGTGTTTTTTTTTTCTTAGTCATTAAAATTATTGTTTAAGGCTAAATTGTGTATAGAGGATGCGATGATATGCATCTGATTGATTTTTAAGGCTAGATAGGAACGATTTAACTTAAGTTATACATTTAAATTTGCATGCAAGCTAGTAAATACTCTTCTTTACTTGCATAAATATCAATTATTTTGTGAGAAAAATGTTTGCGTTGCCTTAAAAATTATGCATATTATTATTATTGAAAAAAGGGGCTTTTGTTTTGTGAGGTGAAAATTTAACACTTAAAAAAGTAAGTTTATTGCAATTACATATATTGATTTAGAATTGTGTTAAAACGACATTTTGAGCAGTATTTCCGTTTTGAACACTTTAAGGAGATGTATTGGCAGTTTTATACATTTAAATATATAGAATATCACATAGTCTAAACATTAAATTTGTTTATTTTGTCTACACAAAAAAGTAATTTTTTATATAACGAAGTACGATGCCACCATATATTCTGCATTTATTCCACTTATATTCTCCAGTTATTCCATTTCAAACTCACTTCAAACTTGGACATAAAGAAGCTTTTGTGAATTGAGTCAAATTACAAAATATCTTTAAGAGATTTGTTCTAAAAGCAACTCAAAATTTGTTTTACTCTTTTACTTAGAATCATATTCTTTCAAATTTTGGATTCTGATCAATTATTTGTTCCTCGGTATTAAGGATAGTCTCAAGTTCTATTACTTGATATGAAAGAGATCTAAAATGGAGATTTCATACGTTGGAGTAAGTTAACAACTTTTATGTATTCAGTAAAAGGTCAAGAAATTCATACAAAGGGAAAGTGATATGTCTATCCGCTTTACATAAGTCCCCATCATACCATTCTAGGAGCGCTCCGAAAAAGGAGTCAGAAAAGAGTCCAACTAAAGAGCATTTTCGGAGCGCTCCGATAAAAGGAGTCAGAAAAGAGTCCAACTAAAGAGCATTTTCAGAGCGAAGAAAAATTTGCTTGTTACTGTCCTGAGTCGGTACGCAGTATGACTCAGAAATTTCACTTAATTATGTGTGTACCAAAGCGTTGTTGTCCTGGTATTTGTGCTTTGAACAAAAAAAAACATAGCTGTAACACACAAGAACGATAAAAACAAGATACACAGAGCCCAAGAAAATCCTCATAAAAGACTCTTTTCTGGCATTATCTAAGAGCTCTTTAAGAGCCCAAAAACCCATTGTCTAAGAGCTCTTTCTGACGGACCATTTTCGAATGTAATGGCGCTCTTTTTGTTTTTAGGGCTCATAAAGAGCGTTACGCTCCGAAAAAGGTGTCAGAAAAGACTCTTTTCGGACTCATATGGCTTGGTGGGTCATAAATTCAGCACACTAAAAAAAATTACATAAATTTCCGTAAATTTCCGTAGCATTCCCTGATATTTGTTTTGCAATCTTGTAATAATTTACAAGATTTCTACTGCGTATTGTAAACTGAAATTGAAACTATTTTCAAAATCTAACCCATCCAGTTATTATTATGAAAGATTGAATTAGAACAGAAATAATGAACTCGATTTTATATCAAAATTTCCAGAAATTCGACCAATAGAAAAATATTTTTGAATTATAATAGGAAGAAAAAACAAGAGTAACAATTAAATGATACATAGTCGGTCAAACCTGACCATACAGTTTTTCAGAAATGGGCGCTATATGAGAACTATAATATTTTTAAGATATTTTTAGTCGTTAAAGTGATTTTCTGATGTGGCCTTTATATGGACGCCATGACTAATTATGAACCGATCATCATAAAATTGGGTCGAATGATTTGTGTATATATATGTAGGTATAAAACATATTTGTGTTGAATATTATTTGAATACCAACATATATAAAGCTCCTTAAAAGGATTTTCGGAAGAGGGACTAATAAAGAATCTATACTCAATATTTCGGGAACACATTTATATAGGGGCTAGGTGAAATAATAGCCCAATTTCAACCGTCCTTGAGCAAGGAAAATATTATCACCAAATTTTATCAAAATATCTTCAAAACGTGTACTGTGAACCAGTACTTTGCATGAACAGCCAGCCAGCCAGACGGACGGACAGTATTACATCGATTCTGGAAGTGATTCAAAGTCGATCGATATACTTTAAAACTGTTGTTAGACAAATAATAATGGGCGTTATAAACATAAGCACAAATCAAATATACGTTTTCCACTATGGTGGGGTAGGGTAAAAATAGCAGTACCGTCATCAAAAGTAAAGTGTTCCTTAAATTTGAAAGGTTTTAACTGGCAAAAATTCAAACGTTTTATATTGATTAAAAAAATACTTAAGAGAAATACTTCGAAGGTACAACGTGTGGCTACTATAGTATGTAAAAAATTGTGTTTCAAATATTGAGAAGTGTTTATCACAGCACTACGACACTAAACTACAACTTTTACCAAATTGGTGTACGTTAAAAGGATTCATATTGGAAAACGTGATATTTTCTTAATCATCACACAGTTTCATAAATTTTCCGAAAAAACAAAATTTACACCATATAGTCATTAAATTTGTCTGAGAACAAAAGTGGATTTTAGGTAGAAAAATCAAAGGTTTTCGTAAATTTCAATAAAAAGCATGATTTTACCCATATGGCCCCCCAAATCTTTACAATAAAAGTTCATTCAGTTTTTGAGTTACATATTAACACAAACATTATTTTCAGTTTATGTACAAAAACACTAAATCTTTTTTCAATGTTTATTATTAAATACATTGTATTTAACTAATAACATGACTTCACCAATAATGTTTTGGTTCCTTTTCTTAAAAATATTATCATGACATTATCACAAATACTTCACAATATTGCCTTGTCATCTAATAGGTTTAAAATAACATAAAATTAGCTGATAGGAAACCAAGCTGCAAAGCCGGAAATATAAACTGTTTCATATATAAGTAGCGATTTACAGCCAAACTAACCAAAAAAAAATTAAATCAAAAAACTTAAGTTACAAACACCATTGCTTATATTCTAGCACAGCATACACGTTTACCTAAAATTGATAAGATATTCCTTATAATACAACTGCCAAATGAACAACTTTCTAATATCTACTTAGCCTACCACCCCAAAAATTTCCAAAAAAAAATTTCTGCCAAAATAAACTAAAGTTCATTACTTTATTTATTTCCTACACTTCTTAGTTTGAATATCAACAAAACATATTAAAATCAAAGTACATATGCTAAAATCCTCTTCGTATGTTATTATTTATATGTATGTATATTTTATATTTAAAACTGTTTTTTGTTATTGTTTTGGCTTTTGGATTCTCTTAGTTTTATTGGTATCAAAATATAATGTAAGCTCACTAATGCGCTTTTAATGTTTGCTGCTGATATGAATGCTGATTAAAAATAAAATAAAAAAAAACTAAAGAAAAAAAAACAAACAGACTTTTTAACGAGAACAAAAACAGAATAATGAAAAAAAAACTATATATTTATATATATCTGTATGGTCAACAATGTTTCTTAAATCCCTTGAACAAAATACGAAATAAAAAAAAATCCTGCAAAAAATATACAAACTAAAATCTTTTAAGAGAAATACATTCCTGCAGTTACACTTATATATGTGTGTGAAGCCAGCATGAATAAGTCTGGCAGATACTAACTAATATATATGAGTGCCTGTTTAGTAGGATGTGCCCTGAAAATACAGCAGAATTCAGAGATTCCTGTCCAATGAATCACAATGGTTTCTGGTTGAAACTTTAGAAAATTACAAACAATTACTGCAATCCACTCTTAATAAAAATGTGCTTACTCAACAGCCTATTAAAAATGTTTGGAATTTGCGTTTAGTTTCTAAATTACTTTTTGATAATTTTGTAGTGATTCATGAAATATGTAAATTCAACCCAGGTTCGATCCCCAGCTCAGCCAAGAAAAATTATCAATAAATTCAAATAAGATTTCATATTGTAAAAAACAATTCCTACTTTTAAGAGAAAAGTTTTTATTCAGGCTAATAGTTCAAATAATCAAGAATAAAGTACTGGAACAATTGGCAAATTGGAATGCATTTTCTACCCTCAGTAAAAATAATAATTTAATGAAAATTAAATTTAATGAACTCGAGCTTAACTAAAAATTATCAAAAAATTTAAAAATTAACAGTTCAAATAATAATAATAATTGTGTCTAAATAATGAAATTTTTTTCAGGCTAAGCTCATTTTCATTTGGAGCAATTGTTTCGAAGCTTTTGCATACTAAACACGGCACTGTTTAGTACCCTATGTGTTCTGGAAGTAAGATTGGGTCTTTTTTGAAAATTGGGCTGGAAATGTGCTTACAGTAAATATATTACGCTATCAAGAGATGTTAACAACTAAATTTTGAATGATATCAATATTACAGATATCTAAACAAGATGGTGCCAGCCACCGAGCAAAGGCGTCATAATTTTACAAAATTCCGCTGTTAATTAGCGATTTAAAACCACATGATTATTTGTGATGTAATTAAAAATGTTGTTAAAAAAATCGACAATTGTATGCGTGGTCATTTTCATATAAATTGTTTTTTTGAAAAACAAAGTTCCAAAAACAACTCCCCCCCACACCGTGGTACCATCAGCATCATTTGAAAAACTGTGTTCAATTTTAAAGTCAGAAGAAATGTGTCTAATAATGAAAGAAGTTTATATGAAAGAAACCAGAACTGAGAACTTTGAGCATACATTTTCTTTCACCCTCATAAAGAGAAATATACAAAGAATTCATTCAACATAATTTATTCGAGCCTTTGTTTTAAGGGATACCCTTTATTATTATTATTATACACATGCAATGCTTTAAATCTTTTTTTGAAGATGTATTAATGGGCCGCAGGGATAAAATTATAATAAATTTGCTTTATTGGTAACTTTGCTTAAGTTACGATATTTTTTTCTCCTCAGCCTATGTATGTAGTATAAGTTGTTATTATTTTAGTTTCTACTTCATTTTTAGCGAAGATGATAATGATGTTGATGACCACAATGATGATAATGACCATAACGCATAGTATAGTATACAGGGAGTAGTAGTAGAAACATCATTCATACTTGTACCAGTATTTCTTTTTGTTCTTTAAAAAAAAACTCTTATTTTTTAGTATTAAGGGTTTTGCTATATTTAAATTGATGTTACTCGTGCCTTTTTTCTGTTTCTTCTTTTAAATTGTCGACTTTTGATGGCTGTCGCTGATGCGTTGCATGCGTAGGTATGTCAACTATGCACGCACGTATGTATATATGCAAAATATATCTACATATATGTATTTTAATACACACTTTGAAACTACACATCTATGTTTGTACGTATGTAGTATAGTAAGCGTTACACTTTTTTAACGTATGGATCCTTTTGTGCCTTTTTTTCTTCCTCTCGGAAACTTGGCTTTTTCGGCAAAAGATGGACAAGTTAAAGTCAAGTATTTCAGTATTTTTTTTATTTTAATTTTTTTTTTGTTATTGTGAATTTTATGTGAAGATGCTTAAATTTGTTGTTGTTGTTGTTATTTTGGGTTGTTTAAGTTGCGTGTGAAAACCATCTTAAATATGGTGTTGTTAATGTTTAAAAAAATATATTTATATAAACATTGTTATATAAAAGTGATTTTTAATGTATTTTATTTCTTAAATATGGCTGTAGAGAAATAGTTTTATATTTGCGATTTTGTAGTAGAATTTACTTAAGCAGCATTTGTTGAAGGAATACAGTAGAATATATTTTTTATTTACTTAAATATTTAGATCATTTGTACATGTGCTTTTTAATATGTGAGAAATATTTTTGAAATGAAATAATAAAAAAATTTATTTATATATTTGGGAGGAAAGTGAACCTTAACCTTTATGTCAACAGCTACATACCCGGGTATGTTTTGATTTTTAAAAACTCTGTATCTCTGAAAGTGGCCATTATATCTATCTGAAATTTCATGATATCCTCACTAGAAGTGTTTTCTACTATATTCTGATGTTTGAATAAAATTGGACAAATCAGATCATAAATGTGGTCATTTTTTCATTCCTTGTTGGATTTTTATGTTCATAGAATTGAGCAACTAACAAGTGTTTGTCCCTAATTGTAAATATTCATACATGAAGACGAAGACAAAATTTAAGTATATGCATGAATAAAAACAATTCAAAGTAGGGGAAAAACACAAACAAAATCCAAATAAAACATATAAAACAGAAACATATTTAGAAATGTGTGAATTCCCATATAAAATGTGCTTGCATACCCGGGTATGCTTGCTGTTGACGTAAGTATAATTTTTCAGCTGTTGACATAAAGGTTAAAATTTACAGTGATCAAAAAAAGGTAAAAAAAACATAGGACAAACCTGATTATGCACTAGAGGTTTAATAAATAAGTTAAGAAAATTCTAAGGCCCAATAAAACAGTGCGTATTTAAGTGTAGTTTTAGTTAATTTTCATAAAAACTTAAGTTGCATTTAAATACAGATTCATTTTTTCAGTCATACTTAATTGCTGTTATGATTTTGTGGTAAAAATATGGTAGCACTTTGAAATGTCAACAAAATTATCGATATATTTCAGAAAACAGCTGATTTTTTTAATAAAATTTGCCAACAATTTTGTGTTTCGGTTTTTGTGTTTACTTGTTGTATTGTTTTGTGTGTTTTATTGTTTTGTGTGTTTTATATATTAAATTTGGTGGCATAAATATGGATAAAAGAAGTCCCAACTTTTGACTTCTTGTTGGACGCTGTTAAAAAATACAGCAGCATGATTGAAAAGAAAAAAAAAACAAAAACAAATGTCAAAACCATATGTTCAATGTTTAAAACTTAAGTTGCACTTAAATGAACATCGTTGGCCATTTAAGTAGCATTTAAGTTTTCAGTGAAAAACAAAATTTTGTACATAAATGCACTTTAAAAATAAATGGCACTTAAATACGCACTGTTTTATTGGGCCTAAGCCTATAAATTAAATTATATGATTTAGTTCTGATTTCCGTGATAAACCTTTACACAAAATAAACTATTTTAGTATAACTCGTGAACGATTTGTCTCATTTATTTAAATGAATTTCAATTCAAAATGTCTGCTGCTAACATTAGTTTTAAATCTGTTATACTGTGTTCAGATATGAAACTTAATTGAGTCAATATTCGGTTAATTGACAATATTATTTTAAGTGTTTAGGCATACGCAATTTTCAGCTTACTCAATAATCATTTGACAGTTGGAAAAAAATACAAAAAATACTCTAAACTCAATATTATAACAATTTCGTATTTATTGCGCAATAATTAATTGAGATTTTATATGGAATATTGAGCTCAATAATGGCGTTAATTTCGATTAACGCAATTAAGGTGCATATGTGAACACGCTATTAAGTAGATATTCTGAAACCTGTGGCGAAAAAAATTTTATTGAATATATTGTTATTTATAAATGTTTGTCAAAACGATATACTGTCAATAAATTGCAAATAAAATTATGCATCTATTGCCATAAAAGCCAATAATATTTGAAAATTGTTAAAAAAATGTTTATAAGTTGTTTAAAACCGAATTTGAACTATTTTTATTCTTTTAATTTTTCTATAAAACATTTAGCAGCACTATTATTCTTTGTTTAAGTAATTAGTATTAGTTTGAGACGTATAATCATTTTTAGTTATTCGAATATTTTTTTGTTACCCTAAAAATGTTTTTAAAATCATGAAATCTTTACTTTCATCAGAAGATGAAACAAAAATCAACTTAAGACATCATTTGGAACGAATAATTGTTGCAAATTATTTAAATAATTTTTTGTTAGCTTTAAATTTGTCCAGAAATTTGTGATATTTTTGTTTGGTCTGTTTTAGTTGACACTTATATTTAAGTTAGTTGAAATATTTCTTGAATCCCCAGCTTTCATCGAAACCAGGAGCAACAGCCTTAGCATTAGCATACGTAACACTTGAGAATGTTAGAGAATTTGCTGAAATAAAAACCAGGAACTTCATAGGAGCAGATACCTGTCATATAAGTCAAATACCCCATTCCCAAATGGGGGCTAACTCCAGTTCTTAATTTAGAAGCCAACTCTACAACGACTTGATGTATTCTTAAAGCTGGCAAAGAAGGCATCAATAGATTGACTCTTGATCGCGAATAACTTACTGATGGAATCTTGGACTAACTGTGGCTAACCAATATATTCAAAAGATTTTAAATTTCGCTCTTCTTAATGTCTAGTCATTGAGAATAATATCATTGCAATCAAATGCGATCAATTTTTCGACTGTCTTAAATCAACAAAATGTTGATGGAAAACCAGGTTAGTAATAGTACTACTTATTCACCCCTATCGAGACTAAAAATTCCACATGAAATTTGTTCCCTTTTTACAAGTTTCCTATTTAAATTCAATGTTAAAAAAATAAAAGGGAACAAATTTCATGTGGAATTTTTATTCACGATAGGGGTGATTAACAAATAACTTGACACAGATTAAAAATAGATTCGACTTATTTAAGTCTGAAATGGCAAATCGAAATCAATTCTCTGATTTCAGATTAAAAAAATAACAATTAAAAAGAACTGCAAAATAAATTCACATTATTAAATATAATTCAATATCAATGCTGTCTATTAGTACAACTACTATTGCTTTTTAAAGTCAATTGGAAGTATGCGAATAATAAATTTTAATATATTTTTCTTAAACTACTAAACGCTCCTTAACAAAAATTAAAAATTCCCAAAACCGCCTAATACAACAATTAGAATTAAAGCCAAATCACTAAAGAAATATATCGCAAATAAATTTGAATTCTACCTTATTATATTAATTTAAATTTCCCTTTAGAGTTTCAATTTTACAAACATGCCTATAAACACATACATATACTTAGAAGAGCTTGCGCACGTACACATAAATATTTTCACTTGCCCCAGAATAAACATACAAATGCATACTCACACACACAAAGAAATACCTTTAAAAAGTCAACAACCATTAAATAAAAATCACTTGTTGCAACACAAGTTTTTAGCAGCAACGTATGAATGTTTGGTTAGTTGGTTGGTTTATTTAAATATATTTGGCCTTAAGTTGAAAATTTGCCAAATTTATTGAAAACGCATATCATTTAAAAGTAGCAACAACAACAATGAAACACACACACCCAAACACACTTAGAGACAGCCAAACAGACATGTGCAGCAACGTAAAGTGAAATAAGAAAAAGAGAGAAGATATTGCAACTACTTGCTGACTAGTACGCTTAAGTAGAAACTAAACTTAGCCTTGCAAACGCCTTTTTAGCTGTTTACGGTCATAATTCGTGATGCACAGTTATACGCAAGACACGTTTCTTAACATTTATTTTGGGGTTTCGGAGATTTCTGGTATAAGTATGTGTTTGTATGATTTTGAGTTGGTTTTTTTTCGCTTTGAATTTTATGTTTTTGTTTTTGTAGGAGCTGAAGGTAAAAAGGAGTAAAAATAATAATAAAGGTAAAACTTACACATGTTTATACTTCAAAGTTTGTATACTTTGACTTATTCGCTTTAAGGACGGCAAGCGTTTGAATAAGTGTTAAATTTTATAACTAAGCATAAATGGTTTTATTAAAATTTTATTTCAATTGATTTTTGTTTCAATAAAACTACATTCAATTAAGTATTTTAACATTATTTTAAAAGTCTGCATAGACCTTTTCATTGTTAGCTTAGCAATTTCATTTCAAATTCTGAAATAAACTTTTAAAGGCCTCAAAGTTCAATGCTTACAAATCCTTACGCAAAATTCCCACGTATGGCCCCAATTGTTAAGAACATCGATTAATTGACATATTTGGATGTTCTTCAACACGTCTGTGATTTATCACCCGATTAATCAGGTCTGAATGAATTTTGGATAATAAATAAATTCTACTGATATGCGAATAAAAAACTTATTGTTGAAAAATCCGATATGAGGAAAATCAAAAACTTGCTTTTTTAAGTTAAACTATGTGTTCCAAAGTTCAATTTATCACAGTCCTTACTTACAACTTAACAATATCACCAGATTTTTCTTGCAATATTCAGAAAACAATATAAAATTGTATGACTTTTTAGTTAGATTTTGTGCAATTGTTCTTGATTTTTCACTGTTTTCTTAACGTTTTTTTTTTTTTTTTGAATAATTCCTCCTATAAGATGACAAAGAACGTAACGTAACAAACAAACCAAAAAATAAAAACAAAAACACTCATTTGTCTTGGGATTTGTTTTAACATTAAAAACATCAGAACAAACCAAACAACAAAACAAACAAAAACTTAATAAAAAAAAGAGTAATCTTTATTTTACATTTATTTAAGTTTATTTATTTTCTTCAGTTTTAAGTTGTGTTATTTTCTTTATATTGCAAACAAATATACAAATATACTTACATTCGTACATGTATTTTTCTGTAAAAATTTCGTTTTTATTTTCTTATTCTTTGGCTGTTACTGTGGTAATGTCAATAAAATTTCTGTTTATCAGTTTGACAAGACATATGCTTATTGCATGTCCTCGTTGTCTTGCAACATACTACTTATACATACATACATACAAAAATATGCATTTCTATACCGCCATACATTTCGTATACTTTTAGGTAAACGTACATTGTTCTCGTTTATTGCCGTTGTTGTGTTAGTGTGTTGTTTTACGGTTTACTGTTTTTTTAGTTCGTATAGCAACTTTTTTTGACATAATGTCTTTTTGGCCATTTCCGCATTACTTAAGTAACCGATAAGAATGAAATTCATGGGCCCAGATCGCTTTTTTTTCTCTTTTATTATTTCTTTTTGAGTGGTTGACATTTAAATGTAATTTTTTGTACAAATGTTTTATATTTCTTTACGTTCTGTTCTCGTTTATTTTTATTTTTTTCTTCTCCGGCTCAGGTTTAGTTTAAACTAGGGTTTGCGTGCATAATTTTAACAGTTTTCTTCGTTTTTTTTTTATTAGTTCTTAACTTCGTTCGTTCTTAACTTGATAATTTATATGCTTTAAATGTGATGTAAAACAAAAATGTCTAAATATTTTAAATGTACCGACAAATGAGAGGAATAGCGTTGTGGTTTCGTTTTTTTTTTTCTTTTGCTTTTGAAATAAATTAATCAAGATATCACCGGACTTATAAAAGCCATAAAAATAGATAACAATTAATTTAAGAAAGAGAAATAAATAAATATATGTATATAAGTATACAAGTATATTAAATTGGTATATAAAAATCTAATTTTTTATTTTCTCTGTACAAGCAGAGCAACAGTGGCAAGTAGTTTCGATAAAACAAAAGACTTAAGACATATGCACTCTACTGTTTCAATATACAAAACTTTGAACTACGATAAATTTGTTACTCCGCTCTTAGAAAGGCAAAGGCCAATTATTTATTGCACTGATTTAACAATGTTTTAATACAGGTTTAATATAAATCTAACCTAAAGGTTTATATTTTTATCAGTCTTAACTTTACGAACGAGCAAAGTTTTCAAATATTATTTTATCATGTTTATGAATGATTTTATTTTGTGGGGTTATAATAAATCATTAGTTTTTTGAAACTCTTATATAATACTAATACAAAATTGTCAACCTTCTGGTTGATATCAAAGCTCGGTTTACATAAACGTATTAATATTTACGAAACACAATATCACAAAAAAGCTAAATAAGAAGCTAAAATCAATTTCCTCTTATAAAAATCCTTGTTTTCATTTCGCTTCTGCACAATATTTTGATGCAGCTGCTATGTATATTTAATCCAAATCCTTAATAGTAGAACTCTGCTTTTACTTTATATTTTATTTTGATCATTTCCCATATATTGTTGTATTTTTTAAAGCTGAAGACAATTAGTTGGGTTAGTCTATGACTTCGATTCATTGTAGTTTATGAATAATGACACGGAACTAAATTGTGTTCATCTTTGCATCACAGTTGTGACATCTAAATAAGTTAATATTTTATGAATATATACGCAGTCATAATTAAAGATGAGCCCCAAAAGGTGCTGTTTTTTATATCAGTTTATAGTTTTGGAACAATTTATAGATTGGGATTTTTCACATCAAAATTACCTAAAACATAAAATCATACACATACTGGTCCAAATGGAAAAAAAACAATTATCTGTGATTACTTATATTTTCAACAAAAAATCGATTTTTATATAAAAGCATAAAATCATCTATCAGTCGGTAAATACTGGTGCAAATGAAAAAAGTAGAATAATCTGTGATCACTTACATTTTCAACGAAAAATAGATTTTTTACATTAAAATTACCTAAAATGACGAAACAAGGAGTAGCCGATTATGGTTTCGTTGTAACATACAATTTTGGTCCTGGTAGCTATTAGCGGTAAAAAGGCAGTTGTGGAACTTCTTTGCTTTATTTACATATTTATTTAATAATACTAAAGTTTTTTGTTTACGATCTCAGCTAAAAATTTACTTGAAACAGTTTCATTCATTACGAAAATGCTGGATTTTCAAGGAATTTATGCACAATTTTTTTTCCATTGCTCAGCACTACAACAAATATATTCCAACTAACTAAATTGTTTGACAGAATAACGGTTTAAAAAATATATCTTGAAAAAAACCTAAAGTTTTGCCAACAGGCTTATATAAAAAGATTTTTTGTAGCTTGGCCGAATTTTATGTGAACATTATTTTATTACTAACAATCAAATAAGTACTTAAGCAAACTAACAACCGCATTCTAGTAAAGGAAAGCTTTGCTCACCACAACCCTATTTTTTATACTATTTAACAAAACGCTCTTCTAGCTTCTTTTATGCACTCAGGTCTTCTGCAGCAGACTAAAAGTAATTATTTAATTTTGTTCTTAAAATGTTGAAATTTTTGAAAAACAAAATATAATTCCCACCAATAAATAACATTCCACATACGTTTATGTGGCAGGGTCCTGCTTTTATTTCTTCCACACTTAAGTAATATATGACACTTGTCTCATCTCTGTCTCTATAAAGTAAACATTTTAGCCAATATACCCAAACCTACGCTTATTAACAAACTAAAACACTTAAGCCAAAAACTATAATACAAAAAACCAAACCTACTCATACGAACTAAAACTAATATGTATTAAGATGAAAAATAACAAAAACAAAACATCAACTAGAAAGCTTTGAACCATGAAAGGAAACACCATTCATATACATACACATGTATGTATATAAAGAAACATGTAGATATGTGTGTGTATATATGTACTTATATGTTTATTTTAAGGCTAAAACAAATAACCCCAGCATAAAATTATACCAATTCACTCACTCACTCAATCGTACACTTTTGGCTGTTTGTGCTCACTTCTTCTTATAAACAGCAGCCCAAATAAAGCAACAAAAATGATGGCCAGCAAATAAAAATAATAAGAAGATGAAGAAACTCAAGGAAAAAACCCTTTTTTCAATTTACCACATACCGTGCGAAATGTAAAATGCACGTCATAATGGGAAATTCATTTAAGTTAATTTTTTATATGCGTGATTTCTTCTTTTTTAAGTTTTTTTTATATTCTTTTTTTCTTCTGTATAAAATGAAATATAAAAAATTGCTGTTTTTAGCGACCTATATTTTTGCATATAAATTTACGAGGGTGTGTTTAGTTGCTTAAAACGTTTGTGACATTTTCTTTTATTAGCAAACACTATTTCATTATTAGTTATTTTGTTAGGCATATACACCCCTATCGTGAATAAAAATTCCACATGAAATTTGTTCCCTTTTCACATTTTTCCTATTAAAATTCAATGTTAAAAAAAATAAAAGGGAACAAATTTCATGTGGAATTTTTATTCACGATAGGGGTGATAAAATATTCTGCGGATATGTATTAACACAGAAAAATCAAATCATTAAACATTTACATTAAGAAAAGAAGAGTGCCCCGCACTATTCATAAATGGTTCTGAAATTACAAAATCTAAATCAGTTAAATATCTTGGAATGCATCTCAATAAAAGATTAACATGGAGGTATCATATTAAGGCAAAAAGAGAGCACTTAAACTTAAAAACTAAGAAATTATATTGGCTATTAGGAGCTAAGTCAGAGATAAGTCTCGACAACAAAATCATGATATACAAGACTATATTGAAACCTGTGTGGACTTATGGTATTCAGCTATGGGGAACTACAAGCAACTCTAATGTAGAAATTTTACAAAGATATCAATCGAAAACACTTAGGATGATAGTATATGCCACATGGTTTGTAACGAACAAAAAAATTCATGATGATCTCAGAATTCCATTTATAAGTAATGAAATAAATAAATTTAGTTAGATGAAGTTAGAAGATAAAAAAAGGTTTCACATATTAGACTTACCCTACAAGAAATAGTATACCAGATATACAAATATATATGTTCATAGTACTTTAGTTTTATATGTATATACATAAAAAATAATATTAATATTTAATATTAAATTTAGTTTATTAAGCTTGCTGAAGTTTAATAACGTACGGTAAGTAAGTTCTTATATTATCTAATTTACTTATTATTGAATAAATAGATTGCAAATAAAGAAATTGAAAAAAATATAAAGTATTCACTTCAGTCTTTGTAATAATTAGCTTAATTATTTAATCACTGTATTATATATAAATTTAAGTATTTGTTGTAACAGCTACACCAATTATAACTCGATCTTTTATTTTAACTTTTAAAATTATTGCTACCAGTAGGGTGCCTTTCAAACGTTTAAACTATTCATTTATTTATTATTGTTGCAATTTATACTCATCTAGCTTCGAGCTTGTTTTCGTTTTTATAGACCCAGTGAAAAATGATTTCAGTTTTATTATGCATTTTAAAATGAAACTTAGAAAATGCATTTTCTTTTATAACCTATTTTCTTCTGTTTAAAAGTATTACTTTTATTATGCGTAAGTGTCTGTAAGAGAGAAATAAATATTATTACCAGAAACTAATTGAAAATTACAGGAATAGTATATACATATACATATATGTATATACTCGTATATACATTAAAAAAGCCATGAAATAAAACAGGAACACTTTATGTAACACGTTTATACAATAACACATTCGAGACTGTTTTAACGGCACATTTGAGTTCCAAAATTTATTACAATATTATTTTACTGCAGTACTATCAGGGTTTGGTCGGCTATCTAACAACACACTCGTTAGGGTTGCTTTGACCAGGCCAAGAGAAGGAACCACTTTAATTGTCTTAGATAAAGTATAGGACGTTTAAAAACGAAAACTTCAGACATTTTGTTCACCTTCAGAAGACTGATGATGCATCTAGGGTCAATTGGATAGTTCAAATTTATTTGATACCACTCCACTGCAATATTGTAATTATTGCCGAAAGCTAAACAGTTAAAAACAAACTCATGACCAATAAAAGCCATCAAATATTTCTGGTCCCGTTTTTTCATATATACATTGAGCGTCAAAATAAAGTCAATACGAATCAATATAAACAATATTATATTAGAAAATTATATAGCATTTTTATATACATATTTAAGTAGAATTGAATTCACAAAAACAAAAGAAACAAAAACCAAAGAGACTAACTTTTAAACGTCAAAAAATCATACTTATGAAAAAAACCCTGTCATTCTTTTAATTTGTCTTTGTTTGAAAGTATACCGATAAAGTGCTGTTTAAAATAATTACAAACTTAATAATTTATCATTAAAAGTGATTAAATTGTGAGATAAAGTAGCGAAAAATTGACAATGGGAAAACAAACATCAATTGGAAATCGACAAATCGTATTAGACTTGCATAAAAAAGGTAAATCCCTGCATGAAATAGCATAAATTGTTAGAAGGCATCACTGTATAATAATAATATAAAAATTATACACAAGTATACCAAACACAATACCGTCGAAAAACGACCAAATAATAAATATAAAAATAAATATAAAAGATGGTAAAACTTAGCGGCGGCTGAGTAATGGTCTGCGGTTGTATGGCATTATCAGGAGACGATAATTTTATATTTGCAGAATTAACAATGAAAAAGGAAGATATTTTAAAAAGCAACGTAGCCAATAGTGTAGAGCAATTAGAATTTTTGCAGAACTGCATTTTCCAACAGTATAATTCTACTAAGTATACCTCCAAAATTATGAAAGAGTGGTTGCTCAATCATTGTCCAAAAACTTTAAATCTTGTGGGAATATATAGACAAAAAATTAAACATACAAATATTTCTTGCAGGCAGTAGTACGGAATTAATGAAAAAATCTCGCTCATTTCCTAAAAAATCACGATGATTCTATTTCTGGAACATTGTCAGCTGTCAGAATAATAATTACAATGTCGTAGATAATTTTTATTATTTTACAACAAAAAGAAATTTAGCATGTTTACATTTAAATCTCATAAATACTTCAACCTGTTTCTCTTACTCTACACCAGTTAAGATATATTTGCGTACAGTTAGTTCTAGGTGTTGTAAATCTATATGCACTAAAGTGTTTTGCTGGTGTTTTTTAATTTTATTTCTATATTTGCATTTAAGTAAGGAAATAAATTTTACGACATTTTTTTTGTTTTATTAATGTTTATAAAGGAATTTTAAAAAGCAGTTTCGGGTTATTTATAATTTCAACTATATAACTAATGGGTTTTATTCAATTTGTAGCAGAAACAAGTAAACAAATTGCATGAAAAATTAACGTTTATAAGTTTCATAAAATTTATTGGAAAAATTTTATTAAATTTTAAGTTTTATTTGGTAAATAACTGCAATTTAAAAATAGTTACATGAAAATGTGTGAATAATTTAAATAATGGAAATAAAAATTTAAATTTTCTATAGGTAACAAAATTAGATTTTTAAAACAAAAAAGATATTTATGGGAAAATACTCACTACTTTGCATATTGATTAAGTTGTTGGGGTAAAAGACTGATGTGTGCTTAACTTTATTTTAATATATTTCAAATTAGGTCTTGTAAAATGATTGCATGACAGAAGGCTAGACATTGGCATATGTATTTTAATTATAAACTTAAATACTATTTGTTGATGACTAACTTTACTTTTTCTTTTTTCAAATGGAAAAACATTAAATAAGCTTTATCTTAACACTGCTTTAACTATATACATATATATCTTTCTTTCTTTTTCAATTAGTCAATGTACATTTCATTATTAATCTCATTAATTAATTATATTAATATGTATATCATTAATTATTAAAAACCTTTATCACGTAACAATCTTATTAAAGTTTGTATAAAATGTATGGAATATAATCAACGCTTATGCCTTAAGTCTTTTGTTTATATTATTACAAATCATTTTTGTTTAAAATATACTATTTAATGATTTATATTATCTTTTTAATTACTCTTAACTAACTAAAACACAATTTAGTTCACATACAAAAAAATAAAACAAACAAACTATTTAAAACCTTAAAACAATATTTATAAACATTTTACATTAAAAAAAAAAACTGAAACAAACATCAAGTCAAATAAATGATAAATGATGTTAAACTAAAACAAATCAATGTTTACGAAAAAAAAATATATTAATATTTCTGTTAATTTCTTTAACAACACACAGGGAGCTTAAACCTGAAACAAAGAATTTTGTTTAAGACAAATGATCTGTTTAATATATTGTGGCTTATATATAAAGCAGAAAGTATTCATAACATGAATAAGCAAATGATACAATAAACACATAAAACATACTCATGATCTGCTAAAATCCATTATTTGAAATTCAGGGCTTAAACGAGAATAAAAATAAACAGGCTTGTATAAAATTCTGCAAACTAAAAATAACAAAAAACAAAGCAACAAAAGAAACTTTACAACAAAATTAACAATTCGCTGCCAGCATTAGCTTCGTTTTTCGTTAAATAAAGGTAACATTAAGTATTAAGTCTGCAAAAATTAACCGATACAAACATAAGTGTAAGTAACTTACACATACATACATGCTGCAAAAACATGATGGTTAAACTTTTCAAAATGATAAACATTTTTTTAAGCCAACTTATTTACATAAAATCGACTCATTAAGCCTTAAAACATTATATACACATAAAGATTTCTTTTGAAGCTGCACAGAAAAAAGAACAATAAAAATGACAAGCATAACATAACGTTTTGTACACAAAAAATGATTTTTAAACACAAAATACTTATCTTAAGATTTACATCACACAAAACAAAAAATAAAACTAACATCGAACATAACATTGACAATCAGTGATGTTGGTTTCTTTAGATTTTTCGGTCTAAAGACATTTTTTTTTATATATATATTTTTTGAAAAGAAATGAAGCTTAAACATAAAAAATGACAAATGACTTTAAATACTTGAAACTTTTTATATGATTTAAAAGAAGTTTGCAGTTGCCATCATTGCACTTCTTATACTTGTTATTCAATTTCAATATCTCATATCAATTCAAGAAAATCAAGTTAAATTTTAAGTCAGTTTTTTACTTAAGCTTATATATTCCATATATTTTAAGAAAAATTTTGCAAAATACTAAAACAAATAGAAAAATACGAATAGAGTAATAATTTAGAACCACAAACTTTCACAACTTTTCTGATTACACTGTGAGACAAGTGGTAGGGGTCAGTGATCAGAAAGGGTTCAAACTACCAGGGAAAGTTATATCGGTAAAAAAAAGAAGTTATACGTGTCGCGGCGTTTCGCTGGGTCACGTCTAGGAATCGAGTTATATCGATTTGAAGTTCTTAACTATCATATAGCGGAAATTGTCACCTTTGGTGGTCTTTTTTTTTGGCATAACTCTAGAACCACTAGTCTAGATTTTGCTGAAACAAATTTAAAAAAATTAGGAATTACAATACCTCTAATGTATGAATTCCAAAAATTTGCTCGAGATATACACAAAATTCTCTTAAAAACCGAAGAAAAATTAACTTGTACATTTTGTGCATATCTCGAGCAAATTTTTGAAATTCATACATTTACTTAATTGTGAATAAAAGCGAAACGCGTTTATCGATTTTCATGATTTATGCCTCATTTTGTTTATAGGTTATGCGACTTTACGTGAAAGTGATAGCACTTGACAGTGTTTACCGTTTTGGATTTTTTTTCAATTAAAAATTTAAAAAATTCAATTTTTTAGGCAAAAAATTGTTTTTTTCTTCATACATTTATTTGGTATGACCTTTATCAGTTTTTTTTTTGCTTTAGTGACAGACAAACTATTTGAATTGTTGTTGATCTTAATAACTGTTAATATTCTTCCTCTTTTATTTACATACTAAGCCTATCTTTATATAATTTTTTTTATAAATTTTTAACAAATTGTAAACTGAATATGTTTAATATGAACTGAAGCAGTGCCGCTATTGGGCAAAAAGCAACAAAAAGCGAATTTTATATTCAAGCTTCATTGATTTTCATTAAATTAACTTTTGTCATTTATTTTGAAAGTTCGAAAATAAAAGTCATAAACTGACCTTTACTAAAAAAAATTTCATTATAAATCACTCATCTTGATTATTTCCGTTATTTTATTTTTTTTTCTCTCAACCTAAAATATTTTCTCTCAGTGACATAAAAGAAAAAAAACGAGTTTTAAATTTTAAATGGACAATTAAACACTAAAATTAAAATGGACCCGTTCTTTTCGGTCTCTGCTTATAACAGATGATCTCAAAATCATCTGTCAATTTGAACATATTTTCAAAACTTACAGACAACATAACAGATAGTATACATTTTATATTCGACACTTGCTGACGTACTAAGTACAACATTTTAACCACATTGCAGCAAAAACCACAAATCAGAGGCATAAATACTAGCAGAAATAAAACCTAGCAGACTTTTAAACTAACATTATATGTTTACCATTGATTACAATCTAAAGATCAATCAAAATTCTGTTTGTAATTCAATACCACAATAAAGTTGCACATACAGTAGCAACTAACAAGCTGGCAATAGTATAAAATCATATGCAAATGTAAAGATTTCTAGAGAATTTGATATTTTCTGTAGGTGAAACAAAAACAAACAAAAAATATTTCCAACAAAACTAAAGATTTATTAACATTTGAGTTGTCGTAAATAATGCACACAAAATAAGGTTATTTATACTAGACTAAAAATTTTTCTTTTTCTTTTTTATAAATTTAACACAGGGTTTGTAGAAAAAAATTATAATGAAAAAAAGACTAATTGTTAATATTAATAATTTAACTAAAGTAAATAACCTTGAAGTTATGTGTAACACAACCATCAATTAAAACGCCACCAAAAACCTACACTTTACTTGTAAATCAAGTAAATAAGAATGTGTTCTCTAACTCACAGAGTTAGAAAAAAAAAACTGCCAATTAGTAGCTTGTTGTTGAGAAAATACTAAATAAACTGTTTAAACAGTTACAAACTAAAATTAAAAACAAAATTGTTTAAATATAAAACGAAAAAAAAATAATGAAAACAAACAAGCAACCGCAATAACAATTTTCCTGTAGTTTGAAAAATTACTTTAAAAATCAACATTTCTGTACAACTAAAAAATTATACACAAAGATTTACACCAAATAAAGAATTATATGGGTGATTTGAGCTCAATGAAGGCAGTTTGTAGTGGGTTTACCCCCTACAAGGGTTTGTTAAAGCAAAAAAAAAAAAAACAAAATATATAAAAAAATTTGTTCTAGATGAGATTCAACAGAGTGAAATTTTTAATTTTAGAAATTTTCCTAACAAAAACATATACGTCTTGACTCCATAATCTTTTTTTTAATTTCATAAAAAAAGTTTTTAAAAAAATAGTTTTTTCTATTTTTTTTGATTTTTCATATACTTTAAGCTTACAAATGTAATAAGCAGTACAAATTTAAATTTTTGCTTTAATCTAGCAAATTCTCTTTGTTGAAAATGCTCGTTTATGAGAGCGTATGATTAATATTAATTATACAGTTGTTGCGGGAAATTCTTACTAACGTTTTTGTTTATAAAACTAAGTGAAAAATTCTTGATGATTCTGATACAAAACATTTCCAGCTTTATAATGCAATTCATTCCAAGAATTCATAAGTAATAATGTTTAAGAAAATTATATTAAATCATACGATTTTAAGATACCAGAATTATTTCGATAAGAAACATTTAAAATTATCGCTTTCTATGAACAACTTTTCGGTCTGTTAGATTTAAAGTCTTAACAAGCTCTAGAAATGTTTTATGTACAAAAGTAAACTAAATTTTTGAAATTTCTTAAATTACCAATTAAAATAACTCACTTCCAGTTCATTTATTTATTTTTTTTTTTTTTTTGCAAAATTCCACCTTTACCTAAACAAATGTTCACATTTTATTATTTTAAAGTGTCGTCTGTTGTATTGTAAAATGTAGTGAAAGTTAAATTTTCATTAAGCGTGTGTTCTAATTTTAGTAAACATGATTTGAAAAGTAAAATATAATTTTCAGTTTGGTTCGTCGTAGAATAAAGGTTTCACTCATTTTCTAGAACGCCTTGAAATTGTCAATGTGGAATTGAAAATGATTTCAGTTTCACTTTGTAGTGGAATATAAAACCTAGGCGATTATTTTCAGGAAAATGTGAAAAACTACATATGTTTCACAAACAAAAGCCCAATATCATTGTGTTGTAAAATTAAAGCCAAAAAATTTGTAATCATTGCTGGAGAATATGTGAAAGGAAAATGTCTACAAGGACTTCCACAACTAATACATTTAGCAACTTTTGTTAAACAATTCAGCACAGGGATTCACATGCCAAACAAAATAACTGTAGGGTAACCAAAAATGAGAGTGAGTTGTTTTTTTTTTAGTTTTTTGTTCAACCAGCTTAACATGAACACTAACGCTCTATTTATGTTTACCTAATGCAATATTTAAGTAAATCAAAATATATTGTCGACAAAAAAACGGCTAAAACTTAGGAAAAAAAAATTAACAGAAAAAAAACTAAATGAAAAATAAAATTGTGTTGCAATGTTTTTAACAAGACTTTTCAACGGCTATCAATCACATTGAACAAACAGCACAAGCACCCAAAAAAAAACTAAAACAACTGGTTTCAGTTAAACTACAACATCACAACGATTTGCTAAAGTTTTTCGCACTTCTGAAATCAAAAGCGTTTACACAAATATGAAAATCATATAAAAACAATTTTGTTTTTAAATTTAACAAATAAATAAAAAAAACACACACACATTTCTGTCTTGTTGTTTAAATATTTGCTGTTACAAATGTAGTGTGGTACCTAAACTTTTTTATTTTTTATAAATGCTCCACAAAAGTTTAAGCCATGTGCATTTTGACGAGTGCAAAAACCAAACAAACAACAAACAAGACTGAATTTAACACTTGTCTTAGTATGTAATTAAGTCTTAAACTATTAAATATATGCTTATGTTAATGTGAGTTTTGTATGACTTTTAATTATAATTAAAAGTTTTGTATTAAAAGAATTAACTGACAAAAAAAAATAACGCAAAGAATTAAAGCTTTAAATTGACTGCAGATATGTTTATTACACGTATGTGTCTTAAGTCTTTTGTTTTAGGTTGGTTGGAAAGTTTGTAATTTTTTGCTAAATAAATCAGGAAATGAAAATGAAGCCTAAAAATTAAATCAATTTGGTTAATTAGTAAAGGAAACGAAATTTTAACTGAATTAAATTTAAAACAATAATAGTTTTAGTGAAACAATTTTAGGTGACAAAATATTAAAAATTTTAGTAAACAAGATTATATATTTAATAGTATTAAAGATTATCAAATACAAATAGCTTTATATATAATATTTTTAATAATTTTCTTTAGCTGGTCAAAATTAATTATTTAAAATTCCCTTCTTGGGTACGTATGATGATTATTAATTATGGAGTTGTTAGATAAAATCCGCAATAACTTTTTAGTTTACTGATAAATGTGAAAAATACAACGTGATTGTGAAAGAAAACATTTCAAGATTTATATTGAAATGTCTTTAAGAAATTTTATTGCAATAAAACAATAAAATAGTCTGTGGAGGGATCTAAAGTAAATTTTCCAAACATTAGAGTTCATCTTCAAGCTATCAGTTAAAGATTATTCATCATGTGAAAAAGTGCCTTCAGAAATGAAACAGAACAAATATTTTATCAAACGTCCAACGAGACAACTAAAATCGTACAATAGCTTCTAACTCTCAAATATAGTATACAACTATGGAAAAACAACCAATAGCCAACACAGTTTACTATGAAGAAGTTTATATGAGAATGTTTGTTTACGAGTATGCAATTAAGTTTAGGAGCTGCAAATTCCTCTAGTTCTAATTATGAATTATGATTAGGCACACAAGAAAACCTTTAGACCTTTAGCGCCGACTCTAAAGTAACAGAATAATTTTACCATAACTTATAGTATGAAAGCATTGCGTTTCATATAAAACCATGTGACTCAATAAAAACAATATTTTATTCGTCATAAAATTTCTAACACAAACAACACAAAAACATTTTATTCTATATTCTATCTAATTTTGCTAGCACTTTTCATATTTCTAAACCGTCAAACTAGCATTGCTGACCATAAACATTTTTTATGGACTTCAAATTTTATAGCAAAATTTATCATATGCAAATAATCACGTTAGACATTTTCAAAACATAAATTTACCAACTGCAAGCATAAATTTATGATGGCAGCTCAAAAATATACCATTCTACCCACTATAGAAAGACTGGAGTTTTATGATTCCGGAAAAATATAATATTTACAAACCAAAAAAAGACCAACGCCTTCAATACACAAGCACTAATTAAAATACATTTGAAGAAAGAGGAAAAATTTACAAAAAAAAATCTAGGCTGACATTAACGCATATGCATACATATGTACAAGCATATAACCATAACGACAAAATTTACAATTATAACCTAAAATACACTACAACTTATATAATTTTACACTTTTTTCCGAAGATTAAAAGCGACAAATGTATAGTTACATTACCAGCACAGCATTAATGAAGTCGAACAAATTTAAAAGAAGGGGGTAAGAATTAAAGCATTAAAAATATATCTTGTATAACAGCAATATTAAAAAAAATGATTACCAAAGATATTTTGCTATTAACAAAACAACATATACAACTATTTTAAAGGTCTTATTTTAAAAAATAAATTAGTCTGTTAAACTTAAACTTAACAAGCCGTTAAAACTGGTTGTGGTGTACCTAAAATATGTTAGTTTCTTAAGTATCCCAACCAGCCAGCCAACATTCATATGTATCTGTATGTTCTGCCAGCACACAACACAATTAAATATTAGTATGCTGATTTTGTGTTGCCAGACATCAGCAGTCTTGCAACAACATGTCCTTCTTTTAACACTTTCTTGCTTGATTGTAATAGTGATGTTGTTGGTGTTAATGGTTGAAAATTATTGTTAAGTCTTCAAAACTTTATGATGATTACCACGAAATTTGATAACAAATGTTATAAATTTCAAAATGTATGTTTGTCAACACACACGTCGGTATATTCTGGCATACACAACCAAACTCATGCATGCTTGAGTGAATCTAGCACTAAGCTGTGTTAAGAATCGGTGTGAGTTGGTGCTTAAGGTAGTTTTAAATTGAAATTTAAGACTTTAAGGGCTATAAATTTGAACCAGTTTTTTATTGTTTAAATTATTTTTTTCAGCTAAAAAAAAATATGTTTGTAACCAGAAACTTAAAAGCATAAAAAAACTGCTGTACTTATAAATTATGTTGCTTGGCAACATGTAGCCAAATGCAAATTTGCAATTAACAAAAGGAATGTATGATATTCTTCCGATATTCTCAATATTTTTAGTCAACAAAATGATCATACTAAGACCGATATCAGGAATTTGGTCGATAAAATTTACGTATTTGGGCCTTTGTAAATCCAAATACAATTATTGAAAAGCTATTGCATTGTGGACTTCTCACTGTATGGTGCGCTAGGTGTTTTGGAGTTGTAATTGGAACAATTTGTTTAGAGAATTTGCCTGCAAATGCGGTAACAGTGAATGAATTACGATGTCGAGAGATTTTAAAAACTTAATTTTGGCCTATTATTAATGATATGAATATCACTATATTTTGTTTCAACAGAAAGGCGCAACTTGTCATACACAAACCAAAATAATGATTTTTAAGAAAAAAAAATTTCCGTACGCATACAGAGCCAATTGAATCAATTACAGCCTCAAAGCTCAAAATCCATAACGTGATTATCGAAATAGATCCGATATTTTAGTTAGAAAGACTGGCACAAATTCCAGGCCACTGATTGTTATATTGCCCTTCAAGACAAAGCAAATACAGACTTATTTCCATAAGCCAAGCCAGTTGATCCTGACCACTAACTTTAGGGTCAATATCTTTAGCTGTAACACCAGTTTTGTTATTAATGGATGAAAAAAATAGCACTAGGTAGTAAAGGCAAAAGTCAGAATTTTCCACCATAAAAATTCTTAGTGATTACAAAATGAATCGACGAGAGAAGAAATTTGAAAAACAAATTTTTTTCTGTGTATATTTGTAATGACCATAAGACTGACCTCGTTTGTCCCTTTCAAAGGCATCAAAATTTTCAACCTTAGGCGACAGTAATTCATGAAAATATTGTTGAAAACTCTCTGAGTTCAAAATTTTCATTTCAGAAATAGTTTTAAAAATGATGCAAAATTAAAAATAAATCGTTTTCATCTGCACTTACCTTAGTACTTGTTGTTCTTGGACTACCACCGATTGCTATAGCGTAAACCTCTATTTCATACGTCTCCGCACCAGCTTCACGATCCAACTCCTTGGCAGTCGACAGAATACCCAATTTAGTATCGATATCAAATAAACGTTCAACATTTATGTATTTACCCGACGGCACAGATGCACTCGCACTACCGACCGCCGTCACATTCGTAACATAATATTCAATTTCGGCGGTATTAAGTCTAGCACTAACGGTTAAGATACTAGTGCCAATAGGTTCATTTTCATATACCGAACCGCTTTGTTCGCGCTGATCGAAAACGGGACCCGACACGCCGGCAGCACTAGTGGCGATTATGGTAATATAGGCATCGGAACTTTTGCGTTCATTTTGTACCGCCTCATCGGTGGCTTTTAACGACAGTTGATAACGCACTTCAGGACGATTAATGGGTTTGCGTAGAGTTATAGCTCCCACATTGCGTTGTAGTTTAAACAAATCCATATTACCAGACACCAGTTCATAGGTGACAATGCCATTGCTAGAGGAATCAGCATCAGTGGCATGCACATACATGATAAGAGCACCATCACGATTTTGTGAATACATTTGCAGGTTTTTGGAGGGTAAAATGGCAGCATTCATGGATATAAATACAGGAGCATTATCGTTAATATCTTCTACAATGACGGTAACCAGTTTTTCGGCTGATAATTGCATTTCCGGTTTCTTGGCCTGATCTGTGGCCACCACCGTCAAACGGAACGTGTCAATAGTCTCACGATCAATTTCTCTTAATGTGTGTATCACACCAGTTTGTGTGTTAATGCCAAAATGCCTGCCACCTGCCAATTCTGGTTCTTGTTTAACAATACTATATGTTACTTTGCCATTTAAACCCGAATCAGGATCTTCTGCGGTTACGGTTACTATGGGCGTTTTAAGATCTATGCCTTCTTTAATTTGTCTTACTATGGCTGTATTCGGAAAAGTTGGCGGATTATCATTTTCATCCTTCACATGCACTGTAAATACTGTAGTGCTCGAAAGTCTAGGAGATCCACCATCCGAAGCTGTTATATTCAAATTATAGACAGTAGTTTCCTCATAATCTAAAGACTTGTGCAGATATAAAATGCCCGTATATGAATCAATATGAAAAGTGTCTTTACGATTGCCGGCTGTGATAGTAAAAGAAATTTGTGAATTTATGCCCAAATCCAAATCGACAGCCTTGAAACGCATTAGTTCTGTACTGATGGCTGTAGTTTCCAAAACGGAAATATCTGCTATAGTTTCAATAAATTTTGGTGCCATATCATTTTCATCTAAAACTTCTATGGTTATAAAAGTGGTGGTATTTAATTGTTGTCCCTCTATTGCGGCATCTTTGGCCATAACCTCCAGCTTATATTCGGCTTGATATTCACGATCCAATTTACGTGACAAAGAAAGTTGACCCGTGGCATCGTCAATTTGAAAGCGGCCTTCCTGATTGCCGTAGATAATGGAATAGTAGACATCACCATTTAGACCTTCATCCAAGTCATTAGTATACACCCGCATTAATTGGGTACCCACCAAAGAACCCTCGGATATCTGTACCTTATAGGGAGCTCTTACAAACTCTGGAGCGTTATCATTTACATCTGTAATGATAATTTTCACTTTGACTTTATCCTTAAGTCTAGGACTGCCGTTATCTGCAACTATGGCCTCTAGTAAAATATAGTTTTGCGCTCCTGCCAAACCCGTCAGCGAGGAAGAGGAGGGCATTCTTTGTATTAACTCTTCACGATCGAAAGGATGTAGCGTTTTAATGAAACCATTGCGTGAATCTATGGTAAAATCTTTACCCGGTGAGGCCAAAGTATAAATTAGCTCTGCATTACGACCTATATCAAGATCTGAGGCCATTAATTTGCCCACAAAAGCATCGGCTGGCTCATTTTCAGGCAAACTAAATGTAAACGAGCTATTAGTAAATTGTGGAGCATTGTCATTTTCATCTATTATGTGTATAATAACTGGAACTTTTAAAGATCTCTGTGGTTCTCCTTGATCATGGCACTTAATTGTCAAGGCATAATAATCACGTTCTTCACGATCCAATGAGGATCTAACAAACAGAAAGCCATCTGGAAATATGCCAAATTTTTGGGCAACATTGCCTTCCAATATCTCATAGGATAAACGACCATTTAAGTCTAAATCTTTATCATGAGCTGCCACCGAGAAGAATCTATCATTTACGGGAGTAGATTCTAATAAAGAGGTTTCATAGGAAGTGTAGTCAAACACAGGTGTATGATCATTGACATCTGTTACCACCACCGTTATAACATGTTTGGACGACAAGGCTGGTTTACCATGATCAGTGGCCGTCAGTTCTATTTGTATATTAGAGTTAGGTTCCGCCTTGATAGGTTTTTGTAAATATATTACACCTGTTGAAGCTCCTATACGAAACAACATGTCTGGATTGAAGGTCAAAGTATATGTGATTCTACTATTGTTACCCGAGTCCCGATCTCGTGCTCTAGCAATATATACCTCTTGTCCCACTGCCGAATTTTCAGGCAGCAATACCTCATCATCACGTTCCAAAGCAAATACAGGCTTATTGTCATTCAAATCCTGAATGGAAATATGTACCAAACATTTGCCATAAGCCAAACCACGACGAGCCACCACTTCCAGTTGATACTGATTGCTGACTTCACGATCTATAGCTTTAGCTGTGCTAATAACACCAGTTTTCTTATTAATGGAAAAATGCTCTTCAGGATCACCAAATACTATGGCGTACTCCAATATATCGCCGGTGTTGGCATGCTGTTGTTTTATTTGTACCTGACCTACTTCTCTGCCCAGATGAGCTTGTTCCATGGCATGATCTTCGGTGATCTGAAACTCATAGGTTTGTGAGTAGGAGTCAAAGTCTAATGATTCCATTTTATGTTGCATCATTATCTCTACAACAGCATCTTGTTCGCTATGTCTTTCACCACGATCTTTGGCTGTAATGTGCAGTTTATATAAAGGTTTTGTAAAATGTTGTATAATTTCTGTTCCCGTTGTGGCTGTTGTAGATGTTGCCACAACCTTAGAGCTTAACATGATCGAACCTGACCAAGTATCAACCACAAATAAACCATCACCACCTGTATTTAAGGTATAAGTAATTAAGGCATTATCACCCTCATCACGATCAGTAGCAAAAACTTTTAATAATGTCTTTTGCAGCAGCGACATAATGTCAATGTCTCCACCTCCTCCTGTTGTTGTTGTTCCAGCATTGTTATGGTTATTGTTGCTGTTACTGTTGCCTTGTTGTTGCATAGGTATCGCCAACGCATGAAAATATTTTTTAGGATAAAATTGTGGAGCATTATCATTGACATCTTCTATGTTTAGATTTACTGTGGCTGTTGAAGATTTTGGTGGTGTACCTTGATCACGTGCGATTACTAAAATTTCATAATTCTGTTGCAATTCACGATCTAGTGACTTTCTTGTTGTTAATTGGCCTGTTAAAGAATCCAACTGAAACTGTTCAGGATATTTTCGTTCGCTCACCATTGCCAGCGAATATGTCACTGAACCATTTGTGCCTTGATCGTGATCGTTGGCTGTTAACATGGCAATTAAGGTGTGCGGTGGTGTGGATTCACTTAAGGTGACATTGATTTGACTTTGGGTAAACTGGGGTGCCTCATCGTTCTCATCTAATATGGTTACTTTCAGTTGTGTGTACGCCCACTTGGGATTGGGACCACCATCTCGGGCAGAAATACTTAATTCCACTGAACCCTCTATTTCTCGATCCAAAGTAGATTGTGTGGTTATAAGCCCAGTAGAGGAGTCAATAGCAAACCATTGATTATTGTTACCGGAAACAAAGTCATAAAATATTAAAGCATTAACTCCGGTGTCTTCATCCGTGGCTGTAATTGAAGCTACAAATGAACCTGGAGGAGCTAGCTCACTTAATACGGCAGAATATTCTGATTTCTCAAATACGGGCTCATGATCATTGACATCGTTGACATGTATGATTAAATAGGAGGTGGCAGTACGTGATGGAGTACCCTTATCGGTGGCTACCACGGTCAAGTTGTACTTTCCTATTTCTTCTCTATCCAAAACACCATTTACTCTGACTATGTCAAAAGAAGGTGTTTTCTCCAATCGAAAATGTCCCAACTCATTACCTGAGGTAATTTTTATGGAGGTCTCACCATTTAAACCTTCGTCCATGTCGACTACCGATACCGCTGCTACTACACTACCATTAATGGCGTTTTCATCTACTGTAGCAAAAGAACCGGTGGGTGGAAAATATTGAAATCTTATTGCTGGATCATGATCATTTGTGTCCACTAGATTTACTGTTACATAGGCTCTACCATCTTGCCTGGGAGAACCATGATCTCGGGCAAATACCGTAAAAACACAACTTTTTGGGCATGATACTCCGGGCCTAGAGAAGGTGGGACAGTTTTGTTGAGGACAGTTCAGATGTTCGGTGGTTGAAATCACACCCGTTTCCGGATCTACCGTGAATTGTCTCTCAGTATCGGCCAAGTAGTAGGTAATTTTACTATTATCACCCAAATCCTTGTCACTAGCCATGACCTGTAATACTGAACTACCCGGAGGTATGGATTCATTAAGCGATATGGTATAGTCACTATGATCAAATACCGGAGGATTATCATTGACATCTATAATGGAAACATTGACTTGTAGATAACCATATTTGGAAGGATTACCACCATCCTTGGCTGAAATATTGAGTCTGTAAAAAGCTCTTGTTTCCCGATCCAAATCACCGGTAGTCTCCAAATGCAGATACGACACATCTCCGCTGGGATTAGAGGTAACCGCCAAACGAAACTTACTATCGACGTTGCCCTGCACTATGGTATAATTATTGGATATACCATTAATGCCTATATCCAAATCGGTGGCAGCATCCAGCAGACAGCGCGTACCCTTGGCAGCACTCTCTGAAAATGTTACCGCTATACTGGGCTCTGGAAACTCGGGAGCATTATCGTTAACATCTAAGACAGTAATTCTAACCTCAATGGGATAGGTGGGCTGTGATGAGAGAACTACCAAATCGTAACGTTCACGCATGCCTTCACGATCCAACACCATATTAGTTTTAATTTCCCCCGTAACCGAATCTAGGTTAAATTCCCGTGGCGGCTCATTAAAACGATAGGTAAAGTCGGGTCTAGTGGGTATAAAGCCAACCACAGTGCCCTTGGGTTGACCCTCTAATACTTCAAATTGTACTCTTGTGTCTACAGCTCGTGATTGCATTAACCCCGTGCCATCCGCCGTACGTCGACGTGGAAAGGCCGATGTGTAAACATGTCTACCAGGATTTGACGGTACAAATGAGTAAAGTGCTGAGGTAGAAGAAGAGAATGTTATACTTTGTTGTGGCTGTTGATGTTGTTGTTGTTGCTGTTGTGCGGCTGTTTTAGCTGATATCACCAACATTAAACAAATGAGTACTGTCAACGCATATCTCACTAATGGTGTTGTGTTGGCAAGAGGCCGTCTCTGGAACCTTGTTTCTTGTGGCTCATGTTGCTGGCAGTTAATATGGTGTTGGTGGTAATGTTGTTGTTGTTGTTGTTGTTGTGGTATTTGTTGTTTTTGTAAAACTATGCAGTCTTCTTTTTCTTTCTCTACTTCTTTACCGTGATGCCCGTGATTTCTTTTCAAGTAAATTTGTTTTGTAGGTTGAATATGCAGCTCTGACGGTTTCCCTCTTCTTCTCCTGATATACTCATCTAAATGCAGTGATAAACTATTTACAAATAATTTACAATGATCATGATGATCACGGCTTAGATGATGGTGATCATGATGTTGTTGTTGCTGTTGCGGCTGCTTCTGCTGATGATGATTGTCTTCATCTTCAACATCATTATTTCGGTTGATGTTAACATTATTTCTAGATGTATTGTTTTGTGAATTGTGTTGATTTGTCATGCTGTTCCAAACTATTTCAGCATTATTTTCAGTTAAAGAATTTTCATCACTTGACCGTCTTGGCATAAATGATCTAGCTGCTGTTTCTGTTGTTGTAGTTACTGCTAAAGCCGTTCTTGTTGCTGTTGGTAGAATGGTGTTAGTGGTAGTAGTGGTAGTGTTGGTGGCTTTTTCACCTCCATCACCTTTTTGTATTTGTAAGACTGTGGCAGTTGTTGCTTTTGTTTGTTGCTGTCTTTGGTCATCTGCAGGCAAATTTTTCACTTGTCTACAGAACATCATCATCGTCATATCACCGTAGTAGTAATTTATTTATATATAAAGAATTATATTTGTTGTTGCAGTTGTATTTAAGAACTATGCGTTAATCTTACAAAACTTGGACAGCGTTTTGGTTTTATTCTGTATATTTTTTGTTTGTGTAAATTTTGAAGAGTGCCGCCTTTAGTCCTTAACGCTTGCCTTCTTATTGCAATTTCAATTTGTTTTCGTTTTTTATGTAAGTTTCTTCAAGTTTTTGTCTGTTTGTGTTAATTTTAAAGTAATTTTCTTATGTATATTTGTATATTTATTCTATTTGTTGTTTGTTGTTGTTATCTTGTTTAAGCCATTAGTGTTGCTCTTTTTTTTCAGTCGATATTGTTGTTGTTTTTTTTTTTGTGTAATTTTGGTTTAAACCCAAGCGTTTTTTAAACTTGGTTTTTTGCAAATTAGTTTCATTTTAATTTTTGTCCGTAAAAGTAACAACATTTTTCCTTCTCAGGTCTCTTAAACTTTGTTGGTTTGAGTTTTTTATTCCCAGTATTGTTGTTGTTATTGTTGGCGGTGGTGTTGTTTGTTGCTGTTGTTGTGGTTTCATTATTTATATTGCCATTTTTTGCTGCTGATTTCTTTTTCTCATTCGTTGTTTTTTTTTTTTTGCTGTTTTAACTAAACGTTGGTTTGAAAATTATCACTTCAAATTTTTTTAAACACTTTTTCTTGTTGCTTCCATGAGCTGCAATGAAACAGAAATAAAAAATTAAAAAGGGTTTGTTTAGTTATTTGTTAAAACAAATGTAAATATTTTGTTAAAAAAGAGACTTGTTATGTTTTGCTTTTAAATGTGTGTTCTTAACATTCTGCCAAAACAAATAGACAATATGGGCACATTGTAAAGGAAATATTTGTATTTCCAACAAAATTGGTGACTATATTCGAATACGTAATAATGTCAGGTTAATTAATACATATTAATATATTGTCATTAAACAACGAGATACATTAGGCTTCAGAAACTAAGAGATATTTCCTCCTAAAGCATCAATATTTATCTTGGCAATAATGTATGTTCTTAAAATTAAAGTATCTATATAGTTGACTCTTAAAAATCACTCAGTCAGTGAATCAGTCTAAACATCCAACAAATGAGGAAAAACAACAAAACAACCCACCTATTCTTTGTAATTTCTATTAAAATGATTGACAAACCAATAAATTTCCTTAAACAAATCTTTTCACACATTCAATTCACAACATTTACAGCAATTTCTCACTTTTACAATGCTTTACAAAACGCCTTATCTTTCTTTATAATAAAAAAAAACTCCAAAAAACATATATATTAATTTTCAATTAATAACGAAAAACTAGTAATCAATTTTCAACACTTACAATACAAAACCTTTTCCTTTTATACACAAAATTCATAAAAAATTGCTTTTAACACCAACAAATAAACCTAACGGTACAAATAAATTTATCTTTTTCATAAAAACTAAATCAATAAATTATAGAAAAACAAATTTTATTAAACACAGAACCAAAAATTATATAAAAACCAACAAATCTGAAAGGTCAAAATCTTTTGTTTTGTGTTAAGTGACACTTAACTTGCCACACACACATTTCAATATTCACAAAAGAAACCATTTTTCCCCTTTTTGGAATTCTTTTTTTTTTTTTTTTTTTTTAATAATTAACTAGTTTTATTTCTACAAATCTGTTTTGTAGAAACTGCGTGGAAGTAAGAGGAAATGGTATTTGGTAATTATTTGTTTTTATTGTTAATGTTAAAAGCTTAAATCACTTATCAATTAAATTATACAATATAATATATATGTATTTTATGTTTATTAATTACAATGTATTTTATGAAAAGGAAAAACAAAAGAATTTTTAAAAGCCTCATATTTTAAACACATTTAGATTATAAAGACTATAAAAAATATTACTCGTATGTTTTAACGTTTTAACAATGGTATATTGTGGATTTGAATTTAATTTGGTGGATTAAAATAACCTTTATTTTAATATGATTTGTTACGAAATTAAACTGAATAAATTTTTTATATATAGTTGTTCACAATTTTTTCTTGTAAATTAAAAAAAAAACACACACACTTTTATAAGGCAGCACTCTATGAGATTGTTATTTATTAGCAGATATTTTAAAATTTTCCCATTTAATTAAATTACAACAAGAGAAAACCAAAGTAATATGATTTCAAGTACAAAATGCAATATTTACAGAAATCATATTCAAGCTCTATACAGGAATCTGCACAAAAAATCAAGTATTTCTCTTTGATTTGTTATTTAAGCACAACTAACATTTTTCTGTCAAAACGAAAAATGAAAATAGAAAGAAAATCAAGGGTTCAATGATTGTAAAAAAGCGAAATTTTCAAAAAATACAATAAATGTTATGGAATTATATAAGCAGACATAAAGCTTAGAACAAAAATAAAACAAAAATTTTATTAAACGAATTCCATAACTTAGAAAGAAAATAATACATTGTTTGAGATACCTCACCTAGCTGCTTGCAGGTAGCAATAGTTAGTACTCTAGCTTTCTTTACTGTATTTTTCACCATTTGAAAGCAAAAAAGTTGTTTGGAAGCAATAACAATATATTCGAAATTGTTTATTGGTTATTTTGTCTTATTCAACAAATGGACGAATATCATTCTTAGTTAAACTTTATTGTAGGCTAATTTTGCTACATATTAAGCTTTCTGAAATTAACAATCAACTACTTTATATGAAGTGCTTCGAGTGCGACTTATTCTTAATAAGAATCGTCATGAAATTAACAGTCAACGATTTCCTTATAAATTCTGCGTAAGCGTTCAATAGTTGCTGCAGTTGATTGATTTTGATCAATAAATAGTGCTTCCTGGTCAAAAGTTTTTGAAAGCATATAGTTGAATGATTATTATATTCGTGCTCCTTTCGATGATTATTTTTAAAGAAGTGTCCAGAATTACAGGGATTATACAATATTTATTGTATTTCCAGTGAACTTTATCTTAATAGCACCACTCTGCTTTAAATTTTCTTTGACAATAGTTCAATATTGTTCAATGGAAATTCAAAATCGGCAACTACGTTTCACTACAAAAAAAGTTCTGAGCAAAAATGTGAGACAAACGCAAAAAATTAAAATTTTTCAACACAAACTATTTTCAACAATTTTATGATTTGTTGTTGTAATGTGTAAGTTAACTGACCTGATAAATAGATTTTTTTACTCGTTGTTGTTACGCAAAACGGTGGTTGAGGTTTTGGAAAGAGGGAAGGAAATAATAATGAATGAAAAATAGTTGCTATGATGAAAAAATTCATTCACCTCTTTTCCTTTCATTCATATTTGAAATTTGCTCTCTTCTTTTTTTTTAATTGCAAGTGCCGTTATAATTACACGATCAAATTGCTTAATACGTGAATGAAAAGAAATAAAAAAATTCCATTCATATTCTTTCTTTCCATTTACTACTAGAGTAAATCTTCTTGTTTTTTTAGTTCAGTTGTTTTTTGATCTCAGAAGAGTTCGGTTGTTCGAAAGTTTAAAATAAAATTATAACAAAATCCCAAATTGTGAAATAGTAAAAAAATTGTGAAGGAACAATGTTAAATTTAAATTAACTATTTAAAAATAATATAATCAAAAATTTAAAGTGTATTAATTAATATTTAAAAAAAAAAAACATTAATAAAAGTTCACATAGTGAAAATTAATTAAAACTAAACTTTTTTATAAAAATTAAAAAGTTCATATTATTAAATAAATTACCAAAAACGCTGAATAATAAATAGTAGAAAATCTACATAATAAAAAAGTTAAAATTTAAATTAATTACAACTTGAACAAGATAAACTTTCACATAGTGAAAATTGTTAAATAAATTTTCAACCTCTTTGAATAATAAATTAATTAAAATAATTCTCAAATTAAATAATCAAGAACTGAAAATTAGAATTTAAATTAATAACATTTCACATAGTGAAAATTATTACCAAGAACGCTAAGTAGAAAAAAGTCTAAATAATAAAAAAAATGAAAATTAAAATTTGAATTAATTACAACTTGAACAAGATAAACTTTCACATAGTGGAAAATTATTAAATAAATTGTTAAGCTCCTTGAATAATAAGTTAATTAAAATAATTTTCAAATCAAATGATCAAAAACTGAAAATTAAAATTTAAATTAATAAAATTTCACCTAGTGAGAATAATTACTAAAAACTCTGAGTAATAAATAGAAAAACTCTAATAAATAAATAAAATATATAACATTCACCTTATTACCTTTCATTTACTCTAATGGGAAATTAGACGAAATTAACTGGCGCCCAACAAAGGTTAGAACCACATTTTAAGGATTGGCAAAACTAAGGCTTGAAAATTGCTAAGTAAAATCGGAAAAACATCAGCTACCTAAAGTTAAAGGGATTGCTTTACTCATCGGATGGATCTATGGTCTTCTATTAAATCAGTGTGAGCCGAATATTTAAGGAGAAAGTTATTGAGGTATTATTTATATGATATGATTTTGTAGTATTATAAATAAGATTTAATATAATTTTGCGGTGAATTAGATCCTAAAAATTTTAATTTAATAAGAACACGAAAAATTGTAAACATTTGGGAAATTGTTATGAGTATTGAAAGTTTAATCGAAAGTTTAGACAGTTTGAAATTCGAACGGGTTGCATATGGAAATATGGATTCCCAGACTGTACAGGCATTGATCACGGCTGCTATTAGAGAGGCCACCGAACATACTCGTCAGGAGTTTAAATCTACTGTTGATGACTTAACACGTAGGTTAAAAATATTGGAAACCCCAATGGCTGTAAAGGAGCATAGGGAAATTGGAATTGTCGACGGCATCGAATGTAACGAGACGTTGGACGTAGTAAAATCGATACCGGAATTTAATGGCGACGCATCTAGGTATATTTCCTGGCGACAGGCAGCAATTACTGCTCATAGATTATATGAAAGGTATATTGGAAGCTCAAAATATTACCAAGCTGTCGCCATATTACGGAACAAGGTAACTGGCAAGGCGGACTCAGTTTTGAGCTCATATAATACTGTTTTGAATTTTTATGCTATTCTCGAGAGATTAGACTTTGCTTATGCCGACAAAAGGTCAGTTTTTACGCTTGAACAGGAACTTTCTACTCTTACTCAGGGATCTAGAACTATTCTCGACTTTTACAATGAAGTAGAGGAGAAACTTAATTTGATAACTAATAAAACTATAATGAGTCATGAGGGGAATGTGGGCTTAATAGAGTCATTAAATGAAAAGTATAGACAGGACGCCCTTCGCGTGTTTATTTCTGGTTTAAAAAAACCTTTTTGCGACATTCTTTTTTCATGTAAACCTTCTGATATGCCAATGGCATTAACACTAGCACAGGAGATGGCGGCGAATCAAAGCCGGTATCACTTTGCTAGAAGCTTTAATGAAGGTACTAACAGGCAAAGTTCGATTGGTCAACCTGGACGGATGGTAAATCGGAACATTTCAGGGTATCCTTTCCCAACTTTACCAGTTCCTAGAGTTTCGGCTCAACCTAGACCACAACAGGTGCCGTTAATGCCAAATTTTCAAAACAATAGTGTAATGCGTAGTAACGCACGTGGGCAAACCTTTTCAAATTTTCAGCCGACGTCGAATTATGTCACTCAATCCCCACAGTGTTTTCAGCCAGGTAATATCTTTCAACAGCAACCGGTTGATATGGATGTAAGTATGAGAACTGTCGGTACTACACAACAAAATTCACTTGCGCGAGGAAGGCCAATCAGTTCTGGCCAAGTTCGGGACAGTGCGCAACGTGTTTTTCACTTGGTAGATGACCAAGATGGAGGTCTTGTTGCGGATGAGGGACAATTTCCCGAATATTCTGAGGACCAGGTCAATTTTTTAGGCATAGATCCCTCTTGCCCTATGTCGAGAGGGAATTCAAGGGAAAGAAATTAAAATTTCTGGTAGATACTGGTTCCTCGAAAAACTATATTAAGGACTTGGATATTTTTTCTTATGTGACCGACGGGGCGAGTCCAATTCTAGTGAAGTCCGTTCATGGGGAAAATTTAGTTTATCGTAGGACCTTAATAAAGTTATTCAACAAGGTCGCAAACTTCTTTATACTTCCTTGTCTCACCACATTTGACGGTATTATAGGTTTTGATCATCTTGGTGAAATAAAGGCACATTTGGATATGGAAAATGGTATTTTGGAACATGAAGGTGGGGCGGAAAAGTTAATGTATTTTTATTGCAATGGAGCGAACCATATCTCGATAAATCCAGGTGATATTCCGGAGGCAGTCCGGGAAAAATTTCTGGCACTGTTGGAGGAATTCAAAGGGGTTTTCGCGAGCCCTAACGAGGCTCTTCCATATAACACGGGAGTCGTAGCTAGTATAAGAACGAGGGATGAGGAACCGGTCTATTCAAGGTATTATTCTTATTCTATGGCGATGGTGGATTTTGTGAATAGGGAAATAGAGGACTTATTGGCGAACGGAATTATAAGACCATCTCGATCACCGTTTAATAATCCCATTTGGGTTGTCGATAAAAAGGGTTTAGACGATTTTGGAAGACCAAAGAAGCGATTAGTAGTTGATTTTCGGAAATTGAACTCGAAGACAGTGAGCGATAGATACCCAATACCCGAAACTGTTGTTATTCTAGCGAACCTTGGTAAGGCCACATATTTTACAACTTTGGACCTAAAATCCGGTTTTCATCAGATAATATTGCGGGAACAGGATAGAGAAAAGACGGCTTTTAGCATTAATAATGGCAAATTTGAGTTTTGTAGGCTGCCATTCGGGCTGAAGAATGCACCTAGTATTTTCCAACGTGCTATAGACGATATATTACGTGAGGAAATTGGTAAATGTTGCCACGTCTACATTGATGATATCATCATATTTTCTGACTCAGAGCAGAAACATATTGATGATATTGCACTGATATTAGGGAAATTATATAATGCGAACATGAGAGTCGCAGCGGAAAAGTCCAAATTTTTTAGAACATCTGTTGAATTCTTGGGGTTTACGGTTTCGACAAGGGGGATTAGGACTTGCCCTGATAAAGTGGATGCCATAGTTAATTATCAAATACCGTCATCTTTACGTGGTTTGCGGTCTTTTCTTGGTCTATGCGGGTACTATAGAAGATTTGTGAAAGATTACGCAGCTATAGCGAAACCTTTAACGAGATACCTTAGGGGCGAGAATGGGCACATAGGGGCTAGACAATCGAAGAATGCTAGAATAAACTTGAATGATGAAGCCGTGGAAGCTTTTAATAAATTGAAGGAAATACTTGCCTCAGAGGAGATATTACTGCTCTATCCCGATTTCGAAAAGCCTTTCGACCTTACTACAGACGCATCCGCATATGCTATTGGTGCCGTGTTATCTCAGGGAGGTCGTCCAATTACGATGATATCCAGAACCCTGTCCCCTGCAGAGGAAAGTTACGCAGTGAACGAAAGGGAGTTACTAGCTATTGTTTGGGCTTTGAAGAACCTTCGAAACTATCTTTATGGTGTTAGTAAGCTAAACATATTTACGGACCATCAGCCGTTGATATTTTCAATATCGGAAAAGAACCCTAACTCAAAGTTGAAAAGATGGAAGGCATTTATTGAGGAATATGCACCGACGTTCCATTACAAGCCCGGCAAGGAAAACGTGGTCGCAGACGCACTTTCCAGACAGTATAATAATATGATTTTTCATCTTTCAGCAAGTTCGTCTTTAAATGCTACAAATAGCGAGGAATCTTACACTGAGGTAATACCGACCGTTGTAAATCCATTAAATTGTTTTCGGAACCAAATTGTCCTTACTCAGGGAACGGGAAATAAAGAGCAGACAAAAATAATTTTTAAGGATCGGGTTCGTCATACTATTACTTTTTCCAGTATCGAGGAGGTTTTTGGAAGCTTGAAACAAGCGGTAAACCCTAACGTTGTAAATGCCATTTACTGCGATTTGCCAATTTTGGCCCAGATTCAGCATTTTATAGTAACTGCGTACCCATCTGTCAAATTCTTGCATACTAATAAATTTGTTACCGACATATTCAACACGAACGATCAGTTGGAAATTTTAAGTAATGAACACAATAGGGCTCATCGTGCACTTAGTGAAAATGTTAAACAAATTTTACAGGATTATTTTTTTCCAAACATTCGTAGGAGATTAAAGGAACTTATTCGAAGTTGTAGAATATGTCATGAGGCTAAATATAGTCGGCATCCAAGAAAGCACGAAATATCGGAAACACCCATTCCATCTTATCCTGGTCAGTTATTGCATGTTGATATTTACTCTACAGATAGGAAATTTTTTTTGACATGCGTGGATAAATTTTCAAAATTTGCCATTGCCAAACCCATAGCTTCAAGATCCATAGTCGATGTTAAACCTGCTTTGCAGGAGATTTTGAATATCTTCGATAACACCAAGACTATAGTTTGTGACAACGAAAAATCTTTGAACTCTGAATCAATTAAGACCTTAGTTAGAAATTTTTATGGAGCGGAAATTGTGGCTGTCCCTCCTTTGCACAGTACGTCAAACGGTCAGGTTGAGAAATTTCACAGCACACTTTCGGAAATAGCTAGATGCATTAAGCTAGAACACTCAATAAACGATACTTCAGAGCTTATTCTTACAGCTGTTTTGAAATATAATCAGACCATCCACTCTGTTGTTGATCACAGGCCAACGGATATTTTACACGCGATACCAGAGGAATTAAAAATGTTTGTAAAAAACCGGCTAATTAATAAGCAAAAAAAAGATTTGGAATTTCACAATAAAACGAGGTGCATACGGACTTTTGAGCCAGGACAAAAAGTTTTTATTAAAGTTAATAAAAGATTAGGAAACAAATTTAGTAGGGTTTATGTAGAGAAGGAAATTCAGAAAGATTTGGGATCCACAGTCCAAATTGAGAACAAAATTGTTCACAAGGATAATATTCGCTAGTTTTCATTTACATTTTTACCCTGCTTTAAGCTTTCGATTGAACTATAAAAAATAATTAGTGAGATAATGTTAATTTTATTATGAATTTTCGAGAGTCGAGGACAACTCTTTTGAAAAACGGGAGAAGTTAACTGACCTGATAAATAGATTTTTTTACTCGTTGTTGTTACGCAAAACGGTGGTTGAGGTTTTGGAAAGAGGGAAGGAAATAATAATGAATGAAAAATAGTTGCTATGATGAAAAAATTCATTCACCTCTTTTCCTTTCATTCATATTTGAAATTTGCTCTCTTCTTTTTTTTTAATTGCAAGTGCCGTTATAATTACACGATCAAATTGCTTAATACGTGAATGAAAAGAAATAAAAAAATTCCATTCATATTCTTTCTTTCCATTTACTACTAGAGTAAATCTTCTTGTTTTTTTAGTTCAGTTGTTTTTTGATCTCAGAAGAGTTCGGTTGTTCGAAAGTTTAAAATAAAATTATAACAAAATCCCAAATTGTGAAATAGTAAAAAAATTGTGAAGGAACAATGTTAAATTTAAATTAACTATTTAAAAATAATATAATCAAAAATTTAAAGTGTATTAATTAATATTTAAAAAAAAAAACATTAATAAAAGTTCACATAGTGAAAATTAATTAAAACTAAACTTTTTTATAAAAATTAAAAAGTTCATATTATTAAATAAATTACCAAAAACGCTGAATAATAAATAGTAGAAAATCTACATAATAAAAAAGTTAAAATTTAAATTAATTACAACTTGAACAAGATAAACTTTCACATAGTGAAAATTGTTAAATAAATTTTCAACCTCTTTGAATAATAAATTAATTAAAATAATTCTCAAATTAAATAATCAAGAACTGAAAATTAGAATTTAAATTAATAACATTTCACATAGTGAAAATTATTACCAAGAACGCTAAGTAGAAAAAAGTCTAAATAATAAAAAAAATGAAAATTAAAATTTGAATTAATTACAACTTGAACAAGATAAACTTTCACATAGTGGAAAATTATTAAATAAATTGTTAAGCTCCTTGAATAATAAGTTAATTAAAATAATTTTCAAATCAAATGATCAAAAACTGAAAATTAAAATTTAAATTAATAAAATTTCACCTAGTGAGAATAATTACTAAAAACTCTGAGTAATAAATAGAAAAACTCTAATAAATAAATAAAATATATAACATTCACCTTATTACCTTTCATTTACTCTAATGGGAAATTAGACGAAATTAACTTGTATAAGCAAAAGTATTGTTACAGCTGTGATTGTTGTTGGATTATTTTTAAATAGAAGTAATATTCAGGCAATTAATATGCCTATATATTATTGCGCTACTTTCTTTGGAAAGGGGATTGGTTGAAGATTTAAAGGTGGTGAAGGAAGAAAGTATGATGAATGCCCTGGAGACTGTAAAGTCGTGTATGTGTATGACTGTAGAAATGAGCGTAATTTTCAGTATTTAAGTTTTGCCACAACACTTTAAGATATTTGGCATGAGGAAGTATTTCATATGTTTAGAAGACATGCTTTGCAGTAGAAAAATTCATTAACTAAGATTATATTAATTAGGAAATTTTTAAATTTTTTGGGGTTGGAAGTGAATTGTGATAAAAATTATACAAATCTATCAGAACGTAAAGTAATGCAGCTACTTTTGCATATCGTCACCTAAAATGCCCAAAGACGTAACCCTCATTATCATAATTTTACAGAAGCGCGAAAATCGCGATATGTACATATCTTCACCTGAAGTTTGTCGTCTATCTTAAGACAAGATGTGAAGAAATCGCAATTTTCAATTAAACAGTTTTCATTTTATAACGTTTTTTGCTTCTCCTGTAAAATTATGATAATGAGCGTTACGTCTTTGGGCATTTTAGGTGACGATATAAACGTTTAGGTTTATTTGCATATTATTCTTCTATAGCAACTACGACTTTTAATTGATTTTGCCTATATATAATGCGGCGATTTATCAGAATCTAAAAGTTAATGCTCTACGAAAGGTAACAAAGAACGAAAGGTAGAACAGCATAAGTTTTACTCTGTATCAGAAATGTTAGAAATATCCTCCCTCAAACCTATATTAAGTTACTCCATAATTAAAACAATACAAATTTTATTGAAAGCAAATATCAATTACGATTTTACTCATATTCATTATTTTATAACAATCTTCTAAAATTTAAATAAAATCTCAAACTTCCTACTTAATTCAAATATTAACTTTAAACATTACTATTCATTAAGAACTCTTCTTTAAATTCACATTATCGTCATTGATTTTTGTTAAAAGCATCATTAAAGCTAAATGAGCTATTAAAACTTTTTTCATATTTCTTTTATTAATAATAATTTAATTGTTTTATGAAAATAAAAACACAAAACAAAATCATCAAATTCATTAATAAACCAGTAATTAAATTAAAAATAAATACATATTTACACATAGTAGGCAGGTTTTGTTTGCTTAGTAATGCTTAGTTAACTGGCAGTTAGAATTAACTAACTACTAAGTCATTTAATTAGAGTTTTATTATTAGTTAAGACCAAAACAATTCAGGCCTAACCAACCCAACGAACAGAAAGAAGAAAATATACAATAAGCCACAAAACAACACGAGTCAAAAACTGCAAATAATAGTGGTAGAGAAACAAAAACTAATGGTTGCTTAAATATTTATTTCAAAAAAAATATTTAAGTAAAATGTAATATGGGAAATAAAAAAATTTAGTGAAAAAAAATAAAAAAAAATATAAATACAATTTAGTAAAGTTTTCATAGTACATGAAGCATGACAGTTAAAAAGTTTTACATTGGCTGAAGAAATTTGTTGCTATAAGTAGTTTGTAATAAAATTGTAAATAAATATTAAATGCCTTTACTACATACATATAATGCCTTCAGTACTTAAATTAAGTAAATGAAACAACAAAGTTTGTCGTCTAAGTCTTTTGTTTTGCACAACAACTTTTGTCGATATTATTATTTTAAACTAAAGTTAAGTTTTATTAGCATTTACTGCTGCAATTTTACTTATTTTGCCAACACAATTAAAACATATTTAACAAAAAGTTTTTGTTATATGAACAAAACATCATGTTTCTCATTAAATTAATATGTAGTCTTATGTTCGATTTAGTTAAGCTGAAACTATGTATTTAAAATAACAACTAAATGAAGTAGAATTTTTGTGTAAACAATTACTAAGAACATTTAAACAAGAACTCCGTAAAAGAAACTGAGCAAAACACAAATATTTAATGGTTATTTATCTGGAAGTTTTAGTTTTTTCTTTGGTTTTTAACATTTCGTTTTACTCAAAGTTTAAACATTTAAATGCCACCAAACAGTAACAAACCATTGCAATGTTGTTTCAAATAAAAACATACAAATAAAAATTAATTTTTTTTTGCTTAAATTTTCTTGGTTTCTTTTGTGAAAGAATGTTTTGAGCATGTTTTCTCTTTAAAGAATCATTATATCAAACACACTCTCGTCTACCTTTAAAACAAACAAAAACAAACAGCAACAAAATTTTGACATTCAATCATAAAAATGCTTTCAAATGAAACAAAAATATAAAGCAAACTAAAAAAGACACAAACCAAAAAAAAATACATCACAACTTAAACGGATGTTTGGAATTTTGTCAAAGTCAAAAAACAATCATTTAAAAGCCGCAAATGAGACAAACTTTAAAAAAGTTTGAAGTTTTTGTTTAGTTTTCTGACTTAGTCTTAGTTCTTAAAATCACCCAAGTTAAATTTGAGAACTGTTAAAAACACTGACCAACTGACAGACAGACAAACTCATTAAAAGCTTCGAATTTTTTCTCAAAAGTGCAGAGAAAAAAATGGTATTTAATGCATTGAAATGCGCATGCTTTCAAAAATACAGCACAGAAAAAAGTGCTTCTGTTTTATGCCACACCGCAACACAAGTACATAACAACAAACCCTTATAAATTTCATTTAACCCTTTTATTCAGGCTGCATACATACGCTGCATACTCAAAACAATCTTCACCATTCTTGATTTTGTTATATTGTATCAAAAACCCCAAAAATCCATTAGCAAACTTAAAAGTAAACGTTGCACATGAAAAAAAATTTAAAGATTTTGTATTGTTTTTTGGAGTTTCAGCTAAAAGTTTTTTTCCAAAACAACCTGTGCATGCTAAACACAAATTCATCATATTTTTGTTCAAAACGTTATACATACAATTTGAAATGCGTGTTTGGATTTCCTGAACAAACCAAAACAAATTCCCTTTTGGTGGTTGTCTTTTTCTTTTTTCGTTCCAAACTGTGCATAAAACATGGCAGCCAGTATTTGTTGGCTATAGTCAGTTCCTTTTTATTATACTTTTAGAACATGATCATCAGCTTCATCGTCACCATCACCATTCCTAATGATCAGCAAGATGATTTTTGTGTTAAAGTGAAAATTTCTTGCCTGTCCCCAGCCATAAGTATAAAAGTATGGCAAGAGAAAAAAAATCTGTGTTTTATTTTCGTTCGTAAACTGTTTGCCTCCAAATTGAATTGAAAGCCAGTAATTAAGTTGACCATGATGTATATGTGTTGCATAAATTATGAGTATCAAGCTATAACTAATTTTATATTTATCCATTACTGCTACTTCTGCTGATATGTGAGTTGTTGTATTCGGTAGCCTTAAAACTTAGCAACAATATTCTACTGATCATTGCCAAAAAATTTTAACAAAATGAAAAGTGCCATAACGTAAGAATAACAAAACATCCCAAAACAGGAGCATTAAAGCTTTTGGAGTTTGTCAGTAATTAAATTTAAAAATTTCATTAAAAGCAATTTGTAGTTACACTTACACCACTGAAAAATTATAGGCTGTACAATAAGGTGTTAAAGATAACATTATGTGATACTGCTGCTAAATCATGTAATTAATATAAATTTAACAAATTCAATTATGGGATTACAATAACCAGAAAATTTTGATGTAAGTTTTTACGAAAAGGTTAAAAATTTCTAGATGTGATTAATGTACAATATATTTGTGGTAACTTTTGTTTGGATACTTGTATAAATCAAACATTTACAATCTTTCGAAATGTGACTGATTTCGGAAGGATAATTGTTTGGAGGCTAGATGAAATAATGGACCGATTTCAACCAATTTCAATTTCAAATTTTGCTAATATTTTTCATATTTCTAACACGTCAAAATAGCATTGCTGATAATAAACATTTTTTTATGAATTTATAATCATTTATAATTTATGATGGCAGCTCAAAAATTCCATTCTACCCACTATAGAAAGACTGGAGTTTTCTGATTCCGGAAAAATATAATATTTACAAACCAAAAACAAGGTCAATGCCTTCAATACACAATACACAAGCACTAACTGGAATTCATTTGAAGAAAGAGGAAAATTTTACAAAAAGAAATCTAAGCAGATATTTACGCATATGCATACATATGTATATACAAGCATATAATGTATGCCTATTAATTAAGAATAATACAAAATATCATCACCTTTTACGAAAGAATCATCAGAAGGTAAAGAAAATAGTTTTTGCATTCAATTGATTAGTATGCATCAAAAAATATCGTCAGAAGAAGTAATGAAAGTAATATTAGGTCACCTTTTTGTATTTCAATTGATTCAAGAAAATCAGTAACTAATTTCAAGTCTAAAGTTTCATTATTTTACAACAATCAAAAACTATCTTTTAGTTTCTGTTTATGAAAAAAAAAACTAATCGTTTTTATAAGATAAAAATATATATAAAATTGTATGTCTATATATGTCTGTTTTCTAAGTAGAAAAAGGTATTTCTAAAAAGTACTTTAAAAAACTAGACGATTTTTTGTACTCGATGAAGAGGTTCTCTAATTTACCTTAATTAGTTTGGCAGATTTTAAAAGATATTTTAAAAGATATTTATTTTAAAAGATATTTTGGATAATTCTTTTTAATTTCGATTTAATATTTCGAATATGAGCGTGTTTTACACAGGCCGAGAGCATTTCATAAAATTGTATATTTAGCTTTGATAAGTATTTGAATTTTAATTATTTTTACATCTATTTTACCTCATATTGTTTTAAAATGTTTTTAAATTTAATTTAACTTAGTTTGCTTTTTTAAAATTTATTTAAAGTTTCTAACCCTTCTTAAACTATCTTATTACTGTTTTTATATTGTACTAGCGGACCCAGCGAACTTCGCCTCGCCCCAATTTTAAGCCTTCAGACAAACCTTAGAGTAATAATACAACACAAATATTTAAATTTTCAATGAGATTTATTTGAATGGAATCAGTAGAGAGCGATTTGATGAACAATGTTTTTCGATTTGTTTTCCGGCGCAAAAACAAACAACGAAGACGGTTTCCCAACACACGAGCATGCAACGTATAGCTGACCGTGCGAAAAACAGGGAAATTCGACATTTGTCCCACAGACTTTTAGTGATTGGCCTTGCGATTTATTGATTGTCATCGCAAATGCCAATCGAACGAGGAACTGAATCCGCTTGCATTGGAATGAAAGGTCAGTTGGAATAATGGGATTTCGTGGGATAAGGACTTCCTCTCCTTTGAATTTGACCTTGATGATTGTCGCCTGAATCACATTGTTCATTAGCTTTTTGACGGACAACCGCGTAGCGTTTTTTTTTTATTTTCCAATTTTCCGCATTTCGCATTTTCCGCAATTTTCCATGTTTTACACCAAGAACTTTCTATTTTTAAGGAATAATTTCACACAAAATTTCGTACAAAAAAATCAATTTTCCAATTTTTCCAATTTTCCGACTTTTGCGGAGAGATTTTCCAATTTTCCGCAATTTCCCATGTTTTACACCAAGAACTTTCTATTTTTTGATTTTGAAAGCAATTAAGGAATAATTTCACACAAAATTTCATGCAAAAACTCGATTTTCGATTTTTTCAATTTTCCGACTTTCCGACTTTTCCGGAGGGATTTTCCGTAAAAACCTTCTCCTCGAAAATACGAACAACTATAAAAAAAATTTTACAGACATCGGCCCAGCCGTTCTCATTTTATGAATTACTATACATTTTTTACACCATTTTTATATATAGACATAGAAGATATTATTTTCCATTACAAAAAACTTTTTCCATTTCATAAGCTAAACTCAAAACTAACTTTATCTCTTTAGATAATAAAAAATACTTGTAATCAATTCTTAAAACCAATTCTATAAACCGAAATTCCAGAAACCAATAATACCAATAACTCATCTAAATACCTAAAGATTTAATGAAATGCATTTTCCTTTAAACAGTTTTCTCAATTCAAAGAATAACCAAAGCAAAACAAAACACAAAAATATACGTACTTTGAAAAAAAAGAAACATTGAAGGAGAAAAACCAAAAGTTGTACTAAAACTCAAAGAGAAAAAATGTTGTTAGTTTCAAACACATCTTCTTTTATTGCTTTCTAACATGGCCAAGCATGTGTTTAGGCCAGTACAAACCCAAAAACAACACAATGAAATGGTTTTGATTTTATTCCTATTAAACTAAATATATATAAAATTCTTGATCAAGTATATACACATACTGAAACATAGAGCTACACACAACATCTAAATACTGATCATGGTGATCATAGTCATCTTTATTTTGTTTTATAAAAGTTGAAAAATCAATGCTTAGTTGTTTGTAAAGTATAGCAGGTTTCTTAAAGGGTTTGTAACAAAAAGTACAATATATAACTTAACAGTTTTTTGACCTAACTAAAGGTTACAGATAAAATTTATTAATGGTATGAAACCTATATATTTCAGCTGTGTTCAAACCATAACTGTCACTAAAATTTGGATAATTTATCAGCCCTATGTCTAATTTTTATTTATAAACCTACAAAAGACCTATTTTCGTGCAATGCTGTATGTAGGTTTGAAGAAATAAAAGACTTTAAAGCTAAACCTAAATTTTTGATTTAATAAAATCTGACCAAAAACTTACAATATTTAACATTAAATAAACAGTCGCATTACTTGGTACACACTTGGCAAATATTTGCCGAAAAAGACGTAACCACTAAATAAAATATATTTGATCTCGTTTATTTATTTAAAAACCCTTCATCTATTTAGGACAAAACACAAAAAATATTTAATTTTATTTTATTTGACACTGTTTTATTTTGCAAAACTTTGGTAAGAGCAAACAGCATCAAACAAATTTGTGATAAAATAAGTAGTTACGCTTTTTTGAGTAAATATTTGCCATGTGTGACCGTACCTTTAGTTAATGCATACCACCTCAATAATATTATAGTCATTTAAATGTTTTTTATTTTAGTTTTTCCATAGACCTTTTCATTTTCTTTAATAAATGACCAATGACTTATACTGACTATACGTGTTAGAAAAAAGACTCTCAAATCAAATCTGTAGTATATTTACAATTCGACTTATCTAAGCGAACACTACCCTTTACTTGTTTATTCTATTTTTTTTATTACATAGTCTTTCAACTTTTTTATATTCTCTCTTCATTGAGTTTCTTTCTTTCTTCTTTTTTCCCTCATACTTGGTTCTTTAATACTCCTATTATTTTTGTATTATTGTTTCTTAGAAATTTTACACAATTTTTTTATTGATCAATTTTTTCGTTTTTGTTATTTGAAGTGGAAGGTAATTTGGTTCTCTTGTAGTCTAACTTGTATATATGTATGTCTGTCTGTGTGTTTATATATCAAACACAAAAAACACGTTAAATTCATGGAATTTTGTTGGCATCCTTTTAAGTCTGTTCAGTAAATTTTTTCTTTCTCTTTGAATTGAGAAATAAAAATAAAACTACCATCAAAACTGCTGCTGCTGCTGCTGCTGGTTGATTTCTAATACACTTTAATTGTTCATTTTTTGTCTTCATTTCAAAAAAGTCTTTAGAAGATTTTTGTTTTGTTTTTCTTGGGGTTGGGATTTATTTGTTGGCAGGAATTTGGTTTGTTTGGTGTTTTTATGAAAACGTCGTTCTTTTAAGAACATTTCTCAAAGAGCTTTTGACAAATTTTAAAACTATTCACTTGTTTTGTTTTTCTTTTTACGGTTGCTGTGGGTTTATAGTTATTTTTATTTATTTAGGATGTTTTTTGTTTGTTTTAGTTTTTTTTTTTTTGTCAGCCAGTCTGTTATAAAATCATTTAGTTTTGATGTTTGGTATTTGGATAAAAATGATCGATAATGTGTGTTTGGAGACATTAAAAAACAAAAATAGCTATTAAAAAACCTTGAATGTCTGCTCAAATATGGTGTTTTTTGTAATTTTTGTTGTGTGTTCATGATTTTGTACATTTGAAGTCGTTATTAAAATTTTCATTTAAGAGTTTTTGCTGCAAATGTAAAATTACTTTGGTTTAAGAAAAAATTAACTTTAATTATTTTAAAATAATTTAAAGAAATGTTGTTAAATTAATTACAAAAATATTGTAATTAAAAAAAATAATTACAAATACACAGTGCGTCACACACCTACATACAGACATAGTCATATATATTTACACAAATTAAAAATTTTAGTATGCTTAGAAATAAAACAAAATTTTGCTGCTTTATGAATAAATTTGCAACAAGAAAACTTCCGTATTGTAATCTTCAAAATGTACAGATTAAGCTAGTTTAAAAATTTTAACAATAATCTGGACAATTGTTGATTTAAATTACAAAAGAAGTCTGCACCTCATATTTCAAAAGTATTTACACACTTATTTTGTCTGTCAAAAGTATTTACACATTCGTGAAATTAAGTTAAAAACTCAATCTTTAAAAAAAACCTCATTTGTTTGTCATTATATCCATAAGCCAGTGGAGTTCTGGCATAATGTATTATGGACGGATGAGTCCTCTTTTCAATTTGAAGGGTCATTTGGAAAAACTTATATGCACCTTTCCAAAGGATCCAATCATAAAGCAGTACAACCTCTTAATCGTTTCGGCGGGGGTTCAGTAATGTTTTGGGGATGTGTCTCATACCATGGATTTGGAGATCTAGTACCAATACAAAACACTCTAAACCAGGCAGGATATCTAGATATTTTGAATGACCATGTTTTTCCTTCGTCTCAGAGATTATTTCCTGATGAAAATTGGATTTTGCAGCATGATAATGCTCCATGTCACAAAGCAAGGTTACCAACAACGTTTTTAAATCGAATTGGACAAGATGTTCTTCCATGGCCACCCCAGAGTCCAGATCTAAACATAATAAAGAATGTATGGGCATTCATAAAAAGGCAGAGATCTATCCAAATGGGCCGAAAAGGAGAGGAAACTATTGATGAAATAATAAATATCTGGAACAGCTTAGAAAAGGAGTTTGTACGCAATTTGATTGCATCTATTCCAGCTAGACTACAATCTGTCATAGATGCTGAAGGAAATTTATCTGGCTACTAATTATTTTTGTTTTTTATTCGTGTTTTATAATCCTTTTTCTATTGTGTAAATACTTTTGAATGTAAATAAATTTGTGTAAATACTTTTGAAATATGAGGTGCAGACTTCTTTTGTAATTTAAATCAACAATTGCCCAGTTTATTGTTAAAATTTTTAAACTAGCTTAATCTATACATTTTGAAGATTATAATACGGAAGTTTTCTTGTTGCAAATTTATTCATAAAGCAGCAAAATTTTGTTTTGTTTCTAAGCATACTAAAATTTTTAATTTGTGTAAATATATATGACTATGTCTGTATATTGCCTACTCATTTTCAAGAGAAATTTGTTTTTCATTCAAACATAAAATTTTAAAAAACTGATAAAAAATACTTTTTCTTTTTTGCAGTTCATAGCAGATATTGTGTAAATTGGGAAAATCTAAAAAAAATCGCTCCACCATACAATGAAACGAATGTCATGGAGGACCCATGTGTGTCTTTCTATGGATAAAACTGTTTAATATAAAATAACTATGGCTGTCTCTATGAAAGCTGTCATCAGTTCAAATCTAAGTTATTCTCTTATATCGTTGGTCTCATGTAGAAAGGCCCTAACTCGCTTTTTTCGAAATTTGTTTTTTTGCGATTCCAATGCATTTAACGCAAATACACCTCCTCACAAAAATTTATTGCAATAGTGTAAAAAATAACGCTTTTATAAGCAGTTGTACAAAAAAAGTTACATGTTGAATATTACAGTTTCTATTATGTTTTTACCTTCTCCTGTAAAGTTTCAAATATGCGAGTTAGGGTCTTTCTACATGATACCATCGATATGTTTCCTCTCATTTGTCTGATAATTTTCAGATGAAATTTTGATTCCTTCAACAGTGACACTATTGAGCTTTATCTATAGTCTAGGTTATGAAGAGTGTTGATGATGACTTATCTTGTTATAGTTGTGTGTAATAAAGAAATATTGAGATAAACATTATCCAGAAAGAATGCGTCATAAAGATACGTATAAAATCACTAAGACACTTAAAGGATGCGAAGGGAGTTGTGATCAATTAACTCTTTCACCCAGTTGCAGCAGAGTTTTGACAATGACTTAATTCAAGAGTACAAATATATGTTGTTAGTTTTAAACACTACTACACATCATTAATACATTTAACTTCATTTTCATTATTTTAAGTTATACATTATTAACTGTTATTACTAATTAAAATACCTTCAAGCAATAGCTACATTTCTGACCTCATTTAATTTTTTATAAAAGAAGAAAAAGAAGCTAAACATTTCACATAACGCCTCATGTCTATTGTTTTCTTAATATGCCCTTATTAAAACTCTTTATATAACAATACTAATATAGATTGTATTCAATTAAATGTCAACTTAACTAAAATTATAATTTATTTAATAAAAATATCATAAGTTTTTTAATCCCTGAACAAAATCTCCAAAAACAGAAACTTTTTAAAGTTAACATTTATTTACAGTAAAAAATAAATACATAACAGTTAGTTGTAAAAACCTCTAACAACAACTTGTTTTCTCTTGAAATGACCTTAAATAATATAAGTACCAAAATAGTTAATAAGAAAAAGCATAACTTGCTTAAATGCTTAAAAATCATCAATCATATTTAACAAAAATGTATAAAACAACAAATATTTTTAAATATACATATATACAGGGTGGCGCAAAAGTAATCCTCCTATCAGGAAAATGCTATAAATTTTGCGATTGGCCCCTAATGTCAGTTCTGCAATATTCCGTGTTCTGGAGCAGTGTAGCGTAACATTGTTTATTAACATGTATTTCGCATGTGTTTACTACACAAATGTTAAAACAGACATTAGGGGCCTCGCAAAATTTATAGCATTTTCTGATAGGAGGATTACTTTTGCGCCACCCTGTATGTATGTATGAAGGTATTTCTTTAAAACATATAGTTTTTAACAATATTTCAAATATGTTATTTCACAATATAAAAAAATACCAACAATTAAAACTAATATCAGGCTTTTTGTTAAAGTTTTTAAAAAGCGTTTATATTTATTTAAAACATACTAACACAATTTGTGATTCATCAGTTTTTGTATGTTTTGTGTTTATTTTTTCATTTTTTTGTTTTCTTCAGTTTTATCTAAATACAGATTTGAGGCTGTTAAGCCTAAAGTATCAACTTCCCGGGCCGCTTTCACACAATACATCTCAAACACAACTAAGATACCCAAAATCTTTTAACTTCAAATTCATTAAACAATAGTTTTAAAGAAATGTTTTTTTTAATGTTGGTTTACATCTTCATAGTATTTTGTTTTCGTTGTAGGCTTTTTTTGTTGAAGAAACACTAATTTGCATTTGCTTTGTATATTGTTAAGAATTATAGGTAGATAAAAAGTCTACATACATCACATCATAAATTATACAAATACGAGCTGAAATCTATCTTCATGTAGTCAGTCGTCATCCGTTTCCCCCTTACACATACACACGTTTAAAAATTTCTGATATTTTTAAAAACCACTTCTCTCTATATATGGTTTCCTTCACACTCAACAACATTTTATTTCAAGCGTGTGTAAATTTTTTGAGAATAAACACATTTTTATTTAGAAATGTTTATTAAACATATTTTATTTTTGTTTAAACAGTTGTATTTAAAACAGATTTCTGAAAAAATCTTGTACTAGCAGAAATTGTCATAGTAACTATTTTGAAGAAATAGTTTAGTGGTTTTTAAATTTAGCTTTAAACAAATTAATATTATATAACTAATCATGTAGTAGTTGTTTAATATTTATTTGATTTTATGTTATGTTAGTTTTATCTAATTTAGGTTGAAGCATTTGTGTTCACCTCTTAAGTCTTTTGTTTGTAGGGCTATAAAATTATGACATTTTTATTAAACAAATTATGATTTTATTCAAATTGTCATATATATTTTTTTAATGTTTGTTTGTGTGCGTGTCTTTATTTATAAACAATGAATTTATATTAAACAATAGGCATAAGCTTTACCAAAAATTAAAAGAAAAAAACTTGTATAGGTATATACGTATCTATAATTACACAGTGGGTTCAAATGTAAAATAAATCGTGTTCATTAAATTACTAAAAATTTATTGATAATTTTTTCTGGCTTGGAATTCGAACCTGGGTTGTTGGTTGAATTTACATATGTTTCGAGAAACACCACTTTCTCTCATCAGAATTCTTTGCGTTCTAACCTTCTGCACCACTGCGGTGCCCGCTACCCAACAGTCAAAAGTAAAAATAATTTAATGAAAATTAAATTTAATGAACTCGAGCCGAAATAAAAAGAAATATCAAAGTCCATTTTGTGTATACGAATTTCTAATGCAGGGAGGGAGAGAATATGAAGTAATTTAGAGCTACCATAAATGAGCTGTCCTGCACATTACTCTTTAAGTTAGCCTCCTGCATACGTAACATCTATTCTGACATGTCTCATAACATTAAGAAGTAAAAACTAACCTCTAAATTTGTGTGCTGATTTACAAACGAAATTAAACTCTAACTCTTTTTTCCCGGAGAAACAGAGTGTTGTTAATGACATTATTCGATTTATAATTTTTAAATTATTCCCAAAATTTACATTCATGTTTATATGAGATTCTAATGCAGCGGTCGGCATAAAGAGTACATGAAACATGAAGTGTATTAACATTAATTGTGTTTTTTTATTTTTTGATATTATTTGAACCTGAACCTTGTTGATATTTCCACTGTTTACAGGTAAATCACTGATTCACTACAGCTCCTGTGGTCCATGAATACCTGTCACTGTTCTAAAGACTGAGACAATAATCAGGGAAACAAGGAATTTTTTCCACAACTATCAACGACTTATTCTATAATTTAGACATGATAGATTTATTAATTGAACTATCAATGAAATTGGAAACTACTTGTTTAAATCCAAAATATATGAATGAGTAATAATTCCAGATTGATTGAATTGAGCTATCGGTATGTTAGGGAGGAAAAGGTTGAAATTTCTTACAGACAAACTATTTGCTTAAATTCAAAATCTATAATTGATAAATAATTCAAAATATAGTGTTGCTTCACAAGTCATCTATTGACAAACTATGCACTATAAGCAACTAATAATTCAAGATTCATATTGATTGGTATTATGGAATGCAGTCCGGAGTGTTCATTCATAAGTCTCTACTGGTGTAAGGCCTTTGATATCCATGCTGGCGCTGTGCTATTGGTAGATAATTGAAGAAAAAGATGGACCTCGAGAATTTTCGTGACAGGTGAACTTTTGACTATCAGTATTGGCTTCTATTTATAGGATAGAAATCATTGTTTTGTGTTCGTCTCCTCAATCGTTAAGCTGTTTTATCATCAGCCTAAATATATTCTTTTAGGACCAAATGCCTTTGATGGTTTGATTGAGTTTTTTTACTTATTTTCGTACTTTGTCTTCTTTATTTGTATTCTAAACTTTAATTCAATTAAATTTAAATTTAACTTTAACTTTAAATCTAAAATTCCTGTACTTTAATTATAAGATTTAATCTTGTTGTACAGGATAAACACATTAAATAAATAAATAAATAAAGAATGAATTATTATCCGAGACTGGATGGTTAAGAAGTTGGCGGAAAATAAATCGTTTAATTGGATCGGATATGACAGCGTCCGCAAATCGGGACTTAGTGATCATTTTTTTCGGCTTGAAGAGACAAAATTTAAAACCACAAAATGACAACTTATATTCTCAAGTTGCAGTTATTTAAATAATCTAACCATTGCTTACTTATGGCTACCTGCTGATTTTTTTTTTGTTCAGCGATTGCGCAATCATAGGTTCTTCTACATTTGTATTTCTAATATTATCACAGATTGTCCACAACTAAACTGAAGTTGTAGAATAATACCTCGTTTGGCATTATCACCAACCTTTTTGGATCAGATATCCGTAAATTTAATCAGGATTTTTTATTATTATTTTTTAGGTTAAACAGAGATCGAACTGCACACCGCATGTTGCCAACTTCCGTTCTTGTGTTGCTTTTATTCAGTTATTTAAATTGTTTTCTTCCTCATCTGACAACCTGCTGAATTCAGCGAATGAATGATCATGGGTTCGACTATAATCACTCTCAAAGTCAAAGTCTTTTAAGTTTTATATTTATGTAAAAATTTATAGCAAGTATTAATAATATGAGTTTTGGCTTCACAATACTAGGAGCTCCCCTAAGCCTTGTCTGTATATTACTGGATAATTGCCACTGTGCATCGCAAGATTTTAAACCTGTTATACAGATTGAGCTTTTGTAAACAAATGCGGAGGACGTATATATATATATATAAAGTTATATACAAAGATCTTAATTTTACGGCATTTAAAAATATTTAGCTAATTCTTATTGAATTTTTTCGTCAAATAATATATAAAGTTTAATGTAAAAAGATACAAAGTTAAGTTCCATAAAAAAGCATCTCTACTCCCTCTTAATTTATTTAATAATAAAGTTATAACTTTATTCTCAATTAACTTGAATTAAAGCAACACTTCAGGTATGAAAATTAGTTTTTAAAGTAGAAAAAAACGCAACAAAATCCTATTAAATTAATATTAAAAAAATGACTAAATCTTTACACCTCAAAAATTATTACCGTTTTTAATATTCAGCCTATTTGAAGTGTTAAAACGACACCAATTAAAATAACAGTTTTATTGACATTTAAACTTAAATCTTAATATTTTTCCAAAGGAGAACAAACAACAACACTAAACAAAAAACGAACAAACTATCGAAAAACATAAAAATTTTAACTTTATGAGATAATAATTCAAAAGCATATCATATTACGAGTAACAATCAACTCTAGCAGCTTAAATACAAAACACTATACAACAATCTATAAGAAACAAAAAATTCAAATTGGAAAATATACAACAACAACAAAAACAAACAAAGAATTTACCAATAAAGTCATAAAATTGTTAATTTATTACAACTCATGATGAGTGTATTGAAAAAGCAATGATAAAAAAGAGCTCACCAAGTCAACGAATTCAGCCAGTAACGAAAATATCAGGAAAAACAACAAAAAAATAGAAATATCATGTAAATTATTTTTATATTACAAAAAGATCTTATATTGGAAAAAATATTACTAATATAATAATATGAATAATAAAGACGTTTGATAAAATTATAATCCCTACTTACTACATACATATGTATGTACCTACATAATCCAACAATAAAACATCATGCTGGCTTTTTGTTCATTTGCTGCCAACATTCCTGCGTTGCTTATACATAACTATGTATGTTATTTCTGCAATTGTAAGAAGATTAAGAAAATGATTTGAAATTTTTTTTCACACCCATATACAGATTAAGGAAGCAAATACTACAACAAATTTAAGAATAAATGTCGTCTTTACAGGAGATGAGAAAAAATTACTTGGCTTTTTGAGATGCTGTAAGTTAAGATGAGTAAGTCAAAGAATTTGTAGACTTAGTAAGGAAATTTCCATCAATTGAAGACGACTACAGGGTTTCCTATAATTAAACGAATTCAGAAAGATAAAATTTAAGAAGTAAATTTGAGTGTAAAATTAACTAGGAAGCTCAAACATTTTTAGTTTGTTAAAAATTAAAAATTATCCAACAGGGAACTAAATGGTACTTAATTGTTTGATAGTACTTTTTAATTATTCTAAACTAATGAATAAAGCAACATAATATGTAAAACAAAATGAAAATTTCAGATAGCTTTTCTTAGTTTGGAAATTTGGTGCGTATGTTAATAACCTATGAAAAAAAAAACAAAAAGTTTGTCTTTTCTTAGTACTTTGAGAGTACTTTTTGATTCCTATCTATAAGACTATCTATTAACATGACAATTACTACGTATTTTCTCTGAAAGATGTTTGAATTCAGAAAAGGTACTTTTACTTGGTACTTTATTATTCCTCTTTACTGCGTGTTCAGATATGACCCTTAATTGTGTTAATCGCAATTAACGCCATTATTGAGCTCAATATTCCATATAAAATCTCAATTAATTATTGCGCAATAAGTACGAAATTGTTATAATATTGAGTAAGATTTCGAATGCAACACTGTTCACAACTGTGTTTAGTAAACAAAATTGTGTAAAATGCAAATGTCAACAAAAGAAATCATTAAAAAATCAATGTGAAGGTAAGTTTGTTTACGTAGAAACACAACAACCATATAGAGTATTTTTTGTATTGTTTTCCAACTGTTAAATGATTTTACATAGAAACACAACAACCATATAGAGTATTTTTTGTATTGTTTTCCAACTGTCAAATGATTATTGAGTAAGCTGAAAATTGCGTATGCCTGAACACTTAAAATAATATTGTCAATTAACCGAATATTGACTCAATTAAGTTTCATATCTGAACACAATATTATATAAACATATTTTCGCTAATGATAATGAACTTTTTGATTCACCTTTAGAAAAGTAAACATTAACATAAATTTTTTACTGTTGTAAAAATCTAGTAAAAAGGTACTTTTGTCTTGCTACTTGTTTGTTCTCCTTGAAAAAAGTTTCTATTAACGTTATATTTTCTACGTATTTTACCCACTAATATAAAAATTTAAAAAAAGGTTATTTTTGTATTTTAAGGTTACTTTTTGACTATCTTTTATAATTTCTGAGTAATATAAAAATTCCACTAAAAAAAGTAAATTTTTTTTGAAATTTTATTTTCTCTTTTTTATTCCTCTTTTTAGAGGTACCAATAAGCATACAATTTTGTATATTTCCATACATTCCTGAGTTGCTTATACATATGCTCCTGACTAGGAAATGAATAGATATCTAGAATATAATAGCAGTGCTAACTGGTTACTGCAGAAGACTCTGACTTCCTTCCAAAAGTCATTGCCGCCGTTGCCACGATCGCGAGAAGGAAGCATCAGAAAATATATAATTCAGGCAAGAGTTAATATGTATATATATCTGAAGTGCAAACGAATTATTTAATTACATTAAGAATCATAAAAAGTTTCTACACTAAAGCTTTGTAGTGAGCATTAAAGAAGGACTATTACTCAATATATCGCTGAGAGAGGTAAGCATCCATTAAAGGGATACGAATAGGTGCTCTCATAAAAACAATGAAACTAAATAAATTTAGATTGTGTAATAAGCCTGCGAAAATTTCTATTTAAATTTTTGTTATTTAAACATTTAAAAGCTTTTTGTAATAATGAGTATACTTTTAAATATTTTAATCTAAATTTTAAATTATAAGTTGGATATATGTTTGCGTTTGTTTCTGTTCTTTTGAAAGTAGTTAAAATATCCATAGGTATTTTGATAGATGCTCGTATTTTTTATTCTTATAAATTTATACGCAATATTCAAAACATAAGTTTGGAGTTTCATAGTGAATATGTTCGTATTGAAATCATGGATTCTGTCTGAAGTAAGTAAATGCAATAACAATCAATTTGTCTACAACATTTATCGAAAATATACCCGATAACTTTATAGTTTCTAAAATATTATATAAAATACCTAATTTTCAATAAAACTCTTTAAGAAGAGCCCAACAAAGTCGTGTTAACTTCAATAAAAAACACGCTCCTACTTTTTATATCACTTAGAAAAACTAACTTTTTATTTCAGCATTTTTCTACTTTTTCCACGTCTTACTATAATTAAATCACATGCAATAACAATAAAATATTTAAAATATTATATTAATACAGCGAGCGACAAGTATCACTGTATATGCCTAAGACTCTAGATTAACATGACACTCAATACCAAGAACAACTAGTAAACACAGCGACAACACAAGCAACAAAAAACCAAGGCAGACACAAATCGAAGTTGTAAGAAAAAGCTAGGAAAAAATTATTGTAAAAGAATACCTAGATATCAAAATATGACTAGAACATTGATTTGGCGGCAGTTAAGTGTAATTGCCCCCCCCCCCACAAACTATTGAACAAACTATAGGAGTTTTTATATGTATATGTATATGTATATGTATGTGTATTTTATTACTTTTTTGAAGTGGTATGAGTGCAAAAGTTCTTTTTGCTACAAGTTTTGGTGTTGGAGTGTGAAATATCAACTGATATTGATATGGTAACGATAGATACTTAAAGCAAACAAACCAAACAACATAACACAGCACAACAAAAAAATATTAAAAACATGTTTTTGGCGGTAACTATAGGCTATTACATGGAAATGTTAGATACCAAAAACTGTTGTTAACACAGCTTGAATAAGAAAGGTTTAGCTAAAATTATTTGAGCAGGGTCTAGGGAACAGGGAAGTTAGCTTAGAAAATAACCACATGATATAAGTTTTCTAATAATGAAGCACAAATACTAAATTGAACAATAAAACAAGTGTAATTAACACATTTGTGTTAATTTAGAAATTCATATATAGCTACGCCCCTGCTTGAAAGGAATTTAGTCAGGAATATATTTCTAGATATTTACTATATTGTGTGAAATTAACCAAACAATATCACACCAACCTTTTCTGGCTGTGTTAGAAAATCTAAACGACATACGAGTTGAAAAAATTTTATGAAATAGTGTTTTTGTTAAAGTAATATATTATTTAGATATGGTCTAAAATTAACAAATAATTAAAAATTATTTGTTTTCCACACAGACAACAAAAGGAAACATGCTTAATTTTAAATTACGGCTACTAAATAATAAAGAAAAAACCACAGCAAAGTATTTTATGTTCGGCTGTAAAATTTTAATTAAACAAATCAAATTAACTTACTGGTTAAACATGAGACTTTATTTAAACAAAAGACTTAGGCAACATACATCATAGAAACGTTTAAAAGCATTATAAAAACCCACAAAAAATTTTTAACAAAAAAAAACAACAGAATAGGTGTTAAATGAAAGTACTTGAAATTCTAGTAGTTAGATTTAACAGCAGGATTATAAAAAATAAAGCTTATAAAACACAAAATAAAACACCAATAGAGAATCGCAAGACCAATATATAAAAAAAATACAAATTAATGTGAGAAACAATATTCCCACAAAACTAAATACATAAATAAGTAAATATGCTTAATCACCAAAAGTAAGGAGTGTCTGTTTCAATTGATTGTCATCAATTTTATAATTGATTTTAACAAATTTATATACATACCCCTATAAATTCCCACATAATTTCTCAACTTAGAATTGTTTAACTTATTAAAAATAATACGCAAACGTATAGAAACATGAAATACTAAATATAAATAAAATTTATTGCAAATATATTTCATTTGAAAAAATAAATGAATCATGCTTAATACTGCTATAGCCTTACACATATAAAAAGGATAGAATTCAAATGACACTGTTTGATATTTGGTCGGTTTTTATTTGTTTAATTTGATTTCATTTCTTAAGATGACCCCCTATAAATCTTGCATACAAAATGAATCATTTCGAATCTAAACATATACAATTTCTTTAAAAACCTTTTAATATTTAATCATCAGCTCACTTTGACCAACCTTGACTTTTTGCCAAATAACAAGCAACAAAAAAAAAGAAAACACAACACAAACACGCAAAATCTAACACCATACAGCTTCTTAAATTAATCTAAACCCCAATATACATACACACACACCTCAGTCTTCTTATATGCATCCTGTTTGATAATAAAAGTTAAAAAAAAACTGCCAACAAGAAAAAAAGATTTAGCTAAATTCCTTTAGCTGAGCAGAAAAAAATGTTAAATAAAAAGCCATTCATTAATTTTCGCACACTCTTGCAATAAAACTATATATAAAAATGTAAAAAATCTTAAAAAATTATACATATGTGGGGAGTTTCATAGGAAAGAAGTAAAAAAATTAAATCATGGATAATAATTACATTCAAATGTTTCACGCTACTAAACAATCATATTCCCGACAAAGAAATTCTGTATGGTGAACTATGTGTTCTAGGGGCTTGATTGGACCATTTTATTCCAAAATAAATAAATTACGCTAACAAAATATATTAACGTTTTTGTATTTGTTTCCTATGTAAGCTAATTGGGCCTAAATTATTTTATTGTAAATTAAAAACACATTTAATTCCAATTTTTTTCCCGACGTTTCGTCAATTTTTTGTTGACTTCTTTAGGGGAATATAATATGTCTATTTATTAATTCAAATGAAACATAATTTCTAATTATTTTAATATAGAGTATGAAATTTAAAATATCAAATATATTTCTAAATTTTTGTCAATTATTGATAATATGAATGTCTGAATGTATGAATGTTGTTTCACCAACATGCTGCTGCATGTTACATAGCCACTGAAACAATGCATTTATTGCATACCAAATTTTCCGATCGAATTTCAAAAAATTAATTGCTTGTGTTTTATAGGGATATGTTAAAAATTGAGTATAGGCATAGCCAATCGAATCGATTACAGCTGTAAAACACAAAATTCGTGAATTAGACCCGCCATTTTGCCAAAACGTAATTGAAAACTTTCATAAAAGAATCGTCATATACGAGTATATGCATGATCGTGGTGAACCTCTGATCGATACAGTTTTTCATTTATAATTGTCAAGTCTTACATTTATAAAAAGAAAATAAAAATTTTAATGATTTTCGTAAAAATTATTTGTTTTATTTTGTTTTAAAAAACAAAGTTTTTGTTGAAAACCCCTTCTACTTTTTAAAGAAGTTTTAATTACTAATATATTCTATAGAGATTTTCTCTATAGAAATTAAAAAAATTTGTCGATCACAAACATTTTCATGGAAAATTTTGCGATCACTTACATTTTCCATAGAAAATTTGGAGAGTGTTTAGATTTTTATAGAAAATTTACCTTTCTCGAAAAAATTTTGCGATCACTTACATTTGCTATAGATCACTTTCATTTGCGGAAACAAAATTTCTAAATACTTCAAAAGTGTATATTTTACAGATCACTTACATTTTCTACAGGAAATTTAGTGATTACTTTAAGAAAGAAAATTGATCAATAGCATTAATTTATGTAGAAAATTTAATGAAAGCTTTCCTTAGAAATCTGACCAATAGCTTAACTAATTTAACAACTCAATTTTCTCTATAATATTAATTGATAGCATAAATTTCGGTACAAAATTAGAGATTTAGATTTAGGTATCCATCAAACCTTAAATTTTCTGTAAAAATTGTATTGATAACTTAAATCTCTACAGATACAATTTCTGAAGAAATAAAAAATTTTTAGATAACGAAAAATATTTATAGATTTTAATTCATAAAACAAAAATTTCATCAGGCATTTCATAACAGACAATTTCTATAAAAAAATGTATTAATAATTTAATTTTTTCTAAAAAACTATATTCTAGCAACTTTACAATCATCTCATTTATAACTTCAGAGCTCTAATTCCTATAACACTATTTAACTTATTTATAAAACTTCTCCCATATGCCAAAAGAAACAACATTCATCTCTAATGCTACCTGCTGTTGTTTGGTTTTATCATGTTTTATAGTCGTTTTTTATATTTTGGTTTCAAATTGTTTTTTCTCCTTTTGGGTAGATTTAGTGTGACTATAATTTAGATGTTAAATGCATTTAAAGTTTGTGTTTTTTAAAAATTTGTGTGGAATGAATATGAAATTTTAAAATTTTTAGATAATTTTTTTCGCTTTGTTACGTATTGTAGTTGTAGTTTATGCTTTTAACAAAATGCTTTTATTTTTTGAACATTTCTCTATGTGGTGGATAAATGTTTTCCAAAAAAAATATATGTGAAATAAATTTAAATATACAAAAAACTGCAACATTTAATTAGTAACGTCTGTCTGCCTGGCCGAGTGGCTGGCTTTTTTGAGCCTATATGCATGTTGGCGTTGCCCGGTATGTGTTATTATGTTAAAAGGTTTGTTTTTAACATATATTAACTATAATCATTGTTTTCTTGTAGCCAAAGCCATTTGTCTGTATTGTTAGAACTAATCAAGTGTGTTCTTAAGTCTTTTGTTTTGATAATGTTTACGATTTTAAGAGGATTTGATTGAAACAGACACCGTTATGCTTTATGAGATCAAAGAGTTTGTTGTTAAAGAAAGTAAGAATCAAACGAAAATGGAAAATATGATTTATAATTTAAAAAAAATATATATTTAAATATTTAAATAAGCTTAAAATCGGAAACAAAATTTCTAAATACTTTAAAAGTGCATGCGATATAATCCCCAAATCTTAACGATTTATGTTGGATAAATTTTAAAGATAAGTTTGATAAGACGTAAGTTAAGAAAAGCATGTTCATATTTATATAAAACAAAGGCGAAACAAATAATTTTTTTTAGAAGGGAGCCGTTGTTCTATTTAATTTAACGGCTTATTGTGACTTATTTTAAATACCACATTTTTCATTCTTTTAGCTACACATTTTTTAATTCCTGTACGCTTTCATAAAAAGTGTTACAACCTTTTCTATGACTTTCAATTGCTTTGACTTGACTTGTAAACATGTTTGTATTATTTGGGTTAAACAATGACACTAAACTCTAGTTGGAACTTGTGCTACGTTAACCGGTCTTAGAACAAATTTAAAAAAATATATTTTCATAGCAAACATTTAGCAGGCAAGTAGTAGTAGTAGAATTATATATAGCAACATGTAGCATAACACTTAGTGGGGTCAAAATGTCTTCTAACATGGCAGTTGTAAAATATTTTTCAAAACTAATATTTTTATGAATTTGTGTAATTTATTAAGTTAGCACTTAATTATAAAAAATTAAAAGTAATAACAGAGATTATGTAAAATTTCAGAAAACCCATAAGCATAATTTTTAAATATTATGCTATGCTTTTTAAATATTTAATACATAGGCAATTATTAAATTAAAGTTATTAGTTTTAATATTTTATTAGTTTTTTAATTAACAAGCTATTTTATGCTAAGTATAAAATTACTCTAAATAAGTGCGGTCCATAACATCTAATGATGTCTTTTAAGTACATACTTAAAAAATCAATATTGTTATAATTAATACCAGGTTTTAGAAAATGTTATGATTTCTTAGAATATAGTTCAAAATATTGTTATAAAAACACACATTAATACTGTAAATTGTGCCATATAAATGACAAGATTTGGTTAGTAATTAAAATTGTAAAAACAAGCTATAAAATTCTAGCACAACAATGTAAAGCAGTACTAAAATACCCGCACTTAAAAAAACGAATAATTACAAAATCGTAAACATTTGAAAGAGGGTTTTGATTAAAATCTTAAATTCACATAAAACACAACACAAAACGAAGTAAACAAAAACCTAAAACAAAATTTTACAACACCAATCAATTAACTGATGGCCAGAAATAAAAGAATAAAAATCACCACCACTACCAGCTGCTTAAAATTCATATAATTTTATTTTATAGACGTGAATTGTTTGATGCTTTTGATTTAAAGATTATTTGAGTATTATGTGTGTTTGAAACTAAGTTTGTCTTTTTTAATTTTCTAAAATTGTAGCCTTAAGTAACACGTTCAACATTAAAAAAACAAAATAAAAAAATAAGAAACTATTTAATTTCTTTTTCATTCATGTATATGGATGTAGTTTTCGAATAAAGTTCTATATTATATCACAGCTTTCTACATATATAGTTAAATTTTATTTCTAAGCATAGTATGTGTTGAAATTTCTTATATTATTGTACAGACAGTTGGAAAAAAACGTAAAGAAGTGTAATAAAAATGAGGGTCACATTCTCATAAAAAGTTGAAATATTGTTTTGTTTCAGTGGGTTATTGACCGCTGGCAGCACATAAACGTTAAAGATAACAAGTTTTTTTTTTTTTTTGTTATGTTGTGAAATCATTCACAATTAGTTTTTGTTTTAATGTTATGGAAGAAATTTGTTTAGTATATTATTAATAGAATAGAATTTGCAACAAAAAAGACAGAACATGAAAGAGATAAAAAAAATTACAACATAGAACGCTTGTTAGAAGTGTAAGATAAAAGTTTGTTGTGTAAGTCTTTTGTTTGTATGTGAAGTAATACTTTTGCATAAACTTTAAATTAAACAAGTTGATAATGGTTTGGCCAAGAATTCCAGTAAATTCTTATACAAATTACTCACTTTTCAACTTTGATGCACCCTACACAAATTTACATTAAACCTTAAATAGCAAACTAAATATCAATAAGATTGCACAGTGGAATTACTACTAAATAACTTCCAAATTATCATTGAAATTTTGGTAAATAATAAACGTCTACAGAGGAGGCCTTGAATTTTAAGAGTTCTTTGGAGGTATAAACTATCCGTGTTGCCCAAAAATAGAATACATTGGATGTGAATAACATTTCTAAACTTAGAATTTTTAAGAAATAAATATTTATTAGCAACAAGTCGGCATTTTTACAAAAACTATTACAAAATTTAATTGCTTGATAATGAAAGATAAAACATATTGATTTGCAAATTTCCAAAAGACTTTTACTCAGAATATAGTAATCATTGATCCAGATCATTGTAAACTAAAAATTAAGTAAAAATTTTTACAAAAAGTACCAGCACTTTAATATATTTGTAGAAAATCAAAATCAGTCTCTACAACTGCTAGCTAAATGTGATTATGCAAGCTTCTCAAATCAGTGGTATAAAACCATAAACTGTTACAATAAATGCTGAAGTTCTTTAAGCTACTTACAAAATATCTGTTTACATTTGCAAAATCTAAAACTACAAAGATCTACTATGCAAGGAAGGTATGACAATGTTAGTTATGGAAAAGTTTAGAGACAAATGTAATTTGCAGCAAAAAAAAAGTAGAACAAAACCGCATGAATCAGCAATGGGAACGTACTTAAACAAAATTCGAAGTTTTCCCTATTCTTTGTTTAAAAGGCTTTCAAAATTAATGGGATTCATTTTGAATAATTGTCCCTTAAGCTATCTGGTAATGAAAATCATCGCAATAATTTGAAGAACTTTGAAGAACACAAATATAAAAATGTTAAATTTAGAAGACTTTAGTAAAAAATGGAACTTGTTAGCCAAAAAAGTAAATAAAAAACAATTGCATATATTAAACTCAACTTAAAACCACTATAAAACCAAACTCATATTTATGATTCATATCAAATGTTTTTCATTTACCTGAGCTATTTGGTATTAAAAATTTTAGAAATTGATTTACCAAAACAAACATTATAATATGTCGCGATAAAAGACTGGTAAATTGCGAAGTTCTACATATCGGCATTGTCTCAGTGAAACATTCTTAGTACCAAATTACAACAAGTTAGAAAGTGTAGTCGGTCAAGCCCTACCATATAATTTCCTACACTCAGAATATGTGTAAAACCAGTTTTCAGAAATAGGCGCTATATGGGAGCTATGATCTATTGTGAACCTATCATCTAAAAATTTAGTAGTATGACTTCACTGTGAAAAATTGTATCTCGATATAAAAACACTTTTGAAAGATTTATACATGTTAAAGTGATTTTCGAAGTGGTTCTTATATGGAGCTTTGACTAATTATGGACCGACCGCTATAAAATTATGTGTCACGATATCTGTATATGTGAACTTATTTGTGTTGATTTTTATTTGGATATCAACAGATTTTAGAGATTTATGGTCGTTAAAGTGGTTTTCGGAATTGTATGATTTTCATCATACAATTTTGCCGAATGATTTGTATATACGAAACTTATGTACCTATGTTGAATATTATTTAGATACCAACATTGTTAAGAGCGTTGTGCTATTTAAAGTGATTTTTGACGGTGGACCTTATATGAGAGCTATGGCATTATAAACCGATCTTCTCATTGAAATAATGGACCGAATTCAATCATTTTCAATCCCAACCATCCGAAAAAATCATGTACCAAATTTTGTGGAAATTTTTTTAAAATTGCGACCTGTACTCTACACAAGTTATATGCGGACAGCCAGCCACCCAGACGCACGGATATCGTTAAATCGACTCAGGAAGTGATTACAGTATAAAAATAATATAAAGGAGAAACCCGAAATGAATGATATTCATCTCGATTGTTTATCATTTTCCTAAGATGATTTGTATCGAAAATCTTCGAGGTCGGTTTTGTAGAGCAAAAATTATAAACCAAAATTAAAAAACAGAAATTACTTCCAACCAGTTTCTTCTATTTGTAATAAAAACAGCTGTAGAAGCTATATTGTATACTTTGTGGCTCGTTTTTTGTTTATATAAAAATACATTCTATAGTCTTACATAAATATTTCCAAGTGTAAGACAAGTCATAGTAAAAATATAAAAAAATAAAAAAATATCTCTCTTCCATGTTACAAAACAAACAGGATTTAAGTTCTTAAATAATTGCTGCCTTTTCTATTTAATGTTTTCTATAAATAATGTAAAGTTAGGTTTTCAAAAGCCTTCCATCTAATTAAGCTGTTGTTGGTTTTCTTTTTCAGATTAATCTTACTTCTTTTAATAATAGCCTACCAGAAATTTATGTATCATCATCTTGTCGTTGGCATTTGCTTTCCTGTGAAGTGTCAATCAGTTAAGTCAAAAAGTTTATCTTTGGCAAATCATCTCAATCTAATGTCAGATGCAAATGGGCAGATATGTATGTTAGCAGATTTATTTTGTTTTGTCTTAGCTATTCATTCAACTGTCAGTAGACACCATCAAAAGACTTGAACACAAAACTCAAAGTTAAGAAATATCAATAAACATTTTAACACCCAAACCAACTTAAATAAAACATAACAAAGGAAATCTTTTATGTATTCATTCATACACATTTATTTGTTTGCTAAAACTAAAATTTTTGCAAAAAAATTCTTAGAAATTTCAATAACATTTAAAACCAATTTTAATGTTTTTTCCTAATGCCGGCAAATTTATGATTTCTGCAATCCTACAATCAGACACAGCTTCTAAATTAATAAAACAACACAGCAACAAATATAAATGAAATAAAATGAAGGCATCCACTATTCCACAAACCGAACGGAACGGAACTTGAAAAAGATTTAAGAGACAATATTTAAGATTAAAACCATGTCATGACATGCCATAAAATTCTCATGAATTATTTTTCAGGCAACAACAAAATATAAACACAATAATATACAAAAAAAAATAAAAACTATTAATATTACAAAAAATAGAATTAATTTATTTTCAAAAAAGCGCGATTTAAATCTTTCATTTGTATTAAGTAAAAAATATTCGAAAAAAAACTGCTGCCAACGAAAAAATGTGTCACCCCCACACCTATAAAACAAAAATTGTTGTACAAAAAAAATTAAATATTTTTAAATTATTAAATTGATTTTTTTATTAAACCTAAAAAGTTGCTTTAATATTTCGCATAAACACATAGATTAGGAGAACATTAAAGTAGGCAAGAAAATTATTACTAGCTAAAGGCGACACTGAAATGAACATTTTTGGATAATTGAAAAAAAAATATGGATATTAATCTACAAATTTTTCATGAAACATTTTAAAACTAGTCATTGTAATAACTTAATAACTTCAAAGTCAAAAGAGATAATTGGTTAAATAAAAATTAGCTTTTTCTTGGCAAAACGCTGATAAGCTTTTATGCTATTACCGAATTTTCCTAAACAAAAAATAAAACAACATTATTGCTAATATCTGTACTAAAATTTGTTTTCTTTGGGGGCATCAAAGGTTTTTTCAAATTGTAGATTATAACTTTTGTTGAACTGAACCTATTTTAATGATTTTCCCTAGCAAATACTTTAGAACACAGCTAAACATTCAAGATGAATATCACTTATTTCGGTCTTGTATTTGGGAGTTGAGAGTGATTTACACAGACAAACTTAGCAGATTTTTTTACATTCATGTTAACAAGAATTTCATTGAAACTATTTATAACTTTTGTTCTTATAAACCAATTGCAACAATTTCCAATACCAAACTGCTTAGACAAATGATAAACATTTAATAATAATCATATTAAATTCGGTTTTGTTTTAAGGAGTGCAAAGTGTTTTGGGCAGGCAACATGGATATGAAAAGCTTAGAATTTTTTCACATTAGTTTCCATTTGTGTTTGTCTTTCATTGTCGATTTTGGCAGCCAAATTCCACTTTTTCTGAACTCTTCTATAGTTATTATTATGATTTCACAAGTAGAGAAAGTGAAAACATTCCAGATGAATTTCATTCATATAAGTTTAATATTTTGGAATTGAGATAGTTTTATGCAGACAATATGAAAATGGATAGGAAAACCCTATTAATGTTTCCATAAGACTTTCGTCTACTTTTTTGGCTGTCAAATTTGACTTATCTCTAAAATATTCTATAGTTAACACTTTCATACCAAACAATCGTATACCTTGCATTATTAACAGCCGGTTAAAGCAGCCAAAAAATTGTAAAAGGTATTTTTCAATACCAAAATTAGTTTGCTTTAATGACATCGAGGTTGTTTCAAATTTTCGTTTGTACTACTTAACAAATCGTAATTATTTGAAATAGCAAACAGCTTAGGATAAAGAGCATCATTCGTTCATTGGTGTATTATGTGATAGATGAGAGTGTTTTACATAGACAATATACAAATATACATATATACGGAAAATTTCGAAATTTTTCTAAATCCAGTTACACTATTATTTGGGCGAAACTTTATTTTTAACCTCTTCACTAGGTGACTGTGTCATATCATACAACCTTGTTCTTTGGATAAAAAAAGCTGGTTAAAACATATCACAATTACGCCTTTGGGATGTTAGATCTGACAAATGGTAACAAAAGTTTTTTAAGTATTATTCTCCATAAATGTCACAGTTTATGATCAAGTTTTTTTATTTATTTATTTATTTATTTATTTATTTATTTATTTATTTATTTATTGTCCACATTGTCCAACTCAACTAATTGCGAAAAAGCTAAAGCTTCCAACAAGGACCGTAAATTATGTAAAAAACAACTAAGCTCTACTGATTAATATAATACAAAAAAAACTAAATTTCACTATATTGAATAGTGAAAAATCTTTGTGAATATCAATTGTGGTTCAAAAGTTTTCAATCAATTTTTCTGTTACATAAATTGTTCAACTTTACACGAAATTTTCTCCTTTATTTTGCAAAAAAAAATATATATATTTTGTTGTTGTACTTAAGCGAATCATTGTCTATATGTAGTTTTTTTGATAACTTTTGCCTTGTTAACATCGATTTTGTATAACTAAATTGTAAACTAATTTTTTTTTAATTCTAGTTATTTGTTTTAATATAAATTGTAATTTTAAATATTGTAAACATTTGGGCGTAAACCCAAAAAGAATTTAAATAAAAAAGGAAAATGATTTAAATCACCATATTGTTTGAATGATAAAATAAAACTAATTTCTTTTACTCTTTTGTGATCTCGTTGGTGCTTTATAAATGTTAAATGCTACCGGATTTTATGTTAACCTTCTAATCATCAAAAATCTTCATTATTTTTTGTTTAAATCAATTGAATAAAACACTCTAATGTAGGGTACCTTTTCGAAAATATTTCTCAAAACACGATTTTCTTAAACACCAATCATTATTGTTACTAACTAATTTCAAGGTTTTAAGAAATTTCAGTTGCAAAACATTTTCCTACTACTAAAAACCAACAGAATTTAAGAAAAAAAAACACAAAAACAACACATAAATATTCATACAGACAGGTACAAACTCAATCCCCTAAGAAAAAATAAATATTATTTATCAAGCAACATGTATTTATGTCACCAAATATTGAAACTTTAACAAATTTTAAACATAAAAATGTTGCCACAGATTATAAGTACAAGTACAAACATGCAAGCAACACTCCATAAAAAAAATTAAAAACCAGCCAGCACATGTGCAAATTGTTTTTTTATAAAGTTATTTATTTTCATATAAACACACATTTAATTTTGTTTGGTATTTGTTTAAATTACTTATTTATCTTGAATATTTTTTTTTTATTTTTAAATTTACAATAACTTAAACTCAACTTTAGATGTTGTTAACAATTATAACCATTTAAATTGCAATTTTTTATCTAAAAAATAAACAAAAAAAACATAAATAAAATTACTCAATTTTATTAAATTGAATTTCAAGCTTTTGGGGTTTTCAATACACATTTTCATACACTTAAGAAGAAGTACAGCATACTCGAACACACCATATGAGTTCACTGCCATATTCAAGCTCGTGTTTGTTAAGCTGTAATAGTTAGTATTTATTTATATGCATAAATACAAATATTTTAATTAATTCGCAAATGTTCATTAGTTCATGTTGATTTGAACTAAAAACAATCAATTGCTGTATTTTTTAAAAGTTTCAATTCAGTTTATTTTTTTTATTTTATTTTTCACTCTTCCATATGGCTTTAAAGTAATTGCTGGCAATTTAAATTAATTATTGTCTTTGTTATTTTAGGCGTAGGTGTTTGTTTATTATTATTATACTTTGTAAACTTTTTTATTAATATTGTTTTTCTGTTTTAATTTAATTTCATTTTTTTCTATCTTACAATCTGTCGTAGATATTGTAAAGTCATTTTTCTTTCTTCAGTTGTTATTTTAAGCGTATTAGAAAAAAAGGGTTTGTTTCTTAAATCTTTTGATAAATTATGAGCATTACTGTTTAGCAGTATTAATATTGTTTTATTTTACTATATTCAAAATAGAGCAATTATATACATGACTAATTTATCACTATTTTGAATAATGAATTTTAATCACCATCATTGTACATTTTTTTAATTTTGCTTGTTTTTATTGCATGTCTGTTTTATTAAAATGGGTTCTATTTGATTGTGCTTGAAATGCCAACAATTTTAATGGAATATATAAATAAGATAAGCATTAAAGCATAAATTACTTTAAAATACTTTTTATTATTTACAAAAATCCGCTTACAGTAGAATATAAATAAAATTTTGCATATTAAGTTTTAGCTAGTAAAATAAGTTTTAGAGTTATTTAAACAAGTCTTGAAATATTTTAAAGGAATTGTTATTAACATTGTTAAATAATCCATTTAATCGAAAAACACAATCTCAACTTACACTTTATTTTAGTCAAAATAAAATAGCTTTCAAATTTGTCATTATTTAAAATTACTACAAATTTTAGCATAATCGTAAACACATTACATGTCTAAAATTTCAGAAAATTAAAAAAAAAAAATTAAATTTAATTTCTAATGAATATAAGTATGATATTTTTCTATGGTGTGTTGTGCGGTTCACAGGTCAATAAAACGCAAAGGAACCAGGTTGTTCTTACAAAACTTGTATTATTCTTACCATAAGCAATAAAATTTCAGTAGAACACATTCCACTACAGCATCGACAGAACACTGAAACACAAATCATATTCGACGGTGCGAAAACGAAACAAAACCTTTGGTCTTTTTTTGTAATAAGATACAGCATTTCATAAAACCGAATCTTGAATAAAGTCGCTAGTTTATCAAAACAAGTAATGGCAAGCCGTTTTTCATAAATGTTAATCAATATCAATTAACTAAAGGATTTTTTTATTTTATTATTATTTTATTATTATTATTTATTATTTAAAAAATATACATATATATTTATTAATAGGCATAATTTAGAAAATATTTATTATACCCTACACTACAATAATAGGAAAATTTTATTGGATTTGTGCTGAAGTTTATAACTGCCATAAATATTAGACAAACACCCACCTTAAAGTATACCGATCGACACAGAATCACATCCTGACTCCGTCTGGCTGGCTAACTGTCCTTGTAAACCTTGTGAGCAGAATACAGGTAGCAATTTTGAAGATATTTTGATAAAATTTAGTATGAGACTTGAGTTTAAAGACGGTTGGAACTGAATTTGGTTGAAATCGGTCCTTTACTTTAGCTAGTCCTCATAAAAATGTCCGCTCGAAATAGAGGTGTATGGGTAAATAAATTTTGGATTTATGCACGTATCTAATCATATACTGGGTGTAGAGTATTATATGGTCGGGCTTAACCGGCTATACTTTTTTACTTGTTTTTATTTGTCAAATTCTTTTAATTGTTATAATTTCAAAAAAACCATGTGTTCAGAAGAAAAAAACTCCTGATTATATTAGACTTTTACCTAAAATAAAGTCATCTACTATTGTTTTAATATTGAGATTTTTTAGATTAATATTCAAATTTTGATTTTTTACCTGCTTGACCAAAATAAAATTTATAATAAACTCCTTCTTTTTATTGAGAAGGATATTATTCAACACGTTTGATTTTTGAGATAAGATTTGGTGTCAAATCATTGTCTAAAAGTTCATTTGCTAAAAGTATTTGAAGAATTAGTATTCTTTACCATTTGCGAAAAAAAATAGATTCAGCTTTCGCCATTGATTCGATAATTTGGTGTTTAAATATTTCGTGAATGTTTTCTTTTTTTTTCAGAAAACGCATATTCTGTGCAAGAATTACAGTACACGAAAGTGATCAATGCTACAATCAAGTGTAGAAGCGTTTTAAAAGGAATCAATATGAAGAGGAACCCCATAAACTAGATTTTAGTGTGCTTGAATATCAGTCTGAGGATTGCGAATTGCTACCAAAAGGCTTCATATTTTCTGTTTGTTGAATTTTTTTACTAAATCTAAAGTAAAAAAGAGCTTGAGCTTTTTGTTCGAGCTACCATTGGATAAACCAATTATATAGTTAAATATATTTGAACAAATTAGGAAAAGTAAAACCTTCACGTCAATGCTAGTGCTTTTCAAGTGATTTTATATATGCTTCTAGAAATTTTCTTAATTCATTCTAAGAACTTCTGCCAAATGAAACAAAAATATATGAGCAACAAAAATCAATTTCATGGAATTATTTATTTAGTTGTTTGACTTACTATGCTATTGAAAAGTACCAGATTTAACATATGATATTAAAGTATTTTTGTAGAATGACGAAATAAAAATTCCAATATCACTGACTATTGTAGATCGAGTCTATCGGGACAACAGATATATATAATAGATATATACCAGATATATATAATAGTCAGCTAGACTATAAGTCTAAAGGTTGCAGTTCGATTATCGCCAAAGACTGGCCAAAGACTCCTGCAGGCAAACCAAAAGGCTTCGCAATTTGTATTTCCTTTTAAATAAAGTAAAAACAACTCTCTGATTACGTACTATACTATGCATATAACGTTTTTCATGGCATTTAATCGCTTTTTTAAAAACGTTTCTTTAAGGTGACCAATTCCCAAATAACAAAAACGTTGCAAGATTTCAGCAGCGAAATATGTATTTATTATTGAGTAATCGATCATAATATCGTGTAGAAAACGATATTTATCCCTGAATATAAAGAATTAAAACTAGTACCAGTAAGAAAATATCACTTAGATCATTTCAACAATCGGTCTCGCACTTTGGGTTGCGTATTTTGTATATATACAAACAAACTGATGGGCATGGCTGATCGACTACGAATTTTCTTAGAACAAACAAGTATGATCTGCTTAAATAATTTATAACTAGCTAAAATGGTTAAAAGAAAAAATTACAAATTAATAAAAAAAATATAAAGGTTTATCTTGAACAAATATAAGCCTGCTATATGTGTATAATTACACATTTTTGGAAATAATTCAAAAACCTTAACTTATACTCTATAATGGAAATAACATCTTTAATAGAATAATTTCTAAAAAGTATGAAATTAATCGCAGCCATACTAAACAATTATTTTACAATTTACATACTTTAAATAATCAATGTTATGTTAATTAAATTGCTGGCTATTAAAGCTTTTTAAATTTCTTCTGTAGCAATTGCACTGGAACTTTATATTTCATACACAGCTAATCACCATTTACAGAAACTCTTTACACAACAACATTTTAATTATATTAAGCAATTCGTTAAACTTTCAAAAATATAGCTAGACATTATTTCCTTTACTTCACATTGCCTTTAAACTAACGGCTATTTCCCTTTTCTTTAGCTGAACAATAATATTTAGAAATTTCAATTAAATTTTATTTAGTTTTCCTTATATCAAGAAATTCTGTAAAATATTTCGCACACATACAAAGACAATTGTTTTGTTTTAAAGATTGCTAGCTAAAGAAGTAGAAGAAGAAAAACAACAAAACTCTCTAATTAGCCACCAAACAAAATTTAACTTTAACAATTTATTAGGTACATTTTTTTTTTGTTGTTTTTTCCTGTAAGTTACAAAGAAAGGCTACCATTTCTGAACAGATAGAGGGAATAAAATAAAAATAATAAATGAAACAACCGCTAGATTTTATTAAGCAACCAGCAACTTTCCAGCAACTTACAATACTACTGACAATGTGAACTGAGGTGAAGTATTGTGTATGATGGTAGTTGTCTAAAAATAATTAAATTTTGTAATTACTGTAAAAATTATGTTAATGACTGTCAAATGAATATGAAAGATTAACTTTTCAAAACCTTCGAAATAGCCATAAAATCATGCTCAAAGTGGTCAGAAGTGTGCAGAAGTAAAGAGAATAAATGGCCAGCAAATGGTGTAAACCACATCATCATCGCCATCAACATCCACATCAACATCGTAGCCAGCATTGGCAGCATCGGCATCTGCATCATTTTCAAGCTTGGGTAACCATCGACAATTGTCAATGTGTCAAAAATTGAAAATTAACAACTTTTGAAAAATATTTCTTTTAGCATATAAAAATAAAATCTATATAAGAAACCAATAAAAATTGTTAAAAAAAAAAGAAAAATAGTTTCTACCACAGCACTGCACAATCAATAGCGGCAGCTTCAGCTATAGCAGCCAGGCATTTGAGTATGTGAGAGAAAAAAAGTAATTTGCTGCACTTCAACTTTAAAGTTATGCCATCAAATAAAAGGAAACAACAACATTAAAAAACTAAACGGAAAATGATAAATTGACAATTTAAACGCTTTGCTTACAACAACAAAAACCAAAAAACGTCAACCAAGCGACACACAGCCAACTAAAAAGCTAGACGTACAGACAAAAGGACAGATAGTCATACAGACAGACTTTTAGTGACTATTTGGCCACATAGTTTAAGAATGATAAAAACATATGAAATAAAATAAAAATTGTGACTAGTAGGCAGCAGCAGCATCATTTTCATTGTCACAAAATTTAACACATGAAACCTTAAACAATTACAAACAATAAAAAAAAACATTTTTAAACGAATTACTACTTGACTATTAAAACCACTGCCACACCACTACTTTAACTACTACTACTACTGCCTCTATTTAACCGCGTTTGTTTGTAACATTATGAAAAAAATTACAAAAAAATAATAAATATACAATAAATTTTTTTGTATAAAAATAAAATACACCTTAACCACAATATGTAAGTAAGCAACTTTTAAACATAAGTATTTAAGATTGACATGGTATGAGAATGGTTTTTATTTAACTCTTTTATTAAAAACTCCTGCACTATAGCTCTTGCTTATACATATATAAGCACAATTTTCGTACATATAACTATGCCTACTTTCGACGCCACAAATTAATGATATTTGTAAAAAAAAAATTACATACATAGTAGTAACTATAGCTAAGTTTATATCTAGCTAGGTTTAGTTTTTGTTTAAAATATTTGTAATCTTTTGATTTTAAAGCCTTTTTTGGCTAGAAAAGAACTGTTTATAAGATAAAGTTCTTTTTGTTTGTTTTGTTTTTCTTAAACCTACACTTACACACTCTCGCTTACAAAAATATTTCGTATTTTTTTCTATCCCACTATAATTGCTTAACGAAACTTTTGTTTAATTTTGTTTTTGTTTTCATGCAATACTTTATTATATTATATATTTTCCGCGGAAATTACTTTAATTTCATAGTTATTGTTGTTGCTAGTTAATGCCGCCAAAAAAACACCAAGAACTAGGCTTAATGGCAAATGTCATTTTAAAATTTATAAAAATTAAATGGAAAAAATATCTGTCACTTAAATATTTTTTGAAAAGTAATTTACAGTGATGGGTTCTGTATTTAATGACAAAAAAATACTATTAATACCATTAATTAATTTAAAATACATTTTTAGACGTAATAAAAGTTAAAATCTGAAGCTTAGAATTAAATGATTTTAAAAATACGACATACATATGCATTTGCCTTTAAGACAAAAACAAAAGACTTAAGACAAATACTTTATAGAACAAATAGTTGAAGTTATTGTAGGAAATCATCATTTGTACGTAGTTTTTAGGAAATAAGGATTAATTGGTTTTAAAAAGTAAACATACATATATGTATTTAAATCGAAAAAAAAAGAGTTGATATACAAACTTTACACAACAAGCAGCTAAGGGTTATAAAGATAAGCACAACTCTACTTGTAATACATCATCTCTACATAATTTTGTTGAATAAAATATTGAAAAATTAGGAAGCTTATATGTATTACTAAAAGAACTATATATGAATTCAAATTAACACAACTTTGTGTAAGTTGTAAAAACTTAAAGCTACCTTTTCTAAATTATATTATTTATTAAAGTTTTGTACTCCCCTTATTTAGACGTAAGTTTTATAACAACTTATTATAGACACCAACAACTATAACTTGTATGTATGTATTTTGATTTTATATGAATATTATACAAACTCTGCGGATGTTAATGTTAAAATACTGCTATATGCCGACGATCTTGTTATATTATCAGATACTCCACCAGGATTGCAAAAAATGATTGATTGTTTGTACAATTATTGTACAACGTGGTCCTTGAAAGCTAATCTAGACAAATCTAAAATAGTGGTATTTCGTTCCGGTACTAGAATTTCTTCAAATTTAAACTGGGTTTTTGGTGGTGATAATATTGAGATTGTAAATAGTTATAAATATCTTGGTGTAGACATTACATATAATCTCTCTTTTAGGAAACACTTGAACAATAAATTAGCTGCCTCGAAACTGGCGATAAACTCTACTTGATCCAAATATATAAACAATCCGTAAATCTCACAGAATAATAAGCTTAAAATATTTCAAGCAGCATCCAGATCTATTATGTTATATGCAGCGCAAGTGTGGGGTAACGTGAAATATGATGAGGTTGAAAAACTATTTAGATTTTTTATTAAAAAAATGTTGTATCTTCCTACCACTACACCAAATTACATTTTGTATATAGAAACAAACCTAGAGTCTCTATACGTAACTACCTTAAGACTTCACCTAGACTATATTAATAAAGTATTAAGTATGAATCCTTACAGATTACCTCGTATTTTGGCATTAAAAATTATAGAACAAAATATTTGTTGGGCTAAAGAGTGGGAAAATATCTGTCAACATATACAGTTTACCCCTGATAACACTATATATTTACTTAGCAAACAGTGGAAACCTATATTGGACCAACTCAAACTCAAGGAACGTAATGATTACTTAGAAAATGCAAAAAGTTCACAATTTCATGATCTACTTAAAATTTTTCTCCACGTGCAGTCAGTTTAATAATAAGGGCTAGAGGTGGCTTGTTAGATTTGAATGCAAAGTCTTTCAAAAATAACACGGTTGGTATTTGCACAATTTAGATGCTCCGGAAAATACTTTTCACTTTCTTGGTGTTTGCCCATTGTACAAAAAATTTAGAATACAATATTTTGGTAAAACCATTCTAAATTTGAATGAAGTTATATGTATACTAAATGGCCTAAACTTTTTCTCCCTATATAAATATATAGAAGTTTGTTTAAAATATAGAAGATTTATTTTAAATGAATTTGTTTTTTAATGTTCCATGAAAATATTAACTTATAATTTATCTTATTTTATTAAAAATTATATAAAATCTATACTTTGTAAACAAAATTTACTTTCCTAGAATTGTGCCAATCTGGCGTACAACAAAATATTATGCCATATATAGATTTAGATATTAAACATATTGTAAATGAATTAAATATGTACATACAAAAATCTATTAATAAATAAATAAAAATAATAACTCTGTCTAATAATGTCAATAATTTGTTTCTGTTACTTTTCACTTTTAAAATAGTATATTGCCGTGAACCAAATAGAAATAACATGTTTATGACGATTATTTGTAAACGTTGTAGGCCATAAACTCAAACACTTGATAGTGAATAAAATTAAATTTATTACTTGAGTTACTATATTTTAAGTAAATGTAAATTTGTCAAAATTTAAAAAAAATACTATAGCACATAATTATAAATGTATATAAATAGTAGTCACACCAACAGCCTGGCTCAGTAAAACGAACAAAATATATGTCGTTATAAATTGTTAAGCAAATTACTTCAAAAAATATTTCAAAAAAAAAAAACTAAGTGATTTCCATAAAAAAATTAGCTTAAGAAAACATTTTCAGACACTTAATTGTCAAATTAATGTAGTAAGAAGACGAAAAGTCCACATAAGTAGATCACGAATTAGATTTTATTAACCTTTAGTTCTTTAGCATAAAATATACGAGTCTGTTTCAATCATCTCACATACAAATATATTAGGATTTGTTTTGTTTTTAATCTCTATTAATTATCTAAACTTTTATCACTTTTTTACACACTAAATTTTACGTTTTTTGATCTTAATAAAGTCAGCATAAGAATGATCTGAAATTAACCTTTTGTAACGTAAAAATTTTAATATCTGTATCAAAGATTTTAATTTTTCTTCTAGTTTTTATGATTAAATTATTTGACGTAAATGCGATTTTTTGAAATTTATTTTTTGTTTGCGACTCAAGGAAAAGGGGAAATAATATTTTGGGGTATTTTTATTAAATGCATGTAATTCTAATATAAACAATTTTATAATATAAGGAAAACTGTATTAAATTAAGTTTTATTGCGCATTGTTAGTCCGAATTAATTATTTTGTATTCTCTTGCCTGTAAGCTCACATTATTTAATTATCGGGTCATTTATCTTAGTGAAATACAAACATTTTTTGGTGATGGACTTAATATATATTTATATACTGAAAGAACTTTTGTTTGGATGGAAAAATAAGAACGTTAATGATTTTATAATATAAAAACCATCGCATAAAAATTTACAAAAATCTTAAAACTGTTTTGCATTTGCATCTTGGTAAGTCTCTCTAATATTCTTGTCTTTTGAACACAAATTTAGTAATTCTCACAAAATGTTTCAAAAAAATAAATGTAAATAAAAAACTTGGATATTACTTAAATGTCAGAAAGTTAATATAGCTACAAAAATAGAAAACGGTTCTACATTATTCTCTTTGTATCATGGCCCGATTATCGTTCACAACACTAAAATGTTGTGTTGTCTCGACTACAACATAACATGCATTTTTCATACGATTACGCCGATAAGTGTTGTGAATCGTAATCGCAGTTTACAACATACAACATCAAAATACTTAAGTGTTGTGAACGGTAATCGGGGTCTACATTTTTTAAATTATACAACAATAGCTAGACACAATAGGAAACTGCCAAAATGAAATATGTAAGAACTAAATAAATTAAATTGAAATTTTGAAAAAATAGTTTTCTTTGTTTAATGTATCAAATATCAAATTAACAACATAAGAAAACCAGTACTAAAGTCATAGTTTAATGTTATTGGCATACATATTGAAAACTCAGCCTTGTATATTGTATTTCTACCTTGTATACCTTGTATATTGAACTAGGCTTTTTTTATTAAAAATTGAGTAAACATTTTAGAAAACAAAAATCTACAAAATTAATATATCAATTTTGAAGGCCTTGAGGAAAACTATTTTAATTAAGAAATAGAATTGCTAGATAAGCGTTGGACTACGTGTATTGAAGTTTCGGAAGATTATATTGAAAAATAAAAATGTTTTTGAAAAACCAACTACATATTCTCTTTCTGGCCTAGGCTAAGAAGTTTCCGAACCACCCTCGTATAATAAAAGTTAATGAAAATACAATCAAATATTTTTTTAAATAAACAATTTTCTAATTTCATCAAAAATTAAATATTTTTTAATTCTGTACTTAGTCTTTTTTTATCCAAATATTTTTTTTGCAAAACTTCCTTATTATTGTATATTTCCAGGTTTATTTTTGTTATTTTTTCTGCTAAAACCAGTTTTAATAGTACACTAATTGTCAGTTTTCGAATTAAGGTTTAAACCTTAAACAACGCGGTTTCAGTTTCGAATACGAATTTCTTTTTTGTTACTGAATATTACTGATTTTGTTAGCTCATATCACGGCTTGCTGCAAAATTTAAAAAAACATAATTTTGTCAATTTCTAATAAATACAATCATAAAGAGTTTTTTTAAATTAAACTGTTAAAAACAGCTATTATGATTTAAATTAAAGCTTAAATTTATTCCTAACAATGACATAATTAACATTTTAAAATAGGGAAATCTTTATAAAAAATTAAGTTAATATTGTAATTATCAGTAACAAAATAATTTTAGATATCCTTAAATACGAAATTATTAAACTAACTAACTATATATTATCGCATGATATAAAATACTTTTGTTGTGTTGATGTAAATAGATTTTAATATTTTGTATAGTTTTTTTTTATCTAAATACCAAACAAAAGTAAAAAACATTTTGTTGCTAAAAATAACTCCATACACGCCTCCACTTCTCTGACAAAAAAAATTTGCTTAAATATTTAATTTCTCAAATTTACACACATTAAGATTGAGCTATATAAGATTCTATTTTAAAAGCAGTATGTTAATTAACCAAAACAAAAACAAAAAAACCAATAAGTATGATGATATCATTTCATGTTGCAATAATCTTCACACAGAATCTTTACTCAAAATGAGAAACCGAAAAAAATAAAGAAAAAATAAAACCTGTCAGCATTCACTCAACCGTCGGACGTGTAATGTAACTTCACATTAAAAAATGACACCTTAAAAATTAATGATCAATATATTTCAATGTGTACTGGCCAAAATATCCAACTTAAACGTAAATTATAAATTATGCTGCAAGACATTGTATGTAACGTGGAAAAGAAAAAGAACACTTACTATTTTTTCACTTATTGTTCATAAAAATTATGTTTTTTCAAAAATAATCACTGTCACGTATTCCATTAATTACTGAGATGTATATAATAATTTATGTTACATATTTTCTTATAAGAACAATCCCGCCGCTTTAAACAAAACTGAAAAAACAACACACTGTGCTGTATGCATTATTATTTTTACATGAACTGAAAAGACACTTGATACCACATTACATGGCCACAAAATGAACAGACACATAAATAAATGTAAGATTTTAATTTTTTTCTTTAATTTTATACGTAAATAATATGTATATATATTTAATAAAATTTTATCATCAATACTTGAACACACATTTAATTAGAGAAACAAAAACATAACTAACATTTCAAGAAGCCATAATTTAAATGATTTTATTTATTGTATTCACTTGGAATTTTAAATTCGTTTTAATTTGTTATTAATGCAATTTGCTTTTTTATTGCTGCTTAAATTTTAAGTAATAAAAATTAATTCTTTTTTTCAAACATGGAGGGAGTTAAATTTATGGCTTTTATTAATTAAGCTACAAATTTGTTTTTGAGATATCACTTTTTTATTACCTTTTGAGATTATTAATTTTTAATGAAGTGCAATAATATTGATTTCTTTTCATACAAAATTTCTGTAAACATATTTAAATTTTATCTTTAGCACACTCCTTTATTTTTGTATATTAAACTGGTAGAAAGAAATATATTTTTTTGTATGTGTATTTCTTTTTTATTATTTTTTTTTTTATTCACTTTAACAACAACAAACAAACAAAAAAAACAATATTGTTTGTATACTTTTTGTATTTGTATGTTAAGAAAAAACGTGTTTTTAGCAAAAAAAAAAAGAAAAATATTGTTGGCTTTTTTTTTTGGTTGAAAACTTGTATACTTTAAGTTACATTTTTTCCACTCCAATATTATTAGAAATATGCCTTAAGGTTTTCTTGAAACTTTTCATTTGTTTACTCAATCAACACTTGTTTAAATTTGCATTCAATTTATTTTTATTTTTCATATTTGAAACATTTCAAATTATTTTTATTTTATATTAGTGATTGAATTTCAATTTCTTTAATTTATATTTATAATTTTTCTTTAGAAAACGTTTTAGCAAATTCTTTTCTTAAACAATTTTTCACATACGTTAACGCGCCGTTGTATAAAGAGATTTTTTTAAATATTTCAAACAAAATTTTTTCCTTTGTCCGCGTTCTATGAGTGTTTAAAATCACGTTCGTTAAGAAACTGGAGAGCAGGCATGGCAAAATAATGCTGCATTGTACACAAAACATACAATTTCAAACAAGAAGCAGTGTCAACATGGCGGTTTTTTATTGTTGGTTGGTAAACAAGCGAGTTTTTATAGATTTGAGTGCTACAAAGAGTATTGCTACGTTTTAACAAATATGTTATTGACTTAAATGTACATACGTATGTAGTTTCAAAACAATTTAAAAACAAAATGTTTGTTATCAATATGGTGAAATTACTATTAAAAAACATAAAAGAAAATTTTATTTAAAAAAAAATTATTTTTAATTAATTGTATGTACATATGTATGTAATATGTATGTAAACATTAACTGCCGTATTTATAAAAAATAAAGTAGACTTGAAGTATGCTTTTAGAGAAAATATTCATACACAATTTTCTTAAAGTACATTTGAAGACTACTTTAATTTTGTATAAATACGGCAGTAAATATAAACGAAAGACTTAAGCGACACACTCTGTATACACACAAAGGCTACTTTAATAATACGTACGACGAAATTGTTAAACGGAAGACTTAAGCGACACACTTTTAATATACGCCAAGGCTGTCATCAATAAAATGTAAAAGACTTAAGACGAAAACTTGAAAATTAAAATAGAAAAAATAGACTGTTTATGCTCTGACTTTTTGCCACACTTTGTGCAAACTTACGATAAAATATGGTTCAAATAGTGTTGTGTTTTTGATTGTAGAATAGAAATAACTACAGACATTTTATATGGGAGCTTGGGACATATGCCTCCAGATCGTTTGTTCTGGTATAAATGGTAGTTGCTGCAAGGACCCTTGATGGCAAATTTGAATACAAATTTATCAAATACACCCAATGGTATATATCTCTTCAAACCGTTACCGAACCTCAACTTTGCTTTTCTTTGCATTTCACATCAGACACTATGTTTGAACCCTTTTCCACTTCAGACTATGTACCATTACAGTACACTATGGAATGGGAAAGGGTCCAGTTGTATATTTGCTCCGGAATGTCTATCTCAGTCGACCAAATTTTATTAACTCATAATCGAACAAACCGGAAGTTGTTTGCCATGAATGAAATTTCGACGACAGTAAATTAAGTTGAACTGACAAACTTTCATTCCACCTAAGTAATCTCTGAATAGACATTGAGAAGAATCATCAGATAAACACAGGAAGCTATCAGAAACTGAATAAATAATGAAAATGTTAGTACTTTTAGTAATCTTAGTACTTTTTAGGGTAATAAATTCTTCAAGATTTCCATTCAAAGACTTTGACTAGGAATCGCTTAATGGAAAGTAATTAATTATTTTCAGAGTTTGATATAGTATTACTAAATATGTTTTACTGAATCTGCTGGGTATGGGAACCAGCATATTAGTGGAAACCGTCTATTAGTTAATATTTTAGGCAGTAATTCTAATGCCAAAAGAATAGAATAGAATAAAATTGTCTGGGCTTCCATTGCAATAGTAAAGAATATATTTGAATGGAATAGATCTAAGATTGAACAACTAACTTTTTGGCTGAATTGTAAGTAAATAGTTTGCGTTTGCCGGAAAGTAAAAATACTTTCCGAGTTTTATCAGCAACTATAGAGAATTTTATTAGAGAATCTGAAGGAGTAGTCTTCCACGTTATCTCGTCTATTTGCTGATATTTAAGCAGTTTTTATGTATATATCTGGATAGATTTCGTAGGGAACACTATACTAAAAACTTGTTAGTCTTCATAACGTTTATTGAAAGCATTAAACTCAATAACTCTTTAATTATTTTTAGGGCTTTGCATAGGGTTTGATATGGTTCAATTATTCGAAACTTATTGTTGACAATGACACAATACACACTTAATTAGAATGATTTACTTAGTAATAACATAAATGTAGGTAGAGTTTTACTGATCAATCAAAACTATAATCGCATGTGATTATTTGTTAGTCGCAAAGTCATTGTGTGGAATAAACTTCTCTCATAAGTCCTTGCTGAAACTTCAAGCAGTGCCCCCATAGACTAGGCGATAGTTTGCCGGACTTCGATTCCCGCCAAAGACTGGGTGTTTTCTGCAGATAAGCCGAAAAGCTTCGCAGTTTGTGTTTGTTAATTATATGAAAAAAAGGATATATGGGAATAAAGGGATATTGATTTAATATAGCTTGATTATTTGTGATAACTTTAGAATCAGTTCTAATATGATATTTAATAATTATTTAATAAGGATCTCAAATGGTAAAGTAACAAATTGTTTTAAATTAAGTAATTTTTACAGACAAGATAACGAAAGAGCCCAGGTATTATTTACAGAAAACCACATTAACAAATTAAGCGAACAAATTAAGCTTCTGTTACTTCTTCTTAAATATTCAATTACATATTTCCAAACCAAAAATAGCGTTTTTGTTTAATGTACTCATTTCAACATATATTTAAACACCTCTCAAGTAGGCATCACTAGTACAGTGCTTGTGTTTACTTGCTCTTCATGCAGTTTGCTGCAAGTCAGCCAGTCAACCAGCCAGCCAGCTAGCTAGCTGGCAAGCAAAGGCAAAAGTTGCTTGGCCTAAAGTTGTTTGACAAGATCATTTACAATTACAATGTATCTCACCATAAGTGGCAACTTGTTTTGAGCATGAGAATTGCTTAGTGTTAAAAAACATAAGAACAAATATTTTGTTTTACCAGGTAATTTATGCTCTCCATAGAGAAAAGTGAGATATTTCTCATTCTCCCTCCCTTTCTTTTGCTCTCAAAATAATATCCAACTTGAATTAAAAACAAACATAAATGGACAAGTGTTTTTATGTTGAAAAACATGATGTTGATCGATTTGAATAAGGTGGTAACACTTTGCATTTATTTTGACTATGATTAGTCTAAGACTATTACAATCACCTCTATGAACAAGTATAACGGTAACAGTGATTTTGTAGTGCTTCCATTATCTCTTGTTGTTGTGAATATTGAAGGTAAATTCTTATTTTGTTAAAGAATTTCAAAGGAATGTTTTATGTAATTAGATTCCCTTTTGAATATTTTTATCTTTTTAAAACTCTATTACTAATGGGAAAATTGAATTAAAGGAATTTAATTTTGGTTTATGGTTTAAGTTAATATTTTAATGTAAATTTTAATGCTTTCAATTCTGTGCTCCATTGACTCATATACGGAATTTATTTATGTATATAGAAATAAACCAAATTTATTCAAAGATTAAGAAAAAATTAAATTTATGTGGTTGAACTCAAATATTTTGGAAATATAAAAACAATTGTTGACCTTTCTAAGACACAGAACCAGACTGATGTTAGGTTTGGGTTTATGCGGTTTAATGTTCTTTATGGATTGATTGTTGGTCAGTGTTCCGTAAAGTCTAGGAGTAGTAAATGCGGCAATGACAATAAAGGTTTTGTTTGATGTGCGTTAATATTTTAACTGCGAAACGTAAAATTAGTCATATATTACATGTAATTCTAATATAGAAAACCCTCAATCCTCGTGGCAACAGAATCGATAAATATAGTATATAGCCAAGTTCAACTGATAATGATTGCAACAGAAATATGGTAATAATGTTTAGAAGGTCAATTGGTACTAACCTAACAAAGAAGTTCGTTAAGAAAAGGGCGTTTGAGTCCTAAAATAATCCAATACAATATACTGAAATAATATGTACTTCCAATACTTATATACCAATGACTAGTATGATGAACGAGAAATAAATGTGGTGTAGACCTCATATACCAACATCACGATTAAGAGTCCATATGAACTTTGATATAAAATTTAAAGTTATATGTCAGATATTTCTATCACTTGGCTCATATACTACTTCTTCGGTTCACTCTGTCACCAAATTGTAAAGCTCTAATTTGGACCATTTAAGTGTATTTAGTCCACATTGAGAACTACGAGAATAAGAGGGCAGACAAACTACTATGCAAAGTAGCAACTTATGAATCATAATTGGACAGTAATTTTTAGACTGATATTATTAACGTATAATTGAAAAATCGGAAAACATTGTAATAGACTTGAAATGACTTCGAATGGTAGTTATTTATCTACTCTATGAATGTCGACCATTTAGTGTCTTTACTCTGCATTGAAAACTACTGAAATGAGAGGGCACTTAAGCTATCTTTGAAATAAGCAACTTATAAATCACAATTCAAGAGACATTTCTAAACTGAAGTCAATGTTAACGGGTAATTGGAAAATAGCAAAACACAGTAATAGATTTGAAATGCCTCTGTATGGCTTACGTCACAGTGGCAGTGATCTTAGAAGAGAGGTGAGTTCATGAGCAAAAATAACTTTACAACCTAATTGAGCTGAATTGAGTTACCTTATTAGATACTTCAGGTTAAAATTAAAGTGCCATGTTGTGCATCCATGCGCAAAATTCATAGTCACACGAGGTTTGCTGCTAGGAAAATTCTACTTAAGTTAGCTTTTATCATAATATACGGTACCTGCATGAACATATCTCAAATTTTACATAAACTCATAAGGACTAACAAATCTTCAAACATGACATCCAGACTTTATTTGGGCATAAATGTCCTCTAAATTATCTAAATTACAATCCCATAAATTTCTTTAAAGAAAAAAATCATAAAAATCAAATTAATTTTCAAAATCGGTTTAGATTGCCTTTAACCCATTCTGACAATAAATAAAAAATTTACTTCGAATTCAATTTTGCAACACTTTAATTGACGTAGTTAATAATTCGTAGATTTATAAGATTCATAAATGGACTGAGAAACATAGATTATGGAATTTTAAATACATTAAAGAAAATTCAAGAACCTTAAGAATTTCAAGTGAAATTCAAAAAAAAATGGAAGTTTATTTAAGATTAATTTAAATGAAATTAAAAAATGTTTGAAAGCCGTATATTATATTCGGTTTCATTCGGTTTAGTCATTAATTTTAGAATAGCCAATGAAACTTATGATGACTTGCTAAATATTATATTAAATATATATTAACTGACTAATAAGAATTTCTTATGATAAATCGCTTAATTGTGTAAATACATTAGATTTTATTACATATTTATATATTTGGGATAATAAAATTTTTCACTTTAAAATTACTAATAAAATGCAATTCCTTTGAACTTTTCAGCATTATTTCTGGAATCACTTCTTAACTTTCTGATTTGTGTTTTTGTATACTTATTATTCAAAATTAAAAATCTACAAAAATATCTACAGGATTAAATTTTAGTTCTTGAATACTTTTCAAGATTACTAAACCCTTTTTAGCAATACCTCTGAAGTCAGTTTCTGATATTTTTATATATTTAATATAAATTAAGAAACGACAGAAATACTTCCAGAATATAACTCTATATATTAAACGCATTCTGAAAACAAATAAAATTTTCTTAGGAATATTTAAGAACATCCTTGCTAAGACGCAATTCTACACGACTTTCTCTCTTGCTAGCTACATTTTTTCCAATAAGATATTCTATGACTCTCCTGCACATAAAATTCGTGCTCTCCTCTGCACACACATGGTTGTTTTTGTTAGACCTGTTAGCACTATAGTTACATTTGTGAACTCTACAGTTCACATTTTGTTGTTGTTATATTGAGCTCATTTAATGTGGTAAATTTTTCACTTGTTGCAAATTCGTTTTTCATTTTCTTGTTATTCTTAAAGGAAAGTTATTGCTCTCACAAACTAAACTATAAACAATTAGTTATTTCAGAGATAACAGACAAGAGATTTTTAAAGAAAGAGCAATGGAATAAAAAAAACTGTAAGAAAGGGGTTAATATAATTACATATTTTTCCTTTCCTAAAGACAACAATATGAAAAGTTGTTTTTGGTTTAATAGGTATTTTATTTATTTATTTTTTGTATTTGTCTTGTTGGCTTATTCCACAAAACTTCTTCGCTTCATTAGTTTTATATTTTATTTTTGTTGTTATTTATACAATACTGATTTACAAAATGTTCCTTAATTTTTCTCCCTATTATTTGCCGTTTAGTCATAGTAATAAATAGCTAAAATTGTTTACACTAAACGTAACAAAAACAAACGCAAAATAAAACAACAAAACAAAAAAGTGAGAGAGTTACACATAATTTATTACTCCCCAGAGAATGTTTATGTTACGATCTAAAATAAAAGCTAAAACAACAACAAAATTAAAACTTTAAACTAACAGGCCGTTGATAGAGCAAACTAGTGCTGGTTCTTGCTGCTGCTTCTATTAACGACAAAACAAACGACAAGAACGACGAAAACAAAAACGCACATTTAGTTTTTGTCTTGACCACGTTAATTTAAGAAAATAAAAAAAATAGTCATATTAAATGTTTTGCCTTCTTTTTTTCTAAAGAGAGTTGCCAGAAAAACGATCTCATAAAAAATCCATCTTTCATTGCTCATTTTGCACAAAGATATATGTATGATGAAGCAGAAAAAAGCCAATAACAACAACTACGCCAACAACAACAATATCTATATATGTATATAAACAGAGCATTGCAGCACAGACATAAAATAAAAATAAAATCAAAACAATAAAAGCAACACCATTACTAAACAACGACTATAATATAGCAGCAACAGCACATACACACACATACAAATAACAACAATATTTAACTTGCAGAACTAGAGAAAAAACAAAAACAGAAGGAATTCTTTTGTAGAAGATACAAATAACAAAAACAATAATAAGAAAAAAAAACTTTAAAAACTGGTTTCAAATTAATATGATCACTACACTTTACTACGATCATAAGCAGCCAGGCAATACCGCAATAAGCACCAACGTAAGCGGCAGTTACAGCCTCAACTCGGCTTCATTCTCAATTTTATAGATGTCTGTTGTTAGTGAAATGCTCAACGTAACGCTTATGTGACATGATTTAAAAAGTATGAGTTCTAATATAAACATTTAAACAAAAGACTTAGGAAACTAACCTAATCTAGATTTAATACCCAAAATATTAGAGGTTTTACTAAAGTTCGTTTTATAATTAGGCCAAAAATATAAATATGCTAAGTATTCAATATTAGGGCAAAATTTGGCGGAAACTTTTAACCGAAAATATATTATATTTTATCTATACAACGTAAAATTTGTAAAAAGTGCACCATATGATGGGGTAATGCAGAGGCGTAAATATATGCTGAAACTTGCTTTAATGTTATGATCGTTAAATTATATCGGAAATTTATAGTTTTTTGATATGGGGCATAATTCAAAGAGTTCCCAATAATGCAAAACGTGCACAGATCGATTGGAAAATATTTGTGTTATCACAAAATTCATCTGACCATTAAGTTACCTGTTAATGAAAATGCACAACAAAAACTACTTTTTCGAAAATAAATAAATTTTTTTATATTTCTGTCTGTTAAAATAATTTTTGTGTGAAAACTATCAGTATAACTTCCGTTTTATAAACCTAGCTTTGGGATCCCACAATGTATTGCCTAATGGTAAAATTTTGATAAAAAAAATTCGGAATATTCGGATAATTGAAAAATAAGATATCTTTTTATACCCACCACCAAACAAATGGGGGTATATAAAGTTTGTCATTCCGTAACACATCTAAATATTGGTATATATATTCTGGGTCCTTATAAGTTTCTAAGACGAACTATCCAAGCCCGTCCGTCAGTTGAAGACATGATAGAGCCTCCAAAAAAAGACTTAAGGTACGGTTACATTTGCCAAATATTTAATTAAAAAAAGCGTAACCACTTGTTTTAGCACAAATTTGTTTAACGTAGTTTACTCTTACAAGAGTTTTGCAAAATCAAACAGCATCAACTAAATTAAAACTAAATATTTGTTGTGCTTTGGACTAAATAAGAAAAGTTTTTTTTTAAATAAACAAACGAGGTCAAATATATGTTATTTACTGGTTACTTCTTTTACCTTTAAAACAATAACATTTAACCCAAACATTCGTTGTATCATCGAAATATTTGGTATTAAAAATGGGCAAAATCGCTTCAGTAAGATCCGAGTCATAGACCAAAGTTTCAAACAACCTCGATATTTTTCAGATATTTTTTGCAAATAAATATAGTGCAGATTATAGGGGACAAGTTCTGTTGAAAATGAATCGGTCCACGATTTCTCATAGCCTCCCTATAAATATCTTTGTTTGAATCAGTCCATATTTGACCATAGCCTCCATATAAACTTCACTACCGGAAATAACTGGCATGCTCAAAAATCTCTTATAAACATCAAAAGCTTTAAAATATATATCGTAATTGAGATGAACTTATGGTTATTTTGATATGAAATTCACCATGAGACGAAAATCCAGTAAACTATTTTATTATGATCGTCCCATAATACATATGTAATAGGGCTGCAAAAAGTAAAATAAATCGAAACTCGTGTTTTTATCGATGCTACAAAAATTTCTTTCAAGTATTCATAGACCACACTACTGGTATTTAGTTGGGGGGTATATAAGATTCGGCACAGCCGAATATAAACTCTTACTTGTTTTTCGTATTAAAATGTATTCGGATTTTATTGCCTGGTGCATTTAAAAGAACATTAAGTCCTGTATATATCAATATTTGTTTAAAAACTACATTAACAGTCGAGATGGTCTGAGAAATGTTGATGAAAAAAGTAAAAAATTATAAAAAATAGTAAGTCATCTATTTACAAAAAAAAATTAATTTTGTTGTTGAGTCAATTTAACTATATTTTAGATAAACAAACTGAAAGTTGAAAACATTTTCAAAAGAGCACCTTAAAATTGCATTTGAATTATAAATATTGTAAATTTTATTAAAACAATTTATTTTAATTTAGTCTAAAGTTAGTGAATAAAATCTCAAATTTTTCGAAATTGTGCAAATGTCGCAAATGATCTAAAACGGTAAAAATCGGAAAATTCAGAAAATCCATTGTGAAAAATTTGGCTGGAATTCATGATATATTGAATATTTTACCAAAACAGTATGCACTTGCAGAATGCTTAAATTTTCCTTTTCTTAGTTTTGAAAAAAATTTGACATTGGGCATATGTTTCAAATATATAGTAAAAGCTCATATGTAATACTATTTAACCGTTTTATGATTTAGACTCAAACAAAAATTAAAAAATCCCAAAATTTGTGTTTGGACAACTTTCTCTCTCAATCATTTTGATAACGCATTTGAATCCGAAATGAATTTAGTTTGCTTTTCAAACATTTCAATTAGACAATTAAACCTCAAAAACTTTCTTTTAAAATTATGCATGATTGCGACCAATCCTAAAAGAAATTTTAAAGAAGTACTTTTATATTCAGTTTGTTGATCAAACAATGAAAAATTTTGATATCTCTTGAAAGTACATTATAGAAACTTGAATTAGAAATAAAATACTTAAGGCATATAGCTCCTAAATACGAGTATTGTATAATATTCAGCTTCATTTATAATTTACATTGAAAATTGCAATCCCCATACAGCCACAAAGATTCGTCTTGACTCTACTATAACTTTAACATTCATTTTATTGTTTTTAAATTTTTTGTTTTTATTTTTATTTCATATTGTGTTTTTTTTTTGTCGTCATCCTATAGTTTGTTGTTATTCTTATAGTTCTTAATGATGTTGTTGTTTTATTCGGCATCATTCGTATTTAAAGAATTCAAAAACAACTAAACAAAAACAAAATAATAATAACAATTTATACTCTCTCACGTGGGTATAGATTTTGTATACAGAGAACGAACACACGTTAAATCTAAACAGCGTGGCCAGATTAGCTTTTTTCGAGCTAAATTTAGCTTTATTTTTTAACGTTTAGCTCGAAATATTTCATTTAGATTTTTTCAAAAATGCATTTAGCTTTTTTTAATTAATTCATATTTAAAACGTTTGCCAAATAATTTTTTAACTTTGCAAAACACCCAATTCTTTTCATTACAAAATAGTCTGAGCAATATAAAATGTAAATTGTATGAAAATGTATGGCAAAAATTAAATACTTTTGATTTGACAAACCAAAAGTCAACTACAGAATTTTGGATTGAGTACAAAAACGCAATGAAAGAAACCCCTTTTAGAGAATTGTTAACTTTTGTGATGAAATTTCTAGTTTTGCCTTTCAGTAACGCAGAAGTTGATCGCGTATTCAGTGGTATGAATTTAATTAAAACTAAAATTAGAAACAGATTTTCTCTAAACACCATGAATTCACTTCTATACATCAGATGTAGGCTTAAAAGGTTAAATAAATGTTGTTAAATTTTTGAAGTAACTAAGGATCTCAGAAAAAATTAGATAAGGATATTTATACAAATGATAATTTTTTGTCTGGCTCAGAAGGAGAAGAATATATATAAGAATGTGATTAAATATTTAACATGTAATGTAGCCTTACACTGTTATAATAGTTTGATGAAAAACTATTATATTATGTATTATATATAGCTTTTAATTTGTATACTATTTTTTCGCATATTATCCTAGGATGCTTTTATTTTCGTTTGTTTTTGTTATGTTTTTGAACATAATTTTTGTTAATAAATGATTTTATATTGTTACTGATTCAATATTTTTAATTTAAATGAAGCAAAAATATATATTATATAATAACTACCTTATTCATACAAAATGTTTTAGATTTATTAAAGGATATGCAATATTTGTCACATAAGCTCTAAAGAGACCTGGGGGGGGGGGGGGTTTACTCTCTATTACGATGCTTAAGAGTATCAATTTGTACGCTTATCGCATCGAATTTGCTTTCGCATCGCAATAGAGAGTAACCCCCCTGAATAATTTTTTAGGAATAAGGAACTCGCAGAAACGTGAACTAATTTTTACCGAGGCTGTTTACGTTTTCGATATTGTTCACGTTTTAGATTGCAATTTTTCTATAACATATTTAGTTTCTTATCTTTTATTTAATTTCAAATAAAGTATGTACGTTATTTTTTACCTATTTAGTTTTTATTGAAAGAGAGCAACGATAACTACAAATGAAGCTACTTATCATGCAACAAAAGTTCTTTATAACAAAAAAACTACGAATCCCAAAATTTTAAAATAAGCTTACAAAATTGAATTTTAACGTTCGATAAAAAGTTCACGTTTGAGAGCCTTCAGCCTATGTTCACTTTTTAGAGTAGTCTATGTAAAAAAAAAAATATGTTCATGTTTTTGGGTAGTTCATGTTACTGGATGTTCACGTTTCTGCGAGTTCACTATACCTACATAAACGCTATTTAAAAATTAAAAATATCTAAATCATGAAAAGTGACTATAAAAAGCTACAAAATAATTTAGCTTTATTTTTTGGCTTTTAATTTCCTTTTTAGCTTTTTTTCAAACTTGATTAAGCTTTGTAGTATTTCAAAATCTGGTCACACTGAATCTAACCAGTAAAATTAACAAAATTAAAATATCTCTCTATATATTTGCTCTTTTTTCTCTCTCTCGCTCTCGCTTACACAATTTCACTTACATGCAGTATCCTCATCACTCGCTCAGTTTAATCACACGCAATTTGATGATGAAAAAAGTAGTAAAACGATGACAACAAATCGTAATAATTGTTATTTGGGAATTGGGGAAATGAAAGAAAATTTTTTCTATTTTACCTGTTAGAAAATTGTCTATTATTATCTATCAGTTTGTATTTGTTGTTTTCTATTTGTTTCTGTTTTTTTTTTTGTTATTATTCGTCTTTTGTGCTATTTCATTGCATTTCTTCAAAAGCGTAGTGTAGTCAATATATCCGCTGGTTTATACTCTTACTACTACTAATTTATATTAAAAAGGAGAGAAGAAAAAAAGGCATTGTGCATTGCGTTAAACAATTTGTAACAAACTTAGAAACAAAACAAACACAAGCAACTGGCGCTCGTAAAAACCAACGACAAACAGTGGGATTGATTTACAAAAACTTATTTATTAGTTCTAAATCTAAAGTCATTATTAAAAAATATCATTTTGCAGCAAAAATTGCTCTAACTTATAGAGTTCTTATTCAAATATTTACAAAGTTATACTTAAAAGCATAATTAAGGCCAGTTCACCCAATTCCTTTAAACAAAATGTTATAAAAATTTCATATTCTATACGAGGAATTTAAAAATGGGATAACATTTCTAGTTTTCTAATATGACTTCAAAAGTTAGACAATAACTTCATCAATGGTCTGATATCTGGCATCTTATTCATCTTTATTAAACAAAATATCTTTTTATTAAAAGCTTTATACCATTATATTATACACATTTTATAACCGGACTCACAGTGCCTTACCCAAAAGACATTGTAAATTGATCTGTTTGACATTCATTATCATAACAATAGAAATTCTTTTTTTTTCAGTTTTTATCATCTTTTGTTGTGTGTGTGTGTGTGTGTATGTATTTTAATGTACGTTTTGAAATATATATTTATTTTAGTTTTAATGATTAAATTACAATAAACACCGTCAAACAAATTGTTTTAAGATGAAGAATTTTTTCGGTATCGCTGAGTGGTGTTTCTGGAAAAATATTTTTGTTTTATTTGACTTTAAAAAAGGAAATAAAAATTTTAAATGGTATTGAGAGATAATTCGTATACAACATGTCTTTTTTTATGAAGTCTTTCGTATTTGGTTGTGATGAATTTAAAAATTATTAAAATAGAAATTTCCTGAACTATCAAAAACAAGTTTTACAACTAGAAATTGTTGAAGATTTAAATAAACAAATTTTATTGTAGTTTATTTTATAGCTTTAGTAGTACAGATTTAAAATGACAGACATTTTCTTACGGAAGTAAATCTGCCCATATATAATAAGCCTGTCTCCTGGCGTATTGAAGATGATGCATCACTTGATAATTCTTAAAATAAGTTTCCAACAAATAACCGCCGTAAAACTATATGAATTATCCTCATCTTCGGCCGTTTTCACAATATTGGTATATTAATCAGGGGTATCATAGAAACCAATATTGTCAGAATTGGTTTTAAGAACGACAAGATAAAATGCTTTGGAGTCATAGGGCACTGCTACACGTTCTATAAATATCGAGATATTTCTAGTACCACAATATTTATTGAACGTGGAGCAGTGACCTATGACTCCAAAGCATTTTTTTCTTGTCGGTTTTAAAACCAATTCTGACAATATTGGTTTCTATGACACCCCTGATTGTCAATTATGTAATTTTCGGAAGTAAACTTTATATATGGACCTATCATCATGAAATTCGGTACGCTGAGTTGTGTACATATAATAATTATATGTGTCGAATTTTAACTGATATATGATGATTTAAGTTATTTTCAGAAGTGTTCTTTATATGGGGGCTATGGCCAAATATAGACTGTTGCAAACTAATTATCGTTTTATGATTTTCCTTTTCAACTTATTTTTGCCGATTTTTTATGAAAAGTGCTATTTTATAGGCATTTATATACTAAAGTGACAAATTTCGAGAAGACGTGTATTGTATGGGGGCTATGAGAAATCTTACAATTTTCAACAGGACTTATTCTTCTATAATATAAATAAAGTTTGCAAAATGTCAGGATATTATTGGCATTATATTTGAAGAAAAAAGCAAAAAAATATCTGATAAATATCTAGATTGTCTGAAACGTTAGTTAGGATCCTACTGGATTGATTTTGCCAATTTTTAAAATTTGTTTGTCTCTTTTCGAAGCTCTATCGTGCCTCCAATAGACGGACGGACTTGACTAGATCGTCCTAAAATCTTATAAGGACCCAGAATATATATATACTTTTTGGTTCTACGACTAATATTTCGATGTTTTATATCTTTTTGGTGGTGGGCATAAAAAAGTGCAGAAACTTTGAATTTAATTAAATTCACTCTAATGGTTATAACTAGGTATTGAGAAAATAAAGTTAACACAACAGAATTTGTTATGAAAATAAATGCCAACTTCACTGAAAAGGCATATGGGAACTTAATTTCCTGGTTACTAATCACTACAACCGGAAAGTTGTAGGGTCTTAATTTTTATTACCGTATATATATATATCTGCAAAGCACAGCATTCTGAAAGGAAAGTATTCAGGTATGTGATGAAAAACGTACGTTATCGTTATCGAGTGAGTTTTTGAAGTCCATTTTAAAGTGTTTCTAATTAATTTTTTAAAATTTTTGTTTTAAGATTCTCTTTAATAGCATATTATCTTTATATTTTGTGGAATAAAACTGTTTTAATACAGAAATATTACGAAAAAATTAACTTCTAAAACTCACTCGTTATCGTTATCGTTTTCCATCACATACCTGATTAACTTAAACTGAACAAGAGAGATTACGTATAATATATTTTTATATATATGTACTTTTTATACTAAAAGCCCTTTAGGTTCGTTAGGTGGATCAAAAATAACCAACTGTAACTTTGCGAATTTTTCAGAACCTTATAATCTATTAAACAAAGGTGTGTCTCTTACTGATACTTCGAACTTTATTAGCCTCACTGACTGGTACCCTAAAGCCATCAATAAATAGTCCAAGACTAACGAGACAAAAACAATTACAAATTTCTAAATATACCTAGATACGTTTCCGTTAATAGGGAATGTAACACAGTTTTTTTTTTTCGCGCCATTGGTGATTAACTTGGACTTTCATCCACTTACTCGATAGCTGAACTATTTTATGGTTGACACAGTAGATCTTAAATTCTTAAAAGTGTTTTTATAGTTGTGGATTTAAAATTTTGAAAATTACATAATGTAAACTTTCTAGGGCAGGCTATTGTATAAATGTACTTTTTTGTAACATTGGTCCCAAAAATTACACCAATTATTGCACAAGTTGCTTAGAAAGTTTGTTATTTTATTTTACCAGAAGCATTGTGTTTTTCTTTCCTTATTTTTCTTACATTCTGAAGAACAAATTACGATTTCTTGCTTTTACTCGTAATTTGTTTTTGCTCCACTTTTAGGTCTCTCTAGTTAGCTATGCTCCCTAACATTTGCATTCGATTAGCAAAACTTCAATAAGGATTTGAATAACTTATCTTAACGGCTGATAATTTTTAAACTTATTTATGAATCAAACATATGGAAGCAGATTAATTTTTATTATATTCGTATAAAATTGATTTTCTATTATGTGTATAACTTAAAAATGCGGAAATGTTTTAAAATGTTCAGCTTTTATATTGAAATATTTGTACAATATGAATTAATATAAAGTATTGGCGAATGAACTGCTCATGAACTGAAATTATAACCAGTTTTTTCTTGCCTAGAACTGCAGAAATGAATGTGGAGGGCATGTGGTTTCAACAAGACGACGCCACATGTCATACAGCCAGAGAAAATGCATCAGTCATTTCCCGGTCGTGTTATTTCGCGTTTTGGAGACCAGAATTGGCCGCCAAGATCGTGCGATTTAACACCTTTAGATTTTTTTTCTTTGGGGTTTTTTGAAGTCGAATAAATTCTAAAAAGAGGAAATTGGACGCTGCAATCATGAAAAACCGCAGCATTTATGCAAAAAGATCATTGAAAATTTCATTAAAAGATCGCGTGTGTGCCAGCAAAGCAGCGGCGTCCATCTGCACGATATCGTGTTTCATACATAACCTCATTCTGTCTACTTTACGATATAATAAAGTTTCACGATTTTTTTTTTAAATATCTGTTTTATTTAAAATTTAAAAATTGCGTTCTAGTTGGGACACCCTTTATAACTGTAGTTTGCAACGCTTTCACGTCTGGCAGCATATTCTGGGCGTTTTTTTTTTGTCAATGAGAGCGCTCTGCAGCAATCGAAACAAATAGTAGTCGCGCGGGGCTAGGTCTGAACTATAAGGCAAGAGGTTGTAAACTCTTCTTTTGGGTTATAAGACAAAACTTTATAAGCACTTCTTTTTAAACAGTTAGTATAGTTAGTAACATAAGCGGAGCGTTGTCATAATACGCTTTCACGTCTGCCAGCATATTCTGATCATTTTTTTGACCAATGCTCGCGTCTAATGAATCAGTTGTATTCGATACAGCATCCTTGTGATGGTCAGATTAGCAGCTTATAACAGACAGGACGCTTATGGTCCTTTGGTGTAGATTCGGCTGATTATTGCAATGAATCCATTTTTCATCGCATGTAATTATTCGGTGCAAAAACTGATTTTGAAAATTGTCTTGACGATTTGTTGGCACAAAATTCGACATTTTCGGAGCAAAAAAAAAACTTTTTTGTTTACACTATAATGTTCAAAATGACATATAAGTTACTAAAGCAAAATGACATATAATTTTTTTATAATTCTTATGAAATTTTTTAAATATATTTTAAATTACATACAAATTTTTTGTTTTGTTTTTAAAAACACTCGAAGGTAAGCAAATTAGTTGGAATTTTTAATGAAATTTTAAATATTTTACAACTAATTTAATGATTTGAAAATGATATTACAATATCAATATCTCATGGTTAGCATATGTAAGCACAAGTGTCTCTTTATAACAAACAAAAAACATTATTCCTTTAAATTGTCTAAAATGACGTTTGTCCTTTTTTGTGCAACAATAATTGAAATATAGTAAAGATCTAATAAGCATAAATAAATAAAATGCCTACTAATGGCCGGCTATAGTCAGTGTATGAGTATCAGTTTTAGTTTTATAAACAAATCACGTTCATTGCTTAAGTCTTTCGTTTTAATATATGAAATGAAACGTATGTGCATACAAAAAAACATTCACTTTATTATGAAATTAAATAACAACCAGCTCTTCTTATTAGAAAAGAATTTCTTTATTTATTATTGTGTCTTAAGTTAGAAAAGTAATTATTTAATATATGAGTGTTTAAACACGTACACATCCATACGAACACTACGTGAACAGAGAAGCAAGGTACAATACAACAACACTTCAAAAACGAAAAATAAAATAAAAAAACTAAATAAAATAGTATAGTATAGATCAAACAACAAATACACATCATTATTAATCTGTTTAACCCCTAACAGTAACATAATAACCAATACTTAATGAAAACGTTTTTCATTATATTTCTTGTTGTAACAATGTACATGTCTACACAAACATATCTCAAACACATAAATACACACACTCTAATAAACTCATCCTCATATGAACACACTTTTGTTTTTTTTTTTTTTTTATTTGTTTAAAGAATAGTGTATTTTTCCTCAGCATCATCATCGTCGTCCTCATCATATGTACACTACTTCATCTGTTATGTTTATCTTGTTAAGTTGCTTTAATTTTTTTGTTTCTTAGTTCTACTCCATAGAGATTTTGTTTTCTGTTAATGTGTTTTTTTTTTTCTACTACAAACATACACACAGTCACACTTGTAAGGCAAATGTAGGCTTTACCACCACTTTTCAGTTTGGTTGGCTTTTTCTTAAATTTTTTTTAACCAACGACAAATAAACAGTATAAAACAGGTATGGAAAATTAAAATTTTTTACTTTTAATTAAATAAGTCTATTTTAAAGCTGAAGATATAACGGAAAATAATCTATGTTCGCAAAAAATTCTATTTTTCTTAGGTCAATGAATTTAAAAAATCTCTCACGAAAACATTTATACTTTGATATTATAAATCAAACATTTTGCATTATATGAGTAACAGAACATTTATGTCAGACATTTGTTAAATATTTAAAGTTTATCGATACTTGATTTGAGTATATTCTCGAAAATCGCAGAAAATTTTTGCACGGAATTAAAAAGAACTTATTTGATGGAACTTCTGCTTCAAAGAAAAAAAGCTATTAAATCGATGAAACTGAAATGTCTACAAATTAATATGAACTGCATAGCTCCAAATAACATGAATAGTTTCATTAATGTCTGAAACGTTTCTGGACGCGTTACAAGCTGATTGACTATTTTGTGCGAACTCAAAAAAGACGGACGTTATATTTACAAAGGTATATCAAGTGGAAACCGTTACACTTTTAATACAACTTAACATCCTAATTATAGTGAAATCAACTTGATAGTGATATCAACTTGATCCGCAAGGCTGTAGTCAGTCAGGCTCCTTAGGTACCTGATTGGGCGCCTGGAATATGATCCTTTTAGGATATTACATAACTTTTAGGGAAAAACGACGGCCTAGTGTCACTTAGTCTTAATATCCTTAAGTGGAAAACAAATACAGATAAGATCTTAATGGCCGAAATATAAGCCTGGATAACACTGTATAGATCCTGCCTGCCTCAAAAACAGGGACTCATATTTGGAAGTAATCGATACAGAAAATCATCTGCCAAGGATGGATGTGGGTAGGCAGTGGACAATATTAGCCGATATGTTAGATTGGCATTCCCAAATATTACCATATCCATGTCCCTACAGTATTGAGCCTGACCGCCGAATTCAGGGTCAATTGTTCGCTAATAAGATCAGCAGTAGATTACTTCTTAGCGCACATAGCCTTTTAATAATCATATAGTAGGTGTAACTGTATAAAGGGTGATTTTTAAGCAACTTTTTTGGCAATACTGTTTTTGGCAGCTTAACTGTTATTGTGCAACATGTTACCGTTAAACATGTTCTATTGGGTCCATAATTTAACCATGAATCGACTTACAAACGAAAAACACTTGCAGATTATTGCATTTTATTATCAAAATTCATGCTGGCTTACGAAAGTACATCGTGCACTTTTTTATCGGAAAATTGTGTTTAGCGATAAAGCTCATTTTTGGTTGCATGGATACGTAAATAGCAAAATTGTCGTAATTGGTGTAAAGAGCAGCCAGAAGTATTTCAAGAACTGACAAAGCTTCTCGAAAAATGCACTATTTGATATTAATTATGGCCCGGAAGCATGATTGGACCGTACTTTTTCAAAGACAACATAGGCAGTGGTGTTCAATTGGTCACCTAGATCGATTTAATGTCTTTAGATTATTTTTTGTTGGGGATATGTTAATTCTTATTTTCTTAGGGACCAGCCCGGAACGGTTGATCCAATGGAAGCTAATATTGAAGAATTTGTTCCTTAGAGGCCGGCCGATATGTTGGAGAGCGTATACCAAAATTTAACTTTACATTTACTTGAAATCATATTTAAACATTGAATTATCGAGTTTTATCGAATCAAAGAAAGATTTATATCTCTTTAAATTGTATGTGTTTTTTTAATCAAATGCAAAAGCTCTTAAAAATCACGCAATATTTTTCAGTTACTTCATTTGTTTTTATAAACATCATTAAGATTTCGCTGTTTTCTTTACGATCATTGCAATTATCAAGATAATCAATTTGTATGGAGCCGAAAAAATCGATTAGAGCCGCCCCCTAGGATGATTCTATGGACAATTCTAAGCAACTTTGGTGAAGGAACCATGGGTCTATCTCGATTTTCGAGTCTCCCACTTTTCAAAAAATGATTTTTTTCCCTATAACATCATTTTGATTCGAAATTCGATTTTTTATTTATCGTTATATTATCTTGTTTATGTGTATATGGGGGGTTTTTGGGGTCGAGAAATTCATTTTCTCATCTTTATTTTTACCTTCATCTTTTTTCATCTTTATTTTTACCTATGAACACCACCAGAGGGCGTTTCATGCATATTTGTAATATTTTTCCTCTATTTTCCGAGAAAAAATGTTCGGTAAAATTGATATTTATTTTATTTTTTTCAACAGAAATTCAACCTAAAAAATAAGAACATGTGTAAAAAAAATTAATTTAGTGGAAGAAAAGCGGAATAAGTTATTTTTGAAAGTCTTTCTTGCTTTCAAGTCATTCATTTTTTGAAAAGTGGGAGACTCGAAAATCGAGATAGACCCATGGTTCCTTCACCAAGGTTGCTTAGAATTGTCCATAGAATCATCCTAGGGTGCGGCTCTAATCGACAAAAAATTTGGCCCGCCCTAATAAATATATATGTATATCGAATCAATTGGTCAGGAGACGAGTTACTTTAGCAAGAGCTGCAGCTAACAATCAATGAAAATATTGTAAAATTTTCCAGCTCTGATATAAAATTAAACACACAAACATACATACATAGATACATGTGTGGCTGTGAAGAAGGAAAAATAAAATAACAACAAAACTAACAACAATAAGAAACGTTTATCACACTCTTAATCCACAAATGCATCGTCATCTCTACTTTTGAGTTTTTCTTTTTATTTTGTTGGTATTGTTGTTGTTTTCTTTTTTCAGTTTTTTTGTTGTTGTTTTTTTAATTTTTGTTTTTTGGTTTACTAAGGAATTTCTTGTGGGTAAGTAAGGTTGACATAGCATTGTTGATAACACAATGACGTTGTCGTTAGTCACAGTCTCAGTATGTTGCTGTTGTTGTTGTTGTTGTTATTATTATACCCTACACCACCATAGTGGAGAGGGTATATTGGATTTGTGCTGATGTTTGTAACGCTCAGAAATATATGTCCAACACCCACCTTAAAGTATACCGATGGACTCAGAATCACTTTCTGAGTCGATTTAAATTTGGTACATTATATTTTTTGACCCAAGGATGGATGGGATTGAAACTGGTGGAAATCGGTCCATAATTTCACCTTGCCCCCATACAAATGTCCTCCCGAAATTGGGGTTTACCGATCATAAATGTTTGAATTATGTAAGTATCCCCACAAATTTCTTCAAAACTTAGTGGTAAATGAAGCCAAATCACATCTACAAATTTTGTGCAGATCGGTCCATAATTACTCGTAGCTCCCATATAAGGTCCACTTCCGAAAATCACTTTAAAGAGCATAACTCTCTCAAAAATGTTGGTATCCAAATAATATTGAACTCAAATATATTTCATATGTATACAAATAATACGGTACAATTATATTATGATCGGTTAATAATTAGTCGTAGCTCCCATATAAGGCCCACTTTCGAAATTCACTTTAACGATCATAAGTTTCTTAAAAATGCTGGTATCCAAAAAAATTTTTAATTTGTTAATGGTCGGTCCATAATTATTCGAAACTCCAATATAAGAACCTCTCCGTAATTCAATTTAAGCTCCATAAATCTTTTAAAAGTATTTATATCGAGATAAAGTTTAACACATATAATATTTATATTCACAGACATCATGATACTAAATTTTTGGATGATCGGTCCACAATAGGTTATATATCCCATATAACGCCCATTTCTGAAAAACTGTTTTATACTGGGTGTAGGGTATTATATGGTCGGGCTTGACCGACTATACTTTCTTACTTGTTATTATTATTATTGTTTTTGTTGCTGTTGTTGTTATTCCTATTGCATTGGTTGTTTTTTGTCTCTAAAGAAGAACTTACGTATAGAGTATGTATGTTTCATAGTTTAAATGTAAAGAAATTTTCAAAAGTTTTTCCATATTCGAATAAATAGGAGGTGGAATTTAGAATTTAGTAAATTAAATATTAATGTAATTTCTACATTATTCGTTTGAAAACATATTAATAATATTACAATTAAAGAAAGAAAATCAAAAATGTTGTAGAATTCGTTTAAAATTAACCAGTTTGCATTAATAATGTTTTTAATTTCCCGCAAAAATTATGTTAAAAAGGTAAATATTTTAAAATTATCTATAGAATCTTTAATGAAGTATCAGCATCTGTTTTTATTATTTATTGCATATTTAATCATCATTAATATAGTGCACATAAACTTCGACTACAGAGAACCTGGTGGAAACACTTTCGTTTCAGTGATTTGTATTTTTCAAATACACAAAATTTAATCAGTCGGAAATGGAATGGAAAATTAAAATAAAAAGAAAATCGTGAACAACTTCCTTGACATTCCGACATTATCGGCAAAAAAAAAAAGGAATTCTTCAAAAAATACTGTAAATGATGATGGCCGCTTTTAAGAAGTTGGATAATAAAATTGTCCAAGAGTAATTGTTGAGAACGAGTTATGTACGTTAATCTCTGACGGTGAAATATGTCACACAGCCAGCGAAACAAAAAATTAATTGCAAAACAAATTTCCCGATCTTATAACTTCACTAAATTCAGCTGTTAATTGACCGCGCCAATCATGTGATTTAAATTGACTGGATTATTTTTATGGGGCTATATTAAAAAGCCAATCGAATCGATTGCAGCAAAATCCGACATTTTCCAAAAAATGTGATTGAAAATTTTAATAAAAGAATAATTCAACACTTAATGAATTCTCTTTAAATAAAAACCTTTGGATGAAGCAAAATAATTTATTTTATTGATAATGGTTATATAAAAAGAAGTGCTGAGATTTTACAATTTTGAATTAAGATATAGTAAACTAAACTTAAATAATCTTAACCAAATAACAGAAATTAGAATAGAATGTTTAAAAAAATGTTTTATTTCTTTACTATAGCGTGTTATTTAGATGTGTAGAACTTTACGTTGGCAAGACTTTTTTTACCTGGTGGCCATTTTGTCAGCTGTCATGTGATTTATTCAATAATATTTAATAATAATATTTTGTTTGTAATCCTTTTTGCCTTTTTTACAGCTGGCAATCTTCTAGACAGAGAATCCATTATTTTTTTTTAAATCAAGTGAAATTATGTTCCATTTATCATATATTAGTGTCTCTAGGTTATCCTTGCAAGAAATATTTCCTTGCCTAATTTGTTTGTTCAGATATCGGAGGATGATCAAAATTTTTTGGACAATAAATAAGCAACCATTGTTTTACAATTTTGGAGGTATGCTTAGGATCATTGTCCTCTTGGAAAATCCAGTTTTGCGCTAATTCTAATTTCCAAACACTACGAGCTACATTGTTTTTTAAAATGTCGAGATAATCTTCCTTTTCCATTATAGATTCTGTAAATGTAAGATTGCCGACCCTTGATGCCAACATACAAACCCAGACAATTATTGAGCCACTGCAATATTTTACCGTCTTGGTAACATATTTATTACTATCGTACTTGGTTCGCCATATTTTTGGGGGTTTTTTGACTCCAACTATCTCAAACTTATTATCATTGGCCCATAATCATAGTTATAGAAAAAGCATACTTTAAGCAGAAGCATGCTTTTGTTTTAAATTCATAACAAAATTTATATGTTTCTGTTGTTTAAAAGTCTACTTTTATTTAAAGTATGCTTTTTCTATGACTATGATTATGGGTCATTGGTAAAAAGAATATTATTTCAAAAAAATTTGAGGCAAAATTTTTTTGCGAAATTCAAACGTTTGGTTTGGTTGTTCGTTGATATAAAGGGTTTCTACCAAGAAGGCCATTCTGATGCAAAGATCTTCTAATTGTACTCGCGCTTAGAGGTTTTTCAGAATTTTCGTAATATTTTGAGCTCTTTTTACAGCACTAGATGTTAGGTTTGCTCTGACTTCTCTTACTTCAGCTTTTGTGAGACGTTTTGCACCAAGCAAATTTTCTACAGTATTGTGTATGGTCTATATTTTTTTTTAATTGCACAGAGATGACTTTCAACGATTTTACTTATTACATACAGGGAAAGTCTATTATGATTTCCCGAGTCTCAATTAATGTTTGTCGTGCCATTCTAAATTGTGAATTATGAATCTTGCAATTATTTTGAACGGCGTTTTACCGTTATACATTCAAACAAAGAAAAATTATACAAACTGGCACTACATTTGTAATGATTGAAAGTTTTTTGTATAGGGATGGTGCCAATGTTTATTTTGTTTTGACGCTTAAAAATTTTTCGATTTTAACAATAAATCAATTAATTTTGTATACGCTTTTGTTTTTTTTATTTTTTTATGAATTCAATTCTACTTAAATAACTATACAAATATGAGATATAATTTTCTAATTTAATATTAGTTTTATTAATATAATTAAGCTTTTCTTTTCGTAATATGTAATGTTGACTTTATTTTTACACTCACAGTATATTTAAAATTGAAATAAAATCCCAATTTAACTTTCAAACCCTTCTCAATTACGCAACGTATAACTTTGATTTTAAAAATCAGCTAAGTGCGTTTTTCTTGTATATTTGTTTACCTGTTATTGTTTTTAATTTTTTTGTATTCTTCGTATGACTTTTAAAGGCGAGAAAAATAAATATTTTTAAAACAAACATTTATTTTACAAATCATCTACATACTCGTATTTACTCTTACGTGCCACCATATCTATCCATCCAGACAGACAGCCATCCAGTGCGTTTATACATATATACGTAGTTATGAGATGTTTTTGTCTAAAACTATTTCATACTTAGAGATATTTCTGTGATCTCCATGTGTGTTTAAGAGCGTGTGTTTTTGTGCCTGCATGAATATGAATTGTTATCATTCTATTGACCTATGAATATCATGATAATGGTGTAGTTTTTATTGTTCTTTAATTAAACAATAAAATATAAATTATTATTAGAATTGTTTCATGTTGTTAGGCAGGGAGTGAAAAAAAAATAAAATTTGTTTGTTTCTTTCTTTCAATATTGTTGTAGTTTTTCGTAAACTCATCGATTACCAAAGAATTGGATCTTTGAAAAACTTGCTCTTCCTAAGGCTATACTTCTTCTTTTACCATCTTTCTTACTTCGAGTTTAAATGTTCACTTTTAGGTTTTTTTTTTTGCTTGCTCTTAAGAGGAATATAAACGCAACTCGTTACAAGAACATCATATAATGAAATAAGGAGAAAAGTACACACACAAAAAATATTTAAAAAAAAGAAGAGTACTTAAACTACTTGTGCACAAATAAAATACATTGGCGTATACTAGAGGGATGTAAAAGTTTTAAAGTTTTCAATTTCACTTGAATGAAACATAGAAATTTTAAACAATTTCAAATTTTGTTGAAGAGTACAATAAAAATTTAAACATAAAATCCAATGTTATAAATATTTTAACATAAATATATTGAATACTTTTAATAACAAATTGTTACAGAAAGTTACTAAAATATTTTAAATCAAATTCAGCAAAATTTTTGAATTTCCTCATATAGTTTAGGCTCTTTTGTTTGCTTATGTAGCGAAACGTTGTATGAACAGATTAAAGGAATTGTAATTCTTAATTTTTTTAAATTTGTTTCAGCTTATTCGGACTAGTGGTTTTCGAGTTATAACAAACAAAAGAGCCTAAAACGTGACAAATTCCCTATACGATACTTACTAACTTTAAATTAGTTTTTAAATTATTTCCTGATGTAAAATGACCAAAGGAATGATGAAGAAGTTCTTCTTTTTGCGGCTACTTTCATAAACAATTATCAGAATTGAGTCCCGAAATAATGTGTTGTACTGTGTAATTTTACTACTAACTTTTTAGAAATCCCTCCATAAAATTTAAAATTTCTTTCAAATGCAAATAGCATGCAAACTACGCTACTGTGCAATTTCTTTAATTTTTATCAACTACAACTTAGTCAAATGCTCATGATTTGCAAAGCTTCCTACTTTTTTTCATCATCATCATTTTCCATTTCTTTTCCTGCCTGGTTTTCAAAAATTAAAAGAACCAATAACAACAACAAAAAAAACACACACACACGTTAAGGCAGTGGCTAAAGTATGGTCGCTGATGTGACGAATAATGCCGCAGCAATAGCAGGAAAAACTGTCGCTATATTCATTGTAGAAAAAATGTTCTTCTGCAGACTTTTCTTACAAAACTTTCTGAATGCCTAACGTTGTTTAAAAATTCTGCAAATCAGATGTAGAATGAAAACGACATGAAGGAACCATACACAATACTGGAGTTATAGATATATGAACAGAAGCAAATAATTTAATTTGATAAATTTGATGGCAACATATTGACTTTATTTCCGAAACATATACTAGTTTCAAAAAGTGTACCAAAATTATGTTACTGTAAAAAGAAATGTATTTTTTCTAATGTGAAATATTTTTTGTCCAATCATTACTATTCTGGCTTGATTTCAATAAAACAATTTGAAAATAGTATGAACCAATTAAAAATATGTATAGTGGGGAGCATATTAGTACTTTGTGTTATTGCATAAAATTAAAAATAATATAGAAAATGAATCTTCTATATATATAAAATTGAATGTATGTTTGTATGTAACGTATGGACTCCAAAACGGCTGAGCCGATTTTGATGAAATTTTCACAGCATGTTACTGTGACTCTGGAAGGAATAATAGGCTATATGAAGTTTTGATTGTACAAACGGGGGTGGCACCGCCCATATAACCCAAAAATTTAAATCGCCATATTTTGGGCATTTTTTGACCTACGAATGATATGTGTTACATATGGTATTGGCATAATTAGGAATACGTACCAGGAGAAAAGTGGGTGGGACGACGCCCCTTTTTAGGAAAATTAAAAATCGTAATATAGTCTTAACTACTGGACCGATCGTCATTAAATTTTCACAATAGGATATTCGAAATAATAAATTCTTGACTACGTAAGTGGACAAAGGGGCATGGCCTCGCCTAAAGCATTGCAATAAATACATTAAAATTAAATAAATAAATGTTTGTAAATATATAAATACGTTTTATTTTATTTTATGACGAGCGAAGCACACCGGGTTTAGCTAGTGTTTAATAAATAGTATTAAGTTAAACCGTACTTACTCAATTTTGAACAACACAAAAACTAGTATGTTAGTATTTTAATAGTATTTTTTAAAGCCCGTTGTTTCGTAAAATACTAAACCCGTTGCCAAAGATCATCTCATTGGGTTGGAGTTAATCGGTATTGTCCCAACAGTCTTTTCACGATTTCTCAATCGCATTAAGGTCAGGACGAGACTTAATCGGTTATTTTATATTTGAAAATCCGACCGTTTTCGAATATTGTATATTTTCGAATTATTCGACAATCTGATTTTTTAGGATCGGCTAACTATTTTTTATAATTAAGAACTTTTTCAAATTTTTATCAACAAAAATATAAAACTTTTCGTAACTATTATGGCTGCTTTTTACCAATTTTAACATTGGCATTTTCTTATTTTATTATCAAAAATCTCATGCTGATCAAAATATGTTTTAAAAACTTACAAACAATATCAAGTTTCCAGTTCCAAGACCGATTCCAATTGATCTGGACATATTGGCTACGTATATTACGATGTTTTTTTTAAGATTTTAGTAATTATTTAAGCTTAAGGTCTTTTTTATAAATAATTTTAATAAAAAAATTTAATTAAAAATTAAATTAATTTAAAATTAAATTTTTTTTATAAAAAAGACCTTAAGCTTAAATAATTACTAAAATCCTAATACATACTAAAAAAGGTCAAATAAACTATAATAAGAGACGTTTTTTTTTTTTCTTAAAAAGCAGTTTTATTAATAATATTTCAATATCCTTTGAGGCTTCAGGAAAAGTCTTCATTTTGGAAATACTTTTGATACATTTTTAATTATAAATTAAGAAATAGTTTTGATTATTAAGTATTCTTTAATTGTTTTCCTTTACATTTTTCATTATATTAAAAAATATATCACGAATACACAAATAAAGAAAAAAAATGAAAAACTAGTTAACCGGCGTTTTCAGCTGAAACCTTATTCGAAACCATTTTTTTTAAGAAAATGCAATTTTGAAAATAACCCGAATATCTGCTTTTGGAAAACTCCAGTCAGTACTTTTTCCTCATCCACATGATAGACGCTTTTATCTGCAAAATCGCTAAGATAAGTACGCGAATAGTCTTCTTTCCTCATTATTCCCTCGAATATTTGCAGTTGTGGTGGCACTATGTAAAGCAACCCCATATCATGGCGTTTATGACAACGTTTCCTTTACATCGTATCTCAGTTCTCTGGGTTGTTCGGCACCAGCAATATGCTTTCCTTCATATTTAAGGCGATTAAATTTGGATTCGTCTAACCAGATTACACGTTTCCAGTCATAAACTGTCTAATTTATGTGCTCTCTGGCAAACTTTAACCGTGCCTTCAAATTTTTTATCGACAACCAATATTGCATCTTTTGGTATTAAACACTTGTCTATTTTCATTTGAGTTATCATAAGACGTGCATAACGTTAATAGCTCTTTATGATCTATGATTTGTGGCTTGAAAACAATAGAACGCCGCTTTTGGACACTTATGACCACTGATTGACTTATTTCAGCTATAACTCACGTCCCTACAAGAACAATGACAGTCATTAGATGCATCATCTGATGGGTATTGCTGATGGGTTTATACATCAGTAGTTTCTATCATTTTATTAAGGGCAATGTGAAATACCTGATGTAAACATTCGTGTATGTGTGATTCTTTTTCTCTTTCCAACTTGCCATTGCGTAACATTTTTTATTAACAAGGTCTTGTTTCAAAAATACCCACAATTCCATAATATATAAAATCAAAATATTAGCATGAAATTTATTTAAAAAAAGTACAAAAAAACTAAAACTTTTGAAAGGAGTATCTCTATGATCAAATACGTATATAAAAATGATGCCGACGCAAAATTAGGTATAAGAGAAAATTTAACAAATATTTATTAAAATTTAGTAAGAAAACCCCCACTGTGGCAACGCCAACAGCAACAATTTAATATAAAATTGCTGCAAGTGTGTTAGTTTATAAGTTTTGTATGTGTTAGTTTCCATCAGCAATTTTTTGTAGGGGTAGAATATCGAATTTTTGTCATTGCTAGAGTATTGCCCTCAATAGATCTTGACAGTATCTTCATTATTTAATATAATTGTATTATAAATTAATTTGTGTTGGATAATTTGCAAAAAGTGTTTACCACAATTAAATTAATATCAAACTTATGTTTTTTTAAGTCATAAACAAAGCAACCGCATACAAATCTAGTGGCAAACTTTTATAATTTTGTGCAAACATTTCAAAAGACACACTTGTGCAAAATTGAGTATTAATTGTATTAATTGTTTATTTTTTCCAAACTTTTACCTGACAAAACTTCGTCAAAAATAGGTATGTAATACAAAATTTCCCTTTTTCACATCATATTGATCTAGATAATTACATAGTTATAACTTAAATACATATAGTCAAACAATTTTTACTTTTTATACAATATTTTTAAACACATTTTCAAACTTCTGTCCGTTTATACTGTCATAATATAGGGTACATAAAATGTAAAGACTCCAATATAGTCGTAATGCTGTATATAGTTTAGATCGAATGTTATGTGTGGTTGGTCAGTGCAAAAATATTGACATTGCACACTGTTCGTTGTTGCCGTAGCAGAATTCGTGCTGTTGCTGAGCAACAACAACAACAAGAACTATAAAAATCGAGACAACAACAGCAATGACGTTTCATCCATACAGCAACAAACTGTTGGTTCGCTTGATGGTGAGTTTGATGTTGACTGCCTTGCTTGGTCACATTTTTATCTTTTGAGGAATATTACGAAAACACGCAATGTCTGAGTAAACACACAAGCACACCGACCTAGAGTTTGAAATATCTATAGAATTTTTTCCTTATTTCTTTTCATTGTAGCTTAATGGTAGTAAGTCTATTTTTTCGGGGTCCAGCAGCTTTAAAAAAACCAACAACAATAAAGAAACAAAACCTTCAACGAAGCAGAAGTAATAAATGTTGGGTATGATGATGTAGTAGTGGTGGTTAATGGTGGTGATGTTGGCGGAGAAAGGATTGAAATTGCAGCCAGCTAACAAAGGGTACATTTTTGCGCTACAGAAAATGAATAAGAACATTTTCAATGGAGAATCAAGGCGAATTATAAGGATACTACGTAAAAAAAATACTTACTAAAAAATTTCCCTGGACTCTCGGAGGGAGTCAGATAGTTAAAATGTTATTAGTAATTCATTAATCTTATTAATTTGTCAGCAATGAGTGTGTTGGAGCAAAACCATGGATATAAGTGATTTCTGCCTGGAGGTTTTTACTTGAAAATCTTCAGGTAATAAAATAGAATAAAATATATATTCAAATAAACTAACATTTTATTATAGAAACTCATTTAAAATAGTATTTGATTTTTCAAAAATCAATCTAGCGCATATTTTTAATCCTATAAAATCATTTAATCATATAAAAAACGATTTTTTTTGAGAAATGAAGTGGTAATTTAAGATTGTTATTTTTTAAGCTAGAATGACCTAAATTTGTTTAATGTAAATAAAATTCCAATTTTTTAATTACAATATTTTTCCCGAGGTTTTGTCGATTGTTTGTCGACTTTTTCAAGGGATTGTCCATTAAAAATTATAAAACAATAAAATAAATACAATAATGTAACACATAATATAAAAAATTAATTTTTGTTTCGAAATAGTGTAATCACAGATTAATTCTTATTTTTTAAATTAGAGCACTATTAAAGATTCTAGAGCCTAATTCAGAATTCCATAAAAATCAATTTTTGGTAAGAAATATAAATTTTATAATTTAGATCATTATTAAATAATCTAGGGACTACTTTATCGATTTTTGTTCAGAAAGGGTACAAAAGAATATGGACCTTTTTTATATTTCATATATAATACATATAAAAAATCACCTTTTTTTAAATTGAGTGATGCTTAAGTTGGTTGGTTGGTTTAGGTGGTTGCCTGCTGCGTGCAAGAATTAAAATTAAATCTTTTGATTCCGTTTTAACTAGATCATATTCAGATGCTAGTATTTAAGGAGTACTATATCCAGACTGTCGTCTTCAGGTATCTAATGAAATCGCACAATATATAATATGAGTATATGAGTGTTAAAAAATTTGAGTTTAGAGTTGTGAAAAGCAGGACATTCACAGAGAAGATAAAACACCGTTTTATCTTTCTCACGGTTCTGACAACTGCTGCAGTGGTTATTGAAAGCAACTCCCAGTCTACTTGCATGTTTAACAATCGTCCAGTGATCTGTTAGCACCGCTATAATTTTTAATATATCGATTACGATTCCTATTCAGAAGCTGCGTGCTGCATTTTTCATTGTATACTGGTCACATTTTTCTCTTTGAACCACATATTTTGAGCCGTTTGAAAGTAGTACCTGAAGTAGTGCGGTATTGCGCTTGACACGTATTTCCTGGCAGGGATCCAAACTAGAGTAATGTCATTTAGACGACACAGCCTAGGATGTTCTTCCTTATATTGCCCGACTAGAATAGATGTTGTAGTATGGGATTTAAGTGGAATGAGTACCGCCTGACTGTGGACAAAAATGACAGAGCTGCCGAGAATGTTTCTTTCGCATACAATTTTACATGCTTCCCTAATTTCTAGTATCTCAGCAAGGAAAACACTGGATTTATCCGGGAGGCGTGTTGAGAGAGTTATAAACTGAATTCATCGCAGAAGACGCCGGATACTACGTCATACTCCATCTTTGAACCGTCAGTGTATAGTATACTCTCATGTCATATCCATCAATCATGTGACCCCCTTTCCATTCAAGTCTGGATGGAATAGTGATTTTGGACATTTTATCAAAATCTATGAGTGATGTTATATACTCGGATGTTTGGTATGAGGAAGGTGGAAGAAAATTCAAAAATTTTACATGTCCCTAGAACGTATGGACAACAGCCAGAGGCAGATAATCTAACGCACTGATTGTGGATATGGTCATTAGATCTATTTGCGTTAGGTGGAAAATAGTATTCAGAACCAGTATTAGTACGTATGTAGGCAGATCTCTGAATTATGTATAATTGGTTTACGACATATTTCCTTTCTTTCAACCATACTAGGGATCCATAAGTCAGTATTGGACGTATTATGGCTGTATACATCCATTTACCAAGTAAAGGGCTTTAGCCCCATTTTGCGCTAAACAACTTGTGGCAGGTGCTTAAGCCACCGTTTGTCTCTTCACCCTATGTTAGAGTGATCACTAATTATACTTTATTTTAAATTAAAAATACTACTTTAGAGCATATTTAAGAATTGAATATAAACAAATAGATTTTTGGTTTGGAAATATAAGTGATCACAAGAATGATAAAATAAAGATTACGCCAACGCGCGTAAAATTTAAAAATGTTCTGCGCATTTAGGCCCTGTGACGTCACACATTCTGTGTTTCTATTGGCTAATTTTTTCTCACTTGTTTTTTTACTCATGTTTTGCTTGCATTTGCTCACTGCACTCTTTATGTTAATATTTTTTGTTGTTTTTATTTTGTTTGTTTTTCTTTTTTAAACAGATTTTATTTTAGAACTCTCAGAGATTTCAATTGCAAGGTTGGCAACTATCACATAAACACATACATTTTTCGCAAGAAATTTTAATTCTAACACATGAAACATTATTGGTAACCCTTAGAATGGTCCTTCTACGTCACATAACGGGAAATCATGCGCATGGCGTAATCTTTATTTTATCATTCTTGAGTGATCACATATTATTCTTTATTTTAAATTTAGGTTACTATTAAAGTCTAGAGAGCTTATTTTATAATTCCATATAATTCCATATAATTCCATATAAATTTTGTAGAGAAATTGTGTAAATTGTGATTATCCGCTATTTTCAATTTAAAACACTATTAAATTATTTTATAATCGATGCCAAAATTCCTACAATAATATAATATTGCATATTTTGGGTCATTGGCCAAACTTTTCCATGATTTAGTTAAATTATATTTTATATGATTTCTTAGAGCCCACATAAACCTTAAATTCTAATTTCTTCACGAAGATACAATAAAATTTATGTTACAAACTAAAACGCCAACCAAATATACTTTTGACTCCATAGTGGCTGTATTCAGTAACAACAATAAAAGCAACTCTTAGAATAGGAATGTAAATTATTTGTTGTTGTTGTAATTGTTGTCGCTGTATGCTGATAGTTGTTGTGGAGTTTCGTATGGAGTGGTTGAGCCCCTAAAGGCTACATACTTACATGCATGCATTCATGCAGCAACTTATGATGATGACGACGATGACTGCAAACAACAATGATGATGAAGATCATCATCATCAGCACTACCACCATCATGGTAATGATGCTGCACTAAAATGCAATGCTTAATTTTTACCAGCAATTCTTTCTTCATTTCCCGATTCTTCCGAGCATGTGACTGGCAATGAAAACGGTGCGCAGTTTTCAGAGGACAACACACTAACAACAATGACATAAAAAGACTTTACATTTTATTGCAGCCTTTGTATTGGGTTTGATTTTTCCTAGTGGCTATTTATTCTCGATGGCACTCCACACTATCTCTCTCTTTCTCTCTCTCCGCCACTATTTTTTCATGATATGAGTACTAGGCAGTGGTAGCAATATTTTTGCAGTTGCTGCATCAGATGTCGTTGTTGTTTTTATTGCTATTTGTATGTTGTAGGCTGCTGAAAACAAAATTTTGTTAAAAGCTGTTCCTTTATTTTTTATTATGATTTTTTCTTCCTCACTGCCTAGATGTTATTGTTGTAAAATTATTGTAAGTCCCGAATCTGTCAGTCGTTGGGCTTGTTGTTTAGTCAGGCGGTCGTTTTAAGTTTTTTGCTGGTGAATTTCATTCGCGTTTCGTTTGCTAGAAACTTAACTATCATTTATTATTGCATGTGTGTGCAAATGGTTTTGTTTAAGTAGTAGTGTTGCTATAGCTTCTGCCGCCTGATAGTTTTGTGTGAGCTTCTTCTTTTTCATATTGTTGGAGTTGCTTTTTTTTGGTTGCTTAGGTGAAGGTGGAACTGTGCTTACAGTAAGTTCGCACAACAGATAGTCTTAGGGTTTATTTTTGTGTGTATTTCGTTCCATAGGTATTTCCTTGATGGTTCTTTTTGATGTAAAAGAATGCAGAGGCGTAAGGAAATTATGGGAATAGGCTAATTAAAAGGGTTATAACCGTGTTTTGAGTTACAACAATACAGATCTCGCTGTAGATATATATTAAATCTGATATATGTACAGTGGTTCCAACGTATAATCTGACAAGAGTTTGACTGATCTAAATTTGCTCTGAAGAAAGACAAAATGTACTTAAGGTATTGTTTTTTGGATTTTATTTACACTTTACCTACTTAAGCTTTATAACAATGCAAAAAAAAACAAAAAATTTTTAATGCAACTATTTATGTAAAAAAAAACAATAACAAAAGCACTCAAAAAATCGGACAAAGAACAGTAGGCATGGAAAAGATGCATTATTTTTTAAATATTAAAATCAAGACTAGATTTTTTTGTCATATTCATTTCTAAATTGTAAGAAGTACAGTAAAGAGACTACTGTCGGAATAAGACAATTAATAGTCAAATTAAGATAAGAAGATAAGACTGTGAGAGAAATTGCCGAATTGGTTGGAAAAAGTAAATTTACTGTCCATGACATTATAAAAAGCTTCCATAATGAATTTAGACTGGCAAATAAAAGCAGAAAAGTAAATAAAAGAGAAAAACGTTCGATTGTCAAAGAAATCAAGCAAGATCCTTTTAAAACCGAAAAAAATCATTAAAATCACGCATTGGAAAAGATGTTTGTTTGAATATTGCTCGCAATACATTACATAAGTGTGATTACTATAGAAGAACTTCCAGAAAAAAACAGAGTAAAATTCTTCAAAGAGTATTTACTTAAAAAGAGGATTTATTGAACCAAGTAATTGGAGGGTAAATCATATAAAAAAAATTTTTTATTGAAAGTTTCCATTATTTTAAGGTTTTGTGCACTGACGAAAGCAAGTTTAACTTGCATGGTTCAGACGGTAAGCAATCTGTGTGGCGTAAAACAAATTCCGAGTTTAACCATCAAAATACAAAAGCCACAGTTAAGAACGGAGACGACTCTGTCATGGTATGGGGCTGCATGTCGAGTGCTGGTGTAGGCTATTAGCATTTTATAGATTGTAAAATTGACAAATTTGTTTCCCTCGACATTTTGAAGCAAAATGTAAAGCAAAATGCAGAGAAATTGGGAAACGAGGACAACTTTGCTTTTTATCAAGATAAAGATCCTAAGAACATTTCAGGAGTTGCAAAGCTTTGGTTGATTCATAACTGCCCCAAACTGATCGAAACCTTTGCACAGATCCCAGTCCTACTTATTCACGAATATCAAACTTCTTTTATCCTTACATTTTTTTATTTCTCAATTATTTTCGACCCCTTAAAGAAAAACAGCTCTTCCACAATCTCTGCATTTTAAGTATTGTATTTCTTTTGTGTCATCCTTTCTACATGAATATTTCGTTTAGTTGTGAGTATGAGTGTGTGTTTGTTGTTATTGCCACAAGATAAAACTATAAGCATATTGTAGATGCAATTGCTATGTCGCAACTTTTGCAAAAGACATTTTTGAATATATTTTTAGGTAAAAATTTCAATTATTAATGATAAAATAGATTATGATCGTGTTTAGTTTCGTTTCATTTTTTTTTTTTATTTTTGGTTTTGTTTGTTGTTGCTGTTTGTATTTGTTCTGCATCCTTCCATCTTTCAGTATGGTTGTTCTGAATGTTGTTTGTTATTGCTGTAGTTTTCAATGTTCGAAAAGATGTTACTACAATGCACTTTGTACGAGAAGATATGTTTATTATGTTGTTTGATATTCAAACGTAGTATGCTCGTAGTATATATAGCCGTCTGTCCCAAAGTCTTCAAGTTTTTGCTCGTTTTTGTGTTTTTTTTTTGTTAAGCACTTGAAAGAAAACGAATTTAAGCTTTATTTTCTTTTTTTTTCCAATAATTTTTTTTTCGAAGTTTTTGTTAAATATTAAGTCTTAAGTTTAAAATTTACAACATTATATCTTGTCGTATCGATTTCTATTACTATTTTATCTCATCTCTAGCAATCACACTATTGCAATATACCACATTATTATTTCCTTTTTTCCACAAACTTTTTATTCATTGGTGAAGTTCAGAAGTATTGAGAAAACACAAAAAAAAATAAACAAACAAATATTTTAAATAAAATAGTTGGCAATCGTTGAAATCTAATTTTTCTTCTTATAGATTTGTTTACGATTGCACGAGTGAGTATTTATTTTGTTTCTTAAAGATTTTTTTCTGTTAGTTTTGCTTACATTTTCCTACTTTTTTCTCCTGCCGCTCTTGATTTATAAGTTATATACATTGTGGGAATATATCTTGGGAGATATTTCATTATTCTACGATTGGCATATTGATTTTTCTATTATTTAGAAGGTGTACATATTGTACACATGCTTGTGTGATGGAATAATTTAATATTTAACAGATTTTATGTGTAGATGCAATTTTTGCATTAATAATTTTGTAAAAAAATATATACTCGTATGTGTATATTAAATAACTCATATTAAAATATTGTTTATGAGCGAGACAGCTTTGCTTCCTTAAAAACTTTATACCATAAATGTAGAAACTAGCAAGTTGTAGGTCTCTTTTAAAAGTTAAGTTTTTACAAGTAAATTTTAATTAATAATGGAATAAAAAAAATTAAATTTGTAATTAAATATTATCATACATATCTAGCCTAATAAAATTTATCTTGGAAACTCTGGTGACTTTTGATTATCAAACAACGGTGACCAAATTAATTAATATATACAGTGGCTCACAGCTTTCTTTAAGCAGTGCATTTTTTTGTTTTCAAAGCTAAATAAATAGAAAACTAACAGTAACTTAAAAAAGAAATTGGTGTCATTTAAAAGAAAAAAATGTTATCGTCTAACAAACACAAATATTTTTTTGCTAAAATGTACATTTTAATATAGTAAAACTAAAAAAAAATGCTCTTTTTTCACGTCACGGCCCTTTTTTTTGCAAGTACGTATGGGTTTCGAAAACTTCAAATTATACGATTTATTATTTGGTTTGATTATCTAGAATAGATTTAAGGCGATTTGGCAAAGATGCGACCAGTTTTTGGGTAACACTCGGTGAAATATGTGGTCGAATGTGTCCGTTGTAACGCTTTTTTTTTTAACAGTTTTGTTACAAATTTTGTGTTTTTTTATGCATTTCTAAAATTGACCATAAATTTTCGATAACATTACATATATAAATTAACCTATTTTGCACAATACTTTGTGCTTTGGATAGTTATCCTCGTAAAATCGAAAATCGGATCTTACACCCAGGTCCCCTGTGCTTACTCTTTGTCTTTCATAATCTGAAGGTACTTAAACTTGTTCCCTGCATCAGCAGCTGTCATACAAGCCCAAACCATAACACTGCCACCACCATGCTTCACTATTAGCTTTAGGTTTTCTTTGTTGAATTCTGTATTTGGTTTCTGCAAAACATACAACATGGCATCTGAACCGAATATGTTAAACTTATATTTATCGGCGAAGATGACCGAATTCAAAAATGCAGATTACTTGCAAACATTTTTTTTTCGGAATTTAGCCTGTAACTCGGCTATTAAAATCATGTTGGCGCAAGATGCGTCAGATTCAAATTCGGAGGCCAGTTGTAAAGCTGATAGCCTTGGATTTGCCCTTTAAATGTGCCGCTTGATGTTTCAAAATTACGCAATTCTACAGAAAATATTGATAGACGGAGAAAAAAAGAAAAACAAAAACCAACAACGCTGCATTGTGCTATCGGTACAGTAGAAGTAGACTGCATATTTTTTTTAGTTTTAATATATGTATTAAAATGTAATAAAATGTTTTCATTTAAATGAAATGGTAGTTTTCTTTTTATGAAATTTTGAAAACAACAAACAAAACTTCATAAATTCACTGCATAAAATTAGCTGTGAGCCACTGTTTATAACGGAATATGCAATGGAAAAACAAAATCGTGCCCATTTTTTCGAAATCTATTTTTTTGGATTCAATGATTGAAAAAAGGTTGAACCTTTCCAAAAAATACTGTAAATAAGCACATATCGTAAACAAAAAGATGACACAAGTGTTATTAAAAGGCAACAACTTACAAAAACAAAAACTGTACTCAACACAGTCACCACTTCAGCTATGGCTTTGGATATTTATATAAATGATTTTCCTAAAACATACATTACCAATATTCAAATATTCAAAGGTGACAAGCAAATTTGTATCCAATCGAATGATTCAAACCTGTTTGTTTTGACCAAAATATTACAGTTACGGATTCAAAATTCCTTTTATAAAAATGGATAAAAAAAATTTATAGAAATTAACTTAGAAATAAAATTATTCGATTAATCGACAATAATTAATGGGATGTAACGAAAATATAAATTTAAGATACATCTTCTCTGTTTGAAAAGTATTTCACTTTTTAAGTTTAAACACAATTGTTATTCACATCAAATTCTAAGAAGTTTTATAATTCGTTGGAAAAGCTTTGAAATACCATCCGAACTTACTGCGAGATATATACACCAAAATATTTGAAATATTTTGAAAATTGAAATTTAAATATAAGAAATAAAAAAATATTGGCATAAACATTGCACTAAAACCGAAAAACTGCGTTTTTATAAACCATGAAACATGAATTGATTTAGATGATTTTTATTCAACACAGACAATTCAGAAAATATGTAGATTTTGGTAAAATATCGGTCATCCGTTATCTTTAAGGATCTAAAATAGTTTCTCAAAAAATGTTAATCATTATATATATATTTCTCAACAAAAATTTTATATAAAACAAGTAAAAGTGCTATATTCGGCCATGCCGAATCTTATATACCCTTATATACTTTTGTTGTGGATGCATAATTATATTATATACATACATATATATATATATATTATATTAATAATCAGAGGTTGTCTTGGATTTTTGCTCATATCTCCGTTATTTATGGACGGATTTTGCTGATTTGATTAAATAGCAAACTTCTCGAAAGCATGTCTGACAGAATTATTGAAGATTTGGATCCCGAAGATATCTGGGGACTTCAGAAAATTGATTTCAACAGACAGACGGGCATGGCTTAATAGACTCCGCTATCTACAAGGATCCAGAATATATATACTTTATAGAGTCGGAAAATTATAATGTGGAAATTACAAACGGAATGACAAACTTATATACATATTACCCTTCTCATGAAGGTGAAGGGTATAATAAGATAAATGCTGCGCGGTACATAAACAAACTCTATGGTAATCGATTGTGTGTTAACATAAAAGTCAACATTCTGTTGGACTTATCATTGTTTTGAGGATGCTTATAATTATTTTGTAAATTTATAAAACTGTTTAAGTTATTTATGTACAAAAAATGTTTATTCATTAACATTTAATTGATATAAATCTTTGCTAACAATATCCTCTTGCATAAATTTAAAAGGGTTTTTTATACAAAAATGACACTAGTCTTGAACCAATTCTATTCAATATAAAATGTTGTAGACATCAATAACTACTGCTAGACATACTATGTGTGGTTAAAAAAATAACAAATAAAAATATGTATATATTGAAAAAACGTTAAATAACAAATACAAATGAGAAAGTACAGGCAAGGTAGACCATATGAGCCCGTATTTCGGTAAATAATGGTAAAAACAGGATCATAACAAAAATTTGCAAAAGTATTTTTCGCTCGAAACTGTGCTTTCGATGATGATCTTTGGAACATCACTCTTATTTGGCATTTATATTTATGATCGCAAAAACTTCTTGTTTAGGGGATAAGTTCATCCTAAAATAACGTTCATTGTTTTTTTATACTATTGTATGTGTATTTAAAAAGCGACAAAAAGGATTCCCATTGATGTGGATGTAGGGTATTAAACACTCATTCATATGGGCACTTCCTCACGCGCGCACATTTTGTTGTTAAACATCTAACAGCAACAATAACAAAAAATACACAATATTTAGGTGGACAAGCGAACACAGCTAAAGACACATTTCAAACCAAAAATACAAAAAAAAATAAATTTTGTAGTTGCCACAATTGCATTTTTTTTCTCGCAATGTGAGAGTGTTACATTAGAAATGTAAACTAAGGTGGTGCTGGTACTCACATATGTATTTAGTTTTTAGTGCACACATAAAAGTAAGAATAGAAATTGTTGTTTGTAAATGGTGCAGCATTATAAGGTGTTATTTTTATGCATAATGCAAAACAATCTTGGCTCTTTCTATACCTCAATTTTCAACACAATCGCTGCACTTTCTATTACTCAATTTTTAACATATCCTCAATTTTTAACATTTTCCTAAGCTAAAGTTTTCAAAGAAATTATGGTTCTTCCTAAACTCTAGTTGTTAAAACAATCGTGGCTCTTCCTAAACTCCAGTTTTCAAAACAATCATGGCTCCTCCTAAACTCCAGCATCCGAAACAATTGTGGCACTTCCTAAACTGCAGTTTTAAAATAATCATGGCTCCTCCTAAACTCCAGCATCCGAAACAATTGTGCCTCATCCTCAACTCCAGTTTTCTAAAAAAATCGTGGCTCCTCTTAAAATCCAGTTTTCAAAACAATCGTGACTCATCCTCAACTCCAGTTTTCCAAACAATCGTGGCTCTTCCTCAACTCCAGTTTTTAAAACAATCGTGGCTCTTCCTAAACTCCAGTTTTCAATACAACCGTAGCTCTTCCTAAGCTCCGGTTTTCAAAAATAAATAGTGACTTTTCCTAAACTCCAGTTTTCAAAAATGTCGTGGCTTTTCTTAGGCTATAGTTTTTAAATCAATCATGGCTCTGCCTAAACTCCAGTTTTCAAAAAACTGAAATATAGTTTCCAAAACAATCGTTGGTCTTTTTAAACTCCAATATTCAACACGGCCATGGCTTTCCTAAATTCCAGTATTCAACAAAACCATGGCTCTTTGTGTGTCTCAATTTTTAACTCATCCGTTTCTGTGAATCAATTTTCATCATCGTATATATTATATACCTCCATTTTTAACTCAAACTTCAAATCAATCGTGGCTCTTTCTATACCTTAAATTTCAATGCACACAATGAGCAACATCATCAAACATAACTTTCGGACATCGACTCATAAACAGCTAAAACCTTTTAAGTCTTTCTATAATAAAAGAACTAGGCAGTTAAAAGATTTCTCGACCATTGAAACACTTGTAGGTATTTCATCGAAAACCACATTAAATGTCGAGAATCCTTTCTTGCCCTGATACCTTTATACTTGAACAAATGAACATCTCTTAGTTAAATCCAAAAAATGTTCAATGTCTTTTAGATTAGAAGGCATTATATTATAGAAAATAACAACAACTTTTAGTAGGTATATAGAGAACACACTGACTCGGTGGTGGTGGTATGAACCAACGAATGAACATTCATACAACATATGAGAAATTTTGGTATGCAGTTTGAACATACATATATTGCAATGTAACAAACGAAACGAAAACTGCATTTGTTTTGTATTAATATCGCAAAATCAAAATTGGCGCCCACATGTAGTGGTCGTAGGTGTTATAGTGTTATATTGAAATTGAAGTTTGAGGTTCTATCGGTTTGTTGGCAGTCAGTTGATGTTGCTGTTGTTAGTTTTTATTTATTTTGTACTGCAAACATGTAAGAACTTATTCCCTTATTACTAAGTGGTTAAAGAGAATGATTATATGGCTGATTATTGGCCAACCTTAAAGTGAAATTAATAAATAAAAATTATCAGGTTTTCAATATTTTGGTCTGTTTTAGTACTAGTCGGATTTTGCTAGTTTTCGTTGGAAGTTGTCTGAAATCCAATAAAATGTATATTTAATTTTGTATATATAGAAATGATTTTCTATAAGAATATTGAGTTTTACACAACAGAATGAATTAAGAGCGGTTATAGAAACCACTCGGAAAAAAGTAAAATCCCTTGAAAAAGTAGACAAAACATCTACGAAACGTCGGGAAAAAAATGTAAATAAAAGTTTTTTAATTACATTGGAAAAGTTTAGGCCTGATTAGCTTAAATAAGGAATATTTAGTAAAATCTGATAATTTTTTTTAAACTAACATTGCCTCTTTTCTTATATAAATTAAGTGGGACGAACAATTTTACTAGAGAAGTGCCTCTTTTTGGACAGTTCAGATTTACTTAAATTTACATTCGTATTTATATAATATACACATTGTTGCAATTTATCAAGTTTATATTTTTGTTTTTGTATTCTATTAAACATTTGAAAAGTTTTAAATAAACTATAAATAAATATGTTTAAAACCTGCATTTACAAATTATGAAGAAATTTTGATTATGTAGGTAGAAAAAGTAAAATAATGTTAACTTTTTGCATATGTTTATAAATAGAAATGTATTTGTATGAGTTTTGTATAATTTCTCTTAAAAAAAAACAACACCAATAATATTGCATCATGCTTAGCAAAACTAAATAAATATATAAGTATTTAGTTTACAAGTACAAATTTACATGGAATAAGTTTTTAGAATTTGTCGTTTGTCAAGCTTTTATATCTATTGAGTACCCTGATATTATTAGATCAGAGGTTAGAACTCAGAGAATTCTGATGAAAGAATAATAAAAAATCAAAAGCTTTCATAAATAGAAGTGAAACTTGAGCGATTTAAAAGATTTGGTATACCACATATTATAGCTAATTTATTAAAACTTTGTGGAGTACAAAAAGGCATTTTTATTTAGGATTTATGTCGAGACTCTGATGTGGTGTTTTCATAATGTGAGGCATATTGAACAGTAGCCAAGATCGCAACTTGTGAGCTTTGTGATTTAGATCATAGTCCTGAAAAAGTACCAGACAATATTAACAGCCTATGTTCTATTAAAATATCTAAATATACGTTTTGGTCCATAATCCCATCACTGAATTGCAATGACCCTGGCCCCGTTACCGGATATAAGCCCCATACCATCACCCACATACACCTGAGGCCCACTGTAAAGCATTTTCAACACAATTGGTCGGTATTTCTGTATCTCAATTTCCAACACAATCAGCATTATTTTTATATCTCAATTTTCAACTTAGTCATGGCTCTTTCAATTTTCAGTTCAATTAATCGTGGCTCTTGTTTTACCTCAATTTTCAACTTAATTGAGACTCTTCTATACTTCAATTTTCAACTCAATCATGGCTCTTTCTATGCCTCAATTTTTAGTTCGGTTTTCAACCCAATCATGACTCTTTCTATACCTAAAATTTTGGTGTAGAATAAAACCTAAAATTTCAACTCAATCATGGCTCTTTCTTTACTTCAATTTTCAATGCAATCATGATTCTTTTTAAGTTCTTCAATTGCAGGATAAAGGATAATTAGATAATTTTAACAGACCAATTTTCCTCAATGTGCTCATTTGATGGCACAATCAATCAATCGCTGTTTTTTTTTATTCTGAATTGAAAACTCGTTGGCCGTTCGTTATATAAAAACACGACACTGTGCGATGTGTGGAAAGTGGCGCCATCTTGCTGAAACCAAATGTCGCCGAGATCATGATCTTCAATTTCAGGCATCAAATAGTTGGTTATCATGGCACGATAACGGTCGCCATTGACGGTTACGTTCGCACCGGCATTATTTTTAAAGGAATATGAACCGATCACTCCACCGGCCCACAAACCACACTACAGCGTGCTGGATGTAATATATTCGGTCGAATATTATACAATAATAAATGCTGCGTTTCAAAATGGGTTGCGAATAGTACGCTTCGTAGGCCGATTATGTTGACCATAAGTTGAGTGAAGTTCACTCACAGAACATTAATTTTCATAATAAAGTTGAACGATTTGTAAACGTTGTTCAGGCGTAAGTCCATTACATTTCCATTACAACTGTCAAACAATACTAAACAAAAATAACATGACAGCATGACACGACTCACACGTGATCTGTCAAAAAAAAAGGCTATTGAAAGAAGTATCTATACTTGAATCACCCTATACAATCGTGGCTATTTATATACTTAAATTTTTTTTAAATTTTTAATATATTCATGGATCTATCTATATCTCAATCGTGGTTCATTTTATACCTTAATTTTTATACAATCGTGGTAGTTGTGAAGTCAATGGATCTCGGTGTTAATGTCTGTGTAACTGGAGGATGTAACATTGCGCGCTGTAACAGATATGTAAAAATGAGCGGACTGTGCAGATGACATTAAACACTTATTATGCCATAATCCCATGTTGATAAATAAGCTAATAAGTGATTTCTCTGATGGGTTTTACAACCAGCTCTGGGTTCTTCTACGGCATCACACTTGTTTCCTTGTGATGTTTTTAAATTAACACTGAAATTAGTTTTATATATTCTAACTTAAATCTATATTTTATTTAACTAACGCTTTGAAACAGCTTTACTGCTATTTGTTTTTAAACAAATATTACTGCAAACTAATTAATACTTACTTTTAAGATTCAATATATCAAAATTTTAATGGATTTTTAGTCTAAAGTTCCAACTAATATTGATGTTTATTCAAAAAATACTTTAATTTCAGTACAAAAATAAATCAGAACGCATATTCCAATGTTCTGACAGATCATACAGTAATTTGTATTACGTTTTGTTTTCTTTTGGAAAAGCCTTTAATGAATAGTTCACAACAATTTACTAAGGTCGGCTGAAACATAAAACCATATTTAACAGTTTAAAGAAAGAAAAGTAATTAAAATTACTCATACGACCTCATGAACACTAAAAACATAAAACACTTTTACCTTGCATGAATGAATACGAGAGTTTAGACAGTTAAAAACGTACACATATGAATAGAAAACGTGGTATGCATTTAATTTCTTACAGAAAAAATGCTTTACTACGTCTATACTACCACTATTGGTAAAACTTCACAAAAAAAGTTTAAAAAAATCGAACGTGAACTCGACATTTGCACTTTAGAGGAAGATGGAGAAAAAATAAATAACAAAAGAAAACTTTGAAATAAAAACCAAAGTAATATAACATTTTTCGCAATACATTTTGCAAAAACAAACTCACACACATGGCCATGCATTCCTATTACTTTCTTAAATGTTCTTTGCTATTCTTCATTTCTAACCACGAAATGAATCTGTACACAAAAAGAGTCATAAATTCGATTTTTTTTTGCAAGTCAAAAGAGTTCAATATTGAATTTCATTGTTAAGACATGAGAAATCATGAGATATCTATTTAAACAAGTATACATGTGTAGTTATTGTAAAGACTAGTATTTACGTACTCTTTTATTTCAACTGGCAATTAAAATTAAGCTCAAAAATGTTGCCATTTTACTTGGTCTACACATTTTTAAATAATAATTACCTTAACAAAACCATGTCAAATACGTAAAAGTTTTATTAGTACTTTTATATAGTGTGTTTACACGAAAATAGTGGGACAGTCCGATATTGTTCAATTGAGCAAAGGTGGGGTTCAATATTTTTCTATTATCAATATTTTTCGTCTTCGATACTAATTCATTAAAGCTTTTGAATAATGACAAGTATCTAACTCAAACAAAACTTTACTGAAGAGTGGTTGTGCGCGGTTGTTGGATTTTGCTTTATCTCTAAGTTCCTGATTTATTTTAATAACATTAAAATAGAGTTTCTTGTATCGTTTTATAACAACACTAACAGTACTTATTAGATGCTTAACCCTTAAATACCTGAAATTGAAAATACGTTCCAATTGCAGAAATAAATTTTTGTTCTAGCATGTATTTCATCTGCAAATTACGAATTTCAGTTCAAATTCAGAAAAAAATACTCCTTGAAAGCTCCAGGACAAAAACAAGGAAGACAGTCTGTAGACGGTCTTAGTGGCTAAACGAAAATGAAAACGGTTTTTTAATACTCAACTGATGACCGTTAAAGGGTTAAGCATTTATGCAATCATGAACGCAACATTATACGAATTTCAAGGAATTTTTGAACGATTTTCTTTCTGTTTTTATATAACGTTAGTATTATTTAAAAAACAAATCACTGAAAAAATCCAACGAAATTGTCAAATTCTTTTGCAGTTTGACCAGATTTGGCTTTAAATTTGTTTTAAAAGTAAAATTATTAAATGTCCAAACTTAACATAAAATAACGTAATATATTACTACCATATATCTACAAGTGTTTGTCCTACTATTTTTCTAAGTCAAAAGTAGAAAAAAAATCAATTTCAATAATAAAAATTTCTCATCATTTGGTTTTATCGCACGTAACACAATTTATGCCTTCTTTGTAAACATCTTCTTTAAATGAACACAATAAAGAACGTTATTTAGCATACGTGTTGTATTTTAGAGACTATTCATATATAACTAAAGTATAAAACTGGCCCAGCCATAGCCCTTCGCTACCTGATAGAAGTTATTACTCTGACGCTGTTAGAAGACAGATTTTGTTATAAGTATGGCGAATTTAAACTATCTGTATTATTTTACAAAAAGCTTCTACACAAATATTAATAAACAAATTACGCTTTTAAACATTACATTTAAAAAATTCAAAAGTTGTATAGTACAGGGTGATTTCTTTCTTTTTGAACGATTTTCTTTCTGTTTTTATATAACGTTAGTATTATTTAAAAAACAAATCACTGAAAAAATCCAACGAAATTGTCAAATTATTTTGCAGTTTGACCAGATTTGGCTTTAAATTTGTTTTAAAAGTAAAATTATTAAATGTCCAAACTTAACATAAAATAACGTAATATATTACTACCATATATCTACAAGTGTTTGTCCTACTATTTTTCTAAGTCAAAAGTAGAAAAAAAATCAATTTCAATAATAAAAATTTCTCATCATTTGGTTTTATCGCACGTAACACAATTTGTGCCTTCTTTGTAAACATCTTCTTTAAATGAACACAATAAAGAACGTTATTTAGCATACGTGTTGTATTTTAGAGACTATTCATATATAACTAAAGTATAAAACTGGCCCAGCCATAGCCCTTCGCTACCTGATAGAAGTTATTACTCTGACGCTGTTAGAAGACAGATTTTGTTATAAGTATGGCGAATTTAAACTATCTGTATTATTTTACAAAAAGCTTCTACACAAATATTAATAAACAAATTACGCTTTTAAACATTACATTTAAAAAATTCAAAAGTTGTATAGTACAGGGTGATTTCTTTAGCAACATTCTTTTTGCGAAATTACATGTTAACAAGCAAAATTAAAGAAGCATTGACAAGCAAAATTGAAGAAGCATTTAAATAAATCTCAATGCATCCCGAAAAGTGCACTTTTTGGTGTGGATTATGGGCCACTGGCATCATTGGACTGTACTTTTTTATAGACGAAAGCTCTGATTACAAATTTTTTTTGTCCAAATTGAAAGAGCTGGACTTGGCTGAAATGTGGTTTCAAAAAGACACACAGCACGCGAAACAATAGACCAATTGAGAGGCGAGTTCGGTGAACAGTTTATTTCACGTTTGGGGCCTATCAATTAGACACCTAGATCAAGCGATTTAACGCCTTTAGATTATTTTTTGTGTTAATGCTCATATCTATAGGAACAATCCCGCAACGGTTGATGCACTAGAAGCTAATATTGGAGAAAGTATGCCAAAATTGGACCCAGCGTATGAACCATTTGAGGCGTAGCCACAGTCAAGATGTACATGAAATTATCTTTAGACACTTAATTATAGATATAATCGACTCAAATAAAGATTTCATACATTTCTATAAATTGATTGTTTTTTTAAATCGAATCAAAAAAATCACTCTCTATATTCTACCAAAATTCCTTGTTATCATAAGAAATATGGCCTGAATATATATTTTTCTGCTCCGAGGTACTTTAATAACATCATTTTCTCTTTAGTATTTTTGTCCACATATTTATATGTATAATAACTTCAGACATCTTTTGAAATTTTTAATTTTCCATTGTCGAGTTCAGGTATCTAAATCAACGTTAGTTTCCTGCTATTTTAATTCTAATTCAAATTTAGTTACTTTAAATAAAAGTTAAAGTTAAATTTTTGAAAAACAACACATTTTGAAAAACAAATGTTTTATTATTTTACATGTATATTTACATGGGTCAATATAATATTAAAGATATTTCGATCAAGCAACTGAGAAAACGCCCACAACCAATAAAATAATAACTATGGAAATATTGTTGAAATGTAACAAAAATTATGAAAAATATTTCAACATGACAACTATCAGCAAAAAGCCATATTATTCTTAACTCAATTTAAAAATCGAATGTTTGTTACACATTACATATTCACATATTTTTTCTATATGTAGACAAAAAAGAATTTAATTTTTGAGTTCTGCATTCCTTGTTTATTGCTAAAAAATTTAAAGCAACAAAACGACAAAATTATGCTATCGGAAAAAGAATCATGAAATATATTTGGATTTTTCTCAATTTTACATTGAAATTCGAAATTTCAATTGCAGTTTTCCCAATTTCAAATTAATATTCTTTATTTAATTTTCAAATTAAGATTCCCAATTTAATTTGAAAATACTCAATTTAAAATCGGAATTTCATTTGGAGATTTCTCAATATCTATTTCAATTAAAAATTCTGTATTTCAAATAATAGAAAATTAAAACTATTTTAACACTGTATTTTCAATGCTGCAGTGAATATTAAATGTAGTCTAAAACACTACAATACAATACTACGTTTTAATATATAGTACTGTTAAACAATCGGATTAAAATCTTAGACATTTTTGAAGGCCAGATTTTCATACATTAATAATTATACTTAATTAGTTTTAATCTTACTGTACAAGCATTTCCAATACCTCCAAAATCCACCGTTTTATCACATAAAGAGTAGTAGTAATTTTTATTATCACTCCTATTTCTCTCGTATAATCGATTTTCTGTGTAATATAAGTTGAAAAATAACATTATATTGTGTAATTTCTTGTAAATATTTTTCATATAAATGTATTTAGTTTACATATTGCCAGTCTAATATTTATGTATTTACAACTTATTGATTTATCTATAAACTTAAATAATCAACAATTTATTTTGATTGTATGCTAAAAACAATTGTGTATGTATGTATAATAAAAATATCTCACAATTATCTGTGAATACGATACTAGGTATTTTTGATGTCTATAAATTTATATGTTAAATTAATTATAAAAATTTTTTTGTCTGTACATCTTCACAGTAGCCTTATAGCCGGCTTTTATTTTTCTCTCCCTCTGTTAAAATACATTATTTGTTTAACCTTCTTCTAAACACACAAACATTCATATTTCCTTTAATGACAAAACCGATGACTATTTATTTTTTTGTCGTTTCTTGTTATCTTGTATGCAAATCTTCGAGGATCATCTCACACATTCATATGTGGGGGAATGTCTTCTACACAGCTACAAACAGTCCAGGTAACTTTAGTTGTTCACTGGACTGTACGTAGCTCTATGAACGGTTAGGAAAGGTATGTTTCGCCAAAGCATTGAGGCAAACTTCAGAGCAATAATAAACATAAAAGTTGCGCAGGCGCGAAGATAGAACAACTTGAACAAGACAACAAAAATAAATTCATTTAATACAAGTATGAAAATTATAGACGATAAAAATCGAATATATGTACGATATTTTATACAGATGTTTTTTTATAGATAGTCCTTTATATAAATATGTACGTACCTATTCGTTTATAATATGAATGACTATATTTATATGTATATGTGCATTGTATATGTATTCAGGTGAGGCCAGATTTCAAAATTAATCGGATTTTCAATAATTAAATAAAATAACTTTGCTATGAGTTATATTGAAAATATGTCTACATACATACATATGTAATCTACACATTTATGTATCCCCCTTTTAATGACTGTACAAAAATGCACTACTCTCGTTTATTGTGTTCGTGTTAAAGGAAATGAGGACTTTATTAATGACTTTTATAAAAAAGGCTTCTATACCATCAAGATACCACCATGATGTGACTGTGTTAATGGGCATAAATATGAATGATGTCTGTTTACTAGGGCTGGAAATGTTTTAATATTTATGTAACAAAAAAGCATTTGAATACTTTGGACTAAAAATTAATACTAAATTGTAAATATTTAAAAAAATGTAAAAGTAGAAACTAAAATTAATTTCCTGTTATAAAAATCATACGCCCATGTTCTGAAAAACGCAGTGTTTTCAAATCGCATACAGTTTTAACAGCGCAAAAGGCATGTTGACCTGTTCTGAAATCGCTACGATTTGCTAGCGTTTTGCCTTTTTGCGAAACTACGATTAAAACGATTAAAACAATTGTTTTGTCATAAAATAACGTAAACAAATAAATTAATTTCAAATTAAAATTCATTACATTACTTTTCGAAGATCAAGTTGATCAGTTGTTTGCACAAATCGCTAGTTCAAAAGTAAACAATTGAAACAGACAATTGACAAACTCAAAGAAAATTTTTAAATTGCATATTTTTAATTAAAATCGTGGAAAAATGTTACAAGCTTTAGCTTAAATAAAAAGAAAACATATTAAATTTCAATTGTGCATCACTTAATTTTGTGTTGAAAGTGCAGTTTCAATAAAATAAGCCAGATCGCTTCAGTATACACTAGCGCTTTGAAAACGCCAAATTTCTAGCGTTTTCGTTTGTCAGAACACCTCTTCGGCGTTTTCAAATCGAAAACGCCAATTTTAAGCGTTTTGCGTTTTTCATAGTTTTTGTTTTGAAGGATGTTAGCCAACATTTGTTGTAGAGCTTCGAAAAAAAGACTTACCGCATATTCTTTGTTTCACCGAAATATTTGGTATTGAAAATGGCCAGTAAGATCCTAGTTACAGACCAAAGGTTCAGACATCCTCGATATTTTTCAGATATTTTTTTGATAGTTTCTTCAAATATAATGCAGATAATATTATGAAATTGTGCACACTTTTTTAATATAGACGGTTAGTCCTGCTGAAAGTTCTAAGAGTTGGTCCACGATTTCGGCTTTATGATACATATGTATATGCCTAGAAAAAATCAGTAAAAAAAAGATGAAAAAAAATCTCAAAACGAAATTTTGTTTTCATTTTTTTCATATTTGTACATAGCATTCAAATAAAGTCTACTCCCGAAATCATTTAAATGTGCACAGCATAATGTCCATAAATCTCTTATAAACATCAGTATCAATTTGAAATTTGCCACAAATAACCAACATATATACATATATAAATTCGGCCTTAAATACGACATAGCTTCTATTACTTCCAAAAAACTTATTAAGTAAATATCTTCGTAAATATCTTATAAATATCGATATCGAACGAAATTTTGACACAAATCATTTAAGATCCACTTTCGAGAATAACTGGAATACCCAATAAAATTCTTGTAAAAATTATTCTAAAAAAATTATGAAATTCATCCAAAATAAACCTCAAATACAGAAATAATACGGCACAATATTTTATGACGATCGTTCCATAATATGTGATAGCTCCCATGTAAGGGGAAAATTAGTTTCAAGTATGAATAAATCAAACTACTGATAAATTGGTAATGGTTATATAAGATTCTTACTTGTTTTATTATCATAAACTAAAATACCACTCCACTTTAATTTTCCTGTGACAATAGCCCAATATTGTTGAATTGGTAGAAAGAAGCTGCTGACAATTTTTAATTTTGCATTACTTTTCAACCTTATTTCTTCGATACCAATACATTTCAGCTTTTGAATAATGAAAACTTCAAATTTTTACTGATATTTTCAAATTTATTAAAATTATTAAAATGTTTAAAGTAAAAAAATTCCATTAGGTCCACATATCTTTGCGGGCTGTGTAAATTATTAGGTGTATCTTTTGAACGTGGTTTTTGTCTTTGGTAACTTTTGTGTAATTTTGAAGGGTACACATCTCTCATTTATTCTCACTTAACATTGTATTATAAACAACCAAGTTATTTTATGATTGGAAAATTTTGAATTTTGCGCCAACAAAACGTCATAAGCGGGAAGTTATGATTTACTTCTTTAAAGTAAATTATAGTCCATACCTTTATATGTTCTTAACGACAAAATTCAAAATTTGTTTGTAAAAAGGGCTCACAGTGCTGCTAAAATTGTTTCCCTATTGTGTCAGGCGTTTATAAATGATAGATTTATTTCCAAAAAACTTAGATATATTTTGGGCCGGAATACCCTTCTTTCATAGCTACATAAATGCAGCTTTTTTAGTTTAATTTTTTACATAAAAAATATTATAATCAAGCAGAATCCCATTTTCTTTATTCCAAGTTTCTGTTAATAACAAGTTTGCTTCCTAATTGTTTACGATCTGGACTTAAGGCTTGCTTTCTAACAAAATTTGCAGTACTTTTTCAAGCTTTACTTTTTTTTTAATCATTGAATCTGACAATGTAGGAGTTACAAAGAATTTGTCCATATTTTTTTCGATTCTGATTTGCATTGCTTATTATCTTCCATTGAAGATATTGAATGTTATTTACGGACATCTGTTAATTGTCACAGAAAAATCTCATACTGTACTTAAAGATCAGTGTGAAATTATTTTAAATAAACTAAACACTAGCATGAAAAACGCCACCGTGCTAAAGGACAATTATTCTCCAAACTGAAATTTTACGGCGTGCAAATAAATGAATTTTTGCCCCAAATTTTATAATTTTTATAAAACATTTGTAAGTACTCGTAGTAATAATAAAAACCCCAAAATTTTGCATGAGATTTTTGTGATAATTTTTCATTTTTATATTTTTTTAAATTTTTTACAATATTAACGAATGAAATTAAGCCCCAAAGTATAAAAACGAAATTTCTTGGGTTCTTTTTCATTCTACGATTTTTCCTTTAAAAATGCCAAACTATCCCAAATAAAAAGTGCATTATAACCCCAATAAAAATGGAAAAAAGGCGTTTTTGTAGTCAGTGTAATTTTTGGAGTTATTTTTCGTTTTTTTTTTTTTTGTTTTTGCCGCCATTTTTCTTGAGGCCATTATTTGAATTTTACAGTACTATATGTAATTGTATTTCTTACATGATATTGTTTTCAACAAAAACACTTCAAAACCTGAAAATGTTGTAAACAATTAAGTTCCTTTAAATTAAGTCAAATATTTAACTTAGTTACTGTTAAATTTTAACGTCAAAATTTTAAACTAAATCTGTTAAATCAACTTATAAATTTAGATTAACATTAACCTTTTAAACTTATAAAAATAACATGGTTATTTAACACTTATGTTAAATATTTTTATTTATACACGCTTTTGTCCCATTTTATTGCATAAAAACATTTCCAATTCGTTTTATTTTATATTTTAAACATGTTCTTTTCCCCCCTCGAAAAGTGTAACTTCCTCTTTGATGTGCTGGTGGTTGGAGTTTTATTTATTTTCAAAAATAAAATAAATATGTAACGAACAAATTCCACTATTTTGTACATAGTTTGTCCACTTTGTTTGTTATTTATGATCTCCTAACATTAAATGTGAATTCATGTTCTGATTTCAAATTCTTTATGTGAAAGTACAATCACACATACTTATACACTATACTACACTACACTACACAAATACAATTTAAGCCTTAAGGATTACATAACAAAATAAAACACCACACGATTGAATAAATAGCGTAGACTCGTTTAAACGACTGTGTTTTCGTTAGACTTTTTTCTTGTTGTCCATTATTGTTAATGTTGTGATGATGTGTAATGATGCCAGGGCAATCTGAAAAATGCATTCATAATTCGAGAATTGGGAACTTTTTGCTAATGTCCAAACTAGGATCAATGTCCAAATTAAGTGAATTTATTAATGCATGAAAGTTTTTCTTACGAAAAAAAATTCATTGATAGATAATTTTCCACATTATAGTTTTCAGAAACCACACTAAATATATATACATATTTACATAAGTATTTTTAGTTAAGGTATAATAAGGCAGTGATTTATAATCATAGCCACCAAAGGCAGAACATGGTCATAACAATTATCAAATAAGAACCAAAAATCACATTTAAAACTGAGAAATAACACATAAATACACTGTGTTGCAATACTAAATTACACTTGTTGTTTGCTATTTGTTGTAAAGTTACAAACACTTTTTATAACGTGTCACATTTTTGAAGTGTATGAAGGTTAATGATCTCTTTTTATTCAAAATTTTGGAGAACAATTTATTAATTTAATTTATTTTGTTAGTATTTTAAAACTATAATTGCATTTTATGATAAACAAAAGTATAACTGCTATTTATTCTTATTAAGCAAATTTAAACAATTTGCTATAAAATGCCGCGTAGTTCGTACCTTAATGATTTAGAAACTTCAGTTTCTATAAAAAGTGGCTTAAGTTTTCAAACAATTTTCAAAAAATAAACATGTTATAGTAACAAATTTTGCAAACAATCCGGATTATTATGGTAAAAATAAAATTGGCTGCCCGAAAATTATAAACTATGCCAGCAACACAATGAAAAGTCTTGGTCAGATTATTAAATAATGTGTGAAAAATGTGTAAAAATCAACCATTAGTAGACTTCTAAAAAAAATCACTCGACAAAACTGCTAGACTTAAATTTACTAAAAGAAACTTAAAAACTAACTGGAAACAGGTAAGGCGATAATCGTTGTTAATAGTTGCACTGTTATATATTTGTTTATGGTGATTTTTTCCGATGAGAAAAAATTCAATCTTGATGGTATAAATGGTTTCAACAGCTATTGGAGAAACCAACGGAAGAAATCAGGATATTTCCAAAAAATAAATTTCGGAAACGGTTTTTGATGGTTTATGAAGTATTTTGATTGTCTTCGAAACCCGCAATTTCTCCAGATCAGAACCCCATTGAGAACATTTAGGGAATATAAAGCCGTCGAATTTAAGCTAAAAACATATATCACATAAAGAGTGATTTTTTATGAGCTTTCGGATTTTATATCAAAAAACACATTAAATTAAGAAAAATATGTCATATTTTTGAGTTGATGGAACGATCTATATAATTTAATGTTTAAAGATGATTTCATGCAAATGTCGGCCACGGCTACGCCTCAAATGGTTCATATGCTTGGTCCAATTTTTAGCATACTCTCTCCAGCATATCGGCTGGTATACCACGAATAAAGTCTTCAATATGAGTTTCGAATGCGTCAACCGTTGCATGCTTGTCCCCATAGCCTTAACATAGCTCCACAAAAAATTTTCTAAAGGCGCTAAATCGCACGATCTAGGCCGCCAATTGACCATCCCCAAACGTAAAATAAATTGTTCATCGAAAACTCCTCTCAATTGTGTCATTGTTTCGTGTGTTACAGTAACGTTCCTGCCTTTGTCGTCTTTGAAAAAGTATGGTCCAATGGTGCCACCGACTCATAATCCACACCAAGCAGAGTATTTTTAAGGATGCATTTGCAGTTCTAGCCGCCTCAGATGGTCGCCCAAACTGAACATAAAATGTAATTAGTGTACGATGCACTTTCTTAACCGAACATGCATTTTGATAATAAAATTCAATAATTGTTTGTTTGTAAGTCGATTAATGATTCAATTATAGACCAAACTGAACATGTTTAACAATAACATGTTATACGAAATCAATTGAGCTGCTAAAAACATTCTTGCCAAAAAGAAAATTGCTAAAAAAGAAATCACCCTTTTATAGATGCTTGAAGATCTGTATCTGAATATACAGTGCAAGCTCGGTATTTGCAACTACCCATTATCTATATCTATAATCGCGACAATTTACGAAAAACGGGTTCTATTTTCGCAACTTTAATCTGTTTTTATTTAATTTGATTACAATGTCTATAACCAAAGAAGGTGAATCCCCGTGTTTTGGTTTGTTAACCTTTTTGGATGATTTTATTCGTGTCATTTGTTGTGTAAGTACATTTCTTAATCACCCCAATCGTCAATAAAAATTCCACATGAAATTTGTTCCCTTTTATTTTTTTAACATTGAATTTTAATAGGAAAAATGTGAAAAGAGAACAAATTTCATGTGGAATTTTCATTCACGATAAAGCCAACGGTTTCTCAAAAATTAGATATTTTAAAAAAAAAATTCAAAGTGGAGATTCAATAAATTCAATTTGCATGAATTACAACTTGCATAAATCTTCGGTTTACCGCATTATAAAGCAAGAAAATTCATTAAAAAAGTTCGTACATACAAAAGAAAGTGGCCCTGGCAAACGTTGCATCTTAAAGAAAGCTGAGTACCCAAGAATGAAAAAAATGCTTTACAAGAGGTTTGTAAAACAAAGGGAGAAAAATGTTCCAATATCAGCAGCGATTTTTCGATCAAAAGCCAGTCATTTGTATTCCAAAATTTATCAAACCAATTCTGGTTTCAATGCCAGTGAAGGATGGGCGAGAAATTGTCTTCGAACCTCATCTTATTGATCCATTTGTACAAGAGTTTAAAGATTACGTTGATGAGCATGGGTTGACTCTTAACCAAATCTACAATGCCGACGAATCCGGTTTATATTATAGGATGCTTCCAAATTACACTCTTGTCACATGTAATGAGAAAACGGTTCCCGGAAGAAAAATATGTAAAGAGTGAATAACTTTTTTGCCTTGTTCAAATGCGAATGGCACTGACAAACTGAAATTGTTGGTAGTTGGAAAATCGAAAAACCCACGCGCCTTTAAATGCTTTTTCAACAATCCTGTAATAAACAACTCCAGTAATAACGCCTGGATGACATCATTTATATTCAAGAACTGCTTCCATCACGAATTTGTTCCCCACGTAAGTTAATTTTCAGCAATTAGTAAAAGTAAGTTCTTCATAATTAAAAATTTTTAGGTTAGAGTTTTTGGCTTAAAAAGGTCTTCCGCAAAAAGCAGTTTTGCTTTTAGATAACGCGACGTGTCACCCAGTTGAGGAACTAAAAAGTGATGACGGCTTAATTAAAGCAATGAATCTACCACCCAATTGCACTGCGCTTATTCAACCGTTAGATCAAAACGTTATCAACTTAGTCAAATTAAATTATAAAAAACAACTGCTCACCCACATGCTTGGCGAGAAGGGAACAAATTTGGAGCTCAAACTAAAAAACTTCAATCTCAAAAATGCAGTGCAGATTCTAGCTACGTCCTGAGATAAAATATCAGTGTCCAACATCCGAAAATCGTGGAACGCCTTGCTCGAATTCGGTAGCGAATGGAGTGAAGAGGATAACATGACCTTAAATACTTTACAAAATATAATTCAGGGGGGGTTACCATACAAAATGTACGCTTATCGCATCGCAATTGCTTTCGCATCGCAATAGAGAGTAACCCCCCAGGAAGAAAACGAAGATCTTTCAACTATTGGTACACTTGTAGCACAAATTCGTAGGGAACATATTTTTACGAATGCTGACATAAACAACTAGATTCAAGAAGAATTTCAAGTGGAAAGTAATGAGGAGCAAATGGAATTATCAGATACGGAATCGGAGGATTTATACGATAGTGGTCAAGTAGAATTCAAAATTAAAGTGGACGATTGTATAATATCGATAAACATATGCATACAATGGGCTTTGGAAAATGATAAGCCGACAACTGCACTATATGAACTACGTGATTCAGCTGTTATTTTAAAAAATAATTTGCCAAAAAAGCATCTAAAAATCTCCAATTTCTTTAACAATCTTTAAAATGTAAATATGTATATCAATTAAAACAGCTTTAATTTTAAAAATTACATACAATTTTTCAATAAAATTTTGGGTTCTGTTATCGCGAAAATTCAGTTTTGGCGACTGGCCTGGTTTTCAATTAGTAGCGAATACCGAGCTTGCACTGTATAAGAATAAATATGGTAAATATTATGCCTGATCGAATATTTGAGTTAATTCAAAAAAAAGGAAGCATATGCTTTAAGACAAATACAAATTTGTATTGAGTAATAATTTATGGTTCAAAAGTATTTATTAGGTGCTTTAAGGCATTTATCAGGACAAATGCCTTTTTCCGGTAGGACACTTGTATGATGGTTGTCATGAAACGATTTTTAACAATTTTATTAGGCTTCACCGATGTATGTTTGAAATTTAAATTTGTTTTAATACGATTTGCTTTTAAAAAACTTTTTAAAGATCTTTGTAATTTGCCCTCGTCTGTGTGTAGTGTGTTACATAGTTTAATGGTTACAAAGTGGACGACAATCTTTAACACTTATACATTAGCAAATAACACACATACATACAAGTGTATACTCATACTTAGTTAGTTAATATTAAAAGTTTGATTTCAACAATTTAAAACCATAACAATTCACATTCTATCTAAATGTATCAGAGTAGTGAGTTTTTAGTATGGGTGTTTTTTTCTGCATTTCTTTTTTGTCGCAACAACATAAAATACACAAACATCAAGCAACTCGTAGTATTGGTATAACTAGAAAGAAGTTTAAGAAGAGGTACGTGTTATTGAATTTATGAGCCATATATTGCAACATTTATCAAAGTGATAAATGGCACTGGACATAGTCAAGTCAAGTAGTATCACATACATCTCTCTCTTCTTTTACAACTTTTTAGAGTTTCCTTTACTTTTTTTCTTCTTGCTTAAATCAACTTAAACTCAGCTTGGAAAATTGTTCTCAGCTAGATTTGTTTGCTTCCTTTGTAGCCGTGTCTCAGTTGTTGCTGTTGCTAGTTGAGTTAAAGTTGAGGGGAAATATTATACTTGCGTTTTAATTAAAATCATTTACAGAAGTATTATTTACTTCAGCTCTTTTATTTATTTATTTTTGTTCAGTTTTACTTTTTTGGTTGTTGGATGGATCTTGGCATTTTACAGATTTACAAGCTAAAGAAAAAAAATCGCATTCGTTGTTTATTTTGATTTAACGATTGTGTGGAACAGCCTGATTTTTTTTTTTATTTTTAAAATTGTATTTGTGCGTAGCATGTTTGACCATGACTTTATAGTTCAAGTTCCAAATAATGGTAATATGTTGGGTGGTCAATAAAGAGAAGCACTCTAAACATTGCAATTATTTCATTGAACTATTTGCCTCATAACTAGAGAAATGTAGTAAACAACTTTCATTTGCCTATACAAGACACTCAAGTTAAAAGCTTAAAAATGTATATTCATGTTAACAGATTATTGTACTTGTTATAATGCAATCTTTCAATGAGATTAAATATAATAAGCCTGACACATGTTTTTAGCTAGAACATACAAACTCATCCTATAGCGAAACCTATAGTCGTTCTTAATACAAATATTCTGTATAATACTTTTATTTGAGCACTTATTTTTCTATTCTTGTCTTTGAATGTTTTTAAGATTCGTTGCTAAGATTTGAAGTTCCGGTAATGAGTTGTAATAAATTTTTCCATTAATTGTAATATGAATACTAAACAAAGTTTCTGCACGAATTGTAACAGCAATGATTTACATCTGATTAATATGCATTGATCAAAATAGAAATAAACAATAAATAAACTGATTAAATAAGAATTTCAATATGCGTACTAAAATTAGTTTCCGTTATAAGAAAAATAATAAAAGAGTAATTTATGTAAAATGTATATATGACGGTATACATATATTTGAAAATTAATTTAGTAGAACCTTAACATAGTTTTTTTGTTTTTTGTTATTATATTTTATTAGATTTATTTATTGTTTTATTTATTGAAGTGTGCTTTTAGATAAAATTTTCATACAAAATTTTCTTAAAGTACATTTGAAGTCTACTTTAATTTTTTATAAATACGGCAGTAATATTATGACTTTGAAAGTTCAAAATGTTCCGAATATGAACAATGGGGTTTATTTATGATTCTGCACGGAAAAGAAAACTAAGCGAAAAGAAATATCGATCGATATGTAAAACGTAATTAGTTATTCCTGTGGCATGCCGCGATACTGTCTATGTAGATATGATACCGCAAAAAGGAAAATTGAAGAACTGTTTTGCTCACTACTTTCTAAAAACCAAAATTAATACCTAATTTTGCAAATTCTTGCCCTTCGAATTCAAACGATTGCAGTTCCCAGTGCAACTTGCTTTCGCAATTACTATCAACAAAGCGCAAGGACAATCGTTGCAAGTGTGTGGATTAAATTTGGAGAATCCATGCTTCTCACATGGGCAGCTTTGTGTGGCCTTTTCACGCGTCGGAAAACCTTCTGATTTATTCGTTTACGCACTGGAAGGAAATACAAAAAATATTGTGTATCAAACAGCACTTCAATAAAAGACGAATTAAAATGAAACACTGCAATTTCACAATTTATCAAAATGAGCAAAATCAATAAAATTATTTAAAATGAATTGAATATTTCTGTAATGTCTTTCTTTCAAATTTATTTTAATTGGTAGCGTAGCAACGCGCGCAGGGTACAGCTAGTTCACAAAAAGAAATAGAAAACTCCACATGATGTGCCTCCAAAAATTTTTGAAATGACGGTGAAAACGTTTAGCCTTAGTCTAATTTTTCTAACTGTAGGCAGTTGTCCCTTAAAAAACGTATTATAAATATTTTTATCTATTATAATATAAATAATTACTTAATCTGTTACGCAATATTTTTGTTTAACTGTCATTAATTCAGTATGACGGCATTTCGAGTTTCCAGTGATTATTAATCTACATATGTCACTTGTTTAACCAATGGTATAAACATGAGCTGGAGTTGCTATCGAAGCCTTTAGTGCTCCTTTTTGACTTAGTAGAGCTGTCCTATTAAGATTTTTGAGTGCATTTACATGAAAAAGTACGTTACATCCTAATTTTCGTCAACAGCAAAGCTGTTACAATGCCCACTGCCAATGAAATAACTCTTTGACATGAATTTGGCGCAGCATAACCTTTTCATTTACTCAGATTCTTCCCTCAGTCTAATTTGCTGTCCACTTCAATCCCAAAAAATGTTGATTTTTTACCAACTGGATTGACACCATTTAATTTTGTTAGAGAAATATTAATAATCACTTGAACTTAAAATAAAACAACCATAAATTAATATGTTATGAAAAAATAAATACTTTATTCTATATTTAAGTAAAAGAAAATGCTATATTTTTATGAAATACATTACTTAGCAGCTAAGTTAAATACTAAAATTAGTATTGGAGTTAAAAGAAGAATTATTGAATATGTAATAATAAGTAAAAACCACCCATAACCAAAGGAAATTAATAAATTACTTACAGTAGATAGAATTAGAAAACAATTAAAAACTACAATCTAAAAGTACAATATTATGTTTAGCGCATATTTATAAATATTTTTAAAAAAATAATACGAAAATAATTCGAGAAATACTGCATTTAAAATGAGGATTTAAAAAGATGAGCCAACAGTTCAGGCTCAGACAAATCCATTTTATATTTTTGTACAATATCCTGTACTTTTAGACGGCGTCTAACATGGGGTGGTTGAAAACTGTAAATTTCAAAGAATGAAAAAAGTGTTTAATAAACTCTTAAAGCTGTAGTATTTTTTAAATTACCCTTCATTGTCTAAACGCCTTCTTTTAGCCATATTGTGAGCTGTCTGTCTCACAAGATTACCCACAACTCTGCGGCTTAATACCATGCCATCTACTAAAGGTGTGGCAAAACTCATACGACCTGGAGGACCTTGCAACTTAACTCTTAAAAGGCCAGATTGCAAAGCGTGTATAAAAATAACATGAACATCACATGCTCGTGGTATTTGTAAAATATTAGCCTCTTCTCCCGTTTTTGTATAAGGCAACAATTCCTCTGGAAATTTTTAATTTGCGTGATTAATATCAAAATATTGAGTTAGATGATTAGTAAGTTGTGAGTCATGAGTAATCAAATATTTAGAACATATTAGATGATAAGTATGCTGTGTTATTATTAGATGATAAGTATGTCATGTTATTATTTCCTTACCTATTGGGAAATTTAAGAGATCCTCAAAGGATTCCAGCCAAACTAAATAAATTTTTGCTGGTGGTTGAGCCAACAATGAAGGTTTCATAGCGTTAGCCTTACGTCTAGTCGGTGGCACAGGATCTTTAGATTTATCCAATTCCAATGACATATTTCGTGATCTTTGTGGAACGTTTTTATTTGCTTCGCCCAGAGTGGAATTCGTTTCAGTGCTGCGTGACCAAACATTTGTCGATTGATCTGTGGAATTTGAGGAAATACAACAACCATCTGTATCGGAACGTAAGTTCCACTCAGTGGGCACTACAAAAGCTATTTCAGAAGCCACATCAGCCCAGTACAAAACTTTGGATTCACCATTGAACTTCATATCAAGAGGTTGAGATCGATTTTGGGATTTATCTTCAGACTTTTGTGTAGCAGTCTTTAGAGACCAGGAAGTGGAAACTAAACCAGACCAGCCTGAATGCTCGGCTATATCAACGGGCCAACCTAACGATATTTCAAGTTGAAGTATTTTTCGAAGTATGTATGTCTATAAAACTTAAGCTTACCTAATGTCAATAACATATTGCCAAAATGTGGGTCTAATGTACGTATATTTTCATCCTTCATATTGCCCACTATTTCATCAGCTGTTGCCTGGCCAGATTTAACATAAAATACATGAACAGTATCATAAGTTCTGGCACTCAACTTATCCAAGGCATTCAATTCCGCAGCAAAGTTGGTACGTTTTGTATCCAATACAATTAAGGGTCTCTGAGGTGGAGCTCCCAATGTTTCTGCCGGACTATTTGGATTTCTTTCCTCAAAGGTTAGAAAACCGAAATGCGATAAAAACAAACGGGCCGCTTGAAATTCATGACACACTGAGGGAGGACAGCTTTCCTGAGCATGAGATAACGAATCCGAGCTATTATCCGTTTCTGCCCATGCCAATTTTTCTTGTATAGTTTGATTTTCCAGCATAGTTTCCAATTGTTTTATACTATCTTGACCGTATTGTTCACGTATCTGTTCGAAGGTGGGTATAGAGAAATCAGCTACACAGGGTGTTACTTTTTCAACACCTTCGGGAAAATGTTTCTGATCAAATTCTATACGTTGTGGTACTTCATTCATGGGTATGGGTCGTCCGGGATTGACAGCATGATATTTCGTACCAGATTTACTACGGGGCAAATGACGCAATTGCATTGTCCAGGCATGACGTCCAAAGGGGCCGCGAATAAGTACTAAAAGCATTATAATAAAATATCTTATTTTTAAATCTGTGTTAAACTAATATTCCCAATCTTACATGTTACAGTGGGCTGAGGATCTTGATCGTTGCCCAACGGTTCCTCTAACAATGCCAAAATTGTAGAATTTTCTGTAACAAAATATTTAAACTTCGATATGGCTTGTTCCGTAGTGATCGATGAACTATTTGTAGAATCCAAAGAGTTACAGTGTTTCATCAAAGCCACTTCATCCAATAGCGAAGAGATGGATTCTGGACCGCATTCACTGGGAAAATAACCAACTTGTTCCAATATTATAGTCAACAAAGCTTCGGCTGCGTCTCGAACACGCATTGAGGCTGGTTTCAATTCCTTTTCATCCTTAAACTTGGGTATATCACCAGATTTTCCAATACTCTTTGTGCCAGAAATACCCAGTTCGACGACTTCTAAAACTGTTTGCAGGCAATCCTTGTCCTGTAGTAGATACGGATGCTGCATAAGCCAAGCAGAAGTACATTGAAAGGCTGCTACTATAGTGCTATGAAGATCTTTGCTATGAGCCGGTGGTGGGCGAGAGCATTGATAGCAGATGTAGTCGCAAATCCATTTAACTGCACGCTTACATTCCAAGGCGTCTGTGGAAATTATCGTAAGATTTTGACTTGGTTCTTCAATTTTTACTAAGTTTTCTAGGTTTTTTTTACATTATGTATGATTTGAGTTCAATTTGTTTTTGGTATTGAATTCAGTTTTTTGGTTTTGTTTTTACATTATTGAGGTTGAAATGTGAATTTGTATGTATGTTTTGATTTGAGTTTGGTTTTTTGATTTGAAAATAAAAATGTACAAAGAAAAAGAAAAACATGAATATGTTTTATGATGTAAACCCAATTATGACCCAATTTTTAATTTTTATTTTTAAAGATTTTTTGGAGTTTTTGGGAAAATTTCAATTCATTCAAATAGTTTTTATAAGTTAATTAAAAAATACATGTAGCATGAGTAGAAAGAGAAAGAAAAAAAAACGAAAAAAGAACCAGTGTTAGTTATAGTTTAGTTATTAATTACCATTTGTAAATTTCCTGGCTGCAGCATTTATTAATTTGGCAGTGTTATTTTTTTTTTGTTTTGTTTATACAGATGGGGAAAATGGGGTTTAAGTAAAAAACAAAATAGAGGGGATATAACGAAAAAACATCACAATATTACAAAAACAAAATGTCAGTTGAATGTGTAATAATGGTTTCATTAAATGTTTTGTTAATTGTAATAAAAATCAATTATTTATGTTATAACAAGATGTTTATTTGTGTGCAGAAATAGTAATAGAAAAAAAGTAGGAATATAAATTATGTCCAAGGATTAGTAGTAAAAAAGAGAATAAAACAACAAGAAAAACACATTTGTTAGGATATAAAAAAAATTTGTGTAATTTTTGCAAATTAACAAAATACAAAATAGTACACTAGAAAAATTAAGTCACACTTAATCCATTTTACAAAATAGTAATGAATGAGCGCAATTCGATATAAAACATGCTACAGATTAATATGAAATGTTTAAAATAATCATAATTTGAGAAAGCAAAGGTTTTGGCAATTTTTTTAAATTCCCAGGAAATTAAATTATACGAAAAAAATGGTATTAAATACGTATATTCTAAACTAATGGTTCCATTATTGGATTCAATGAAAAAAACTGCTGTTATTCCATCAAAATATAACTTGTTTTGTTTTATAATATTTCCTAAATTATTGTTGATCCGTTCGTGAGCTGGACCGTTATTAAAACAGTAATTTTTAGTTATTTGAAAATGTTGGTTTTTTTTCTCCAAGACTAGACATACATACATTTTGATATTCCAATACATATTTTTCAATGTTCTGTTAAAAACGTAACAAAACTATCTTGTTAAAAATATATTTGAAAAACATGGCGTAATTAATAATCCATCCCTTTTGTTCCTTTTAGGACGTTAGGAACAACAAAGCAGATTAAAAATAATATTTTTTTTTTTTAAATGAACATATATTTTCATCATTCATATTGCCAGATTTAACATAACATATCATAAGTTATGACATTCAATTTCATAACGTTTCGCACTATACAATATACTATTAAGTCTTTGTGATAGAGCTACCAATATTTATTTCGGAGTATTTGGTTTTCTGTCCTCAAAGGTTTAAATCTAAGAATGAATATGAATCTCTATTGTGATTCTCCGTCCTGATGAATATGAGAATTTCATCTCCAAATTAAAAACCTGGAAAGCACTTGGTACTGACGTCATCTCCATGTTAATGACAAAAAAACTTGGTACAGTTCCTTCATATTTTAAACCGAGATAAACAAACTACTTATTTCCTATTTCCCTACCTACGCCAGTTTTAGAATCCCTACATAAACACTAACCACATACGACTTCTGTAATCTCTGTGATCGTAAACGACCTCAATCAATAATATCCATGTCAACATACAATTGGTGCTGATTTGGAATTATTCAAAGCCTTTCTCAATTATCAGCAATCAACAACTAGAAGTTTTTAACCTTAAATTATTTAAGTGAATTTAGTTTAAGATAGCTGATAGGTTGCACTCACTATTGAAAGTTGTTGTAATAGTTTTACAGTTCTATCCTGAGGAAAAAAACTATGTTGGTGTAACTGGGTTGAAAATATTTGCCGGAGGGAGACTCGGGTAGTTTCTGAGCGAATATCGAACGCTGTGAAGTATTTGTGTATTTCCCTGAAATCACAACTTACCACCCTGTTAAACTACTAACATTTTAAAGAGTTAGTAGTTAAACAAGAGTGGCTAGGATCCCAACTTGATAAAGTAATTGCTTATCTTTTTGGCATTTTTAGCTTTTGTTTTTAATCTTTACGAACGACGGACGACCACTATTATAATTTACGATCTATATCTTCAAGTTGGTGGATATTGTGGACTGAATGATGTCCTGGAAGAGTGGCATTGCCAAAGGTTTTCGAGCTCTTTAGCATTCCATAACGGCCCTTTCATAAAATCTATGCTGGGTTCAAGCCCTATTAGATCTGAGTGGCAATGGCGGTTAATGCTGTGGTCGTGTATTGTTGTTGTTGTATTGTTTATACTAATTTAGATTTATGAGAATTTAATTATTTTTTGTACTGAATATTTTCTAATTTTCAATACTTGATTATTTAATTTCATTAATTTCATAATTTCATAAATGTTTTCTGTTTGATGAATATGTATGTATATGTGCTGACTAAAAGAGGTTAATATGCTAAATCTAGTTGCAAACAGCACTTTGATAATAATATTTAAAAGACATTTCAAACATTAGCATTAGTAGATTAAAAATACCATAGAGAAGAAAGTATATACAAATTGTATGCCAAAATTTTGTATTGAAGCCAATTTTATGCAAAAACATTTCAAAATTTTTTATAAGATGGATTTGAGGGCAAAAATATTTACATCGATAAAATAGTTGATATATACAAACAATTATCATTATTCATTGAAAAAGCAAAGTGAATGTAAATATATCGTCACATAAATGAAAATGAAATTATCAAATTAAAAAGAAAAGATAAAACAACAAAAAAACATTCAACCCAAAACCAAAAATAAAATAAATCAAAGATATATTCAAATGTATAGCAAAACTACTCAGAAAATAAAACAACAATTGCATAAATGAAATAAAAAAAACTTACCCGAGTCTCTTATAAACAAGCGAGCCAATCCCGAAAGCAATTCCAATGCAGCTAATGAAACATTTAAGTCGGTACGCCAAGAAGATATCAAACGATGGCACACCAAATAGGTGGCATGTACAAACAGAGCATGAGCATTATCTGGTAAATATAAAACAATTACAAACATTTAAACAATTTCATTGTATTATTACTAAATTATTGCAATTTGCAGACAAAAATGTTAAGCACAAGAAATAAATAAATCAAATTATAAAAATTTACCATAACCAGTAGCTGTTTCATATTCATGTAATACTTCCAGTGGTAAATCATCGAAAAGTGTTAAACTGGGATATTCATGCTGTGATGTATTATCACGGGCATTTAATGTTGCCGAACCATGATATGAATCTGCTGCAGTTGAACTACCAGCAGCTACTGAATTGCCAATAGTGACGGTACTATGAGCACCTAAGCTACTATTACCAACACTAGCTATTGAAGCGGAACGCTCTGAACAAGCTACTCGTATAAATAAATATTTTTGATAATAAAACAAATAAAGTAACTCAAAAACAATGATGAAATGCATAAAAGCCACAAAAAGAAGACATGAAATAAAATGTAAAAGAAAAAAAAAAGAAATTAAATTAAAAACCAAATATTCAAAAGAAATGCAAGTATATGTAGGTAATTAAAAAATTGATTTAAAAAGAAAAAAGTATAAATAAATCAGAAACATTTTATATACATATGTATATTTTTGTTCTCGTATATATAAGGTTTAGCAAGACGATAATTTCGTCTATTATACGAACAAATTGTATATTATTTAGGTACCTGAACTTAAAACATTTGTTTCAGCATTTCCCTGGCCAGAAGAGGGTGAACCATGATGCAGATTATGATCGGCTGTTAAAGATTCAGTATCCTCAAAGGTAACAGCATCTTGTACGGTCAGCAAAAGACCACCTAATAACATGTGAGTATTTTGAGCATCTGTCTCCACTTGCAAAGCATTCATTAGAATATTAATCAATCTGGGTTTTAGTTGAATAAAAGTGACAACTCTAAATAAAAAAAAAATAAAATTTTTTGAATTTTTTTTTTTTTTTGTTTTTTAACAAATTTAAAACTAACGCACTTTTCCGAAGACTCATTTGTCAGATCCCTTATGGGCAGCGCTTGAAAATGTAGCGGCAACGTTAAAATCGATAGTAATATTTGTATAGCTGATCTTCTCAACTCAATTTTATTAAATTGCATAGCTTGAGTTTTGATTTTCAAATCTTTGGCTGGCAAAACAATTTCCAACGCCGCTATAAATGAGGGTAATAAAACGTGAATGCCATCTAAATCTAAACGAAATAGATCAGCCGAATTTAATAAGATGCTGGACAAAGTTTCATCACATTCCTTATTTTCGGTAATTTTTAAACACTGCTGAAGAGCCATATAAAAACGAGCCAAATAAACGGGTAAAATTTCTTCGCCAGTCTTTTTGGCACAGAAAATTTTACACAATGTACCAATTGCCTCAGCCCTACCCGATTCATATTTATCAATAGTTAGAGTTGGGGGCAAGCTCGAAGGATCATTTAAAGAGTTAGGTTGCGATAAAGATATGCTACCCTTACGATTCTCCATAATCATAGAGGAAGGACGCTTACTGGCCTCTGAAGCTTGTTCTGTAAGCACAAAGTAAGCATTAACTGTATGCATTTATATGTATGATATAAAATAAACCTACTTTTAGTATTTATTAACCAGGCATCGCCTCCAATATGGGCTGCTTCAAATAACCATTCACCAAATAAGTGCAAAATACTATTGCATTTAGGTCTAGCAGCAGCTAAAGGTGGCCTTTGTTCTAAGCCCAAAGAGGGTAAAGCTAAAAATATAAGGAAGTGATTATAAATTGTTTTAATACTCTGTTATAGTTTAACAATTACTTACAACTCAAGCTACTGCTAGAGGGTGGCCCAGACGTTGGAGTTAAAGGTGCTGGAGCAGCAGCTGTAGATGAACGAGAACTAGTCAAACCAATTAGAGCCGATTTACTAAGACCTTAAAAATATTAAATTTTTTTATTGAAAATGAAGCGAATGAAAAAATAATTTGAAATTATTTAATTTTTTGTGTAATTAAAAAAAAAGTGACTATAGAAGAAGGTAACCAAACGATCCAATTATGAACATATTTTTGCTCTTGCTGTGTATTTTGTTAGTGTAAAGCAAAAATATGCTAAACCTTTTTGCAAACGCAATGATGCAATACCATTTGCACAATATTGCGCTACTGTTTTATTTAAAATTAATTACATTGCATATATTCAGCACAATATTTTTTGTTACAAAAGTATGTGTAATAATTTATAATTAAAATGGAAGCTGCAGTTTCATATTACACACAAAACTATTTAATAAATTATTTCATAATTTTATGTTTATAAATATATATGTACATTAGGGTGGCCCCGTTTGTAGGGAGAAAAAATAAGGTATCGATGTTCCCGACTAATATGAAAATTTGATTCATTTTTAAACTACGTTTCTCAATTTTTTTGTCCTGGGGTCAATATTTGGTGAGCTGGATCAAAGGATAAAAATGTCCCTTTTAGAGGCTTTTTGATTTTTTCACATTTCTTCCAAAGGAACTATATTTTGAAAATTTCAGACAAAATTTTAGTGTTTTTTTATTTTTTCATAGAATTTACTTAAATAAATAGTTGAAATTTGTTGATTATAATGGTTTTTTCCGTTTTTTAAAATTCTACCTATTTAAATTTTTATTAATTTTTTTAAACCTAAATTCTTCCCTATCTGACAATCTCTGTTAACTCAATTCGTTAATGTAATGCGTATTAAAATAACGTAAATTTTATAAGCTAAAAAACGGGAAAAACCATTTGGGTTACATTGCATGATGTTTATAATCAAGAAATTTCAACTATCTATTTAAGTAAATTCTAAAAAACACTAAAATTTTGTGTAAAATTTTCAAAATTTTTTAATTAAAAAAAATTGTTTTTTAATTTTTGATAAACCATTGAATGCGCCTCTCAAAGGCCTTTCATATGATACTAAAATTACATATAGTTCCCTTGGGGGAAATATGAAAAAAATCAAAAACCTCTAAAAAGGACCTTTTTATCCTTTGATCCAGCTCACCAAATATTGACCCCAGGACAAAAAAATTGAGAAACGTAGTTTTAAAATGAATCAAATTTTCATATTAGTCTGGAACATCCACAATTTTATTTTGGGGCCACCCTAATGTACATAGATTGTAGAATAGTCCATGGTGTTTATAAATAAAAAAAAAAAAGAAGCAAATAATATTAGGTATTAAAGTCTACATTGCGTTGCATTTTATTAAAATTAAAAACTTCACTCTAAAAACAATTTAAGACTGATAAAAGCATCTTTGTGAAGTGAGGCTTATTTGAAATTACTTATCAACTGAATATTTGTAGCAGCGTTTATAAAATATCTGTTGATTACTGTTTGCAAATATATAAAGCTTCACTTTATAACCCTTTACAAAAATTATAACTGCTATTTAATGACAACAAATATGTCACACATTTCTTTGTTCACATAAGATCCGGTCGCATAAATGTTGTAATATTTATATAATAAAACATAACATTGAAACTTTTAAAATAGAAAATAATAATTAATTAATAAATTATTAATATTTAAGAAAAGTTAAAATAAAAGCTGTGCGTTATATTTCGATCCATCTGCGGTGCAGACCACACACATTTTTTTATTTCCAAGAAGAAGGACGGTAATACCCCAATTTTAACCTTACTTTGATTAGAGATGACAATTAGGGATGTTCATTTATTTTTCTATTACGTCAACCAGAACAAACGTTTATGCTAACATTGTTTAATGACAGCTCTTCAGACCACAACTGCAAATTGCTTACCAAACAATTGCCTTTTTACAAAATTTATAAAATTTTGTATGAAATACAATTTTGTTCCTGGTAGCTGTTTGAGGTTAATTTTTCCATAATAAGTCTGTTGTAGAATTTTGTTTTTTTTTCGTAAAGGAACAGCACTGTTTTTCTTTTCATTGCGATTTGTATATAATTGCGATAATTGTTGTAGAGACCCAAATTATCGTAACATTTTCGGAGAATTGGTGCTTGATTTTTAAATGTGCTTGATAGTCATGTTGCATTCTAAAATATAATTTTTCAAGCCAAATTTTAAAAACTTCACAACTAATTTTTTGCTTAAAATTGTGTTTTCAATATAAACTCCGGTTCACTTATTTAAAGGCACTAAAAATTCCATATTCAGCAGCCTGTATCTTCTGCAATTTTTAACCAATTACAGAATTTTAAAATATAAATGGAAGCTAGACATCTTGAGATATAAAAAAATCATGACAGTAGTGGTTTCTTAACTAAAGAACTTTTTATAAGCAATTTATAAAAATTATTTTTTTTTTTTGTTCACTTGAATAAAGGCACTTTAACTAATTTTAATGAAAAGCAGTTTTTCTTGTTTTTATCAATTTATTTTACTGTATTGAGGAAATTAGTAATGGGTACAACCCCCTTTGTTTTTAATAACTTCAAATATACGGGTTTTCATTGACAGATAAAGAGAATCTATGTAATCCAACGATATTTGATTCCAAGCTTCCCTAATGTTATATTTCTTCGAAAATGTTTAAACAAACATAGTTTTTTAATGACTTTTAAAGACTGTTAACACATCGTTAATAAATTCTCAAATAATATTTATGTGAGTAGAAAAAATTTAATTTTGTGCATCATGCATGTCGACATGAAATTAAATGCCAATGTATCATTCGACTGAGAAATAGTAGTTTTTATGCAATCTTGAACGTAGACATTAAAGTTTTCGTTTGACTTGTTCTAAAAATCGATCGTATATAATTAGAGTTATTAAAACCCAAATTAGTTTTTGTACGTTCGTTATTTTTAGTTTGTCAAGTTAGTTTTTCAAAAACAAGGCTCCGTTTCCGGCAACCCCATTCTGAAGTGTGACCGGATTTCTTGTGAACAATGCTTTACGCTATGCGCAGTTCTGATTAGTCTAAATGGTTTTAATAAACACGAATACATATTTACTCAAACAAAAGAACAGAAATAATAATAAAAAAAAACTATCAGTGTTAATCTCGTGCCAAACCCGTTCTTATTAATAATAGTCTAATAACAATTTTCGGCGCAACTGAGAGATGTGAAAAAAAATTATTATTTATTACATATTTGATTGTACCAGTTTTAAGTCAAACGCAAAAACACAAATATAGAATTAATAATTGCTTGTTTAATGTCCCGTAACGCTCTAAAATACAGATTAACTAAAATATTATGTATTAACAAAAACTGTTATAAATTTTTTTTATGCAAAATTGTAACGCATTTCTAAAAAGTTGCAATAAATAAATATAACTAGCGATCGTTATATCATTTTATCCCTAACATAAATAGCACTCAAGGTAAAAATTAAATCAATTAAAACAAAAAATTACAAATTGCAAAACAATATTTTGAAACAAAAAAAAAACAAGTAAGAAAGAAATACAGGTCTTTTGGGTACCTTCTTCTCCAATGAATAATATCAACTGACAAACAAAATAAATAATATAGTGCACTGAAAACTCAATAATGCTGTGTGTTATAAAACAAAAATTTAATTTTGTGGGCGTAAATTTTGAATCATAAAAAATTGATAACGCTTAAAAACAAAACTTAAAACTAAATAAAAAATTATACATAAATACAGACAAAAAAATACTTAATTACATATTTACACGTAGTATAAGGGTTATTGACAATAAATTTTTTGTTCAACTGAACACAAACGCGAAAAGCAAAATTTAAAAAAAAAACATTGGATTAAAACCTAGAATAAAACAAAATATTAGTGTAATTAAACAAATCATAAGCGACCACAAAATATTTGTTGCAAAAAATTAGCAAAAATGAATAAATTAAAACGAAAAATTAGTTGAAAACGAAATATCGCACCCTTTTGTTGTGTTAAATTTGGGGCAACACTGAAACTTTTTGCCAGGCGTCTTTGCAATGGTGGCGTAGGAGAGTGTGGTAAATTCTGTGATGGCACTTGATCTTGCCCAGCACCTGTTGCACTTGTTGAAGGCAGACCAAACGATATAGAACCTAAAACACCAGCAGATTGACTACCACTTGCCGCTGTTGCGCCAGTCGAAGAAGTATTTCCAATAATAACACTCGCCGTCGATGGGGATGATACATTAGCCGAGGAGCTAGTCGCAACACCACCACTACTGCTACCATGATGATGATGATGTCCCATAATAGCATTAAATGCTGAACTAGCCGAGCCACTTATGAAATTATGAATATGGGAATGTTGTGCCGGTTGGTTGTGTTGCATAGCCGATTGACTATTATTTGTTATATTACTATTATTCATGTGTATACTAATACTGCCATGATGGTGAAAGAAACTATGATGGTGATGATGCTGATGTGTTGATGCTGAAGTGTTTGTGTTTGTACCATTAGTGGTGGCCTCATTTAAGGCTAAACGTATGTCCATTAAATTGGTAATACCATCTTCTGCTGAACGTACATGTGGTACAAAAATACCTTTTTTAAAGTTTTTTTGTTTGTTTGTATTAAAAAAAAACCAATTTGTTTGTTTGACAACAAAGTGATAAGAGGAAAAAGTGATAAATATTTAAAATTTAAATTAACAAATAAGAGTGCTATATTCGGCTATGCCGAATCTTATATACCCTTCACCTTTGTTGTGGATGCATAATTATATTCACCCCTATCGTGAATAAAAATTCCACCTGAAATTTGTTCACTTTTATTTTTTTAACATTGAATTTAAATAGGAAAATGTAAAAAGTGAACAAATTTCACGTGGAATTTTTATTATATGATTATATAGTTTTTTTGACGAAATTTTCAGAGGTTGTCTAGGATTTTTGCTCATATCTCCGTTATTTATGGACGGATTTTGCTGATTTTAAATAGCAAACTTCTCGAAAGCATGTCTGACAGAATTATTAAAGATTTGGATCCCGAAGGTATCTGGGGACTTCAGAAAATTGATTTCAACACTCAGACAGAAAGACAGACAGACAGACATGGCTTAATAGACTCCGCTATCTATAAGGATCCAGAATATACATATATACTTTATAGGGTCGGAAAATTATATTGTGGAAATTACAAACGGAATGACAAACTTATATATACCCTTCTCATGAAGGTGAAGGGTATAAAAATAATGTTCATATACATACTCGTATATAATAAAATACTATTTACCGTACAGAGAAAAGGTATTGAAATCAGAATTAGATATTAAAGAGAATTTCGAAATCAGTATTATTTATATATAAATTTAAATTACGCGACAATTGAAACAGATTCATAAAATATTGAGGCATTTAAATACACTTAAAAAATTGTATACTAATATTATAATTGAAAATGATAACTTCGAAAAATTCAAATTGTCGAACATAATTTCGAATTTTGTATTTAAACATTTTTAAATTTTAACAAAATCTACATTATTATATTTATTCTTAATATAAAAAACAATTACTAAGGAACTTGAAAGAAAATATACAATACATATATTTTGTAAAATAGATAATAATTCTATTTAGACATTCGTATGTACGCAGTAATGAAAACAAGTAATTTCGAGTAAATAATTTATTTGAATACAATTTTTAATGATTTCAGAGAAACTGAGAAAAATTACAGTTTAAAGCGATAAAGTGTAGATGGAATGCCTTCTAATGCTGTTTCAATGAGCGGTTTTTTCAAAACTACTATTACGTTAAAAATGTCGAATTCGAAATAAAATCTCATTTATTGTCTTGAAAATAATTGATATTTTATATTTAAAATTTATATTTTATTGCCATTATTTTGACATCGAATTCATCAATAATATTGAAAAAAATAAAGTTATAACCACGATACTCTAAGGTTCATAAAAAAGTACTCTAATTTTGGTTAGAAATAAAGGACAAAATTAGAGATAACAAGTAAGAGTTTATATTCGGTTGTGCCGAATCTTATATACCCCCGCCAATATACCAGTAGTGTGATATATTCATACTTTTAACTAATTTCAAAATGAAAGTGATGTTTATAAAAGATTTGTATGTGGGCTATGAGAAATCATGGACCGCTTCTTAGCAATTTGAATAGACCTTTTATATTAAAAATAAATGTTCAAAATTTTATGATATTATCTGCATTATATTTGAAGCAAATTGCAAAAAATATCTGAAAAATAACTAGATAGTCTAAAACTTTGATAATTCGGATCCTACTGGACCGATTTTGCTCAATTTTAATACCAAACATTTCGGTGAAACAAAAAATTTTAATATTAATTAGAAATTATGCTCAAATATTCCAAAAAATTAGTAAATACAATATCCAACATAAATTCTACAGTCCATGGAAATTATGAAGGTCATACAAAATATTAGGAAAGAAGAATAAAGTTTTGTTATTAATGTGAACGATGTTTTAATAAATTGCGTACAAACGAATGTCCCATAAAAATGTCAGTGTTTTTCTTTAAATTAAAAATGCGGTGATATAGATTATAAATCTACGTCTTATAATTTTAATTATGATGTAGTCCAATCGAATGGTTCAAAAATGTAACTAAAAATCCCGACCGCTTTTTTAGAAATAACAGAAAACATGACATTCTATACCTAAATCAATACATCGCAGTATTGTATAGATACATAATTTAGAGTAAAGTGATTTTGAAGATAACGTATTGTAATGATAATGCGTTAAATCAAGACAGATTTCGAGTAATAATTTTTAACAAAATATACAGATCTACTTATTTTCTTTAATTTTAATTTCAATACCAATTAAATTCAAACTTTCCTTAAGCTTAAGAAAATAAAACTAGTTATGGACAGAATATACAATAGTATTTGAAAATGAAACTAAAAACCCTTAAACCTTATTCTTATGACAACATTTTACAAATAAAAATTATGTCTACCATTAATATATAGTTCGTTATCTTATTTATTATAACATTATAACATTAATTTAATAATATTTCCCTAAAGAATACTTACCCAAAAATGCATCAACTTCACTAGAAATACCCTTAATAGCTTTTAAAAATATTAAGGGTAGTGCCTGTAGACAAGGGTGTTGATAAGTTTCGGCTCCTTTGTCGTGTGTTAAAGCCCATTGAACAAAGTGTGATGATTTACTGATAATATGTGGTGAACATAGAGCTGTGGGATTGCCAATAGTATGCAGGAAGCGATACCAAGTTTGGGCCACACAATCATTAGTCATGCCAACTGGTATTAGTTGAGCATCTTCTTCAGCTAAATGGTAAAAAAATATTTTAATTAACAATAAGTCTATATAAAAAAGTAATATAATAAACTTACATATTTTCAGTTCTGGAAAAGCAGGACCATAAGTAAATTCCAACAGTCTAGCAGTTAAAGCTAAGTTAACACGATTCCATTGATCTACTAAAGCCACACGATGACGCCACATAGCACAGGATTCTTGCAATGTTTTCCACAATGAGGGTGAGGGAAAACATCTTACGCAAGCCAAAAGCCAAACTTCAAAAAGCACCTGTAAAACTCTTTCACACAATTGATCGCCAACATCATCTTTAATGGTGGGTGGTGCCAATAAAGTTTCATTTATAGCCAAAAGAAATAGTAATAAAGATTCCCAAGTTTCGCGATCCATAGTTTGTGAAATTTGTGCAGTCTGTTGTAGAGTACGCAAAACACGATGACATAAAACAGCCTGGCGATTAATTGTATCAATGCCTTTAAAGTAAAGTAAGAATTTGTCAAGCATATTTCATAACTGTTATATAATTATATACAAGCCCTAATATTGCAAATATTTGCATGCATTTCTAGCTTTATGACACATACCAAGTTCTTTTTGATATATAAATGGTAAGACTTGAAATGAGAATGTGTTTAAAATTTAGTTAGTAACTTTTCTAAATTAAATGGTAAATTTTGTTCAACTTGCATAGCCTTCGCATATTCATGATAAAATTGGAAACATATGTATGTATGTATTATTATTCTTTAACTGCATTTACTTACTTTCGCCATCTCGTGGTACGAAAAGATTATGAAAATGATTAATTATTTTACGACAATACATATTGGCATCTTCACATATCGGCTTGGGTACACTTATTTTAGGTTGCGGGTGCAATGCAGTCATCCATTCACAATATACATTCACGCAATCTTTAATGGTTTCGTGCTCTTGCAGAGGCAATGATAAACCAAAGCAAATGACATCCATACACCAATTAACCTAAAATGATAATATGTAATATGATCAATAACAAATACATACATATATGTATGTAAATCAGAAAACTTTTCCTGCTGCAATTAATTTCTCGGTTCAACTTCTTTATCATAAAGATTTAATTTTTCTCATATCCTCTTTGAGAATTTTAAGATCTTATTTTTAAAAATTGTATTTCTTTATCGATGTTTTTCTTGTTTATAAATTCGGTGCTTAATACATCAATTAAGACCAGAAATTGTACTATGAAATGAATTACACGGTGCGACAGTCCAAAAAACCTGGGACCTGATATTATTTTTCTTGTAGGGATTGTCGAGTAAAACAAGATTCCAATAGTGAAATATGCCGGACACCTCCAAAATCTGGTTTTACGGTTAAAAAACCGGTTTTTTACCTTTGCGTACTTATAAATCTGTAATTTTGTTCATAATCATCCGATTTTCAATTTCTTACTAGATTTGAAAAGAAGGAACTGAGATCTTTCGAATGATATATATTTTATCTAAGATTAATTTGGGTGTTATTGTCGAGCAATAACACAATTTTCTCGACAATAACACCTAAATTTCTCAAATTTGAAATCGACAAGCCCTACAAGAAATATAATATCCGGTCCCGGGTTTTTCAATTTCGTTCAATTTTGTAAAACTGTGTTAATTGATTAATACAATTTGTATAAAATGTTTAAAAGTTTATTTTCATGAAAAGTTAAATAACTCAGTCAATTACTTATCTATTTTTAAACCCAAATATGCGTTGTAATCGTAAAAAAACGTACTTTTTGAATAAATTCAATAGTATTATAGTTTCTTAATAAAATAATGTATTAAAACTTCACCAAAGTTGAAATTTTTTTGAAAAATCTACAAAATTTGTGTTTGCTCGACAATAACACCAGAATTTCTCAAGTTTTCTTATATAAATTATATATCATTCGAAAGATCTCAGTTTCTTCTTTTCAAATCTAGTAAGAAATTGAAAATCGGATGATTATGAACAAAATTACAGGATTATAAGTACGCAAAGGTACAAAAACCGGTTCTTTAACCGTAAAACCTGATTTTGGAGGTGTCCGGCATATTTCACTATTGGAATCTTGTTTTACTCGGCAAGCCCTACAAGAAAAATAATATCCGGTCCCAGGTTTTTCTATTTCATTCAATTTTGTATCACTGTGTTATTTACCAGTTAGTAGGTAATTCTTGCATTCACAATCAGAATAAACGAAGGATAGAATAGGATATGATTTGGAATTTTGCAAATCGGTCCATAAATGCTAGAGGTAAAAGCGAAAAACTAACATTTTGTATTTGAGACTTTGTTGCAAAACGTTAAATATTTGTAAAGTAATATATTGGAAAAAAAATTTAAGAAATTTAGGGGCATGTACTATTATATGTACGTATACATAGGTATATTTATTTTTATTTCCTTTAACCAAACCAGATTTATTTAGCGCAAGAGAAAGAAATAACAATAACAAAAGAAATAAACACAATCCTAATTTTTACTAGTTATTCTACAAAATACTCATTATTTATATAGGTATATAGGTACAAACTATTTTTAAATCCATAATAAACTTAATATTAGTAATATGTACATACATATTTAGTATGTATTTTTTAAATAAACAATCACCTCTTCATCTTTAACCAAATGACTTGGTTCAGCATTCTGAGTAATACCCAAGTTTGTGGCCAATTGTTTGACCACAGATACAGCAACTTCACGTCCAGCGCTAGCAGGAAATTTGTTTAGAACGCTATAGCTTTGAGCACCTCCACTATTAGCAGATATTTGTGCTGATAGAGACACCCATTCGCCATACATTTTATTCTGGAAGTGTTTTCAAAATATTTTTGAAACAATCGATTTTGTCAACATTTAATTCCTTTTTGAAGGCTTAGTTTTAGAGTCACACCAATAATAATTTATTTTTATATTATTGTTCTTTTTTATACAAACATTGGATTTCAAAACACGTCAACAAAAACTTGTCTTAATCACTGGGCGCGTCTGACTCTTTTCATTATAGGAAATTGTTTTCTATTTTTAAAACCGTTGATCTTGCATATCGAACTATATTAATTTAGATATATGTAGAATATTTATTTTATTATTTAAGACAAATAATTTGTGTGTTTTTACAGATATCTTTAAACCGTTTTTATATATTTTTAATAAAAATTTACACCTGTCTGCAAAATTTACGCACATCTATTTTTTATACATCTAGTTGTAAATGTCAATTTTTACCTAAGCAACAGGGATGATAAATGAGAATTTCAATAAAGTACCAATGTGTACAAAAAGGTTACATTTTTGGGTCATTATTAATGGAGTGTTTCTATTATAAATTCATTACGGTACTGAACAAACTTTTTTAACTATTTATTTTTTATAAAAATATATCCATTTTATTAAAATTAAATGATAGTTTAACTAAATATGAATAAAGTTGTTATATATATTACTAATCGACTGTATTTTTTTTATATTGCATAAAGTACTAAATAACAGAATTTATCATGTCTGTTATGAGCAGTAATAGTAACTTAGCGATTTTATCAACGATTTTAAATTAAGCATGAATAGGAGATAATTCTAACGATTTGTTAAGAAACATAATAGAAGTAGTGTCGTATTTATGTGGCGTTCAAAAGCTTATTTATTATTTATTTATTTAGTAGCATTTGGGATACTTTATCTTATAACTATATAACAATTTAATTCATTTTATTTTAAATTTTAATGGTTCTAATGTACATTGTATAAATACACAATCTTTTATGTTATTTACTTTCGTTATTTGTTTTCTATTAGTTAAGTATGATTGAATCCAATTTAATTCTTTATCTTGTATTTCGTATATGTATAGTGTTTGTAATAAAATATTTCGGCTTTCTTATCAATTTCATATACGTTGCGGTTCGGTGTACAACATAAAATTAATATAACATTTCTTTTTGTGTATTTTGAGGACATTGTAAGATATTGTAGGCAACCCTCTCCGAAAAGTGTTATAGCAAAACAGCTGACAGCTTGTTTACAAGCTAGTAAATAACGCTATTTTTGTGGGATATATTTTAAAATAAATTTGTATTTTAATAAAACGAAACTATTGGAAAAAATTAACTATTGATTAAAATGAGCCATTTTTCCAGACAACATTTTGGTGATATAGACATTAAAGAACTGATACACCATTACAGACAGTACGATTGTTTATGGAATTTCAATAGTCCGGACTACAAAAATAAATCAACAAAGCAGCAAGCTTGGGTCGATATAGCAAATTACTTTCGAAAAGATGTGAATGAAGTAAAACGTAAAGTGAAATATTTGCGAACAGCTTATGTAGCTGAAAAAAAGAAAGTCGATGCATCAAGGAAATCTGGTAAAGATACTCCCTATAAACCATCCTTATTTTACTACAATGAGTTGGATTTTCTTGACAACGTAGTGGTATGGCGGAAATTTGGAAGAGATGCAGAACATACTGATTTAGAGTTTGTAAGTTATAACATAAATACATATGTACATACATATTGACCAAATTATGATAAAATGTGTTGTAATAAATTTGAAAAGGAAAGTGTTCACATTTCCCCAGACGCTGTTGAAGATGATGAATTGTTAACATTTGTAGACAGAGAAGAAGAAGTGGACCTCAAACATCCAGAGATCAGTTGCAAATCTGAAGTATTTATCGATCCTGAGCCAGAGCCTCCATCGCCGCCACCGCAAATGCCAATTAGCAATACTCCAAAAATTATATATCCACGATCGTTAGCTTCGCGACCGCTTAAAAGAAAAATTAGCGGTGATGTAAAACCAAATAAATCAGCTGTCACTGATGATGGTACATTATCCCCAACAGTCAATAATTCTCAATGTAAAAATTTGTACATCTCTTTCGGAAAAACGATTGCTCTACAGTTACAACAGTTACCACTGGATGTAGCAATATTGGCCATGTCTGAAATACATACCATACTTACGAAAAAAACTTTAGAACATATAAGATCTTTAAGTAATGGGCATGAATCGTGTTCACAATCGGAATCCGAAAATAGTTTTAGTGAATTAATTGAAGAATCTTTACACGATTTCAGTTAAATTTGAATACCCAATAATTTTTAGTTGTAATCTAAAAAGCCGATTAACGGAATGATAACACATTGATAATTTAAAAATCAGATAGCAAAACATGTATCATTTTCCCCACTAAAGTGTTACGTTATTTCTACCAAAATATATGTTATGGTATTTAAATAAATATTTTAAAACAATGTATTTCTATTACAAAGTACAGATGTATGTAGTATGTAGTACATATGTACATTATAATTTTTATAAAATCTTACCTAAAAAAACATAATAATGAAACATTTTTGTACGATATTGAAACTCACAAACGTTGATGAAAAAGACGTAACCACTAAATAAAATATATTTGAAACACGTTTATTTATTAAAACAAAAACTTTGTTTATTTAGGACAGGACACAACAAATATTTAGTTTTATTTTATTTGATCTTGCAAAACTCTTGTAAGAGTAAACAACGCCAAACAAATTTGTGCTGAAACAAGTGGTTACGTTTTTTTGAGTAAATATTTGCCAAGTACTAATTTATTAAACCAATTAATTAATTAATTCGCTTTCATACCGTTTTTAGGTTTTTTGGAAATATCATTTATTACTGTAGTTAAACATTTTTAAATTTGTGTGAATAAAGTTTATTAATGAATTAAAAATATTTAGGTTGAAATTATACATAACTTATTTGTGGCGAAGGTATTCATATTTCTTGTGGAGATTTGTATGGGCGCTAGGTGAAATAATGAACCGATTTCAACCAATTCCAATCCCAACCGTCATTAGATATGTACCAAATTTTATCGAAGTATTTTCAAAATTGCGACCTCTAATTACATACACAACTAGCCAGACAGACAGACGAAAATCGTTAAATCGACTGAGGAAGTGGTTCTGAGGCGGTCGGTATACATTAAGGTGGGTGTTCAATCCAATATATCCTTCCCACTATGGTGATGCAGGGTATAATGAATCCAAACCTAGCTTTTTATTAACATTATTTGTATCAATAATCACTTAAAATAAGCGGCATTACTACTACATGTCTCTAACGGTCCATATTTGTCGTGCGTAATTTGTTCATATGCTTCTGTATCGACAAAGCGTGTCAATATTCATAGTTTTCTACATAAAAAACCCACCACCAAAAAGAGTGAAGTATATTAAGTTTCTTATTCCGTTTGTAACACATCGAAATATTGGTCGTAGACCCATATATGTGCATATATTCTGGGTCCTTATAAGATTCTAAGACGATCTAAACATGCCCGTCCATCTGTTGAAGAAACAATGAAATTTGTACCATTTATTGTTTCACCGAAGTGTTTGGTATTGAAAATGGGCAAAATCGGTCCAGTTGGATTTGACAACCTCGATATTTTTCAGATATTTTTTGTAATTTTTTCAAATATAATGCAGATAATATTGTTACGTTTTTTAAAAATGGCGGTTTATTTCCTTTAAATAAACCGGATTACTTTTAATTGCAAAATAAAAGCCTTTTTTATTTAAATGTACACAAAAACAATTAAAAAATGAGAACTGTCTTTTTACGCTGTTATATTATGGTTTAAGGACACACTTAAAGTTTGAAAACGCTTGATGTTAATACAACAATAACTCACAATTAACTGATTAACTTAATTGGCCCTGTTAGTTTATTTATACACCAATCGTAATTTCTTGATGGTTCGGAGCTAAGATACTAGAATGTTCATAACTGCAAGTCTAGAATGTTCGTGTCTAGAATATTCAGCCAAAGTCATTAAAACTTAATGTTGCCATATGGCTGAGCTATGTTTATTTATTTATTTGAATTTTTCTATGGAAATGAATTCCTTACAGGCAGTTTACAAAATAATCTTTAACATATGGGAATAAAATACATGTAACAAAACAATTATTAATTTTTTTATGACATTAACATTTAACGAAAAATCAATAAATGTGTAAAACTGATTACACATTCTTCTTAGGGGATCAGCGTCAGCAAATTTGGCTCTATAAAATTTCATAGATAGAGGTGCAAAATTACGGGATAAATGTTGCGGAATATTAAAAGAGATTACATTGATTAGAAAACCAGAGCATGTTCTACGACTTTTTGATGTAGGAAGCTTAATAAGAGCAAGTCTAGCGGTATATTATGGTAATTAAATGGGTTGAAATAGAGTTCACGTAGGAAAATATCAAGAATTGTTTTTGCACAGATTCAATTGTATTGCTGTGAGTAATGTAAATCGGTTCCCATATTATTGAACTGTATTCCAGTATCGGTCGAAGAAGTGAAGTATATAAAGTTTTTGCAATACACAGATCATTAAATTTTTTTGCCTATCGTTTAATAAAGCCCAGAGTACATCTTGCTATATTTATTATCGTAGAAATATGTGGAACGAAGCTCAGTTTAGGGTCGAATAAAATGCCTAGGTCTAGAAAATTTTTAACCATTTTCACTTGGTAGTTTCCCAGAAAAAAAATTGTTAAAATTTGATTGTGCCTTACTTTACATTTCTATAAGTTAAGTTCTATCAAGTTAAGCTTGCACCATTCATAAAAAGAATCCAAGTCGGTTTGGAGATGTAAGTTATCAAAAGGTTGTTTATAGGACAAGAAAATTTTTACGTTGTCTGCATACATTAAAATATTAGAAAATTTAATTACTTTAGGCAAGTCGTTAATAAAAAGAGAAAATAATAGCGGCCCAAGGACTCCCTTGTGGTACTCCAGAACAAACGTTATTTTTATATAAAGACGTGTATTAAAACGAACGGTTTGTGTTCTATTCGACAGATAAGATTGTATCTACTTTACGCTAAGATCTGTAAACCCAAATGTTTGCAGTTTCTGTACGAGAAGTAAATAATTTCTTTTGTCGAATGCTTTACTGAAATCCGTGTATATAACATCAGTTTGCATTCTTTGAATAAAGCCGCGATTGATGACTGTTGTTAGATGCAGAGATTAGTAGAAGTAGAGCAAGATTTTTGAAAACCATGTTGATACACTCAAATCAGGAGTGCCCAAAAGTTGCTTATGTAAGAGCAAACACCAATACATTTAAATAAACACAAATTTTTATTCAGTATTTTTTGTTGTAAAGGCCAATACATACAGAGAAACAACACACTTTTTTAAACGGTATCATACGTTAAACAGAAACAAAATCTACTTTGACGATCGCAGTCACCAATGTTTACCATTAGAGCAGGAGTGCCCAAGCCCTATGTTCTTGATGCTTGTAGACTTTCATAGAAAAAACGGTGCTTTCTTGAGGCTAAATAATCAATTTTTGTTGTTGGATTTATTTTAAAATATAATTATAATGCGTTTACAAAGTACATTTTATTATTGCCAGTACGTTTCTTTAAAAAAATGCTGTTTTCATGGAAAAAATTAGTTTTTATTGGAATTACCTATTTTGCACCGTTTTTTCTATGAAAGTCTACAAATAATAACACAAATTGTATGACAGCGCCACCTAGCGTTAGTTCTAGGTAAAACATAATATCAAAAATGGATTCCCCGACCCCATAAACATAAATATATCACATTTCTCCCGGATAGTAAAAATATATAGCCATTATTTTATCAAAATTGTAATGAGTTTTTCTCGTTAGCCAGGGTTCCAAAATCACAAATTTCAAATGCTTGTAAAAAAAATTCTAGGGTTCCAAAATCACAAATTTCAAATGCTTGTAAAAAAATTCTAGCACTGAACCAAAAAAATCCCTTGGAGGTTTTGTTATGGACAATGTCAGCTATCATTTGTATTTGGTATCATCCCATTCGGATTCCAAAAGTTTGATTTTGTGTCACACTGTTATTAAAAACCCTTAATACTAAAAATATAAGGGTTTCATTCTATAAAACGAATAAATTCTAGAAAAAAGTTTTAAACGTTTACATTTCGTTGTAGACAGTAAGCACCTAATAATAATTAAATAATAAACGTAAGCAATTTTTAAGAATATGTACTAGGGAAAAGGTTTGAAACTTTAGTATTTTCCATAGAAATAGAGTTTCGTTTTATAAAATGAAATCCATCACTTTCAGCTGAGTCCTAAAGCAACAATTAATGTATACCACTGACTAGTTTAAATATTTATTAGAAACAAATACAATTAAATTTGAATATTATATTGCATGTTTTTACCAAATTAAACTACCATTGTTTATCTTTAACAATGAAATAAATCTGATAAACTCTACGTAATTTTAGTAAATTTGTTCCACTAGAGATACTAAGCATATCGCTCACGGCAACTCAAAATTATACAGTTTCGGGTAAAAACATTGAATTGTCTTAAAAAGTTTTTTTGATATTGTACACACTTAAAAATTTGAATTGTAAGTTGTGACAGTCTTACCTTGATAAATATATGCAAACATACATACATATGTATGAATTGTTGACGATATGAGCTTTCTACGATAAGATTAACGATTTTATTGCTTACCTCTTAAGTTGAATGTAATAATCGTATATTTAAATGTTATTTTTTGAGTCAATTTTATTTTAATTCATTTTATATATATTTTATTTATACACAACATGTAAAGAAAGCCATCATTATAAATTACAATACATATTAGTGGTAGGTTTTGTTTTTTGTTTTGTTTGTTTTCCTCTGTTTTGTCTTTTAAATAGTCCGTATATAGAATTCATAAAATAATGAACGATATGCTTTAAATATTCATTATTTTATTAAATAAACAAAAGTAAGATAAAAATGATTTATAAATTAGGAAACGATGGAATTACAAAGCATTTTTACTATCATCCCTATCGTGAATACAAATTCCACATGAAATTTGTTCCCTTTTCACATTCCCCTATTAAAATTCAATGTTAAAAAAATAAAAGGGAACAAATTTCATGTGGAATTTTTATTCACGATAGGGGTGAATATGTTTTTTCTATATGTTTAAACAAATTATAACATTACAACAACAAAGTGTAGAGAAAATCAGTATTAAGAGATGATTAAAAAAAGATGAACTACATTTGTTTTTATGTTTAATAAAAGATTTCAATAAAATCTCTGACCTATATAAAATTGTTTTATTTAATATACATTTACTAGAAAAGGAAATGCTTAAAATTAATCCTGTTTTTTATCTGCTGCAGATTTCGGTTTAGCAGCTGTCGCTGTTTTCTCCTCTTTCGGTGTGTCTTTAAGAGCTTGTGTGGTGCCCTCCAATCTCTTTTGTGCAGCTTGCTCAGCCATCTCGCCAGAGAAACCAAATTCATTGACACGCTTAAGATCAACACGATATTGCCAGCGTTGGTAGAGGAAAATAAAGAATACAATATCATCACGGAAGCAACCCAATCTATACATTGTAGGCATTTTAATAACGAATGCAAAAATGTCGTCAATAAATGTGTTCAAAAACTTATAGGTCATCATGCGCCAAGGCATATGGGCAACAGATTTCAATTTGTAATTAATAAACAATTGTGGTGTCATCATAATGAAGCCAAATGTGAGCAAATAACCGTATAACATGTTCAACAAAAAGGAATACCAGCCTTTATGTTCATTATACACCATAGAGTACACAAAATAGCCGACTAGAAGAGGGAAACAAATCCAACCCAAATATTTAAATGCCAAATTATCGTATGCTTTGGTTTCGCTTTCCGAATATGAGCCCTTATCCTTAAAGGAGATTCTCGGTAGTACGCCAAAGAGTTTCTGATCCGTATTGTAGTTGATATCGACAACCTTGTGAATTTTCCAAACTTCAATACCCAAACCAATGAAACAGGAGACGCGAATCATGAAATTGGTTTCATTGTCTAGAACATACAGTAAAACGATAAGCGATTGGAAAACACCAAAAAATACTGAGCGTACGGAAAGACCTTCCAGAGACTGACGGTTATTCCAGAATTGTATGTCGTTTTTGAAGGCCAATAACTCAAAGATTGAATGCAATATGGAGATAGCTATAGTTAAACCCAAAAGATAGATATTTGTCTCTAACATGGTCTCTTTTAGAGAATCTTGGTCTTCATCGTTTTCCTGCAAGCAGAAAGGGGAAATTGAGAGTACTCGTATTGTGTTTTTAAATGCAAAAGATATGTTCAAGCAACAAAGAAACCGAAATGTTAACGGAATGCTAGAAAAATCAATTTCAACCGATTACAAACGGCGGTACTTAAAATATTCAAAAATAAGTTTTATAAATTTGTGTGCTTACCTCACCACCACCCGACACCATTAGTTCACCCAACATATTACCAGCGAATTTATTTTTCATTTGTTGTGCAGCATACAATTGCCATTTAAACATGCCTATTGGCTGGAAAGTCAGATGTAAAGGTAGTTCGGGGGTTGTCTCATTGATTGGATAGTAATCACGTTGCAGATTCCAGTAGTCATTAACAAATACAATGGGCAAATACGTTTTGCCACCATCAACAAATTTCACATATTCATCCAACGGCGGGGGCACTGTACCCTGAGCCCAGTTTGTTTGATCTACTACCACGTTAAGTGTTAAATTTGGATGCCAATGAGATACTATTGTATCTTTCAAATTAGCCTGGGCCAGTTCAAAGGCTAATTTCTCTTGTTCGCTAGCCAGAAGATTATAATTACGATTAACTCGTATTTTTTTGAATTTATTCAGCTGCTTTTGTTGATAACCCATTAAACCGTTTTTGGCAAAATTGGGTGCTTTTGGGTCTGGTGATTCGCCAGACTTTGTAACGAAAGCATGCAGGTAAACGGTTCCATTGTTCATTAGTTTGGGTGAAGCCTTAACGGTGACTTGTTGATAATGTTGACCATCGCGAGATGGTCCTGATATCCAGTCGCCATATGTAAGATCTTCTTGAAGCCAGAGTAAATTTGAGGTTTGTTCAAAGTTGACGTCATCGGCTTTTTCCGACAACCATACATGCAAATCAAAAAGTGTGCCATTTTCAAAATAATTCCATGCATGTATTTTGGGACCAGTAGCAGCGGGAGATTTTTGATTTGGATTTGTGGCAGGTGGTTGACCTTTTCTGAAGAAGGAGGATACAAAGTAAATAATAAGAGCGCGGAGTATTAAGGATTTAGTCATGGCAAAGAATGACTCCATTCTCGACTGAGGTCTCTGTTGTTCCTGTTGACCATCAACTTGGCCTTCAACGGGAGCATTAGAATCACCATTTTGTTCAGCCATCTAAAAGAATACATACTTTTACTAGATTCGTTTTATATATAATAAATAGGTAGGTACAAACATAATTTTGCAAATATCCATACCTACCTAGTTAATGAATTTGGAAATATGTATAAAAACGGTTGAGTTATTTATGAGAACTGAGATTGATTGATTGGTATTTTCTAGAGCCGGTAGTTTCTAGGTTCAAACTAATTTATTTTAAAATCAAATTTGCATGTCAAATGGAATACTAATTTTAATTAAAATTTAGATCACATTTAGAAAAAAATTCTATTGTTTTATAACTTTCAACCGATAGACAACTATATTATGCAGGCAATATCATTATTTCGACACCAGGCAAAATACAAACTACGTGGTCATTTGCATTACATTGACCTTAACATCATTTTTCATAATTTTGTCTACACAATTGTTTTTATACAGCACCATTCTTACCTCATTCCCAGCGGTTTGTGCTTCTGTAGACATTATTATTGTTTATAATACTTAATAATAATTTATTTATTAATATTATATTATTTTTTATTTAATTTGCATATTCTTATCGGCAAATATAATTCAACAATTCGAATAAGATTTTTTCTTGTTTTCCCACCACGTTACTCTTATATTTTAAAAACAATATAACTTTTTCTTTAAAGTCTATTTTATTAATTTATACTCCACAGGTTTGATTAATTAATATGATGAACTATTAATAAAAAAAACCCCCGTCTTCTAAGCGGCTTCAAAAAGTTCTTGATTGAAAAAAGCGAGAATGATTTTGCTTAAAAAAATAATATTGCTCTCTTTGTTGGAAAAAATTCTTTTGCTCTTGGTGGTGGATATTTGGTATGCTGGCGTGGTGAATTTCTTATCACATGTTGAACGAACCTGACTGAAGTTGGCTGTAGTTTAAAAAAGTATATATTAGTTGCCAAATACTTGAATGAAATATTAGGAGAATTTAATCGCCGTGAACAAAACAAACTCTGGGACAAGGTGAATTTAAATACTAGGTGATAGCGTAGCGCCAGCTGATTATTCATGGTGAATTTGAAAATGCCAAAAAGTTATATAAAAAAAAAAACTTTTTGACAGTGACGAAAGTTTTTCATATAGAAAAATGCCTGTTGTTCTTGCCTTGTTGTAATTGTTGTAGCAATGCGGTCACCTGGTATTTAAATTCACCTTGCTCTGGGATTTGTAACAAACCATAACAAACTATTGTTGTTGTTGTGTGGTGAGTTTTTTTTATAAAAGTCGCTGATCAGTGTTGTCAAATACGTAATTTTTTTAAACGCTTTAAATTCAGTTAAATTTTAAACAGCGTTGCCAAATGTGCAGATTTATCTGTTTTTTGCAGTTTTTTAAAGTGCAAAACAGGCTTGCAGATTTTTAATCTAAAAAACAATTTTTTTAAATCAATGCAGATTTTTAAATTTTATTCGAATAAAACAAATTAATTTTATTCCCACTCTATGTGGAATTTTGCGGACCAAAGATTTAAAAAAAAAAATCAATTGCACAAATTTTGTACAAACAAAAGAAATGGAAACTAAATTTAATAAGAATATGTAGTTGTACATATACATACAAAAGTATGTCTAAGTTCTAAAAAACAGTTAAGTCTTTCTTTATACATATTTCATTTTGTATAAAGTTGCAATTTAATAGTGATTTATTTTTAGTTGTGTCATATAATAAAAATTTTGAATTGAGTCACTTTTGAAGAATTTGTACGATATTATTTAATTTTGTTTTGAAGGTACAGATTTTTTTCGAAAAAAAAATGATTTTTTTGGGGAATTGTCAGATTTTGTAAAAAAATATGACAACACTGATTGTAAATGATGTCAGGAACAAATGGGCATTAAACAAAATGTATCATTGTGTAGATTTGTTAGTGTAAATGCGGTTTGTTAAAAAGTCCATTCCATTCATTTCTAATTTGTAAACTAACAAACCCAAACATAACCTAAAATACATTGAACAAACTTATGTGTTTTATAAACAACAATTGCTAATGTTGATGCAAATAAGTAAATGATGAAATTTTTTTTAGAAATCAATAATAACTAAAACACATTTAATCAAAATAAAATTAATTTGTAAATTTTGTGGATTATTTATTAGAATTTTGTGGATTAATAGAATTTTTGTGCATTATAAGCAATAATTGTATTATAAATTTCTCTATAAATTCTAAACGGGAACTTGTGCATCATATGGGGCATACCCCCTATGATCCATTTTTTTGTGATAAAATCTATACGTTATTTGATTTCTACACTTATTAGCTATTAAATCCTGTTTTCCGATATGATGCACAAGCTCCCGTTTGGAATTTATAGAGAAATTTATAATGTGCTGTTTTTTTACATTTTATTTAAAACATGAAAGTTTTTTAGGGCATACCCCCTATGTTCCATTTTTTTGTGATAAAATCTATACGTAATTTGATTTCTACACTTAATAGCTATTAATTGCTGTTTTCCGATATGATGCACAAGCTCCCGTTTGGAATTTATGAAGAAATTTATAATGTGCTGTTTTTTTACATTTTATCTAAAACAATGCACAAGCTCCCGTTTAGATTTTGTAGTGAAATTTATAAAACAATTATTGCTTATAATGCACACAAATTCTAATAAATAATCCACAAAATTCTAATAATCCACAAAATTCACAAATTAATTTTATTTTGATTAAATGTGTTTTAGTTATTATTGATTTATTGATTTCTAAAAAAATTTCATTTACTTATTTGCATCGACATTAGCAATTGTTGTTTATAAACACATAAGTTTGTTCAATGTATTTTAGGTTATGTTTGGGTTTGTTAGTTTTCAAATTAGAAACGAATGGAATGGACTTTTTAACAAACCGCATTTACACTAACAAATCTACACAATGATACATAAACAACAACAAACAATTTTCACCACTCAAGAAAAAAAAGTTTGTTTTGATAAATCAGCTGTTACGGTTTGTTATAAAATAGTTGAGTTTGATTTGTTCACGCGCGTGAGAATTTAACAGTTGTGGCCATGGTGAAATTAAATACCAGGTGACCGCATTGCTACAACAATTACAACAAGGCAAGAACAACAGGCATTTTTCTATATGAAAAACTTTCGTCACTGTCAAAAAGTTTTTTTTTTATATAACTTTTTGGCATTTTCAAATTCACCATGAATAATCAGCTGGCGCTACGCTATCACCTAGTATTTATTCACCTTGGTTGTGGCATTGTAAGTACCAAGGTGAATTTAAATACTAGGTGATAGCGTAGCGCCAGCTGATTATTCATGGTGAATTTGAAAATGCCAAAAAGTTATATAAAAAAAAAACTTTTTGACAGTGACGAAAGTTTTTCATATAGAAAAATGCCTGTTGTTCTTGCCTTGTTGTAATTGTTGTAGCAATGCGGTCACCTGGTATTTAATTTCACCATGGTAAGTACTACATATTCTTTTTGGAACTCCACCAATGAGCAGAATTATTTTTTTATATGTTATACATATATAAAATTGACAGTAAAAAGAATTATTTAACGGTATGGCATGGTGCAACTATACAAGGTGAGTGCAGTATCCCAGCTGACTGACTTTGTTTACAATTTACTTATGTCAAAAGTAATACTTTTTCAAGTATTTTTGACAGTAGTACATTATTTTACACAAACAAAATGACTGTTGTTTCTGTTTTGTGTTGTATTTGTTGCCGATTTGCACTCACCTTGTATATTTGCACCATGGTATAAGGTATTAGTAATACTGTGTTCAGATATGAAATTTAATTGAGTCAATATTCGGTTAATTGACAATATTATTTTAAGTGTTCAGGCATACGCAATATTCACTTTACTCAATAATAATTTGACAGTTGGAAAACAATACAAAAAATACTCTATATGGTTGTTGTGTTTCTATAAAAACAAACTTACCTTCACATTGACTTTTCAATGATTTCTTTTGTTTTCTTTTGTTGACATTTGCCATTTTATACAATTTTGTTCACTAAACACAGGACCAATCAAGGTGAATTTAAAAACAAGGTGACAGCATTGCTACAACAAGGCAAGAACAACAAGCATTTTTGTTTGTGTAAAAACTTTCGTCACTGTCAAAAACATCTTTTTTTATATAAACTTTGACTATTTGTAAACAACTTTTTGACATTTTCAATTTCACCATGAATAATCAGCTGGCGCTACGCTGTCACCTTGTATTTAAATTCACCTTGGGACCAATAGTTGAAAAGTTACACTCATTTAAAAAAACCCTGTATCAAGGTGAATTTAAATACAAAGTGACAGCGTAGCGCCAGCTGATTATTCATGGTGAAATTGAAAATGTCAAAAAGTTATATAAAAAAAAACTTTTTGACAGTGACGAAGGTTTTTACATATAGAAAAATGCCTGTTGTTCTTGCCTTGTTGTAATTGTTGTAGCAATGCTGTCACCTAGTATTTAATTTCACCATGCCCTGTATGACCAAAATGTCCAACTTTGACCCCCTCTAGCTCCGGAACTTCTGGACTGATAGAGCTGAAAATTTGTGTCTGGCCTACTATCCAATAGTACTAGCCTTGGTGCAAATTTCATCCATATCGGAAGACATCGATTTTTAAAATTGGGTCACTTGACGTGAAATTTACCATATATATTTGCTATCAAATAAGAAATTGCTCCTTAAAAAAATTTAAAAAAGTACATTTGTGTACTTCTTTAGGTCTTAAGGCCCAACTATAATATGCATATGCTAGCTTAAAGGCCCAACTATAATATGCATAAGCAAGATTAAAGGCCCAACTATAATGTGCATATGCTAGCTTAAGCAAACGTGCGAACACATATAAATTGTATGTGGCAAACTATAATGTACTTAACGAAACTTTTCGTTAAGTTTTTCAACTGTCATTTGCTTAAGCAAAAAGCAAAACTGATCGCATATTCCGTACGGAATCAGCTGTTTGTTTGTGTTTTTAAAAAAATGAATAAAAAAGAAGAAAATACATTTATTTTAAATTTAATAGAAAATGTGGAAAAAAATAAGTGCCTTTACAATAAAAGAGGACCTTTTTATTTTAACAAAAATGTCTTTCTGTCGCGGTTTATTTCTCTGACAGAACAAGAGCGTCTTCTTCTTTTACAGTGTAGTTTACATATTTCTTTTAATGTGCGCAGGCCTTCAAGCGCTAACTTTAATATTTTTATATTATTTAAATTTTTAAGTTTTTTCTCCATTTTTGCAACCACAATACGAAAATTAACAAAACATATGTAAACGTTTATTATTTATTATGTAGTGCTGCCACAGCTGTACATTTTAGTACTTTTGCCGATAAATTAAAAAAAAGGAAAAATTATGCGTTTCTGGTACGAAGTTTTCTTTTAATTATAAAATAATATAATAATATTTATAAAATATAGTCACTTAATGGGTTTTTGTTAAAATAAAAACATCTTTTTTAAACATAAATGAGAAACTGTGGACAAAAAGTTTCAAAGTCATTGTAGCCACCTAAAAGTTAACTCTGAACTGGTTATGCATTTGACAGCCTTTTCGTTAACTTTTGCAATTTGCTTAAGCTTGCTTATGCATATTATAGTTGGGCCTTTAAGCAAATTGCAAAAGTTAACGAAAAGGCTGTCAAATGCATAACCAGTTCAGAGTTAACTTTTAGGTGGCTACAATGACTTTGAAACTTTTTGTCCACAGTTTCTCATTTATGTTTAAAAAAATATTTTTATTTTAACAAAAAGCCATTAAATGACTATATTTTATAAATATTATTTTATAATTAAAAGAAAACTTCGTACCCGAAACGCATAATTTTTTAATTTTTTTTAATTTATCGGCAAAAGTACTAAAATGTACAGCTGTGGCAGCACTACATTGTAAATAATAATAAACGTTTACATATGTTTTGTTAATTTTCGTATTGTGTTTGCAAAAATGGAGAAAAAACTTAAAAATTTAAATAATATAAAAATATTAAAGTTAGCGCTTGAAGGCCTGTGCACATTAAAATAAATAAGTGAACTACACTGTAAAAGAAGAAGACGCTCTTGTTCTGTCAGAGAAATAAACCGCGACAGAAAGACATTTTTGATAAAATAAAAAGGTCCTCTTTTATTGTAAAGGAACTTATTTTTTCCACATTTTCTATTAAATTTAAAATAAATATATTTTCTTCTTTCTCCATTTTGTTCAAAACACAAACAAACAACAACAAACAGCTGATTCCGTACAGAATGTGCGATCAGTTTCGCTTTTTGCTTAAGCAAATGACAGTTGAAAAACTTAACGAAAAGTTTCGTTAAGTAAATTATAGTTTGCCACATAAAAATTATATGTGTTCGCACGTTTGCTTAAGCTAGCATATGCATATTATAGTTGGGCCTAAAAAGCGAAACTGATCGCACATTCTGTACGGAATCAGCTGTTTGTTGTTGTTTGTGTTTTGAACAAAATGGAGAAAGAAGAAAATATATTTATTTTAAATTTAATAGAAAATGTGGAAAAAATAAGTGCCTTTACAATAAAAGAGGACCTTTTTATTTTAACAAAAATGTCTTTCTGTCGCGGTTTATTTCTCTGACAGAACAAGAGCGTCTTCTTCTTTTACAGTGTAGTTCACTTATTTCTTTTAATGTGCACAGGCCTTCAAGCGCTAACTTTAATATTTTTATATTATTTAAATTTTTAAGTTTTTTCTCCATTTTTGCAAACACAATACGAAAATTAACAAAACATATGTAAACGTTTATTATTATTTACAATGTAGTGCTGCCACAGCTGTACATTTTAGTACTTTTGCCGATAAATCAAAAAAAGGAAAAATTATGCGTTTATAATTTCTTTTAATTATAAAATAATATAATAATATTTATAAAATACTAGCTAAACCCGGTGTGCTTCGCTACCCTCTCGCAAAACGCGCAAAGATATACACATTAAATTTCTTATGTGCACCCTCCACACAGACCCCAATCACCACTGAAAATTTCATTGAAATCGGGCAAACCGTCTAGGAGGAGTATGCGAACAGGAAGTTTTGCCACTTAATTTTATATATATAGATAGTCATTTAATGGCTTTTTGTTAAAATAAAAACATTTTTTTTAAACATAAATGAGCAACTGTGGACAAAAAGTTTCAAAGTCATTGTAGCCACCTGAAAGTTAACTCTGAACTGGTTATGCATTTGACAGCCTTTTCGTTAACTTTTGCAATTTGCTTAAGCTTGCTTATGCATATTATAGTTGGGCCTTTTGCTTAAGCAAATGACAGTTGAAAAACTTAACGAAAAGTTTCGTTAAGTACATTATAGTTTGCCACATACAATTTATATGTGTTCGCACGTTTGCTTAAGCTAGCATATGCACATTATAGTTGGGCCTTTAGTAAAAAAAGTACGCGTACTTCTAAATGCAGTACGTCGGGCAAGCCCATTTCAGTCTAACATAACTTATTAATAAAATACCATCAACAAATATTCAATAAACTAAATTATGAAAAACAAAAATAGATACTTCCATACTATAAACAATTTCAAGTTCGAATAGAGAAAATGCAAATTGATATTAAGAAAATTAAATTTATATTGAGAAATTACAAATTAATGTTCAGAAAAGCAAATTAATATTGAGACAAACAGAATCAAATTTAGAAATCCAAACATAACATTGATCAAATTTCTTTATTTCAATTGATTTTTTCTCAATATTAGATTGGATTTCCTAATTTAAATTTGTATTTTCTCAATATTAATTACGATATCATAAATAATTTTTTTTGTCAAAAGAACCGATCAAAATTTGATGATAACTTTTTTTGTGTACAAAATATGTACTTTTAAATTTAATTTATTCTTAATCAACTTTATATAAATAAGAATTATTTTAAATTATAATGAACTATATTTTTTCTTTATTATTTTTCATAATAAATAGGTAAAACGCATTTTTAGTGTACTTTTTCCATTATTCAATAAAAAATTACCCATTTACATTTTACCAACCTCGTCTTAAAAAAATAATAGTTGGCAAATCTAAAGATTACTAAAAATTTCCCTTTGACAAAAACGTCAATAATTTCCCGCCATCTTGGAAATTTCCTTTTTGATTTTTGATTAGCATTTGACTGCACGTTTCTTAAGGTAAGAAAAAAAGTATTTAAAAAAATTGTGAAATTCATTGAAAAATATTAAGAAAGAATAGTTTAATTAACTCAAAATAAAGTAAGTTAGTGAAACAAAAGAAAACACAATGGAAATTGCTGGAAATTATGTTTAAAAATATGTTAAAGTAAAACAAGCTACATAACCTAGAAAATGTTTTTAAACATGAAACACGTCGCAAATATTTGTGTATTTTTTGTGGAACAAATGTAGTTGTTTTTGTTATAGTTTTATGTTTACTAGTTTAAATAAAGAAAAATTAACACTATTTCTCTTTATCTTATAGATGCAGATCTTCGTCAAAACTTTAACTGGTAAGACCATTACTTTGGAAGTCGAGCCTTCCGACACCATTGAAAATGTCAAGGCTAAAATCCAAGACAAAGAAGGTATTCCCCCAGATCAACAACGTTTGATCTTCGCCGGTAAACAACTGGAAGATGGTCGCACATTGTCCGACTACAATATTCAAAAGGAATCTACCTTACATTTGGTACTCCGTCTTCGTGGTGGTATCATTGAACCTTCTTTGCGTATTTTGGCTCAAAAGTACAACTGCGACAAAATGATCTGCCGTAAGTGCTATGCTCGTCTACATCCTCGTGCTACCAACTGCCGTAAGAAGAAGTGCGGTCACACCAACAACTTGCGTCCCAAGAAGAAGTTGAAGTAGACTACTGGAATGTGGATGGATGTCACAATTACAATGCTCTGGGAGAAGCAGGCTATTTCTATGTATACATTCAAAACTACAAAAGTTTTTTAATTTTTTATATTTATTTTAAATAAACTGAAATTAATTTGCTGTAACATCATAGTAGTAGCTAATTTAAGTGAATATATGGAAAACATTTTTTTTATAAAAATGATACATAGAAAACATGTTATTTTGTTTAATTGTGAATTTGTAATGATAACAATTTTTTAAGAAAGAAAACAGTATTTGGATAATAATAATAATATTTCAGAACATGGTGATAAATTAGGTTTCTTTTCTGGTAAACTTTGCGAGAATTAAGATTATTATCAGGCATGTTCTGAAAATCACTTTTTCGTAAAGTAATTTGAAATACCGTTTTTTAAGCATTTTTCATTATTAAAATTATCACACACTTGAAATCATTTGTTCTTTATTTGTTTTTGAAATAAAACACTATTTTACACAGAAAAAACTTAAAATTTACAAATTTAGTAAGACATTCTTTGCGGAACATTTTTTAGATTTGTTTACATTTTTCGTGATTTACTTTTTAGTAGTCAACACAAAGAAAGACAGTGTAGCTCGTGATTTAGAACAATCAAAATCACTTCTAAAAATAAAAATCTGGTGATTTTCAGAACACCAAAATATTCCTCCCGAGATTTCAAAATCGTTCGTGATTTCAGAACATGCCTGTATACCCAACACCACCATATTGGGAGGGTATATTGGATTTGTGCTGGGGGGTTACTCTATTGCGATGCGAAAGAAAATGTGTGTGTAAAATATTTAGGAGTAATATTGCAAAGTAATTTAAATTAAAATGGAACCTACATATTGATACTATTAAATCAAAAATATATCCAGTAATAGGAATCTTATATAAATATAAATTTAACGAAATTACAAAATTAACGCTTTGTCAAACATTGATTCAGAGTCATTTGAACTATCAGCCCAATCATGAATAAAAACTCCGCGGGAGTTTTTTTCCCTTTTCTCATTTTTCCTATTTAAATTCAATGTTTTAAATATAAAAAGGGAAAAAACTCCCGCGGAATTTTTATTCATGATTGGGCTGTATTTAATAATATATCGCTATAAAAATAGTACAGAATTGCAGTCTCACCAAAGAAAGAAATGACGAATTTATATCTATTATGAGCTGTTGTAATTTCGGCAGCCCATCTCAGAGAACCAGTACCGAATGTAAAAGATACGTTTGCTGTTCCAATAGCAGTTTGAGATCCATTTTTATGAATATTATTAATAATCTTAGCAGAGAACATGATTTGTTTAAATGTATTAGTTTTCAAAGAATATTTTTAAACAATATTGTTTAATTAATGTACATATGTATATTTAAGTTCTCCGAAAGTGTACTTTTTTTTTGATCATACATATACATATGTATGTTCCTTCTTGTATAAAAGCATAAAGTGCAAAAGATAAAGTAGTAATTTTATAGTACCACTACTAAGACTTCCAACAGTAAGAGCCTACAGTAAACAAGCTGAAACCTATAAAATTCAGGAGAAGTTGATGGCAAACAAATTAAATAAAAACTATAAAATAACCGAAAAAACAATAAATAAATAAACAGAACTAACAGAGCTACAAAAAATACACACGGCCTATGTAAAGGATTTAGGTTTGTAAGCATTAAAAAAAACAAGAGCAAACTAAGGAAATAAAACCACAGCCAGTTTTGCAAAAGGATGATGCAAAAAGTCACTATTATCATCAGCAATAGTTGGTCGTACATTATCGACTGTTGAATGCTCTATTGAAGTACTAGTGCTTGATTCCTAATTGACAATTTGTTGTCAGCACTTTAATTTGTTTCGATTGGACAACTCTTGTCGTTGTTTGGTTCGTGTTTAAATAACGTTGATACAAAGAAACGTTATTTTAAAAAATTATAAGGAAAACTATGAAATATTTTTACCTTAAAAAGCACATATCGTAAACAAAAATAATGACAATTTGTAGAGCTTACCTCTTCATCTATGACTTTGAATATTATTTTAAAAGAATTCATGCAGAAACGTTTGGTGCAACTATTAGACGTTATCACGATAAAGTTGTGAAATGGATTGGTATCGAAGAAAATTTTATTTTATTTATTTGAATTACTCTGTTACTGTCTAACTGTCACCAGTTTCGGTCAATTCAACAATATTGGGCTATTGCCCAATCAGAAGTGCAAAATTGCAATCATATCCAGAGAGAAGGCATTCAGAATTTGGCGAAATAACAAAAACGCCGAAACTGATTCGTAAAAGCTTTTAGTCATTCGTTAAAAGAACAAAGGATAATGCTAGTTCTTCAATTGCTACTCTTTTAAAGAGTATTAATTAAATTATTATTTGCAAATAATTCAAAAAATCAACCACTGCCAGTGCTCGAAAGAGTATCAGTAACTATGCCAAATATATTCTTTCGCACGCGCGCAGTTAAAAGGATTTTAGCGGATCTTAACATAAATAAGTCGCCTGGGCCAAATGGTATACCAACACTGGTCTTGCAGCAGTGTTCTTCGACATTAGCTCGTCCATTAGCTAACCTTTTCAGCACCTTATACCGTGCCGGTGAATTTCCCATGTTTTGGAAAGTTGCTAATGTAACGCCGATTCCTAAAAGGGGAGAGGTTACAAATTATAATTATCGCCCAATAGCAATCTGTTCCGCACTTTCGAAAGTTATAGAAAGTATGGTAAATTACCATCTTGTGAAATAAATAGAGTCCAACAATTTACTTAGCGACAACGCCTGCCAGGAAGGGCAGACCGCTGGACCGATCTTACTAAAACTTTGACGGATATAACTAAGACTCCGGCATGGCTAAGAATACTTTTTTCGACGGCCTATTTTTATTTTAAATGAACAAAATCATTAAAATTACTCAAAATGAATTGAATATTTGTGTAATGCCTTTCTTTCAAATTAATTTTAATTGGTGGCGTAGCAACGCGAGCAAATACCATATATTATATTATATTTGAAGCAAATAGAAAAAAATATCTGATATATATCAAGGTTGACTCAGACATTGGTCTATAAGTCGGATCCTACTCTGTCCACCTCTCTCTAAAAATAGAGTTTCATAAGGATCAATAATATATATACTTTGTTGGGTTTCAAATTAATATTTCTTAATGTTACATTCACCATTTTCGATGTTGGAGGATATGCAAATATTGAATATAATATAAATTGAAATACATATACATATATGTATTTAATTTTTTGAACAACCCAGTAAAAAATATATGGAGTAATCCATAATCGAGCAATAAAGGAGTAATGACTTGTTCATCCATTTGGAGTAATAAGCGAGCTATCAAAACTTTTTTTGTTTTGTTGTCTATGCCTCGCTTAATACTCCAAATGGATCAATGAGGGATGTATCAGTTCGTTTTGGTTTTTTTTTTCTTTGACATAACTGTAAAATATTTTCGTTTTGTTTTTCTATTTAGAGCTAGTTTCTGGGATAAAGATAAAAATCAGACAATTTTTTGCACGGAAAACTTTCTATATTCAGTGGGATTCGTTGCTATTTTTCGTTGCTGTTAAAAAATCTCCTCAATTCCCTCAATTCATTTCCGGTGATGCCAAAAATAACCAAATTTGTATTTATGCTCTTTTAGGAGACAAAAATGATTACTCCCTTTATGTTCTTTTAGGAGACAAAAACGATTACTCCCGCTATGCTCTTTTAGTAGACAAAAACGATTACTCCCTCTGTCGTCATTTTCAAGATCAAAGGGAGTACTCCATAAGGAGCTTAAAAGGAGTACTCGTGTCTGCGGACATGCTGTGTTAAAAATCCTATGAGTTTCGGAGTTTTATGGAGTAATCCATTACTCGCAAAGGAGCGCTCCAGGATTACTCTGGATGATCCTATTTTTTACTGGGAACTTTTTTCGAATTATTCGAACAAACGAAAAGTCTAATAATTTGGATACGATAATACTCACCTTGTTAGAAATTTAAAGTTTAAATTTAGAACACTTAATTATCCTACATTTATTAAATATCATGTACATATCAAATGTTACGACCATTCGTCATATTAAAGTGTAGAGTATTAACAAGTTTTTTGTTTAACAAATATTCGTCTGTATGCGCATAAAAAATAGCATAGGAATGCAAAAACAAAAATACAAAATAAACGAACTAAGATTCAGGATGGGATGATTTTTAAAGGCATATAAGAACCAAACAGAGAGTAAAAAATATATAACAAAAAACAAGTAAGAAAGTATAATCGGTCTAGCCCGACCATATAATACCTAACAACGATTATGCGAGTAAAAACTATTTTTCAGAAATGGGAGCGCCCATAGTAGAGTGACTTCTATGCATTTACAAATTATTTCCATTAAATTTTATCTTTGATATCGACACTTGTAAAGAATTTATGCATTTCAGAAGAGGGTCTTATATGGAAGTTGTGACTAATATGGACCGATAATCATAAAATTGGACCGAATGAAACATATTACTGTTAAATATTATTTGGATACCAACATTTTTAGGCGAATTATGCTTTTTAAAGTGATTTTCGGAAGTGGGGCTTCTATGGGAGCTATGGTCAATTATGGACCGATCTATATAAAATTTCTAGGTGTGATTAGGCTTCTATATAACTTATTTGTGTTGAAAGGTTTGGATACGTGCAGAAATCAAACATTAATGACCGATAAACCCTATTTCGGGAGAATATTTCTATGGGACGCTAGGTGAAATAATGGACCGACTGAAAGCAAATTCAAACCTAACCGAAAGTGATTCTGAGTCGTTCGGTATACTGTAAGGTGGGTGTTTGACTAATACTTTTGAGCGTTACAAACATCAGCACAAACCCAATATACACTCCCCACTATGGTGGTGAAGGGTATAAATATAACGCAAACATTTTAGTTATAAAGGGAAATTCAAGTAGTGTTATGATGGTCAAGTCGTACTTGTACTTTGCTGTTATATGTAACTGTAAACACATACAGTGGGGCTTTTGAAGAATAAATAGAATTTTAAATTTGCTTTATAACTACCCGATCATTATAAAACATGGGAAATAAATCGAAGCTTTTTAAAATATTTTTTAGTAGTCTAACTAAAAAATTGCAGGTAGTACCGAAATGTCAAATTTTACATTTTATATAAAATAAATTTTATTTTTATTTTACTTTAATTCTTTTCCCTACCCCACTGTTCAACAAGTATTACTCTCGTAAACCATATTGGGTCTCTGGTTGATATGCTTGGTTTTATATTTGAATCTTGATTCTTGGTTAGCTGTTGGAATGTTATTTTACATGCATGAATGGAAATATCTATGTATGTACGCGTACATGTGCTTTTGGATATGTGTTGTATGGCATTGTGGTGTCATTCCTGTTCTTTAATTCTTTTTTTCGTTCTATTTTTTGTTTGCCTTCATTTACCCAGTTTTAAGAAATGATTGAATTTTTTCAGCTGGTTGTGGTTTCTTGTTATAAAGGAAATCTTTTAATAACCGTTATTGGATGTTTAAAATGGGGGAAACAACCACATGTGGTATACGAAAAAAGGGTTTTAATAACTCAACAGACATTTGTTTGGTCAGAATATAATATTTTAGGAAATGCTATCTTAGTGCAGGTGAATGTTAAATTTCATCATGTGTATTTTTACAAGTCTTTAACTAATTATGTATGTATTTCTCAAAATATTGTAGACTTTTAATTGTTGCATTCATAAATATTTTAAATATGTATGCAGGTAAAAAAATTGACACAGGTATGTTATTCTCATATGTATGTATGTAGTAGAGTCTGAACGCGTACTTGTTTTCGGATTAGGTCAAATTTCAGTATTCCGCATTTATTCGAAATTTTTAGATATATCGAAATAAAAAATATAGATTATGGTATTTTGAAGGTGATAAACGTTTTAAATATTGTATAGTTAATAAAAACTTTTACTTTATTGTAAAATATTTAAGTATATTGTAAAAATTGTTCCCTGTAACTACTTGTTTAAGATAAAAAAGGTCAATGAAGAACACAATGTAATTTTGGTGCTTCGGGCATCTTAATCTAATACTATGTTTCCACGACGACTTGAATCACCTGCTTCGCTTTCTAAATCATGTTTATGAATCATGCTGTTTACATGACCAAAAAACTTGATTCGATTTGACAGTTGTTTTTAATAAACAAACAGAATAAAAAAAAAAAAAAACAGAATTTACAATTTGTGGAAAATATTTTTTTTAATGGACAAACAAAAGTGAGTGGAAATTAGTTAGCTATTTGAAAAAAAAACATACATTCGTACGTATTTACTTTCTTTACTTCCAGCAACAAGAAAATAATTTGCTTTGTTTATACTATGTTTCTACGGTACATGCTTCGCTCTCTATTCATGCTTCACACCTCAATCATGAGCGAAACAACTTGCTTCACCATACAAAATTTTAAGAGCGAATCAAGTAGATTCATATTGAATCTACTTGCGAAGCACGAAAAATTGCACTCTTCTCTAATATTTATCGCAAGTTTATCTGCACTAGCTGTAAAAATTTAACATTATCGTAAACAAGGCAAATTATTTTCTTGTTGCTGGAAGTAAAGAAAGTAAATACGTACGAAAGTATGTTTTTTTTTCAAATAAGCTAACTAATTTCCACTCACTTTTGTTTGTCCATTAAAAAAAATTATTTTCCACAAATTGTAAATTCTGTTTTTTTTTATTCTGTTTGTTTATTAAAGACAACTGTCAAATCGAATCAAGTTTATTAGTCATGTAAACAGCATGATTCAGAAGGCGAAGCAGGTGATTTAAGTCGTCGTGGAAACATAGTATTTCGTGCTTCGCAAGTTGATTCAATATGAATCTACTTGATTCGCTCTTAAAATTTTGTATGGTGAAGCAAGTTGTTTCACTAATGATTGGGGTGTGAAGCATGAATAGAGAGCGAAGCATGTACCGTGGAAACGTAGTATAAACTTAAACTGAGCTAGAAGATGAAAAAAAAAAAATTAATGGAGGCCACAATGTAATTTTAGTGCTACGGAGCATTTTAAACTGGGCTAAAATAAATAAAATATTTTTTTTATTTCTAAAATAACAATATAACGACTTTTGAACGATATTAGTTTGCATTCAAAATAGAAGTGATCATAAATTAGGATTATTTTCTCAAAAAACGCAGTATTTACCGAGTTATAAACGATTTAAGTTTTGATTTAAATTTATATGAAAAATCGATTTTGGATCCAAAGAGGGGATGTGATTATTTTCAGAGTTATCAACTGCCGATATAAGTAAGATAGAAATGATGATGAAGATCGGTCCAAATTTAATCGTTGCCGCCATATAAATTCGACTTCCGAAAATCACTTAAATGCACTTAAATAAAAATAAAAATTACTATCAAATTGGAATTCAACACAAATAATTCACATATACATGTAAATCGTCATACAGAATTTCATGATGATTGGCTCGTAATTGGTCATAGCTCTTTGAATTACATATATAATGAGGACTACTCCCGAAAACTCATTAACCTACATAAACATCCATATCGAATCGAAATTATATAAGTATGTAAAAATTATACTTTTGTGAAAGTTGGTTCATAATTGGCTATATCTCCCATACAAGCACCATTTCCGAGAATAACCACAGAGTATAAAAATGTGAAAATTTTAACGTTTCAAAAAGCCAAAATCAGTTTCCATAGGCTTTTTGGTACCTACAATGTAGGTCCTACATAATTTATTGTGTGTTAAAGTAAATCGCTTTATGTTAAATGCTGCAAAAATATAATTAAAGCGCTGTTCTGAAAGAGGGAGACAAATATAAATGTATTATTATAACTGGAATATGCATAAAATTCTTGTAACTATTAATATTGAGATGAAATTCAACCAAAATTAACCTAAAATAATTAGAAATTACATTAGAATATTTCATGACGTTCACCCCATATTATGCGGTAGGTATATAGATTCGGCACAGTCGAATATATGCTCTTACTTGTTTTACCCTATACCACAATAGTGGGGTTCATAAATATTAGCCCAACTACCTCAAAGTATACCGAGCGACTCAGAATCACTTCCTAAATCGAGTTTTATAACGGCCGGTCATAATTAGTCGAAGCTCCCATATAAAAACACTCCCTTCGAAAATCACTTTAACATGTATAAATCTTTTAAAAGTGTTAATATCGAGATAAAATTTAACCCATAAAATATTTATGCCACTAAATTTTTGGATGATCGGTCCATAATAGGTCATAGCTCCCATTTCCGAAAAATATTTTTACATATGTAATTATAGTTATGAAACACTAATTAATTTCATTGTATATTTTCTTGAGGTAAAATAAAATATAATGATTTGTTTGGTTAAATAATATTTGTTTTTTGCTCGTTTCACATACGTGTTAAACTATTAAACTATTTTACTTTATATTTAACTTACCAAATTGAGAAAAATTGTATGTATGTATTTGTAAGCAGTATTTTATTAAAATACAAATAACGATTTTTATCGCCACTTTTTTATTGTTTGAATTACATACATATGTAATTTTTGGGGAAACGGAAAATGAAAAGTGAAAATATATCTGTTGTATGGTATCTATATACATATAAAATCTTGTGGTAAATTTTATAAAGCAATAAATGTATTTGAAAACCCCAATGTCAATTTATTACAATTTTGTTAAGGTTTTTTATTTTGTTTTATCGTTCATAGTTTTAATGTTTTGCAACCACACAATATCGTAGTTTTGTATTGCTGTTCTATACAACTACATATTGTTTTTATAGTCAAAATAAAAAAAAAATATTTTTGGATTATCATTTTTATTGGTCACACTACATAGCAATTACAAAAGATAGATGGCATTTTTAGAATTAAAAAATAATTAAATAAATAAATAAAAAACATATTAAAATGTTGTAAACATAAAATGTTTTCAATAATTGCTTTGCTTGTATGTGTGTTTGAAAAAGTTTTTAATTAAATTTACATACAAATAATTGTTTAACCCCATTTAATAGTTGTTGGCTTTTATACTTTTCTTGTAGTGATGATGCATGTATATTTGGTATCTGTATGAAATCATGATGCGAGTTGTATAAATAACAATAAAGGGTAACAAGTTAGATTTCATCCATTTTTAAATTTGCCATGCCGTTATATTCTGGGTCCTTTAAATTCTAAGACGATCTAGTCATGTCCATCCGTTTTTCCGTGTGTTGAAGGCACGATAGAGCCTGAAACAAAGACTTAGAACAATGAAATTTCTCCCAAACATTCCTTGTTTCACCGAAATGTTTGGTATTGAAAATCGGAAAAATCGGTTCAGGATCTGAATTATAGATCATATTTTTCAGATATTTTTTGCTAGTTTTTTCATTAAATTTTTCACAATTTTTTTTGTATAAAATGACAAGTTCTGTTTAAAATGTTTAGAACCGATCCACGATTTCTTAAAGCCCCCAATATAAATGTCTTTTCGGAATATGTTTTATGGTACATAATGGCTTCTAGAAAAGTAGTATCCATAAAAAATCCAGCAAATAGTAGTTTCACTTAAAGATAAATTACAAAACGGTACTTTCTTTGAATCGGTCCATAATTAACCATAGCCCCCATATAAGCTCCACTTCCGAAAATAACTTAAATGCTTATAAATCTCTTATAAAAATCACTATCAAGTAGAAATTCTACAGAAGTAATCCACATATATACATAAATCAGGGTTGAATTTTATAAAACAAGGCAATGACGACCCAAAAGATAAATACGTATACTAAAATGATGAGCTGGGTAAAAAGGCAAAGATTTGGCAAGCACTTTGCTGTTGTGTTTTGCAAATCATCCTTTTATGCCTTTTCAATTAAGACTGCAGATATTTATATAAAAATGCCTGCGGAAATATTTACTGTCTTTCATTAGACGTCAGTAAAGGCAGGGCCATTATTCATTTGGTTGGTATGAAATCACTTTGATTTTGGATCCAAAATAAAATGGATCAAAGATTTCTATGACAAAATCGATTTGGGGATCCAAAATAAAAGTGATCCCAGATTGAGCTTATTTTCTTAAAAAACGCAGTATTTACGAGTTATATGTAAATGAATTAAGTTTTATTGGATTTTTATATGAAAACATCGTTTTTGATTACAAAAAGAACAGATAACAAACTAATAGTAGCTAGTTCTTTACAATAATAATGTTAGCGATTTGGAGTAAGTTTGCAGCGCAGGTGGATCGAAAATACGATCCATCAAAACAAAAATACGGAGTTTTATACGAGGACGCTATTTTTAGTTTCTTCTTTTTGTTCTAAAAGAACATAAAGAGATTTTTTTAATCAAAATAAAACAAAGAATTTATATGAAAGTCATTCAAATGGTTATTGTATAGACAATATTAAGGTTTCACCATTATAAATGAAAAATGATATCGGGCAGTTGTCTCTCACGAACATGCATGCAAACATCGATTCTTTTGGTTCTATTTCGTTAATCACGTCAAGGATTTTAAGTTCTAAGGTTGTAACCGATTCGATTGGCTCTGTATATAATCTGTCTTCATCAGAGTGCTTACAAAAAATAATCCAGGCGTGTTAAATCATATATGATTAGCTGCTGAATTTCTTGAATTAAAGCGATCTGGAAATTTGTTTAAAATATCAAATATTCATAATAGGCTGAAACTCAGTATGCAAAGTTTTTTTTTTTTTTTTTTGCAATTTTGCCTGTTAACCTATACACGCAATTAAAAATGGCTTCGCCTGAATATTAAAAATGAAGCTTTTACATATTCAACATTTTCATAGTGAATTTTAAGTTTAAAGTCATCAATGCCTTAATTATATTAGTATTGGAATAGAAAGATTTAACTGATGCTGTTGTTGTGATTGTTCCATATATCCAATGAGGGTGATTGGAGCTTAATTGGTTAGCACATTTGATCATTAAGCATGAGTTGGTTGTAGCCAGGGTTCGATTCCCAGCCGCTGCCACTCGAACAACATCAGTTTCTATCCATCATAACTAATATTTATCACAGCGCCCTCCTGCGGTGGTATAGCATTTAAAAACGCCACCGAAGTAAAATAATTAAATAAAGGCTATAAAATCAAGTTTTAACATTAATGCGCCTACTCACCACCAGAGGCGCTGCAATTCTGCACTAAAAACAAACATAATGCGCAATTGCAGAGTTGTAATATAAAAAAAGCTTTCTTCTTTCACCACCTTTACTTCTTCAACTATCCGCTTTCCAAAGAAAGTAACGCAAATATGTATAGGCATATTAATTGCCTGACTGTTACTTCTCTTTAAAAAAAGAAAATTAAAAGTTAAAATTAAAGCCAATTAATTTATTGACACAATAATAATCTCACTAAATAAATATGATTGAAATCAAACTTTATTAGGATTTAAATTTATGCATTTACATTGATATTGCATTTCCTACATACTGTATTATACATTGATTTATTTTCATGCATGTATGAATATTTCTCTTCCACTCTGTCATAAGACACTTAAAATATTGTATTGCCTACGAGTGAATACTTTTGACGTACAATCTGTTTCATCGTTATCATTATTTTTTCCTCGGAAATACTTAAACAGGCATACATCTGTAAATCCTTAACAAAGTTAAAGTAATGACTATAAGTATGTTGGTCAATACAATACAAAATAAAATACAAAAAACTGTTATCGTATGCTACTTTTTGGAATGTTTTTATTTTAATTTTTCTGCAATTTGTACTACAGATTCTGAAGTACATTTAATGATACTTGATTATCTTTCTTTATGGTCAACTGCATACAAACTGAAAACCCCAATCATTAATTAATGAAAGAGGTAATTTTCACAAATTTACATAAAAGAGGAGTTGAAAGTTTTAATTGAATAAAATAAAGTGAAATACAAACTTACTCGCGCATATGTACAACAAAATGTACCCATATATATGTACATAGGTACTTAAACAATCTATCGTATACTCGCGTATATTGTGCACTGAATTTATATTTTTTTGTTTCTCCTTGTACGAAAAATTTATTCCTTTCTGTCTGACTGATATTGATTAATACATAAACAATAAATAACAAGTTTGGAGGAAAAGTCTACGATAAAAAATATATTGTACAACAAAACAAAAAAGAAGATATTAAATGAACATATAACATTGCACATTTACAAAACGATAAATCTTTGGGTTCAAGTAAAACGATTAATTTTCGCGTAAAATAAAATGAAAACGAAAAAAATAAAATGTTAAACAAAAATCGAAAAAAGGTATTGAATGGACGTTACTTGTGCAATAGATTCAAGGTAAAAGCCTAGAATGAGTTGCATTAAGAGAGCATAGGAAAAACAGTTGCATTACCTTGCAAAAAAGGGATGAGATAGACAGGCAGACAGAATGAGAATAAAATAAAAATGACCCCAATGGTATTAAGTATAATTAATTAAAAAATATATCGAACTAAAAACGAACAACATACATACACTTTTCATTTAAAAAGAAATATTGAGATTCATTGTAAAGAGTATTGAAATAAGAAGTGTTATAAACTGTTATATATAAATAGAAAACTATTCGACAAATTATCTATACAAAGCGTTTATCTTAAAATTGGACGAATTTCGATTATGGGAACAGAAAAAAATTTAAATTTGGGGAAAAAGCCAGAAAAATTATAAATTTTGAGAAAAAAATTGTAATGAAGAAAAGAATCGAATTTAAATTTTTTTGGTTTTATTGATTTGGATTATTGATTACATATCCATATCCATATTTAACAATACCGAATCTTATAAATCTTTAGCTTTAACATAAAAAACAGTGTTTGAACCCAGCTCAATCGTCTTCATGATTTAAATTTTTAAACAAACTTATTAATTTAATTGTTAAATCAAAATATATGATTTTATATTCTATTTCATAGTATAGTTTTAGGTGCCGTAATTAACTACATATGTGTGGAAATTAAAAATAATACGTTAAAATAAAATGGAATAATCCCGTTGTATTCAGAGAGAACGTTTCTTTAAAAGTTTTTAAGAAATTATAATAATTTTTTTTTACATTTCGAGAAATATAATTATTTTCATACACTTTGGTACATTACAACAATTAATTAAAATAATCCGAATTATTGTAATACAAATAAAAGTGGTGGCCCGAAAAAAAAGCTTTCTTGACGAAACAATCTCAGAATTATAAACTGTTCCAGAAACAGAATAAAGAGTAAATAAAGAGAATGTGAGGTAAATGTGTCCAAATTAATTAAAAGTAGACTGCTAAAAAAATCCCAAACTATTACTCGACAAAAGCTGTTGACTACCAAAGCTGCTAGTCTTGAATTCGTTAAAATATACTAAAAAACTAACTGGAAACAGGTAAGCCGATAATCTTTGTTAATAGTTGCACTATTTAAACATATATTTATTTAGGGTGATTTTTTCCGAAGAGAGACAATTAATGGTTTCAACAGCTGAAGTATGCTTAATTTGGCATTTCCAAGCATTAACATTAAAACATACTTCTTATTACAAAAAATTTCTAAAGAAATTTGTGCAATTTTTAGAAAATAGTAATAAAAATTATTTATCAAATTATTTATCGGAAAATATTATAGCACTTAAATGGCACTCATGTTTTCAAGATCAGATTATTATTTGAAGAATATTATTAAGCTGACAATCGACAATATGAAAGCACCTATATCACCTAAAAGAAGCTTTTATAAATGCTTGGAAATCTATATCTGAATATATAAGAATAAATCTGATAAATAGTACGCCTATACGAGTTTTTCAGAAAAAGAAGACCTAACACATTATTAAAGTCAAAAATTGTAGTGAATATTGAACATAATACGAAAATATATTTAACTTTAATGTTTGCGCACAGGTGGGTGGTTTTTTATACCCTACACCACCATAGTGGAGAGGGTATATTGGATTTGTGCATATGTTTGTAACGCCCAGAAATATTGGTCCCACACCCACCTTAAAGTATACCGATCGACTCAGAATCACTTTCTGAGTCGATTTAAAGATGTCCGTTCGTTCGTCTGGCTGGCTGGCTGGCTGTCCATGTAAACCTTGTGAGCAGAGTAGAGGTCGCAATTTTGAAGATATTGCGATAAAATTTGGTACGTGATATTTTTTCGGCCCCAGAATGAATAGGATTGAAACTGGTGGAAATCGGTCCATTATTTCACCTGGCCCCCATACAAATGTCTTCCCGTAATTGGGGTTTACTGATCATAAATCTTTGAATTATACAAGTATGCAAACAAATTTCACCACAAATGAGTACTAAATGAAGCTTAATTACATCTACAAATTTCATAAAGATCGGTCCATAATTAGTCGTAGCTCCCATATAAGGCCCACTACCGAAAATCACTTAATAGAGCATAACTCACTCAAAAATTTCGGTATCCAATTAATATTTAATACAAATATATTTAATATGTATACAAACAATACGATACAATTTTGTTGTGATCGGTCCATAATTAGTCGTAGCTCCCATATAAGGCCCACTTTAACGATCATACATTTTTTAAGCATATTGGTAATCAAATAAAATTCGACACAAATAATATACAGAAATGATGACCCCTAATTTTATAATGATCGGACCGTAATTAGTCAAAACTCCCATATTAGACCCTCTTCGTAATTCACTTTAACCTCCATAAATCTTTTTAACGTATTTATATCGAGATAAAGTTTAACACACTTAATATTTATATTCACGGAAGTCATGACACTAAATTTTTGGATGCTCGGTCCATAATAGGTAATATCTCCCATATAACGCCTATTTCTGAAAAACTGTTTTATTGATATACTTGACCGACTATACTTTCTTACTTGTTTAATTCATAAGATATATTTTATATGAATATTTTTTATTACATAATGTATATTTTTGAATTTTTCTTCGCCATAAGATTTCCTGATTAAGTAGATCTTTAGGCTTGTAATCCCTAAATTTAATAAATAACTAAAAATATATAAATATTAGTATTTTAAGTTATTTAAATTATTTTAATATTTTAATTCTTTATGCAATTTTAACAGGTAAAAAATAAGGATTTTTTGTTAAATAATATTAGTTTTTTTGTTCGTTTTACATACATACATATGCACGTGCAACTTACAAAATTGAGAAAATTGGTATGTATTTATAGTTATGCCCAATATAGAATACTTCTAATATGCAAGTAATAATTGCCGGTTTCAATGATTCAAAAATGATAAGACTTCGCAAAAGCACCTTAAGCTCAGATCGTCTAGAAACCAAAAATATTATTAAAAGAAACCGCAAACTTACATAGAGAATACTGCGTTCAATAAAGTCAACAAATACAACATGTGGCTACAACTTTTAAATTTCATCGTGAAATTAAATATATAAATCGTAATGAAATGTAGATTGGAGTAGCTATAACATGGAACGCGGAAGCTCAAGAGCAAACGTAGGTTTTTTATGATGAGTTATCAATAGGAAATAAGTTGCGACTGTTTTTTTGTGATTCCGATACTAATCTAATATAACATAATTTTAATTTATAATTTCTCACCTATTAGAAGCTGTAAGCAAGGGCTTTCAAAATATCTTTAGCTGGGTTGTCTTTCTTAAGGGCTTTGAAAATAAATTTGCTTTTTACTGGGATACTATTATTAATTGCAATAATTTTTTTTTACAATAATTTTTCTTGATTTTTTTTCTGTGTGTGTGACACTAATTAATTTATTAAGTTATCCTAAATATTATGTCAGTTCATTAAAAACGTTTAAAGACTGTTAATGGTGCTGGACTTGTTTTTGCTTACAGTAAAGAATACATTTTTGAATTATTTATTAATACAGTTTAATAGTGTAAGCATCATTCTACAATTAATTTAAAAGTAAACCAATCTAATGTCTAATACTTTCAAATAACATCTCAGTGAGCAATACTTCATTTTGTAAATTCTCCAAATGGTGTGAGTAATAAGAGAGTTTTGGCATTTTTATGTGTTTTATACAAAATTTCGTTTTTTGGTTTTGCTATGCATTATAAAAAAACTACATACATACTTCCATAAAAACAAAACAACAAGAACAACTATATTTATACACATACACTATAATATAACCGTTGTGCAATTATACTAATGCACTCATTAAGTAATTGAAAATTGTGGTGATTTTCGCAACAACAACAAATATAATACAAATCCACAACAAAAACGGCTAACCAACAAATTTATACAAAATAACTTTGCTGCGATTACTCTCGTACCACTGCCAGCAAGTAGCAAAGAAAGCGAAAAGCTGCTTATTTTCTTATATTCACCATGTTGTCGTTGTCCTTATTGTTGAAATATGCATTTACAGATTGTCGGAAAAAGCAAAGAACTAAAAATATAGCGTCAAATTACAAAACTAAGAAAAAAAAATCAAATGAAAAATCGTTATCGCTTGAAATATGTCCAATGAATTGGAAAAAACATGAACGAACAGCAAAGAGCTAAACAATTCACAATTGTGAACTGCGTAAAACGGTAGCAGCAAGATGATTATTACAAAAGAAAAAAGTAAGCAGGGTAAAAGTTAATTTTTCTAAAAGTACTGGGTGATTTTGTCAATGGCTTTCAAAGTATGCGTCATAGTTTGGAATGATAAAGAAATGCCCTTACATTGTTTTAGATATGTCTGTGTGAACTGCTATATTTATTACATTTTGGCGATCCCTGGTCAATAGAGAATCAGAATATTGAAAAATAAGAAAATTTAGAAATCAAAATGATGTCTGGTGGTACAGGTCTTTATCAATTTGATTTTAAGTAACCATTCAATTGATCATATTTGTCTTTTACAAAAGACAAAAGTCGCAGTCACTTCATAAGGACCACCTTAATATGGACAGTTATTGTCTAGTTATTTTAATTTGTTAGCATATGTATTAGTTATTTTTTTTAATACTTAATGGGTTTTCCCCTCTTACTCCAGACACCATTCATTACAGTCCATTTAAGTGAATAAAAACAGATTGACAGTGCTGCAAGCGTAATTAGTGCGAGCACACAACTAACTTGTAACTACGACTATATAACGTAGTAATATAACTCTTGTACCGAGTTAAAAAACACACCCATTGTCAATTTAGAATATCAGCAAGCAATTTTCAAATTAACTGCAATTTGTTGCAATTTCAGCGTAAATACTTAAGTATAAAAACGTGTATGAGTGCTGATGTTTTTTGTCCGTCTTTTTTGCTGCTCTTCTTTTTTCTCTTTTAAATTTCTTGTACTCCTCTAGTAGTTGATAGTGTAAATAGACAGCTGTTTTCCTGGTGGATACTTTAGTGCGTTTAATTAATTTCATTTAGTTTTAATGTACAACGTAAGAGTCTGCCAAAATGTCTGAAGTACGCGAATTTAGTACGTGCAATTTATTACTCAATAAAAGTGTTTAATCAAAAAGTTATTGAGCAAGTGCATTAAATGAAATAAGTAGTCTTGAATTAACAAAAAATTTAAATTTTGTTATAAATACATTGTTGTGAAAAATTTTACTAGGTTTGGTTACAAAATGTTTCATTAATTAATTAGAATAGTAAAATTTAAAAAGAACAATATCTATACACATCATTGCATAACTATAAATACACAAAACTTTTCTAAGTTTTGGAAATTAAAGAAAAAGTATAAAAAAGTTCAAATAGTTGAACCTACATGTATGTGAAACGAACAAAAAACAATCATTATTTTTTACTTTACCTATTAAAAATGTATTAAGAACTTAGTTGGTGTTTCATAACTATAAATACACGGAAATTAAAATAAATTCGCAAAAAAATTAGATCTTATGTTTTTTTGAATCAACTCAAAATTCACCAGATTTATTCTTATATCTTCAGATATATGTAGATCTCCATAGAGATCAGCATAAATTCGACGGCTTAATATTCCTCAAATGTTTTCAAACATTTTTTTTTTTTTTGGTAATTCTTGAGTATTTAAGCCACTGAAACTGAAATTTGAACTTTTTTAAAATAGCTAAGTTAAATTTTGGATAAAAAGAGATCATTAACAATACATACTTCTAAAAAATTTGACACGTTTGAAAAAAAAACTGTTTGTAACTTTATAACAGGGTGCCCCGATAGACTAGGCGATAGAGTGCCGGACTATCGGTCAAAGGGTTGCGGGTTCGATTCCCGCCAAAGACTCTGGGTAGACGAGTCAGACATATGTACTGGTCTACATATGGGGACAAGTCACACATTTGTAGACCAGTCAGACATATGTAGACGAGCCGGACATTTGATAGGGAATCTAAGGCATCGCAATGGACCATATTGGTCTCTGGGTGAGGGTGTGAGGTTACTCACACCAGCCTTTCTACCTAACCTAACCTAACCTAACTTTATAACAAATAGCAAACATCAAATGTAATTATAGTATGCAAACTTTTACAAATGTTATTTTTTGTGGAGCTATGCTAAGGATCATTCATACCTATGTGGATAAGTACATAACGGTTGACGCACTGAAAGATCATATTAAAGAATTTATTAGTGAGATATTGGCCGATGTGTTGAAGAGAGTATGCCAAAAATTGGATCCAGCATATGAACCATTTGAGGCGTAGCCGCTGTCAACATTGACATGAAATCATCTTTAAACATTAAATAATATAGATTAAATGAAGATTTTATACATTTCTCTAAATTGTATGTGCTTTTTTTAATCAATTCCGAAAATTGTTAAAAAAATCACTCTTTTCTAATACTTAAGAATAATTAATATTTGCAAAACTTATGTGTTGCTGGGCCAAAATAAACAAAAAATAACTCATAGCAAGGACATTGTGAGAATATGTCTATTTTAAGTAACATATGGGCAGATGGAGATCACTACATTCACACCGGTTCGCAAATGTAGCTGATCAAATGAAAACAAACTAAATCGATTTAGCCGGATACGTAAAACACATAGGAACATATAAACGTTTTGTAAAGTTTTAATATGTTTTTTATATGTATAAACATTTCTTAGTAAAAGACCTAAAATTTTTTGCTTGTTGTGTGTTATTTATTTTTATTTATGTAATCTTTAATATGATATGGACAAAAATGTTTTTCTATAGTTTTCAAATCTGCAAAACCGTCCTCTTAACTTAACTTAGCTCTCTTTTATATACATATATGAAATGAAAAAAGGAACATAAAAATGTATACATTTTATTGTTTTTATTTACTTTACTTATACATACATACATACATAAAAAAATGTTGTACGTAAAAACAGTACGTTTTTATTTTTGGGTCAGTCGAATTTTTTTTCGTCTGCTTGTTTGTTGCTGATAATTATTCCAGTCACATCTGTTTATGCTAAATACCAACCAACCAAACGACCAAACAACCGAACATTCAACCAACCGTTAACGCAACACTTCTACACAAGGACTAATAAATAAATACATACATACTTACATTTATACTCACACTATAATAGAATTTAAGAAGAAATAATTTCCATTCAAGTCGAAAATTAATAAGGAGGAGTTGAATACTATAATTGAATGCTAAAACAAAGTTAATGTTGGCGACGATTGAGAGAGACTACGCCAAGTAGGACGTGTCCAACGAACGCATATTAATGCTTAGAATACAAATTTCATTTGTTTTTTCCTTAAACCAAAAACAAAATAAAATGATAAAATTTACAAAGTAATAGTTATAAAATATAATTTTTAAGGTTTAATAACTATTTACTTAAGTGTTTGGTTGTTTAATCTACTTATTTTATAGGTATGTCTTAATGTAGCAAGTAATAGTGTTTTAGTAAAACTTTTTATTTTGTGAATAAAAGAGAAAAGCGAATAAAGGCAAAAGAATATGTCAGTTTTGTAAAAGTTTTTAAATTTTTTGTTGGACTTTTGGGACTAAATTGTATTGTATATAGAACAAAAATTTCTAAAAAAGAAATTTATTTTAATTTAATTTTTGGAAATTTGATCTTCTACGTTTTAATATAAAATAAATTACGTAAAATAAAGTGTTTTTCAACGAGAACTTTGTTTTTCAAAGAATTAATATGAAAAATTAAACGTAATATTGGCCAATTGTCCACCAGGTCTGCTCATTTAAATTTTAACGGAAAAGTACCAGATTTTTCGCGACAAAATAAAGTAAAAAGGTATATAAAAATAATGTAAAACATTGTATTACATATTTTGTGTGTAGTCCTTTTGCTTTAATCACAGTTGACAATTTTCTAGACCTAGAATCAAGGACTTTTTTAGTGAAATTAGACGAAATTTCATTCTGAAAACTGTCTTTAAGTTATCCTTGCAACAAATATTTCTTTGCCTAGATATTTCCACAGGTGCTCAATAGGTTCAAGGCTGGATACTTCGGTGGACAAGCTAAAGTTCTTGGCCTACGATTCAGCAATTTACAATTGTGGAGGTATGTTTTGGATTATTGTCCTGTTGGAAAATCCAGTTCTGCGCTAGTTCTAATTTCTCTACACCAACAGCTACATTGTCTTTTAAAATGTCAAGATAATCTTGCTTTTTCATTGCAGATTTTTTAAATGTAAAATTACCGACATCTGATACCGCCATGTTTTACCGTCTTAGATTTATTACTAAAGACTTCGTTCTTGGTTCGCCATATTTTTGGGGGGTTTTTGACTCAAAATATCTCAAACTTACTTTCAGCGGTGAATATTATTCCAAACAATTTTCTGCTCGTTTATATATTTTTTTTTTTTGCGAAATTAAAACGTTTTGTTCTGCTAATCGTACTCACTCTTACAGGCTTTCCAAAAGTTTTCGTAATTTTTTCAGCTATTTTTACAGCACTAGATGTTGGGTTTACTTTTATGTCTCTTACTATAGCTTTTACTTTTGTAAGACTATTTGGTCTTGTTGCATCAACCAAATTTTCTGCGATCATGTTTGATATTCTTGTCTATAATTTGTTTTACTGTACAGTGATATCTTTTAACGATTTTACATATCTCACGCAGGGATTTACCTTTCCTATGTAAGTCCATTATGATTTGCCGACTCTCAATAGATGTTTGCCTTCCCATTGTAAAGTTTTCATTACTTAACGTCACAACTTAATCTCTTTTAATAATAAATTCTAAAACTTGAAATTATTTTGAATGGCACTTTACCGTTATATTTCCAAACAATGAAAAATTAAAAGAATTGCCACTTCCTTTAGAATTTTTTTTCATAAGGATTTTGCCACTGTATACTTTATTTTGACACTTAAAAAAGTTTTTTCTTATTTTGTGAATTCAATTCTACTTAAATAATTATAAAAAATGCAATATAATTTCCTAATATAATATTATTTATATTAAAATAATTAAGCTTTTCTTTTAATAATATGTGGTGATGACTTTATTTTGACGCTTACAGTATGTCAAAACTTTCATGTTATTTCAATATATTTCTGTTGGAAAATTAAGTTCTTGTTGGTATGGCATTTAATGGTCAGATTTGGCAGACAATACTTTCTTATTTGCTTTTAATAACTTTCATATTAAATCAAATTTATTTTTTTTCTTCCTTCTTTCGATGTTAATAACTTTTAATATTTGCTCGGTCACTTTGTTCTTTAATTTTGAAAAAATAAATATTCAAACAAAAAATATCATCATTCGCCAAGTAAGAATTAATAAATCCCGAAAACCATTAATAACCATTGTAAGAAAGTAAAAAGAAAAGTTTTTATCAAGTAATTCTTTACTTTAATGTATGGTAGCAGTGCTGTGGTTAAGATTGTTTAATTAATTTTACCCGCCATTTCGTTGTTGTTGTTTACTTTAGGTTTTTTTCTTCGCGTATTTAATATGTTGACGAACGAAAAAGGCAGTCTTTTGTTTCCTTTTTAATATCCTTTTGAATATTATCTCTGTTTTATTTCGTCCTTTTCCAATTGCTCATTTCAGTTTGCTGTAAAAACCTTTTCATGAGTTCGTCATCTTAAAACTGTTGTTTTCTACAGAATTTTATATCCAAATTAGCAACGGGATTGCAAATTTAAATCTTTAAGTTAATAGTAAAATAAATTATCTTAATAGTACTTGATAAAAAAGATATAATCGTTGATGCGCCTAAATAAATTTATTTAATTTTAAAAATGCTATTTAAAATTATATTTATTTATTGGGTGTATAACTTACAAATGCGGTATTTGCCCAAATTTTTAGCTTTTATTTTATTTGTACAATATAAATTTATTCAAAATATTGGCCATTGTTGACTATTTCCATCTTTCAGCCAACATATGGATTCATACCGAAGGAACTACACATGTTTTGAGGCCAAGAACGAATCAAGCCAATTTTGAAGAACCTGTTCTGAAGTGAAGTGTATCCCAGAGATATTGTACTGCAACGATCGAAACAAATAGTATTCGGATGGGACATGGTCTTTACTATAAGTCAGGTGAGGTTTCTAAATAGTTTCTCATTCGGCTGGTTGGCTGGGCTTCACATACGAATTCTTACGCTTCAGGTAATCCGAATGGATCCTGCTGCTCGCAAACATTTTGAAATTGCTGCTTGAATAGCTGAGAATAATTCTTTCAGCTCTTGTTGAATTTGACAATAATCTTCATGGTGAAATGACTCCATTTCTTGGTGTGGATGATATTTGTCTTCCGTCTCAAAATCACAACTTTTAAGTCGCGCAACTATCTCTCGAACGATGAAACACATTCCCAATCAGCATCGACGAGCAATCGGTTTATTTTAGCGGCCTTTTTTTAATTTACTTGCTTACACTATAATGTTCAATAACTGAGTGAGAATAAAATACAGATATATACGAGTATATACCCTTCAAAATGGCATATAAGTTACTAAAGAGAAAAGCCGCGTTCAATACGACACTGAATATTTGCAAATATGTATGTAGGTAGACGATCAATAATATCACATTTCATGCTGTTAATCCTTATCTAGCTCTAGATTCATTAATCGTGGCCTAAATTGAAAATAAACCATAATCTGTGATAATTCAAATTTCTCAACAAAAATCGATTTTTATAAGGTATTATAAAATCAGCTCTAGATGCATTATTTGTGGTCTAAATTTAAAATAAAGGATAATATGTGATCACTCTATATCTCATAAAAAATCGACCTACAGACTCTTAAATAGTGCTTTTAATTGAAAATAAAAGATAATTTGTGACTCCCCTATCTCTTAACAACAATTAATTTTTATAAAGACTTACTGTAAAATTGTCGTATTAGTGTGAGGAGCAACCAGAAGCATTGCAAGAACTGCCAATGCATCCCGAAAAATGCACTGTTTGGTGGGGATTATGGGTTGGTGGCAATATTGGACAGTACTTTTTTAAAAACCACATCGTTGGTAGGAACGTTACTGTGAATGGCGAGCGCTACTATGCGATGATGAACATGCGGTTTCAACAACACGGAGCCATATGCTACTAGAGGCGAGTTCGGTGAACAGTTTATTTCATGTTTGGGGCCGGTCAATAGGCCGTCTAGATCATGCGATTTAATGTTATGTTGGAGAGCGTATGACAAAATTGGACCCAGTGTATGAACCATTTGAGGCTTTGCCACGGTCAACATTTATATACAATTGAAATTATCTTTAAACATTAAATTATATGTTCGAATTATATTAAGCCAGCTAATTATATAGATCGTTCTGTTGATTTAAATAAAGATTTAATACATTTCTCTAAATTGTATCTGTTTTTTTTAAACAAATCCAAAAGCTGCTAAAAAATTACACCCTAGGTCCTATAATAGAGCTTCGTAAAATTGTCTCGAATTGAACAAGTCATTATTTGCTGCTCGCTCTTTAATTTATTTTAAGGCATTACAATGAATACGAAAAATGATTTCTATGCTTCAGTTTCTGGGTATTAAAAATACTTTCCCTGTATTCAAGTTCAGCATTCAAACTTACTGCTTCTTAGGCCTTCTTAAAAAGGCTGCTTATTAACGACACTCTTGAGTGTTTCCTTTTAAACTTTATTACCATTTTCTTATTTCTGTTGTCGTATTTATCAACAGCTTGTGGGCATTTAAGTTTTATTTTCTTTTACAAAAATACACATAAAAAAGAGTATAATTTTGTCTTCACAACATATTGTCACCTGAAAAGTTATTAAGCTTAATATTAATAAAGTTATGTAATAATGTTTTTTTTTGCATGAAAAAAGAAGATAAAAGTAAATTCAAAAATAGAAGGGTTATTTATTCTGTGTAAAAATCCTTGGAATTTTGTATGTTAAACTAAAAAGGGGTTTATTCAATGTTTCGTTCCTTTTTTCTGTTTATAATCTTAATTGAATATTTGGCTTTAAGGTTTAGAATGAATTAAAAGAAGAAACGAAAATTTGTGAAGAGTTTATATATTAAAAACACTTATGTATCTGTATTTTAAGTATTCTATCTTTTTACATTTTCTTCAACTACCGTCAATAAAATCAAGGAAGAGTTTATATTCGGCTGTGCCGAAACTTATATACCCACCATAAAATCAAACGTCAGAAAATATTGTATCGTAATTTCTATTTATTTTAGGTTTATTTTGGTTCAATTTCATCTCAATAACGATAATCACAAGAATTTTTGCCATATTCCAGTTAGAATCAAGAATTTATATTTATCTCTTTCTTTCAGAACTGCACTTTTTTTTGCATTGTATAACATAAATTGATTTACTTCAACACACAATAAAGTAGGTACAAAAAAGCTCTAGGAAAATGATTTTTTCGTTTTGAAACAAAATTGTCACCTCTGTATACTTTGTGATTATTCTCCCGATCCCGAAAATCCCTGGATTTTTTAAAACAATTTTCGGGATTAAGAAATGCAGGTGAAAGAATTAAAATTAACTTTGGATTGCTAAATCCGAACGCAATATTTGATGTGTCTATAGTTTTTGGAATTTGGAAATTCTTGGAATAGCTTTAATTGATTTAACCCTTCTTTGCATTATTTTTTCTTTATTGGTAAAATAAATCGAGGTGATATAATTCATGCAATGTTACTAACTCTAACATTCAATACTAAATAGAAATAAAAGAATACATTCAATGTTGTGATGGAAATTTCCACCATTATGAAATGAAGGGTTAAAACCTCAAAAGATGAAGAATTTTTTTTACCTAAACAAATAGTTGTCATTATACCCACACCACCATAGTAGGGAGAGTATATTGGATTTGTGCATATGTTTGTAACGCCCAGTAATATTGGTCCAACACACACCGATCGACTCAGAATCACTTTCTGAGTCGATTTAACGATGTCCGTCCGTCCGTAAAGCTTGTGCGCAGAGTACAGGTCGCAATTTTGAAGATATTTCGATAAAATTTAGTAGGTGATATTTTTTCGGCCCAACGACGGATGTAATTGAAACTGCTGGGAATCGGTCCATTATTTCACATGGCCCCCATACAAAAGTCCTCCCGAAATTAGGGTTTACCGATCATAAATGTTTGAATTAGGCAAGGAACAAAACAAATTTTATCACAAATGAGTGGTAAATGAAGCCAAATCACATCTACAAATTTTGTGCAGATCGGTCCATAATTAGTCGCAGCTCCCATATAAGGCCCACTTCCGAAAATCACTTTAAAGAGCATAACTCACTCAAAAATGTCAGTATCCAAATAATATTTAATACAAATATATCTCCTATATACACAAACAATACGGTACAGTTTTATTGTGATCGGTCTATAATTAGTCGTAGCTCCCATATAAGGCACACTTCCGAAAATCACTTTAAAGAGCATAATTCACTCAAAAATGTCGGTATCCAAATAATATTTAATGAAAATATATATCATATGTACACAAAGAATACAGTATAATTTTATTGTGATCGGTCCATAATTAGTCGTAGCTCCCATATAAGGCACACTTCCGAAAATCACTTTAAAGCGCATAACTGTCTCAAAAATGTTGGTATACAAATAATATTGAAGGCAAATATATTTCATATGCAAACAAATAATACGATACAATATTATTGTGATCGGTCCATAATTAGTCGTAGCTCCCATAAATGGCCCACTTCCGAAAATCACTTTAAAGAGCATAAATTTCTTAAGAATGTTGGAAATCAAATAAAATTTGACACAAATAATATACAGAAATGATGACACCTAATTTTATAATGGTCGGTGCGTAAGTAGTCGAAACTCCCATATAAGATCCTCCCCGTAATCAACTTTAACCTCCATAAATCTTTTAAAAGTATTTACATCGAGATAAAGTTTAACATACACAATATTTATATTCACAGAAATCATGACACTATATTTTTGGATGATCGGACCATAATAGGTCATATCTCCCATATAGCGCACATTCCTAAAGAAATGTTTTATACATATACTGGGTGTAGGGTATTATATGGTCGGGCTTGACCGACTATACTTTCTTACTTGTTTTAAATCCGGTTAAAGTAACAGACAAAGCTTTTTGTCGCAGTGATATGAATCTCTGTTGATGTTGCTCTTTTATTTATGCTCAAAGAGATATAAAAAAGTGATCTAGTTAAATCTCTCCTTAAAAGGCAACAAAAAAGAAGGATGATTTACTCAACACTTTTAAATTTTTGAAAAAACTCAAAATTAAAGAGTGAATTTGATAATGAGATAGAAATGTTTGTTATTATATATGATAAAAATAATAAGAATTATTTGTTTCGGAGGATGAGGATTGTTTATGCAATCAGAATACAAGAATTTGCTAACAGTTTTGCATACAAACGATGTTACCAATATATGAAACTGACGATGTTGTTCGTCACAAAATTAAATCAAGATCTCATTACTATAGATACCTTAATATTTTTAAAATGCTTTATCGATCGGTAATATTCTGTTGCTTTTAAATTAATTAAATTAAAGGCGAAATGACATGTTTTCTTGTCATTTTAATGTTTTTTATTTAGTAATGGTTTATATACTTTTAATCAATTTAAAATTTTTGTTTCCAAACATATTTATATTAGTGGACTTTTATAAACAAAACATTGTTTTGAGTTTTTTTTGACGATTTTTGTATGGACACGGCTTTTCTATAAACATTTATGTACCATAAAGCCATATTCCGGAAAATAATTTATGAGAAATTGTGGACACATTCCTACCTTTTTCAACAGAACTTGTCTTTCTATAATAAAAATAAAGTGTTTTGCACATGATATTATCTGCATTATATTTGAAGAAAATAGAAAAAAATATAGAAGTTGTCTGAAACTTTGGTTTTTAACTTGAATCATACTGGACGGAATTTGCCCATTTTCATGACCGAATATTTCGGTGGATCAAAGAATGATTGGTAAAAATTTAATTGTTCTTGGGATAGAAAGACAGACAATTTTATAGGGACCCAGAATATTCAGACTTTTTTAATGTACGACCAATATTTCAATATTTTACAAACGGAATGAAAAACTTAATATACCCTCCCATCTTTTTCATGGTAACAAATAAGTATTAAAAGTATAGACTTACTCACTAACCTCGAAAAGGGTTGCTTAAGTGTAAATGTCGTTATAACTTTAGAAGATATGAAGTGATAATCAGTTTTTAAAATTAAAAAAAAAATAGGTAACAAAAAAAAACTTTTTAATAATTGGATTTGGTGTTTAATTAAAAGTTAAGAAAAATTATAAAATTTTAAGTAAGAAATTAATATGTTTTAATGTCTGTGGAGGAATTCTTGTAAGGAAGAGAATTAGTTTAAAGAGACGGTGACAATTTCCATTTCAAGTCATTAGGGAAATTTATATTTGTAAAAATGTATTTATCAGCCATGTCACAGAACTCAATTACGATCGAAAGTGATTTTGATTCCGTAAATTGAGTCTTTAGAAAACGAAAAACGATTTTTTTTTCGGAATGAAACCACTTTAGATTTCTAAAGTGGAATTGTTTTTTTTTATGATTTTATACTGAAAAAAAACTCATACTACTAATTTGTAATGACAATTAAATAATAAATTTTATTATTTCATTGTTTTTTTTAAATTATCTCATTGATATTAAAATAAAATGTTAAAAATTTAAAATTTGGTGTCAGCAACAAGAAAACTTTTATCATTTTCAGATGCATCATTTAAATTTCTTCTTCGTAGCTTTTCAACTACGTTTTGATGGTTTGTTCATATAAAACATCAATAATTGAAATACCAGGCATTTTTTAAACATTTTGTTCACTTTTATTTAAAATTTCTTTGTTAGCTCTCTTTGTGTTTGCTTTTGTAATACTTTTTATTACAAAAATCATATGGTTTTTAGTTTTGGTTACACAACGTTACCATATTTAAGTTAAAAACCGAGATTTAAAATTTTTTTTGAGAATAAACAAAATCGATCGGAATCTAGAGAATGCAAAGTAAAAACGATCGATTTGCAAATACGGAATTGAAACCATTCCGATCGAATTATGTGACATGCCTGTATATATTAAAAAGCTGGTAGATTATTTTGAGTGTATTTGACTTCAACTGTGTTATTAACTGAATAACAAATTTTAGTTTCTGAATTTTCCTTCCCAAAGCTATTAATAAAACCTATTACAAAATTGACTAAAGTGAAATGTTTTTTAAATACAAAAACAAGTATTGTAACAATTAGAAATTTCTTTAAAATAAAGTTCAATGATCTAGAGCAAACAATTGCAACATCTTCAATTAAAATTGAAACTTGATTTCAGCTACACATTAGATAAGAATACCTGAGTGGTGGAAAAGATGAGAAAAATGTACACACGAGCACACTACAAAATGTAACAATAAAACATAATATTTGGTCATCTTCATACCGTAACATAATAAACTTCATGATTAACAACAACATAATAATAACAAGCGTAGTAATGATTAAGATCTTGCTTAATGTTGAAAAATTAGAGAGTTAAACAATTAGGAGGTTAACTAGGAGTATGTGAATAGGTTGTTATTTTTCCAATTTGCTGAAATATACGAACTTCCCTACTAACATTTACAATGACGACAATAATGACTATAACTACGATTATGATGATGATGATTACTCATGATACGAGAGTATAAACAACAAAATCATGTTTTACTAGAAGTTAAGAAAGCATTTTCTTAATATGAATGCAAGTTTTTGTCCTGGTGCTACTTTACTTCAATAAGAAAAAATGTTAACAATAACAACAGCAGACCAACAACAAATATATGTACTAGTATAGCAACAAAAAAAGCAAACAAGATGAAATTTTCATCTTTTCAAGTATAAATTATACATATACATATGTATATGCATACATACAGAATAAAAGCTTGAAATACTTGTACAAGTGCTTAGATAACAACATCATCTCCAAGAAAACTTTTCAAACAACAGCGAACCAAGACAACAAACCATAAACAATGTACAAGTGTACTCGCATTACGTACATGCATACATAGTTGTTACAGTGGCAGCAAATACTCATGACATTAGTCTGTAGCAGCAGTAGCTGCAATCACAGCTTCATACATAACTACAATAACAAACAATTCCGTAGAGTTGATAATTTTCAAGAAATGAAAACATGCGTCACATCTTTTAGTTGACTTCATCTACTTGTTCTTGTTTAGTAGGAGTTTGTAACAACATCAACAGCAACAACAACGATAACATTAATTATGTAATATTATTAAATAAGAGAAAACAGCATACACTCGTGCGTACATCGTATGTATTAGATACAAATTGTTCATATATGAATAGCAGGGTTTCTTTTATAGTATTTTCACTTTCGTTACTTGGTTCAAAACTCTTGTGGTCTAAAGTACCAAAATAAGTTACGTATACACCAAAGACATTTTCAGCAGATTGTGCTCTCCAAAAAAATAGTGGTGAAAAGGAACTTATTGTTCTTTATGTAAAGAATCTAGTATTTTAATCAAAGGCCCTGAGCCCTTCACAGTCAGTTATACAGTTCCTCACAAAATACTATTTATACCGTACACCACCATAGTGGGTGCTGAGATTTGTAACGTTTTTAAATAATTTTCCGACATTCACTCAGAATCACTTAATGAGTCGATTTAACGATGGCGTTCCGTCCGTGCTTGTGTACAGAGTACAGATCGCAATTTTTAAGACATTTCTATAATATTTGGTATATAATATTTTTCCCCCCAGGACGGTTAGGATTGAAATTAGTTTAAACCGGCCCATCATTTCATCTGGCCTTCATACAAGTGTCCTCTAAAAATACGGGTTTATCGGTAATAAATGTTTGGTATGTGCACGTATCGAAATAAATTTTGCCACTAATAAGTTGTACATGAAGCCTAATCACATCTACAAGTTTTGTACAGATTGGGCAATAATTGAACATAACTCCCATATAAGGCCCACTTCCGTAAACAAATTTTCTTGATTTTGCTGAATCTGTCACAAGTTTGAGAGTTTGGATTTGACAGAAACATCATTACATAAAAATTTGCCATTTCAAAACATGTAAGACTCCATATTCGGCTGTGCGAATCTTATATATATTATATGTATATCTATTCGAAATTGAAATTTGTGTTACAATTTAAAGAGTTGACGATATTTATACGATTTATACTACTTATTGTACCATTATCATAAAATATTTCACCGTGATCTCGGTGTACTTGAAGCTTGTTGTGGATTTCATCTCAATAACGATATTTACAAGACTTTTTTTGAATATTACAGTTATTTATGGAAATGAACCATATGTGGGAGATATAATCAATTATGGACAAAATCCAATAGGAAATTTTTACATCTATTCGGTGTTTGATAACGACATTTATAAGCTATTAATGTAGATTAATGTGTTTTTCGGTTTTGATCATCATATGGCAGCTAGTACAACTATGTGCCGATCGCTATAAAATTTGTGATAATGTGTGTGATTTATTTGTGTCAAATTTTAACTTAAAAATTATGTTTATAGGAGATTTAGGTAATTTTTGGAATTGGTCATTTTATAAGAGATTTATGAATATTTAAGTTATTTTCAGAGGTGTACTTTATATGGGGGCTATAGAAAGTATGGACTGATGTAAACAAACTATCGTTTTTTCTTTTGCATGAAACTTATTTTTGCTAAATTTTGTATGGATACTATTGTTTATTTACCATACAGCCATATTTCGGTAAAACATTTGCATGGAGCTAAGAGAAATCGTGAACCGATTTTTACTATTTTCAACAGAACTTTTCCGATTATGATAAAAATGAAGAGTGCAAAATTTCATGGTATTATATGCATTATATTTCAAGAAAATAGCAAAAATTGTCTGAAAAATATCGACTTTATCTGAATGTTTGGTTTTTATTGTACCTAAATTCAATATGAAACATTGGGGCGAAGAAGTAAATATTTGGGAACAAATGTAATTGTTCTAAGTAATTTTTTCGAAGTTCTATCGTGTCTTCAATAGACGTACCGACATGGCTAGATTGTCCTAAAATGTTATAAGGATTTATAATAGTTATACATACATAAAATACATAATATACCCCCATCTAGGCGAAAGGCGCCAAATAGGCTACTTTGCCTCAAGTTTCTCGCTTTATAATTTGGAGATGCGGTTATTGCGCTTTACATCACCGGAATTGTTCTCCTCTGCTTTCACAGTTTTGTTATACCACATATACTAGTCTTCTGAGCTAAAGCAATTTATTGTCTCAGAAGTTCTCATTCCATTTTATTGATCCAGTTTTAACCAACTCCGATTTTATTACATACATTGTACTCTTAACTACATATTTTATGATGTATAAACTAAATCAATTTTTGTGACTTTTGACTTGCAATATAGCTTGCAACGTATAGTCGATTTTCTATAGCTTTTAGCTTCTTTCATATTTAGAATAGTAAGACAAAAGCATATACCAGTTTTCCGAATAAAACCCTTAGTTCACTAGACTGCAAATGTTCTTAAATATAAACGGATAAAGAATAATAAAAAATATAGAAGAACTACTTTAGAACTCGTTGCAATCCCATTTTATAATTTACACACAATAATTAATATTCCGTTCCTTTTTCAGGATATCGAAAACTAAAGTCAATTTTGTTGTTTTCCTATGAAAATAGGTAAGACGACAATACATTTGTTAAAATATAATGACGTCTTCTATGATTTTTTGATCATAACTTTAAGGGCTATAAAATTTATGAGTAGATTAAATGATTTGAACAAGAGACACATGTTTTCGGATCGATACATTTTAGAATTATTGAGTACATATATTGAGGTATTTATATTTCGAGCTACTGGTTTCCTTAAAATCTTAACAGCTGGAATAATAAATATTTTTACACGAAACCCCTAAAAAACTACCTACATTTTGATTGCATGTAGGAGTTGTTCATACAACAATTTAGATACAAGAATTATTTTTATGTAAGAACAAAATCTTATCAGTTTTAGAACACACCTTTAAGGAATTTTCTGTTTTTGTTTTTCCAAAAAAATATATAAACTTGTTTGTACTCTGAACAGCAGTATGTATTATAAACATGATTTATAAAATAGGCTGAATTTCAGTTTATGGGGGACACCCCTAGAGAAAAAATCTAAATATGCCATCCCCTTCAGAATGTTCCCAGGAGTACGAAAATCATAATGAAAAAGGGGGCTCACGCCCCCTATGGGCGTGGCAGTCGAAAAACGACCCGGCCCACCTACGTAGACAATATGGGTATCAAATGAAAGCTAATGTCTTCACGATTCCAAAAATAGCCATAGTTGCCAGATCGGGCGGTTTTTGCAGCCGATACGGCCATTTTTGTTAAATAGGGGCGGGGGTGAAAAACGACCCATGCCACCTACTTAGGCAATATTGGTATCAAATGAAAGGAAATGTCTTCACGATTCCAAAAATACCCGTAGTTGCCAGATCGTCCAGAATTTGAGGAAGATATGTTAATTTTTATAAAATGGGGGAAGGACTTTTTTTGTTTATTTCTTTTTAGCTCGGCCAGAGGCCGAGCACTCGAGATCCCCGCCGTCTAGAATTAAGACATACTGGAGTTAAAAACCCCTAAGCCCGGCCGTAGGCCGGTCACGCAAAAAAAAAAAAAAAAATTTCCCCCACCCCAAATTTTGCCAAAATGGCCATATCGGCTACAAAAATCGCCCGATCTGGCAACTACGGCTATTTTTGGAATCGTGAAGACATTAGCTTTCATTTGATACCCATATTGTCTACGTAGGTGCGCCGGGTCGTTTTTCGACTGCCACGCCCATAGGGGGCGTGAGCCCCTTTATTCATTATGATTTTCGCACTCCTGGGGTCATTTAAGGGGGCGTGGCATTTTTTTTTTTTCCCCAGGGGTGTCCCCCATAAACTGAAATTTTGCCATAAAATATTATCACTGGCATACGATTTAAGAAAATATCAACTGAAACATATTTTTAAATGTTTAATTAAGAACATTTAAATTTCACTTTTTTCACTTCACTCACTGCCTTGCTATAAATAGCCACCGTAGTGGAGAGGGTATATTGGATTTATGCTGATGTTTGTAATGCCCAAAATATTAGTACTTAGTACCTTAAAGTATACCTATCGACTCAGAATCATCTTCTGAGTCGATTTTGTCTAAAGACGGTTGGGATACAAATTTCCTCCCGAAATATAGATTTATCGGTCATAAATGTTTGATTTATGCACGTCCCCAAAAAAAGTCATCTCAAAGAGACAAAATTTAACCCAAAAAGTATTTATATACACAGAAGTCATGGCACTATAGTCTTGGATGCTCGGTCCATCTGAATAACATATACACATATACTAAGTATACTATACTTTCTGACTTATTTGGTAGTTAGCAGTTATATTTACATGGCTAGATTATGCATTAAAATAGCGTAGCACAGCTATTTTAGAAATGGGAGTTTTAGATCATTTTAATTCAATAAGGATCAGTATCTATGAACCTTGATTAATTAAAGTTTTATAAATAGATTATAAATATGCAGGTTAATGATAAGATTCAATCTTGAAAGCTTCATCCTTTTTAGTATAATACAATTCGAATACAGGCAAGATTTTGGAGTATAATCAGTGGCATTAGTTTTATTTAAATAAAATTTTTGGAACTCTAATGGTCCTATGAAATAAAACAATGTACTGCCACTCACACACGTTCGTATCTTAAATTTTTCTTTATTGTTTACAAAGTTAACTTCCTATTTTACTTTAATCACACAATGGTTGACATAAACAGTTGACAGTGTTTGTGTTGCAAGTGTATATTTGATGCAAGCAGATGGAAAAAAGTAGCACTAAAGCTTATATAATAATGTTTATAAGACATGTCGCCTCAAGAACCTGATAGACTGACTTGGGAACTGCGTAAGAACTGGTTTTGCAAAAACCTAACAAAAACTAAATAGTTAAAAAACAGCAAAAACAACAAGTGGATATAGTAAACTAGCAAATTTACCCAAGTTTTAGATCTTAAACAATATTTACCTAAAGAAGAACGTGCGTATCTTAACTTTAATGATAACTATCTTAAACGTGTTGCATCATCATGTCTTAACTTGCCACCGTATGACGACACAACGCTCATTACTCTATAGTATTGCACTATTCTAGGGAATCATAACCATATAGTTTTGTCGTTTTCATTTAGTATAACGTTTCTTTTTTTTTTGTTCTCTCTTATTTCTAATATAAGATACAGTGTGACATTATTGGTGCAAACTGATTTCTGATGAAAATGTAAAATTTTTGAACTCTGTTAAGAATATACTTAGTTTCAGAGTTTTAATGAAGGGTTTACAGTGCCAATAATATTTGTTTAAAAAAAAAGCTGTTTTTTTAAAAGAATATCCTTATCAGCATGCAATGAAATCTGTGAAGGAGATACATTAAAATTATTTTTAAGAAATATATGTCATTTAGTTAATTATTAACAGATGCTTACGGCATTGTCAAGACTGGAAAGTGTGTTTTTTTTGTCAATTCAGTTGAATAAAGCCATCAAACATTGAAACGAAAAGTTGTTAAAAGAATTGGAAGTTAATATTATCTGTAGCAATGTTGAAAAGAGTATACCAAAATTGGACCATCCGAATTGACCACCTACAGCGCACAATGGGGGAATTTGGAGAAAAAAATAAAAAATAAATGTGTAATTTCTTAATGGTAAGTCCAATTATAATAACATGCCTAAAGAGAAAGACTTGTCGAGTTTTGGTTTTGAATTCTGATCTCATAAACCAAGCAGGAGCGGTGCGGGCGGTCCACAAATTGTTTTTATTTTAGTATTTTCCACAAAACTTTGCATATAACAGGAAATTTTCATTAAAAAATATTAATAAATAAAATTTGTATTAAAGTTTCAAAAATTTTTTGTTTCCACTAAAAACACACACCTTTTTAAAAAATAGACACAATTACCTATCCATTGATATATAATATCTTTCTCTTTACTATCTTTTACACTTGTGAAATTAATTTAGGAATAGTTAACAACTCATAGAAATTTTTAAATTTATAATTGTCTTGCGGTAGGTAATTATACCCTACATCACCATAGTGGGGAGGGTATATTGGATTTGTAACGATGTTTGCCAGCCCATCTTAAAGTATAACGATCGACTCAGAATAAGTTCCAAAATCGATTTAATTTATGCACGTATAACAAAAAATTTCTCCAACAATAAATTGTACATGAAGCCTAATTAAATCAACAATTTTCGATCGGCGAATAATTGACCATAGCTCCCATATAAGGCCCACTTCCCAAAATCATTTAATATAATAAGATCCCCTTCGAAAATCATTTAACATCTATAAATCTATTGCAAGTGTTTATATCGAGATAAAATTTAACACATAGAATATTTATATGCACAGAAGTCATGGCACTGCATTTGTGGATGATCGGTCTTTAATAGGTCATAGCTTCTATATAGATCCCTGACAATCTGATTTGCACATATACTGGGTGTAGGGTATTATAAGGTCGGGCTTCATCGACCTTTTAATGTAAATGTAGCTAGATTAACTTCAAATTAAATGTTGTAGAAAGGGAGAACAAGGCGACAGAGTAGAATACGGAGTAATCGTTACAAAAGAAACAGATATGTGTTATCATTGCTCTTCGCACCAAACTCAAGGATGGTTTCACTGAGTTTGGTAATAACAGAAGGTGGAAATTGTCAGCATTGGAGATGAATTATTTGAGTACATAAGTTTAAGGAAAAAGAGCGTAGAGGAGGCAATAAACGCGAAAATTCATCTGCATTATAATTTGCTAATTTGCAATGAAGTTGAATGAATGTAAGGCTTTGATAGTGGTTTAGAACTATTTGGTAATGCTACAAAAGCTACAGGCATGTGTTTTACACCAAACTCTGGCGTTCATACTATTTGAAAATATCTATGAAATGGTTGTTTAGATGACGATTTTTTTGACATGAATGATAAAGATTAATACATTAATACAGTTCCGTTATATTTTCAAAAACTGTGAGAGGAAAATTGAGAGCAAAATTTCTTCTTGTGACGTCACAAGTCAAAAATATTTTTATGTTTGCTTAACTTCTATATAAATTTTAATGCAATTAAAAGTTTTAAAATGAAGTGTGCTGTTTTTAATTGTGAAAATATTAAACAAATAACATAAATTTATTTTTTTAGATTTTTAAAAGAAAATGAATTAAAAAAATAATTTTGCCATCTTGATGAAAAAAAATTAAAAGTGTCTCATAGAGTTTGTACTGACCTTTTTAAGGCAGATGATATAAAAGGAGATATGAGATCAAAAATGGGTAAGTGAAACGTTTTGTGTTTAAGATACCTTATGTTAGGTTATCAAAGCCTACTGAAGAATTTGTGTGTCAATTTAAAAATTAATTTTTTTAAAATATTGTTAACAAGAGTCATTTTTTACATTTTGATTATACGGAAAAATAACCTGTGACGTCATGCGCGGAGAGAGGAAATTGTGTTTACATTCTTTTGCGCAATCTGTATATTTGATTCATGTTTTTTGGACTATGGCATATGTTCCAGGGATATACATATGTCATTGAAAACTCTGCCAGTAGCTCGGTACAGCAGCATTGTGTGATTTATTATGAACTAGTTGGACGATAAATCATATTTCACACTGTTAACACAAACACTAGTATGGGTATAAATACCACTTCCTCTAACCATTAGCAAAATAACAAAAGAGTTTCTACTCTTCCTGGTTGCAAGTTTCTCGTTGTTGTTTGTTGATTTTTTTGTAGCTGTTTCTTTCTTTTTAACTTGACAATTTTCTAACTAGTTTTATTTAAACACTATCATTAGAAGTTGCGCATACATACACAGAAGAGGATATATACATAAACACCCAAGGGAAAAAAGTGGTTGCAGTAAGATATACAAATTAGAATATGTAATTGAAAATCTATTTTTAGAACTATATCCATGATTATTTCACAATATTAAAACATTTTCCGAAAACAACAATTAACAATTTCTTTTACTACAAATAACACCATTTGTTGAAATATCATTTAATTTCACTAAGAACAAAGAGTTACTCTCGTCCGAACACAGTTATATATAAAGAAGAGCAAGTATCAAGTAAATTGTTACAAGTAAACATTACAGAGCAAAGATAAAATTCATGCCAGAAATAAAAACAACAAAATTATTATTACTTTAAGATTCTTATGATGATGGTCTTATATGGTCATCATTATCATTAGTATTATGATCATTGTCATCTTTGTAGTTGTTCATTATTATCATCATCATTCCCATAACTGCATTTAGAAGAAGTATAACTGCTATAAGGCGTTTTGCAAAGAAAAGCTACAATTTAAGAATATTATTATTTCATAAATACATATTACTTTTACTCTTTCTTTTTCCTTGTGTTCTTTGGAACACTTGAGAGAGTCTAACTAGAATGTCTAGTATAAGACTCAAAATACAGGTTGTACAAGAAAAGTTTGATACGCTTCATGATCTTTATTTAGATCAAAGCAAACTGGTTTTAAAGTTGAATATTTAGAAATGAAACATATAAATAATTTATTAAAATTTTTAATATTTGTAATTTTCCATTCAATTCTCCTTCTAGATCTTTATGTAGCTCTGTAGCCTACTAAATATGTTTACAAAAATCTAAAATATTATTGAATCCTTCCAAATGAATCGACAAACTAAATATACCAGCATTTTATGATAGCAGTATAAATAATAATGGTGAACGTAAGTATACTTTCTGGAAAATTGCGTATTTTACCCACAGTTAGAAAGACAACAAATTCTTTCTAGGAAGTAATGATCAAACTTAAAGCAATAATTGTAAAAATACTTAACGTGTGGAAATTATAAAAAATACTTGGTGATTATTATATTAAAATGAGCGCAAAAAGCAGAAAATATTAGGCATTTTATTATATAGACATTTACGTGCTAAATGTTAGTTTAAAAAATTTTAATCTAACCATTTTATATTTGGATAAATTTAAACAATTTCTATATTAAACACATATTAGTGCCTGATGGTCCTTAACATCGTTTCTGCAGAATATAAGTCAAATATTTTATAAAAAGATTTAAATATTTTAATGTACCTATAGTTTTAAGAAATAACTTAAAACTAAAACTGTTCGATGTTAATCGATGCATCATAAACATTGATGTTTTGGTTGCGATACATCGTATTAATGTTTTTTATTCGATGTATCGAAAAGCTGAATTTTAAGTTAAACGTATTCGGCAGCTTTTGTACAAGTGGATACCTGCCAAGAATGACTTCTAAAGCATTTTTTTTAAACCTAAAATTGTTTTAAAATCACTTAATGTAACAACACAGTACTAAAAATATTTTTTGTAAAGTGTCATAAAGCATCAGCGAAGCAACAGCATTATTACAGAGCAAAATCCAAAAAATATATTTTTATTGCGAACAAGATTTTCTTAGTAGTATATGGCAGTAATCGGCAATTTAAGTTGTTTTTGCACGTTTGATGTTAACCGCGATAATATATTTGGCTTAATTTTACTTCTACAGGTTTTAATATGGCAGCGTTGACGTCTAGCTTGGTTTGGAAATACTTTGAAAAAATGGCGATAAATCTGTAAAGCTTAAGCTGTGCGAAAAAAATATAAGGACCGCTGGTAATACTTCTAACTTGATGGGTCATATCAAACACATTCACATGGTTACATTTTTGGAAATTACCTATCGGAAAAATGGTGTCGTTTTGGCGAAAGTAAAGTGGTGGCTCTAGATATTTCTAAGGCATTCGACAGAGTCTAGCATGGTGCTCTCTTATCGAAACTCATTGCTTTTGGTGTCGGTGATAACTTCTCTCGATTTATATCGAGTTACCTCAGAAATCGCACTATACGAGTTGTTGTAGATGGGATTTCATCAGACGATTAATTCAGGGGTACCGCAAGGCTCCGTTCTTTCACCCACTTTATTTCTCATCTTTATAAATGACCTTCTTTGTCAAACTTCAAACCCTATCTACTCTTTTGCAGATGATAGCAACATTTGCCATTCATACTCATTTAACCATAGATCAAACCCTTTGGAGATTGGGGAAATGAGACGAAATATGAATGATACGCTGAACCGAGATCTTGAAACAATCTCGGAATGGGGTTGTGCGAATGAGTCGATTTTAACGCACGTAAGACTCAGTGTTGTTTATTAACGCACAAACGCACAACAGATCATGTTGCTTCATCTGTTTTTATGGGCGGTGTAAATATTAAAGAATCAGACTCATGGGAATCCAGTGTGATGTCCGCTGGACCAAACACATTTTTCAAGTGTTGAAAGAAGCGCTCAAGTGCCTTGGTTTTTTAAAACGGTGTAGAAAATACTTCACTCCATTTGATCTTCTTACTATTTACACCACCTATATTCGACCGAAAATGGAATACAACTCTCATGTTGTATTCTATTTTGGAGTTACTAATCGGTGACAGTAGGGTATCCAACTCTATAGATTTATTGGAGCATCGCACAGAGGGATTTGTTCATACAATGTTTGGCAAAAAATATAAGGAGTGCTCGTAGAATGTTGAAATTTGGCACAGAGCCTTTGGTTAGCTCAATTAAGAAAAATATAAAGTTTCCTCAAAATTGGCCACGCCCTCTACCCACCGCCCATATAATCCATATTATATTTTTTCCCACAACTTTTTGTTTCATTACCAAAACTAATTATTTTATAAATAAATTTCAATACATGCATTTAAATATAGACTTTTATTCATCATCTATCATTTCTGTAACTATATCATCAAGTTCCATAACCTGTTTACGGGGTTGACATCTAATGCTACTTATAAAAGGATCTGACGATACTAGAAGTCGATGAAAAACATCTGTATTTGTTGCAACTCTATCACATTTTCTGGAGAACCTTAATCTATAATTTCTATAATCTTTATTTCTGGCTTCTTCGGCTTCTTCCGAAAGCATGCCAATAGGAAGTATTGCCGCATCCATGATATCCTTTCCGTGTATTAGTATTTTGTGTACTGTTACTGGCATATAATACCAACTATATTTTTCAACAAAAAGTTTTGCTGTATCTTGAGCAAAATTCTTGAACTTCAAGGAATTAACTTTTTTGCCACATGTTATTATTTGTAGTATAATGCGAAATCGATCAATTAGTTGCTCCTCTACACCAGTCACATCGGCAACAAGTGCGGGGTTAGAAAAGAAACGCCTGGACGTATTTCCATTGTTAGTAGACCCAGTTCCTTGTTGAACTGCATCCACTCGTATACCCATCTGTTCCTTTGAGGCCTTCTGAATTCGAAGTTTGTTTTCCAGTTTAAGACTTTTGTGTTCGTCCTTGAGCGCGGACCATTTTTCAAATGGTTTGTTGTAGGCGATATGAAGTATGCACTCCATAAATTTTATGCGAGCATGTAAGAAGGAAACGCCCATTTTGATTGCTTCACCATCAATAGAAAATAAACTCATTTTAATAATATCTTTTCCACTTCGATATTTTCACAAATTGTTTTATTTTTATTGTTGTTAAATCATATGGTTTTGTTTTTAATCTATTCTAAATAAGTTATTGTTGTAACTTAATGTCATTATAACGCACGTGCCTAAAATTATGCAATATATTTTTGTAATTTTTTAAAATTAAAAATTTCATGAAATCGGAAACCAATTTTATGATTTTATAAAAGATTATTAATTATTTAAATTTTTTTTTTTTTAAATGATAGTATGGAGTCTTACCTTTCATTTTATTATAGCGAGAGCACCGAGCACGACCGAGCAACCTTTTTTTTTTCCAAGGAAGTTTGTAATCACGGCACATTATAGAACAAATTTTATTCTATCATATCTTTTAAACCATATGAGCGAATTTTATAAGTTTTTTTTTTAAATACGCAAAAAAGGCTATATTTGAAGAAAATCGCTATTTAAATCAGAGCAATAAAATTATCTTACGTACAAACACTTTAGAAGTGCCTTAACAGTTTTCAATATTTTGGACCAAAATTTACATGTGACTTTACTTCATTATTTCAAAGACAAATAAACGTTTTTTTAGATTCTGTTTATGGATTCTTCATACTGAATCAATTTTGTACAAAACTGCATCATTACATTTTTAAATTTTATGTGTCGAAAAAATGACTTATTGCACAAAAAATCCCACTGTGCATCGTCGCAATGTGGGTTGTGTTTCACTGTTCTATCGATACTATAATGGAATGTGTTCTGCTGAAATTAGGGAACTTGTTCCTGAAACACGCAGTTTTTTACGTAATACACGTTCTTCAGTCAGGGCTCATCCTTTTGTGGACTGGACAGTGGATCGCACAACACACTACAGGGAAAATTCGTTCTTTAGCCGTACTGTCCGTATGTGGAACAAACTTCCATCAGAAGTATTCCCTGCCACTTTCAATATAGGAAAATTCAAGTCAAATGTTCACAAACACTGCTCCCGCTATCCTCCCTCCCATAACCTATTTTCCTAGTTCCAACACAATGCATTGCATAAGTAGGGGTTATCCCCTGAGTGCTGCTCCAAGAAAAAAAAAAAAAAAAGTAAAACAATCTAAAACGCAAAAATTAATAAGTACAGGTTTTGTGAAATTGTTCACCGAAAATACACCAGTTGTTTCAGATTCTTGTGTGCCGTCTACGAGTAGGTCAAGTAATGTACGTTCTGATACTGAATCATGTATTGAGGTAAATGAAGACACTGCTACATTAGTACCTTTTAAGCGTCAGAAATCTATACAAAAAAGTTTTGAAGATATCGCCTCGTATTCCGGTAGTGACAAGGCAAGAAAAGTTAACAAAGCTATCGTGTATATGATTTGCAAAGACAATCTCGTATTCTCACTGGTAGACAATGAAGGTCTTAGACACCTAGTGAAAGTTTTATCACCGCATATTAAAGCTGCAAGTAGAGCTACAGTAACACGTTGGGTTGATAAAAAATATGACGCTTTATCAGAAACATTGAAAAGTAAATTACCCACAGTGCAAAATATTACTTTGACAACTGATATTTGGTCCGATTTGTATATGCGAAGTTTTTTGGGTGTCACAGTCCATTTTGGTATTGCAACAACTGAATTTCAGTCGATAACGTTGGGTGTAAACCACCTCGATGAAAGACACACTGCTGAATATATATCAACAATTAGTACCAACGTATGCAATGAATGGGGGCTTTCAGCTGATAAAGTTACCGCAGTAGTAACAGACAATGCAGTCAATATGATAAAAGCTGCAGAATTAGCCTTTAGAAAAAGAAGCACATACCGTGCTTTGCACACACTCTAAATTTAGATGCGCAAAAAGTTTTAAATGTCTCAGAGTTACAGACATTAGTAACCAAAATAAAAAATATTGATGCAAAACTTTTTCAAGATGTACCTACTCGTTGAAACAGTACGTTCTATATGATCGAAAGGTTTCTTGACCGTCGAAATGCTATAAGTGAAATCTTACTTCGACACAAACTGCACCGCCTATTTTGACTGGTATGGAATTGGCCACATCCTCAAAACTACTTAACGTATTACGCCCTTTTGAGGCAGCCCCAAAAGAAATATCGGGTGATACATACTGCAATAGCAGCAAAGTTATCCCTCTAGTTCACTGGTATCAAAACTAATGCTGTTGCAATTGAAGAACCATTGTTGAATGAAGTACGTAAAATTGCTCTTATTTAAATAAACAAGCGAATGGGTGCTATCGAACAAGTTTCACTTTTGGCTATTGCCATATTGTTGGATCCACGGTTTAAAAAAATGCATTTTGAAGACCGACTTGCATGTTCGAAAGCCGTTGTGAAAATCCAAAAAATGTTAACAAAAGATAAGGCAGATGAAAAGTTTGGGGATTGCAACTCAGATATTTCAGACAAAACGTCGGACGATTTTAGTCTTTGGAGTAATCACCACAAATTAGTTGAAAAAATTGGAAAACAAATAAGACTGTAGGAACTTTCCTGATGAACTCTCAATTTACCTGCGAATTCCGGTAAGAGTACAAAATTCAACTCCCTAGACTGTACAATATAGCACACAAATATTTAACAATGGTTGCCAGTTCCATGCCATCTGAAAAGCTTTTCTCAAAGGCTTCATTAGTGTTGTCCCAGAAAAGAAGCAGTTTGCAAGCAGAGAGGGTCAACAAAATATTGTTTTTGCAAAGCCTAAATAAAAAGTATTGGGATATATAATAAATAAAATTGTCTAATTCTTTATAAAATATTAAAATCGACTATTATTTATTTAATAATTTTTATTTTCTATTCCAATTAGAATCAATACAATAGATACATCGCAAACGTCGATGTTTTTTTAAACTGATACATCGATGTGAATTAATATATAATCGAATGCGAAAACATCGATGTTTTTTTTACATGAGCGGCTCTACTTAAAACTCTATTTAAACTCTTGTTAAATAGCTAAAATATTTTGTAAATATTTTCCACGTCGAAGTCCATTATATGTAGTACAATGAAGTCGTTATACTTTAATCACCTTAGCAATATATTTATCTCTATAAATTATTGAAATCTTCATTACTAAATATTTATTTCCCCATTTTACACAAAATTAAACTCTTTAGCTTATATAATATTAAAATGACATTTAAAATATAAAATCCATTCTATTTGACAGAATTTTTTGCGTCAATTTTTTCCTTACTTAATGACCTTCCACAAAAAAAAAAAATAACAAGAAAAGCTGCAACAAAAATCCTTAAACAAATAAAACGTATTTATTCCTACATCACATACCACAATAGTAATACTGGTAGTTACATTGAATACATGTCTAGTGAAGTTTTTGTGCGTCCATTCATTAAAAATTCGTTGCATGTTCGAACAATAACAATATCTTTGTCAAATATAAAAATTGTAACCCTACACGAGTACAACCATCCAGTAGTCCTCCAATCAATATTGGTATTGAATATTTTACCAACCCATAACAGTGCAAATGAAAATTCGCTTTTTTTGGTCTTTGTTTTATCTAGCTGCTCCATTGACCAGCCAAGTGTCTATGTATTTGTTGTTTCAATGGTGTGCCCAGCAAATTAAAAGCGTTAAACCCATTTCAAAATGAGAAACAAAATGGACAAAAAGAACAGATAGGGAGAGAGGAATTGAAATTGAAATGAAATGTTGGAATTGTAAGGAAACACATTACAATTAAATTAAATATAACATTAACATTCCATGTGTGCGATGAACTACTTTTCGTTTTGTACTAAATACTTTTTTCACAACATACATACAAACACACGCACATGGTCATGCATTCAGATACTACATATATATTCAATGAAATGTTATCAACACATTTGTAAGAACAGAGTATTAAAGGAATTCATTGCTTATTCGATACACTTTAGTGTTTAAAAAATATTAGGAGGAGACATATTAAAGTAGGAGCCAATGTTTCAGATCTTAGGTTAAAGTTCAGATATAGATGACAAAATGTAATAAATATAAACGAGCAATTGTTTGGAGGTCCAAGAATGTCAAAATAGATTCTGAGCCATGTTTCTGCGCTCTCAGTGGAATATAAACAATTAACTTCAACTTACAATTCTCAAAAGTTCTTGATCCAGGTAACAATACATAACTATGTTGATGTTTTAAAAACTTGGTATAGTTTTTACACAACTGTTAGGTCTCTCGGCTGTCCAATTGGTGATTGTCATTCTAAGACCAGACAAGATCGAAGATCGAAATTTTTTAAAAAAATTTCGGACAAAAAATAATTTTGCGAAATTTATCAATAGGTGGTCCATATAAATAGGTCATGTTATATATCGTTGGAAAGGTCTTTAACATACCTATCATTTGATATATATATATCGTATAATAAAAAAAATTGTAGTTTTCAATATATAGCTCAATATACTACAAACTTTGGAGCCCCGCCCACTCGAAAATAGGCGTGACCGCCAAAATTTTATTTTTTTATTTTAATCAGAATTTAAAATTCTCTTAGCGATAAAATTTTGATAGTGATTTGAAAAAAGTCACTCAAACCGACTTAAGCCAAAATTATAAACAAAAAAAATCTAAGGTGCCCCTCTTTATGTTTTAGAGCAAAGAAGTTCAATATCAGTTTCATGAATTCACGCTCTTCAAGACCTGTATACAAGTATCAATTGTCGTATACGTAAAGTACTCATATGACTGCACAGATATTACCAAAAAGTTAATGGTGAAATGAATAAACGAGAATGATAGTGTGAGGTTTTTTTTTCGTAAGTATCCATGTACACGTGTTTATAATGGATATTTGGCTTGAGTACGGAATAAAGGAAATAAGATTCAATGTAAACATGTTCTTAAAATATGCTTAAAGTGTTGTACATTAAGTTTTGTTTTTCTTTCTTTTCTTCAGTTTCTTCTATTCCCATTTTCCTTTTAAGTTTTATTTGCTTTAAGGATTTTCATGTTTTTTTAATTTTATTTTACTTTTGAAAAACTACTGGATACAGTACATGTGTCTGTATCATTAATGGTATGTAACTTTAATTTTACATGCATGTAATTTTTGTTGTATAGGTCATTTTGCATTAAGATTGTTTTCGTTTTTGGTTTGAATTTTTGTTTGGAGATAAATGAAAGACGTAATGAGTGATTTTTAAAGGAGAAATGCAAAATTATTTTGTTAAACTTTTCAGTTTTTATGTAGTTTGTGTTGGCTTGAGGAAATTAAATAAAGTAGTGGTTAGCTATTGAATTAAAATACTGGTAAGTCATATATATTGCAAATAAATGGAGGACAATGTGTTTTCAACAGAACATATAGCTCTTCTAATAACACACATTTTAATGGATGAGATGGAATAAAGGCAAGATCGTTAAATTTTACTAATAACTCTACTGCGTAGAAGTTGGACAAAAATTGGGATACCGAATCTAGAAGAAAATATGAATATTTTTCATTATCAGTATTTTTCTTATATTTTCTTATGACATGCTATTTACTCTAGAGTTGTCATCAATGAAGCTATAGGTAGTTCGGTTACTGTAACTAGTAAAAGATGACCAACAATTTTTATTGCCGCAAATAGATGAATTGGGACTGGTGGGCAATGTATTTCCAACTAGATGCACAGCTCTCCCATCGGAGCTTATCGTTGTCTAGTTATAAACAAATCGTACTTTTCAAAAATAAAATATAGTTTGGCTTTAAATTTTAGATGACTTCTAATGTCCATCGCTTCTTAAAAATAGTTATTTATTTTTATTTCAACACGACTTTGGTGAACTATTATGAAGCGTGTGTAAGCTATATTTAAACAAAAGTTGTTAAGGTGTATATCGTTCGTATGCAAAGTTATCTTTCTCAGAACTTACCCTTTTAGGTTTATACTGGTGGATTGAGTTTAGTTAACACACTTTAAGTTTATGCCATCACTTTGTAAGTCAGTTAAACGATGGCTGCCCGTCTGGCTGGCTGGCTGTCCATGTAAACTTTGTGCGCAAAGTACAGGTCGCAATTTTGAAGATATATCGTTAAAATTTAGTATGAAAACTTTAATCGGTCTAAAGACGGTTGGGATTGTATTAGGTTTCAATTGCTCTATTATACAAATGTCCTCCCGCAATATTGTTTATCGGTTATAAATATTTAATTTATGCACGTATTCAAACAAATTTCGGTCAATATCGGTCAATAATTGACCCATATAAGCCCCACTCATCACTTTAATATGCACAAATCCTTTACAAGTGTTGATATCGAGGTAAAATTTAATGCAAATAATTTGTATATGTACAGAATGATGCTACTCTCTCTCGTTTCTAAAAAAAATAGTTTTCAGGGTATTATATGTTCGGTCTTGACTGACTATACTTTCTTACTGCTTTTTTAATATATGTAAATAGGTGTGGCATTAGGAGGCATATCATAAAAGATATTCTTCTATATGTTCAATAAAGTTTTCTAAATATGATTTATTTGAATCAAGAATATATGTATGTATACAGAAAACTTTTTATTACGAAACAAGCTTTGATTCTTTACCTTTCCAAGTAGGGGAGGTTTTATTATCTTTGTTTTAGATGTATTACCGTAAATTTAAATTATTACTCTCTCCTTTGACAACTTTTTTATCTGGTAGCAGTATGATAATCTCGGTATGCCTAGAATAACTTTTGTATTTTTGTGGGTTTGATTTTTAAAGTAATTCAATTAACTGAAACATTGCTTGGGTTTTTTAATTTGTGGAGTAATTAATACGAAAGCTTAATTTTCATTAGAGATCGACGATTTTTGCAGACATTCTTGATATCCTGATATAATTGTCAATGTTCGTTATATAAGGTAATGTTAAAAATTAGCCGTACGTTTTATTATAACTTAATATATACATATGTATTAAAAATAGTACCGTGTAGACCTCCATGGTACCAGAGTAGAACTTTTTTATTTTATTTATATACATAAATGGCACAAAATCCAAAAAGCTATTTTCCATTGCTGATTCTGCCGTATTCGTCTACTTATGATTGTGTGGACTACTTATGCATGTGTTTTTGAATCAGTTCACGATTGTACAAAGATCTTTTATTAAAGCTAATTTAAGACTACATTGCGATTAAAGCTAATGAAAAACAAGTAAGAAAGTATAGTCGGCGAAGCCCGACCATATAATACCCTACACCCAGTATATGTATAAAACAGTTTTTTAGAAATGGACGTTGTATGAGTGATATAACCTATTGTGTACCGATCATCTAAAAATTTAGTGTCACGATGTCTGTGAATATAAGTATTATATGTGTTAAACTTTATCTCAATATAAATACTTTTAAACGATTTATGGAGCTTAAAGTGAATTACGGAGAGGGTCTTATACGGGAGTTTCGACTAACTATGGACCGATCATAATAAAATTGTACCGTATTATTTATATACATAGAAACATTTTTGAGCGAGTTATGCTTTTTAAAGTGATTTTTAGAGGTGAGCCTTATATGTACAAAATTTGTAGATGTGAGTTGGCTTCATTTACCACCCATTTATGATGAAATTTGTTTGGATACTTGCATAACTAAAACAGTTATGATCGGTAAACACCAATTTCGGGAGGACATTTATATTGGGGCCAGATGAAATAATGGACCGATTTACACCAGTTTCAATCTCAAATATCACGTACTAAATTTTATCGACAGATATTCAAAATTGCAATCTGTACTCTGCGCACAGCCAGCCAGCCAGACGGACGGACAGACGGACGATCGGTGTACTTTAAGGTGGGTGTTGGACCAATATATATATTTCTAGGCGTTATAAACATCAGCACAAATCCAATATACCCTCCCCACTATGGTGGTGTAGGGTATAACTATACAAAGACGTAATTTTTAATCTATTCTGATATTATATAAAGGCCGACAAATTAGACTATTGTATAGATTTATGACTGAATCTGATTAAAGATATTGTATTGCGAAAATTTAGATTTATTGTGAGAAAATAAAGCCGAATAATTACATATGTACTTGAATAAATATAAATTGCAAAACTTCAACATTTATTAAACTTTCTTGCAAACAACTTACATAACCTGCAGACATATACAACATAAAAACAAATGCGATCTGTTATCAGGAGGAAATTATATGAAGAGAAGAATTCATGTTCCATCTTGCCCAATACAAAAGTTAAATATTATAGTCTAACAAATACAAAACTACTACTTACTAATCCCCTATGAGAAAAGCGTACATACAGTGGAAATATTAAAGAGAAAACTAAAATCAATTAAAGGACTACATTGCTAGAAAACATATTTCTCCTTCTTAAGGTTTAAATGACAGTAAAGTTAATTGCCCATAGGTTTAACAAGTCAAGTTCATTGGAAGGGTGTTTGGGTTTAACTTAAGCAAAATACAATGAATGATAATGATGTTGTTGTTGTAGGTGGTTTGAGATTTGTTTTTCTTAAAAAAGATTTTCAAAGTAAGTTACAAGTAAGTAAGTTTTATTGTTCAATCCTTATTTCATAAAAGAATTGCTCCAGGTTGCGTTTAAGGCATGACAGGTATTGTCCATATTAAAAGATTAATAACGAATAATAAACCTCAATGGCATCGGCGTAGCTAGGCCTTTTTCCTGGGGGGATCTTTTTGGAACACTTTTTAGTAAAAGCTATGGAAAATTGTTCAAATAAAAAAATGCAATAAAAGAATAAAAATTCTGGGGGTGGCTAAATTTTTTCTGGGGGGGGCTTAGCCTCCCCCAGACCGGGCTATCTACGCCGATGCTCAATGGCAAACAATTCATTTAAATTTCAACTTTGTCGTTCAATTATATAGAATGTAATTTAATTTATTTATTAAATTCTTAAAATTTTCAACCATAAATTAATTTTGCCATTTCTCGCGTTGAAATGTTACATTTTAAAGGTTGAAATCAGAATAAAAAAAAAAAATAAACGAAAAACAAAAATAACAACGAAATCAACAAATTGCCAATTACTTGCAACCAACTGTCAACATCACCGCAGACATGTCAATGTGATAGACATTGAACAGTGGGTGGTATTCATTTAAGTTGCAATGCTTTTTTGTGTTTGTTATATATATGTACATAGATTCATTTAATGGTGTAATCCCATAAATTCCATTTAATTTAAATTACTTATTTAAGGAAAATAGATAATTGTGTGCATTACCGACGACTTTTCTATGTAGCCAATAATAGTTTTTAAACATAAACAGCTGGATATCTAAAATGGCGTTTTGCGCTTTAGGCAAGTATTTAGGAAGGTTATTTGATTGACGTTATTGAGGAAAGTTTTGCTGTATTTTTAAATGTATATATAGGTACATATATTTTGATTGTCTATTAACCATTTTATGCAGTACATTTCTTAACTGAAGTTAAGAAAGAAATTGGTGTCATTTAAAAGAAAAAATATTATAATCTAACAAACAAAAATAATTTATTGCAAAAATGTAGATTTTAATATATTAAAATGCTCGCTTGTTCACTTCACAGCTTATTTTATGCAGGCAATTCCTATTGTCCCGATGCCTCAATACATTTTAAGAAAAATAAGTGCAACTCAGCTTCACAAGTGGCCTCCGAGTTTAAAGTTCACAATGTTGCTTTAAAACTGTTCGTTGAGTTTTACGCCAACATGATTTGAATGGTCGAGTTGAACACAAGAAATCGTTTATAAGCCCGAAAAACTGACCGTGCAGGCTAAATTTCTGATGTTTGCAAAAAATCAGAATTTTGGAATATACGCCGATGAATCTAAGTTTAACATATTCTGTACAGATGGCATGTCGTATGTTTGGTGAAAACCAAATGCACAACTCATGCTTTGAGATTGTATGTCAGCTGCTGGTATTGAGAATTTAACATTTGTTGAAAGAACCATGGACAAGTTTAAGTACCTTCATATTGCGAAGCACAATTTGTTGGAAACTGGTCGCATCTATGCCAAATCGCCCTTAATTTGTTGTAGAGAATAAAAGTTATCACATCAATTATTAATTTATATAATTGCCAGTTTTAATTTGAAGTTTTCGAAACCCAAACGTGCCTGCAAAAAATAAGCTATTACGTAAAGTTTTTAAATACTAAAATGTACATTTCTGCAATAAATTATTTTTGTTTGTTAGAATTTAACATGTTTGCTTTTAAATGACACCAGTTGATTTTTAATTATTTAAGTTCCTGTTAGTTTTCTTTTTATGGAGCTTTGAAAAATGCACTGCAAAAAAGGAGGTGCCACTGTTTGTTTACAAAAGGTTTTTTGGGTGCATAGATTGATCGAACAGTCAATCACTTAAAGATCCGTTATGTTATGATGAAATGAATTACTCAATGTCGTTGTCCTAGTTTCCAAAATATGTAGACAAAGATAAAGGAGACCGTCTCCTCCTCGTCTTCATTACGCCAGCTTTTGTAAACTCTATATATAGAAGCTACGACTGGCTGTCTAGCTATACTTGATATATTTCCTAAACCACTGTTCTGTTTAAATAGAAACAAATATTACGTGTTTATATTAATTTTAACTTTTATTAAATACACTACAATTTGAACAAAATATTTCTACAAGTGATGTATAAAGTTATTATTTATTTATTTTTGCCTTTTCATTAATATGAATTTTTCTGGTTAAAATATTTCGACAACGTTAATTATATGTAAACTTAATTTGATTTCATAGAGGAATTTATGTTTTTTTTCTTATTCATATGCTTATTCGTGAGATTAAAACGAATAATAATTTGTAAAATAAATCTGTAAAAATAACTTTAGTAATATGAAACATTTTTGGGTTCGTATGTTATTTTTTTAAACACAAATTGAACGTTTTATAAATTCAATGGATATATTAATATCGTTTTTATTTAAATGTATAACCAAGCATAACATATTAAGTTTAAAGCAAAACAGAAACAATGTTTAAGACAAGAGTTTCTCAACAACTAGCATTAGGAAAACTAGATTGCAGAATTTACTTTAAGGCTAGAGATTTAGGCTCCGATTACAGTTCACAACACTAAGTATATTGATGCTGTATGTTGTAAACTGCGATTACGATTCACAACACTTATCGGCTTAATCGTATGTGTTGTAGTCGAGACAACACAACATTTTAGTATTGTGAACGATAATCGGGCCCTTAGATAAGAAGTTAAGTTGTGTTTTTAACTTGAACATTTTATAAAGTTTAAGAAATTCCTTTGATTATGGCAGGATTATATTTCTCTGCAATACCACAAACCCTAATTATTTTGGCCACACACATAAAAAGTACATTTAAAAATTTAATAGTACATGACAATGCATAATGTTTTTGTAAGTAAAACTTTTAATAATTGAGCATATTTTTTTAGGTTTATTTTTACAATGTTTTTGTATGTGGTGTTCTTTCTGCTTATTTAATAAAATTATTTTCTTTTTATAAAAAAAACAATAGAAGGATTAACGTTTTTTACAGTACTTATTAAATAAAATATCAAATTTTATATATTTTTTTATACGCACCACCAAAAAGATTGGGGTATATTACGTTTGTCATTCCATTTGGAACACATCGAAATAATGGTCGTAGAGCCGAAAAGTCTATATGAGATTCTCAGACGATCTAGCCATGTCTGTCCGTCTGTTGAAATCACGATAGAGCTTAAAAAAAAAAGACATAGAACAATTAAATTCTTACCAACATCCTTTGATCTACTAAAATATTTGCTATTGAAAATGGGCAAAATCGGTCAAGTCGTATCCGAGTTATAGATTAAAGTTTCAGACTACCTCGATATTTATTAGATATTTTTTTGCTATTTTCTTTAAATATAAAGCAGATATTATCATGAAATTGTGCACACTTTATTTTTATTATACCACGACAAGTCCTGTTGAAAATGGTAAGAATCGGTCCACGATTTCTTATAGCCCCCATACAAATGTCTTCCGGAATATGGTTTTATGTTACATAAATGTCTATAGAAAAGCCGTATCCATACAAAATTCTCCAATATTAAGTTGCATGCAAAGTGAAACCTCAAAACCATATTTTGTTTGCATCGGTCTATATTTTGATCATAGCCCCATACAAAGACCATTTCCGAAAATCACTTAAAGGCGCATAAATCTTTTATAGAAATCACTAACAAGTTGAAATTTAACACAAGTAGATACATCTAAATTGTCGTACTAAATTTCATGATGATCGGACCATATTTGACCATAGCCCCCATATAAAGTCCACTTCTGGAAATCACTTAAATAAGCATAAATCTCTTATAAGCATCAGCAGCAAGTTTAAATTCGACACAAATAGTCTATACATATATAGAAATATTCACACCCAATTTAATGATGAGCGGTCCATATTTGACCCTAGTCGTAATATAAAGTTTAATTTGAAAAATCACTTAAATGCGCATAAATCTCTTATATAAATCATTATTACGTAGAAATTCTACAAAAATAATTCGCATGCACATATAAATCGTCGTACAGATTTTCATTACGATCGTAATAGGTCATAGTTCCCATATGAGGACTACTCCCGAAAACTCATTAACCTACATAAACATCCATTTCGAACCGAAATTTTACACACATCAGTTATAAGCATGTACAAACTATACTATTGACTTCTAAGAAAGTGGGTCCCTAATTGAGCATAGCTCCCGTACAAGCTCCACTTCCGAGAAGAACTACAGAGTATACAGAGTTTGACGTTTTTTGGAGCCAAAATCAGTTGCCTAAGGTACTTAATTTATAGTTTGTTAAAGTAAATCTCTTTATGTTACACACTGCAAAAATTTAAACAAAGTGTAATTATTGATTATCACTGGAATATGCATAAAATTCTTATAAATATCGTTATTGAGATGAAATTCAACTAAAACAAACCTAAAATAAATATAAATTACGGTACAATATTTTATGAAGTTGGCCCCATAATAGGTGATTTGGTGGTGGGTATATAAGATTCGGCACAGCCATATAACCTGTTACTTGTATATATTGCAATATTTTAAAGAGTTTTACTAAATATTATAACCAGTATATTCGCTTTCACACTCTTCAATTCTGACTCGTCAAGGAAAAGAGAATAAAAGGGGTACAAACCTGACGGTACTTTAATGATACATTTAATAAAAATATACAAATAACAAAAATGTGTACTTAATAAACCTAAATCTTTGGTGTGAATTTAATTTTCCGCATTAGCATATATTTATACTAATTAATTAATATTTAACATTATAATTTAAAAGATTATAATCACACCTATAAACCTCCATTAAAGAAACATTGTAGGTAATGAATATAACAAAATTTCATGGGAATCAGATGTATGCGCAATGATAAAGAAAAACTTAATACAATAAGTATAAATAATAATAAAAAAAAATGTAACCATTAAAAAGTATTGTGTTACTAAGGGAACAGTACCATTTAAACAAGTTAGAAAATATACTGAGAAATTTATACAATACCTAAGAGTTTTTCAACAAATATGTGTAAATATGAAAACATAAAACTTAATTTCTAGAAATTTGTATTGAAAGTTACTGTAATTTATTTTTTATCTTTACAAAATATTTAGGTCATATCAATACAATTTTTTCTCATTACACTCATTTAAGTATTATTGTTGATTTTCTCTTTTTTCATGATTATTGATTTGTGCGTATTTGATTCACAGCTGAATATATGTGTGTGTAACTATGTGAATATAGTTAAAGATATTACATGAATGTATTCTGGCAATGAATTATAGTGTTCGTACAGTTGTTATGGCTTGTGCAACGTATTCATATATATATATATATATACGTTTGTATATATTTATATGTATATTTATATTTCGTAAATAATATCAAGTTCATAACACATTTGTTTCATTTTGCTACTTAATTGGTGCAGAAATTTTTATTCAATAGATTGCTGCAGCCTGGGAAATATTATTTTAGCATTTATTTTTTCATTTCAAAGCATTTGAAATGATTTGTAATTAAAGGTTATAGGAAAATGTAAGTATAATAAGGTTAAAGGATTTTTAGTAGTTTAGTAGTAAATTTAAATTAAAATTCTTTTATGTGTAAATAGCTTAAAGTTATTATAGAAATTTATTGTAAAAAACGTAATGTTAAATAACAAATCTATTGCAAATATTAAATTTTTCAACATGGGTTTAATTGTCACACAAAACATTGTCAAGTTATGACATGTTCTTAAAATATGTTCTACATTACATTGAACAGCAAATCATCGTTGCTTTGCTCCAACCGCAAAGTATTAAACGGGTATGTCAAAATTGTGATGTCTTCCAATGAGACCGGGCGTTGGTTATTCTTTTTAATGTTCTTTATTTAAATTATTGTTACCTTATGAAAAGTTTTATTAGTGTCTATTACCACAGAATTTTTGCTGGAATTTGTAATTATCGTTTTATTTATCACATCACATCACATCACATCACAAATAATTTGAATCACACAGTTGATGTGACTTCAAATTACTTTTAAAATAATCCATTTATACAGAAAGAACTGAAAACTGAATCCCTAAATATTATTTCATATTCATTTCGAAATTTATGTTGTACTAATTCGTAATAGAGTAGGGTATATTTTGCAATGACATAATGATTTCACATTTTTTTTTAAATATTTTTCCCATTGAAATTGAAGTACTGAAATAAAGTCTTGAAAAATTCATATAGTATTGTATGTATACAATTTGTATTCTAAACGAAAAAAAACGTCGTTAAATTTATCTGCGAGCACAAATGTCAAATAGAATTTACAAACAGAATATTTTACTTTAATATATAAATTTAATTTTAATATAAATACGATTTTCTCTTGGTGACTGGCTGATATACGATTATGGCAGCAGAAAATACAAATTCATACAAAAAACAAGAAAATAACAAAGCGTTTTTATATTAGAATAATTTGGCGCGTAAATCTCTCGAGATTCGTCCCTGCTTGAGTTTTTTTTCGGATGTATTTGTGCACATTTGTAATAAAAATAAAAATAATATTAAAAGACACAATAATACAAAAAAAAAATTGGTCTAGTTCTACTATTACAAGTAGGGCTAATAATGTAAAAAGAGAATAAGAAAGTAGGAAGAGAAAAAACTGTAGAGTTTAACTAAAAATAGGATTTAAGCACGCCACTAGACTAAATCACGCAGCATTTTATACATATGTATGTACCTTACTCGTACTATTATACTTATAAATATAAAACATATAATACATATTAGATAAAATAAGTACGACGAAAATACTTAGAGAAAAAAACATGTATAGAAATATATAACATACATATTGGACACATATACATTTACACAAGTCAAATACATACTCGTATACTATATACTTAGTTACATATGAAGCTAAATTGAGTGGAGGGTTGCCAAGTAATCAAGTTTAATGTTGTTTTTAACCAAAGTTAAAAACTTTTTATTGCGGTTAGTTGACCAACACATTCTGTTTTCTATGTTTAAACTTTTATAAACATGAGAAATATACTAACTCTTCTTTTATTAAAGCCACAGCAACTGACACATAAGTATTGACATACAAATTATAATAAAAACAAACCATCGTAATTAGCATACTAAAAGGATTTATAAAACTTTTTACTTAATAAATCTAAACCCATATACATTTATATTAAATACTAAACAGGTGTTGCAAAAGTTAAATAAGTATTAATGTTAATGTATGTGCATATGTATATTAGAATGGCTCACTTTATATACATATATATAATTATCTAATTATATGCATTTCTAAGCATACAAATAGATAATATTTTGTATAGACCACAACTAAGACTCCTTTAAGCTAATATTTTAAAATCATAACCCTGGATAGGAATGTCCATACATCTATATCCCTTTTAGACCGTGAAGCTTCGATTGTGCGGGTAGGTTTCGGTTTCAATATTTTAGCTTCTGTTAACCCAATTTAAAATAGATTGTGCTGATTCTTTTTTTATTATTATATATTTGCATCTCGCATTTATATTCTGTTTGATTTATTTATTGCGATAGTCTTCCGTCGCATTTTAGTTTTAGCAAAATGAGCCGCGGAAGTAAGTAATTGTCTCTAATTACAAAATTACAATCGTTTACAAATAATGAAGTGCAAATATATCATCTAAAAAATGGTAAATTTACATATTTTAAACTAATTAAAATCATTTCATACAATAAAAGTGTGTTTTAGTTAAAAATATTAATGAAAATCGACCCAGATGCATCAAGTGTCCGTGTCCTGAAAATCCTTGAAGGATATAAAAATTATAAAACCTAATCATTGATTATATCTTCATACGTTGTAGAGATCACATATTCCAAAAATTATAACATAATTTCTGGTAGAGTGTCGTCAGGTCTGAAAGGGATATACACTGTGTTGTATAACTATAAATACCTAAAACTTTTCATTATTTAGTATCCTAAAGAATATATATATAGTATCCTAGGAATATAAAAAAATTATTTACTGTTTCATAACTATAAATGCACTAAACATAAAATGACTTACAATACCAATATTCACAAAAATTTTGATTGTAATAATGTGTTCGGCCTTCTTTTTAATCAACTCAAAATTAGATCAGAGATTTAGATATAGATATTTGCATATAGATCTCCAAGTGATATTTGCTTTTATTTTGATCTCAATGGCATTTTGATCTGGACATTCAACCGTTTGTTTAACGACTTACATATTTTAATGCTATGCCTTCTTGAAAAATAAAGTGCTTTTCATTATTATTTTCTAAAATGGCACTAATTTCTTTTCTAGTAATTTTGTGTAATCAGAAGAATTCATTTTGGAGCTTGGAAACGTAGGTCTTTCCAATAGCTATTAAAACCATCTGGACCATCAAGATTGAATTTTTTCTTATCGAAATAAAAAATCACCTTAAATTAATATATTTATGTATTTTTAAATAGTGTTAACAGTAACAATAAAGATTATCAGCTTACCTGTTTTCAGATAGTTTATAGGTTTCTTTTAGCGAATTCTTGCTTGTTTTTCGGGCCGCCACTTTTATTTTTACTATAATAATACGGATTATTGGTTGTTATATCATGTGACCGATTTAGTTTTTTTTTGATAATTGCTCAAAAACTTAGTCTTCTTCTTTCTTTGTTCATCATAAAATGTTATTATAGTTATGAAACACTAACAAAATATAATGCTCAATTTCTCTATTAAATTAGAGAGAGATAATTGTGAACTTCAACAGATCATAGATAAGAGATATGATTCTTTCAAATATGTGCAAATAAGTTTCTTTTTATATACTTTTTCGATTATACTTCGATTAAAGCAATTTGGTAATATCATGTTTGTTATTAAGTACAAATAGCAAACTCCTTCACCTTTCTTTTAATTGTTTTATTTGTGTTTTTTTGTATTGTTTAGCTCTACAGCCCATTACTTATGTTACTCATGTTTTAGCGAATAGATATTTTAAATAATTGCATAGCATAAGTTGATGTGTTACTAGCGCGTGTAATTTAATGTATGCAAAAAATCGATATATACATTTTGCGTATTTTTAGTGAATTTATAATTTGTCTTTATACCCAGCATCAAAACAATGGGGTGTGTATTAAGTTTGTTATTACGTTTGTAACATATCGAAATAATGGTCGTAGAACCAAAATAATATAGTCATGTCCGTTCTTCAAAAAAAAAAAAAAAAAGACAGAATATGGCTTTATGGTACATAAATGTCTATAGAGAAGTCGTATTGTAGTGAAATCTCATTGATCCATATCTTTCATAGGTCATAGCTGCCTAATGAGGACTACTCCCGAAAAGTCATTATCCTAGTACAGAAATATCCATATCGAAACCAAATTTGACAAAGATCTGTTATAAGTATATAAAAATTATACTATTGACATTTGTGAAAGTTGGTCTATAATTGGCCATAGCTCCCATATAAGTCTCATTTCCTAGAATAACCACAGAGTTTCTCTTTTTTTTTTGTTTTTGGTACCTAATTTTTTGTGTGTTAAAATAAATCGCTTGATGTTATACGCTGCAAATATATAAACAAAATGTAGTAAAAATTTTGATTATAACTGGAATATGCATGCAATTCTTATAAATATCCTTATTTAGATAAAGTTCAACAAAAAATAAACCTAAATTAATAGAAATTACGTTATGACATTCACACCATAACAGGTGATTTTATGGTGGGTATATAAGATTCGGCACAGTCGAATATAAACTCTTACTTGTTTTTTTTTAATATACTCTACAACATTCGTATCGTGAGTTTTTTTTTTGCATAAAAAATATATTTTTATTTTTGTATCACAGCAATTGTTTATAGCAGAGATTCGCAATTGTGGAAACTGAAAAAATTTCCAGTCTTTTTAATATGCCATGCCACTACAATAAGCATTGTTCACATAAAATTCGAAACCATGAACTCACAAACAAATAACTACTTTCAATAAAGAAAAATCGTAGTCTTTCAACTAATTACCGCGCAAAGTCGAAAAGCGTAATCCATTTTGAGGTTTCCTACTTTTTAAAGAAAAAAAACACAGAAAATTAAAATTTAATTGGCAATGTTTATTATCATTTGAAAGAACATTCTGTGGCATTTATTTTTTGAAGATTATGTCCATCAAATGTTGGCCGTTGCTACGTCGCTGATGGTCTATTCGTTCAGTCCAATTTTCAATGAGTCGTTCGAGCATTTCGACTGGAAACTATGGAATGACACGCGTGATGTTTTCCTCCAAGGTCTGAATTGAAGCGGGTTTGTCCGCATAAACTTTAGACTTTACATATCCCCACAGGAAAAAGTCTAACGGTGTGATATCACACGATCTTGGTGGCCAATCGACCGGCCCAAAGCGTGAAATTATGTGGGAAGTGGCGCCGTCTTGCTGAGACGAAATATCGCCGTGATTCCGAGCTTCAATTTCGTCCATCAAATAGTCGGTGATGCACCGGCATCATTTTTAAAGAAATATGGACCGATGGTTCCACCAGCCTACAAACCACACCAAACCATTGTTTTTTCTGGAGGAAGTGGCAGTTCTTAAATCTCTTCAGGTTGCTCTTTGTAACAAATGCGTCCCAAATGTTTCGAATAGTACACTCAGTAGGCCGATTATGTTGACTAGAAGTTGAGCAAAGTGCACGAAACACATTCCTCACAGAACGTGGATTCTCGTAATAAAGTTGAGCGTAAGTCTTTTCATTATGAAATGTCAAACAATACTAAACAAAAATAACATGACAGCATGATACGACTCACACGTGACCTGTCAAAACCACTGTTAGTTTTCCAACCTATTTTATAATAAAATTGTACAATCGTAGTGAAAAACAGAATCGTGTGGCTATAAAATGGACATGCATTATATTCACAAAAGAAATTACAAAATTCAACAACTGCCTTATATAAAAGCTACCGGAACCAACATTTTAAGTTGCAGCAAAACAAGGGAATACCGACAAAAACTATAAAAATACTAAAATTTAAAAATTTGGTAAAATGCTTCAATTATCTGAACTATGAGTTTGAACATTTCTATAAAATAATGCCTGCAAAAACGTTTACTACTTCTAATTAAACTTCACCAATCTTTAGTAAAGTTTTGGCCCATTTTAGCTACCTGTCATTATTCAAAGGCTTTAGTGGATTTGTGTAAAAACATATATACCTAGCTTCTTCTATTGTCAAAGGAAAGTAAGAGCTAAGATTTAGCAACTTAGCAACTTTTCACTTCACACTTGTCAAATAGAATTTTTGTGTAAAGAGATAAGTGTTTGTTTCACAATGCTCTTTGCAAATCTCATTTTCCATTAAGGGAATTTTTACAGAGACTTTGCTCTCTTTGTAGAGTTTTTGCGCCTTTGTAAAGAAATTGCAAATAGAATATAAAAATTGCTAAAGTGCGAAGTAAAAAGTTAATAAGTTGTTTTGTCGAATGGGGTCTTGGTGGATCTAAAATTTTTTAAGTTAATAAGTTAATCGTGTCAATACTGTGAAATTCGTCAATTCATACACTCAATAAAAAGGACATTAATTTGTCATGTTTAGACAATTCTAGACAATGTTATGTTCGTGCTGAAACAACGTTGTTAGCACATTTGCTCACACAACAATGTCTGTTAAAAAAAAGAAACTATATAAATGGAAATCGACACGTTTTCCTCCAAATAGAATAACATAAATCCATTTCAGTTCGTAATTCTGCCAGCGTTTTATTCTTGTACGCACAAAACGATGACTTGTCAAGATACGTTATTTAAAACTAACGTAAACAGTCCATTGTTTTTTGGGAATCACTGTGTATGATTATTCAATTTTTACATTCTATGTATATAATTCTGTATTGTATTTCAAATGCCATAATATCCATTTGCATGCGTTGTGTCTATTGAATCTTTATACCGATGCGTTGCTATTACGAGTATTGTATTTTTTATTCTGCATATTTTATTTTTATTATTTCTTTTTTTAACTTTATCTATAAGAATCGATCTCAGTGGTAGAGTTGCTGCCTGTGCTTGTGTTGTAACTATGTATATATTATTGCTCCTTCATTTGAAAAAAGAAAACAGAAAAAAAATGTATACATATTTATGTATGTACATATAAATGTGTATTTTATACATTACAGGCAATTTGAATTTTTATCTGCAGTTTGTATTATTATACCCTACATCAACATTTGTTAGGGCGCTTATTATTTGCAGCATTTGTGCTGTTGTTTCTTGCAAATGGAGGTCCCTTACCGCCAATATACTCAGAACTGTTTTCAGTTTTAACATTACAGGTATCTCTCTCTATGTGAACCAAAGTACAGTATTATAAATACGGTAAAAATTCACTTCAACATATATAATTGATATCAAATTGATATCAACTTAAGTATATATGTATGTACTCCTAAATCATATTATTATTTATGAGCACCTACATACATTGTTACTCTTCATAAAAATCTTTTAATAATTAGCAGAGAGCAGTTCATTAATTTCTAAAATTTAATCTAACTCTATAAAATGTTTGTATCGGTTAAATATAAATCATATGGTCGTATATGCCCGACTAGACTTTTTACTTGCAAATACAGATTATGTAATTTGTAATATGTTTGTTAAGAACTAAAAATATGAATTTTATGTTTTGACATTTATTATAACAATAAAATCTTGAGAATACTAATTTTTCAACTGCAAGTAATTGGGCTTAAAATTGTATTTATAAATACATACATCTAAAATAATAAACTTGAATCTGTTAATTTAAGTAATCAAATTCAACTTACAACTGATTTAACGGAATTGTCATCTCCTATTTAAACGTCAGTTATTATAGATGTTCACATTTCCTCGATAGTTGAATTTATTTTCCAAAACAACTTGAATCTTACTTGCTCTGGTGTAGCTCTTTCAACTACTACAAAGTGCTTGGATAAAAAAGTTTTTTTTTCAATATGAATTAAGTAACTGATAATTTGAAAGAAAACTGTGAGAGAGTTTAATCATTTATGCAAAACAGCATACTGGAACTTTTAAAAGCACTGGCTTTTAAAGCAAAAAAGCTTCCCAAATGGCACAATAGCAGAATTATAAACAGTGCAAGCAACACAATGAAGAGTTTTGGTCACGTTATTAATGAATGTGAGGTTAATACGTCCAAATCAACCGTAAGTAGAGCACTAAAGAAATATTCGACTATTATTTGACAAAAGCTGTTGTCTGTGTCAAGAGTATTAATCCGGCATAAAACTGCCGGAATTCGCGAAAAGAAATTAAAAATCTAACTAGAGACAGGTAAGCCGATAATCTTTGTTAATAGTTGCACTATTTAAATATTATAATATAATAATAATATTATATTATAATATTGTTTATAAGAGTTTTTTCGATGAGAAAGATTTCATTCTAAAATTCTAAAGCTGTTGGAGGAACATACGGATGATATTACTAAGAAAAAAATTTCGAAGGCGGGTTTTTGATGGTTTAGGAAGCTTTTTTTGAAGATAGTATTTTTAATTTGGCGTTTCCAAGCACCAAAATTAATTCTCTGACTACACAAAATTATTAGATGAGAAATTAGTGTCATTTTCAGTAAAATAGTAATTAAAGACTATTCATTTTTCAACAAGACAACACACCAATTCATGTAAGTCGTGAAACCAAGGGATAGTTGTCTTAAAAAAATATTAATGTACATACTTGAATGGCCCGCAGTTTTCCATTTTTTTTTGAATCAGTTTAATTGTTTTAGGTTACATTAATTTCAGTATATTTAAAGTTATGAAACACCAATTAATTTCTTTATAAATTTAAAGAGGTAGAATATAAAAAATTGATTGTTTTTTGTTGAATAATATTCGAACAAAAAAGTTTTACATACATGTTGGTTAAACAGTTTTACTTTTTCTTTTCTTTCTTTATGTATTTATAATTATGCAGCGCAGTGTATGCATGTTAAGACACACTGGTGCTTTCATAACAACTTCTGTTGTCAATATCAATTCAAATATTAACCATATATATTAACCACAAAGCTTTTCAATAATCGCAAAGTTGCTTTCTGGCTGAAAACCCAGAATAATAAATTCCAGAGGTAGACAACTTTATAAAATTGATTGGTTTTTGTTAAATAATATTCGAACAGTTTTACTTTTCCTTTTCTTTCTTTATGTATTTATTTATTTATAGTTATGCAGCGCAGTCCTCTCTTAACGTGAGCAAAGGAGTTCCACAAGGATCTATATTACGTCCTCTTTTCTTCTGTTTATATATTTACGACTTACCTGATATAGTTATGCATAGCAAGGTGCAAATGTATGCTGATGACGGCCAAATTTACAATAGTGCTATCATTAATGACATACATTCATGTGTGAATAATATAAATTATGATTTAGCCAACATCTACAACTGGGCCGTTACCAACGGATTAAGTATAAATCCTTCAAAATCCAAATACATATTTCTTTCAAAAAGTAATCGAACTTTAACTAATGATATCGAACTTTCAATAAATAATGATAATATCGAATTCGTAGATTCTTTGAAAAATCTGGGAGTAATATTCTATAATAAATTAACTTGGTCTAATCACATCAACTCCGTCGTAGGTAGGATATTTGGAATGCTTCGAAATCTGTGGGCTGTCAAATATTAAACCCCTTTCAAAATACGTATGCTATTAGCCAAAACGTATTTTATTCCCGTTCTGTTATATGGCTGCGAAATTTATGCAAACTGCGAGATATGTCTTCAATAAAGAACGCCGGGAATCTATATCTATTTATTCATATCAGATCTATAAAATGAGCTTTGAAAATCTTCTTAAATTTAAAATCCTTATTTTTTATATTAAAATTATCATATCAATGCAACTTGTCTACCTATACAGCAAATTAAAATTTTCTAGATCAAATCGTGGGAAAAATATAATATAAAAGAGATTTAAAAGCCTTTTATCACAACGCCAATTTTACATTTACGCCACTAGTCTTTGGAACCATCTTCCTAATCAAATTCAAATCATAAACAACGCAAACAAGTTTAAAAATGAGCTAAAGAAATACTATTCTTAAATATTTAATCTGTCACTTAACTTTTATTTTTTCTTTGTTTTATGAATTTTCTCTGCTATTTTATACATTTGTAACTTACAATTTTAAAATATTCTTAAAAATGTTAATCCTAATTTTGTATTCTTTTATTTAATATGTATGTATACTATTTTATGTATCCACTAGCACTATAATTTAAAAGATTTTCATCTTGTTGTGCTAGGCTATCTACTAATAATAAATAAATAAATAAATATGTATGTTAAGACACACTGGTGTTTTAATAACAACCATTAACCATATATATTAATTACAAAGCTTTTCTAAAATCCGGAGGTAGACAACTTTATAAAATGTTTGTCAATTGATAAAAATCTACCCTCTGGAAACCCTTATTTTAGAAAATCATATGATTTATCTTCTAGCCAATTTACAGTAATAGTAATGAATTGTTCACCTGAAATCGGGAAGGATATGTATTTTTAATACCACATTTAAGGAAAGTTTTATGAAAATATTATAAAATTCATATGTTTTCTTTTTTAAATCTATATTTTTAAATCGGCAAAAAAAGTTTTTACTGGTAGTTGTTTGGGGTCCATTTAGCACACGATTATCGCCCATAATAAGGCAGTTGTTAAATTTTGTTAAAACGTTAAAGTAAACAATGTGTGCAGCTTTTCTAACAACATAATTCTGTTTTTTATAATTTGGATTAGGTTCGAAAACCATCGAAAAACACGAGTATAAATTTTGCGGTACTGACATATTTGTTTTAATTTCTAAAGTATTCCTTTAGGAATAAATAAATTTTTAAATAATTAAATGCATTTAATACATGCATTTTGATTTTTTTTTATGATACAAGATATTTGTTTAATTTATTACAATATCTTTTATAGATAAGAATTTATGAAGCCTTTTTCAAATAAAAACTTAAATAATAATACTCATACGACATGGTATATAAACGTGTATAATTTGATAAAATGTATATTTGTAAACGTAGGCGTATGAGTATTAATTAATAATATTTAAAACATATGTACAGCGTTGTCAACTTTGAAATTTACAAACGCACGAAAATGGAGAAAAAAGCGCACCAAGTTAAGAATGTCGTTTTTGTTTCAAATATTTATTGAATTAATTTGAAATTTTTTAATATCATAAATTCTATAAAAAACTTTTTATCAACGAATTTTAGTAAAAGTAATAATAGTAAAAGCCTTTTTTTAATAAATGAGATAATAAAGATAAATAAGCATTTACCACTCTAAATTTAACTCAAAATATGATATTCGGAACTAAAGTACTAATTGGTGAAAAAGCTAATTTTAGTACATATTTGATACATTTTTTTATATATTTTTGTTTTCTAGTTAAAGTACTTCTATTTGATTTTTTCCAATAAAATTTGTTAGGATTCCACTGGTACTCTAATCCTGGTTGTTCGTCTACAGTTCAGTAGTAGTTCAAACCATACAAGAATTTTTATTTACATGTTTAAAATATTAATTTGATTTTCAAACAAAGATTTTTGAAGAATTTGATTTCATATATCATACATTCGTATTGAAAAATAATACATTTTTTCATCGTATAGATTTTATGAGTTATGAATTATTAAAAAACTGCAATTAAAAATTAGTAAAAATAAAGATTTCATCACATTTTCGAAAAAATTAAAAAACGCACCGAAATACACAAACAAAAATTTGCAGTGTTGAATGAAATGGTACTCAAACAGGTGTATTTTATTGTAGAAACATTTTCTCTCACACTGAAACAAAACGTTGTGTTTAATTTTCTTTGGTGCCACCAAAAATTAAAAAGCGCACTAAAATTTAAAAAAAGCGCACCGCGCACCAACTAAAGAATTCTTCGCACCAAAAATGGTACGAAACACACCAAGTTGACAACGCTGCATATGTATATCAAACATATATGTTTTGCAAATTATTAAAAAATATGTAACATTTATAACAAAAAAGAGATTAAATACGTTTCAACTACAAACTCATTCATGTTTAATAAGAGCTAAAAGAATTCATTACCAATTACAAAAGGAAATACATTTTTTGAAAGGAGCATAATCGGGCAAAAACTTTATTGAAGTGCTGAAAACTAAAAAACATCTTTTTCAGACATACTTTTACATATTGGTGAATATCCGAAGTCACAGTTGAAGAGGTGTTGTAAAAGGGCACTCTTTAGATCAGAATGGCAAACTGCTTGGCAACATTTTACCAAATTTATATGATTTTTTTATTTTTATATCGGCACTCCCTTCTTTTTCCTGCAATACAAAATTTTGGACACGGTACCTGTTAGTGGTTAATTTTTACATATGTTTAATCAATAATAAGTTGTAAAAATTTGTTAAAACATTGTCATAATTTCAAATACTGAATTTCTTTTTTTAGAAAAAAAAAAAAATTTAGAAGACAGTCACAAACAATTAGATCATCAGCTGCAAAGCAGGGGTTAGTAAATGGTTGAAATGTTTACTTCAGTTAGTATAAGATTGCAGACATAAAAATTAGAATCAAATGACAAATGCAAAACACACTGTTTTTCTTTAAAGAAATCTGATGTTACATGGACACGCAGCTCTGAGATAAGTATTAACTATATGTTTTACTTGTTCATCTACGTTAACACAGATTGCATTAGCATAATTATTTCAATAAAATCAATTCGTTGTGCACGGAGAGTCAACTTCAGTACTTGTAAGTATGGAGACGTAGATAATCATTGAATATGAATATATAGAGAGTTTATTGAAATTTGCATTTTTTTCGTGACGATAATTTTATTTATTGTTATAATTTAATATGTTACATTTCAATTGTATATAATTAGTTGTAAAGAGTTCAAGATTAATATCTTTTTATACTTAATTATAATAGATTTCGATTAATAATTTTATATATAACATGACAATATTTTATAGGAGGTGAAAATTTAGCAAAAACCTATTTGAACCTATTTTTTTTATATACATACTCTCTTTAGAGTTGAACTTTCGATTGTTTTTTGTAATATTGGTTTTCTCAAGTAAAAATTACTAAGCCTCAAATGTCAATTGTTGGCATTCCTAGTCATAACTTTAAACTCCGGACTTGTCAAATTTTTCAGTTCGAAAAAATTTATTTAACAAAAAGTGTCTCCTCATGATTGTTTATAGATTTTTCTAGTTTTATTTTTTAATATCTTAAAGTTGAATTAAATAAATATATTTAATAACAATGACACTTCTATTTACTCCATTTTCTAATTATTTTTTTAATTAAATGAAATATTTTTTCAATCGTCTTCAGGATGGCCATCCTTAAACAATCAACTTGAATGACAAATAAAAATGTGTGCATAAAAATATTTGTTTATTATACCCTACACCACCATAGTAGGGAGGGTATATTGGATTTGTGCTGATGTTTGTAACGCCCAGAAATATTGGTCCAACACCAACCTTCAAGTATATTGATCGACTCAGAATCACTTATTGATTTAACGATGTCCGTCCCTCCGTCCGTCTGGCTGGCAGGGATTGAAACTGGTGAACATCTGTTCATTATTTCATCTGGCCCACATACAAATGTCCTCCCGAAATTAGGGTTTAAAGATCATAAATGTTTGAATTATGCAAATATCTAAACAAATTTCACCACAAATAAGTGGTAAATGAAACCAAATCAGATCTACAAATTTTGTGCAGATCGGTCCTTAATTAGTCATAGCTCCTATATAAGGCCCACTTCCGAAAATCACTTTAACGACCTTAATTTCTTAAAAATGTTGGTATCTAAATAAAATTCAACACAAACAAGTTTCATATATACATTAGACGCAACTATTATATAAGAGACTGTAATTTACTTTAACCTTTTAAAAGTATTTATATCGAGATAAAGTATAACATACATAATATTTATATTCACAGAAATAATGACTCTAAATTTTTGGATGATCGGTCCACAATAGGTTATATCTCCCATATAGTGTCCATTTCAGAAAAAATTTTATACATATACTGGGTGTAGGGTATAATATGGTAGGGCTTGACCGACTATACTTTTTTATTTGTTTTTCAGAAAAATTTTTATACATATACTGGGTGTAGGGTATAATATGGTAGGGCTTGACCGACTTAACTTTTTTGTTTGTTTATTGTTGTGCTTATATTTTCAGAAAACTATAAAAGACCGCAAAAATAAACAACCTGTTATCTGAGCCAAATTGCTGAATAAAGACAAACAAGCCATTGTACACCCAGTTGTCTTTCAACTTGACATGACTGTTATTGTAACAAATAAACAACAATGGCAAAACAAATGAAAACAAAATAGACTGGGAGACTGAATGACTGGCTGTCTAACTGATAATAGATTTACTATGGGAAGTGTGTAGATGCAAGAACTTGAGGCATATGTAACAAGACCGACAATGAATTATTTCGTTTTTTGTGTCTAAAATTCTAGCTTAAAAACAGATAAATGTCTGCCTATAGTTTGTCAAAGAAAACCCAAACAAAAACACAAATTCTCTTTAAAACAAAAAATATAAATAATAGACTTAGGCAACCTGTTTAGACTAAAACAATTATTCATTAGGCTTTTAGAGTAGCAAAAACAAATATTTTTGAGTTAACACCGTTGAAATTTTTTTTTAAGATTCTGATGATAAAAATTTATTTATTTAATTTTTTTGACGAGCTGAAATATAAATTCTTAACAATTCTTTGTAGCTGTAATTACAATTGTTAAAATGTTAAAGTTACAGACATGACAAAAAAAATTGTAAATGGACATTCAGACAAATTAATGTTATCATAAACGATTCAATTTCTTCATGTTAATGATCACATTAACATCATATTGTTTTAAAAAATGCATTAAATAATATTTTAAACCTTTTAAGAATAATACGGACGTAAGTACTTATTTGCCATCTTTTGGACAAACCATTGATTAATTGCGACAGTTTTTCTTTAAATTTTTTTTTTGAAACAGTCATATTGAAACAGTCACAATTTCTCAAGGGCATTTTAACCATTGTTAAATGCGTAGTAAAAATAAAATTATATGAACATAAAAAGTATAAATAAATGTGACCGTCTGGATGTACGGTTGACTGGCTGCAGTATAGCCATTTCTATTTATAAATTCATGGTCTTTTATTTCACATCTTATTTTTTTTCTGAGTTTGTATTCATGCAAAACAATAACTTTTATGGTCAACTCAAGCAATAAGTGCAATATTCAAAAATATTTTATTTACATACAGTTTGTTCAATAAAAATATTGTGTTAAATAATTTAAGTCGCATTATTTTAAATGTATTTTCAGTTCTTTTAAATAGTATCCAGAAGTATATTTTTGCTTGTCTTTAAGACTATTTTCGAAGCAATGGAAGATGTACGATTGATAGTGCTTTGACACCTAAAATTTTAAATTCAGTTTTAGTACGAGTTTTATAAACATAAACTTATTTTGAATTAATTTTTTTTACAGATAACTCGAGACTTGTGTCATATTATTTGACAATTCATCAGCGTTCTGTAAGAAATGTACGAAATATTTATGACTTTATTGAAAAATAATTTCGGCAAGTAATTTCGCTTTCAAAACCTGTCAAGCCAAGAACTTGTAATACTATATCTCTTAATTTTGCCTTTATGATTATGTGAAGTTAAAGATTGTTATTCGAGAGATACCAACAGTAATGTTAAAAAGACACGTAATTCCTAAATTACCATAATATCTATCCTGTAAACGAAAATTGGACCTACTAAATGAACCATATACAGCATAGTCGATGTAAAATTGTAACTAATAGTATGTTTGAAGAGTAAATGTCAAAGACTGCAAAAATAATAATTCCGCCATTCAGTTATATTTAAAGTGGTTTATTTAAAATTAAAAAAGGTCTAAATGTATCATCCTATATAAAAATTTATTGTATAAACTGTGAAAGAACTGGGTTTAGAATGATAAAGGCATACATACTTCAAATCAAAAATAGACAGTTTCCAGTAAACATCAGTGAGACAAAAATTCCTCTTTGTTATATTAACCCTGTCTGATATTTCATTTCCTTCTCTTCCGTGTCAAAATTACGTCATCTGCAACACACAAACCATCCTTCGCACACTGAAAGAAATGAAATACATACACCATAAGCTTTTGTTTTTGAGAGGCACTTCTTCAAATCAAAGAAGTAAATCAAAACTTCCCGCGTTAGACGCAATTATTGGTACAAAATTCGACATTTTCAAAGCAAAGAAAACTTTCTTTTTTAAACTACAATTATCAAACAAATGAGAGTAAATTACTTCACAATGTAATATAAGTTACTAAAGACATAAAGCCCTTTCATAAGATACACCATCTGTTATGAATACCGCATTTCTGAGCTATACACCCAATAATATATTTCATATATTTGTGTACTTTTTTGAATACAGAGTAAAATGTCTACCCTTAGTGCCATCTTTCATTTGTTACGTTTTATTTTTAATTGCTTGAAAAATATGGATTTTATGTGAGTTTTAAGATATTTGTAAGATATAGGCGTATGAGTGTTATTAATGAAGCTTTTATTTCTAAAAAGGTTCTATAAAAATTTATTTCATGTTTTTATTTCTAAAAAGGTTCTATAAAAACTAATCTATAAAAGATGTTGAAATATATTAAAAGTATATATAAAATTATTAAATCAATGAGTTCAAATAATAATTTTAATAATTTAAAAATATGCTACAAAAATAACAATACTTTATAAACTAAAAAAACCAAAGCCATTTTTAGCAGTCAATATTTTTTATCATAAATGGTCTTTACCCTCATAATAGTTTTATTTTCAATATCTATTTTAGACATATGCATCATTTAATATATTTAAACTTCTTTTATATTAAACAGCAATTAGGCAACAAACTTCCACACATTACTATTATGTATACATATATTTTAGTTGCTTTGTATTTATGTTGTTCAAAACACACTTTCAACTAAATATTTTTCTAGCAACTAACTGTATGTATTTATAACAACCGGATCTTTTATTTTAATTCATGGCCTGGGTTTTAAAAATAACTGCCAGTCAACGAGTCATATTTACACAACAAGTGATGAAAAAGTTTAAATAATGCTAATTGCCATTTTTATGTAAAAACGTATGTGCCTGTGTCTGTGTATGCAAATGACACATGTATGAGGTTTTAACTATAAAAAAGAATGAATAAAAATAAACTTTCACACTTTTACTTTATCCGACTGTCGTTTTGTACACACAAAAAAAAAAACAAATTTGTTTTTACCACACAAAATATAAAATATATTCGCATGAATGTGTGCATTTACTTGATGGCTGGCAGACAGACCGACATTCACATACTTCCACACATATGGTGATGACGTTAAACTCCCTTATGATGGTCTTTCATACAATAATGACAGTCTGTTCAAACTCATGCTGCACTTAGCATATGAACGTATGAACGAACAACGTACGACTTTACTTACTCGTACTACAGACAGCTGAAAATTGCATACGCTATCGCTGTTTTATTTACATATGTATGGTTTTAAATGTTATATTTGTATGTGTGTTGGGCACTTGTGTGTGTGTTTGTATGTATGAATATGAATAATTTCCGTTCGCTTCTTTTTGTAGGTATTTTTTTTTTTGTTATTATGGTTCTTGTTGTTTACTCTGTGCCTGGTTATATGTCATGAATGCGCGTTCGCGTAATTTTGTATGCGTGTCCGTTTCCGTTTCCTGTAGAACAAATTTTTTATGTTGCAATCTTTGTTAAATATTTTCTCTATAGTAGTTGCTATTTTTGTTGTCATTGTTTTCATTCAATGAAATTGTTTTCATTTTTCCCTTTCAAGTTTTTTGATGTCATCATATTATTTCTTGTTGACGTTTCCACATCAATGTGGTTGTCATTGTTGTGGTTACTCTAACACTTCAGGGCAGTGTCTGGACTCTCCGTAAGTAAATAGGTATATTTTTTTTGCAGCATAAGGTCTAGCATTAATATTGTTATTTTGATATTTGTTTTGGGATTTAGTTGTTGTGGTTTTGTTTTTTTTCTAGGCAGGTATAGGTTTTAATTAAACAATGTCTGGTTATTTGATGGCTGGTAATATATTAAACATTGCTGTTGGCGTTAATAAACGAAAATGGTCTGGAGAGTAATTTTTTTAAGAAGTTTCATTCGGTTAAACAAATATCAGTTGGCCGAAGGCTGTGTTTATTTAGTTAGGTTTAAGTAAAAATTCAGTTATTACAAATAACAATAACTACAGTTTATACAATATACATACTTCTATTGCTCTGAAGACCTGCCCAGCTTGTTCTCGTTAATTATTTTTATTTTCTGTTTAGTTATGTGGTTTGTTACTTTTAATGCTGGATTATTAAGTTAAAAGTTTTAGATGATGACCAACTACAGACATGATTTTTTTCAGATATTCATTGCTTTATATTAAAAAAACCTGAATAATTAAGCACTTAAATGCATTTGGTAAAACTGATTATTTTAATACTGACAGACATAATCGGACCTAAGCTTGATGTTTAAATGTACAGAAACCTCTTAAATTGTAAGGTATGCATAAGTTATTTAGTCATGATTAATGTAGATAATTTAATAAAGTAAAATTTTCAATGTTGAATGTAGCATATTTTTAACAAAGATTGTAATATAGTTTTAATATTAACGTCCCAGTAAAAAATGTGGTCCAAAAGGAGCAGGTTTTATGTATGAATTCATACCTCAAATCGATGGCATGCATAATTTTTGTATGAGGTGTACCCAGTTTGGAGGAATACTTTCTGCTGACAATAAGCGCTTCTTTTAACCTAATCAAACATGCAAATAAAGCACTTTCCTAAAGTGTTTTACGTCACTTCGCGCACACCAAGCAAAGAACAAATTCTATCTGAATGTTTTTGCTTAAGAAAAATCCATAGTAACTGAGAAGTGCGATATTCGTTTTGTAATTGACTTTCGTTGTCGTTCGTAAATCTGTAGGCGCTTTTATTGAAGCGCTAGATTACGCGCTTTTTCTCTTAAGTGCTTCAAAAACCACGAATTTTTTTTACTGGGGTAGTAAAGATTTATTGGGTTTTCCATCATTAATTTTTAACGAAACTGTTACACTTAGAACTATGAGTAGTTCCAAAAATTAATTAAAAATATTTTCTATTACAAAGGCTGAAAGATTGGTGTTTTTGAAAAAAAAAAAAATTGGAAAATATTGAAAAAGATTCATTAATTTATTTAGCGTTTCTGCGGTTTTAGAAATGCCCATTAGCGTGATTGTATATTAGATTAATAAAGAATATATTTTTATTAGGTGTATAATTAAAAAATTCCGGCTTCTTTAATTTTAAGGTTTCATTTTCAACCATAATGCAGTATAAATTTATTCAAAGTATTGGCCATTGTTTTCTCATCTTTCTGGCAACATATGGATTGCGCACACAATAACCAAGCTAATACATATATAATAAGCCAATTTTGGATACCCTGTTTTGAGGTGAAGTGCATTCCAGAGAGAGAGAGAGAGAGAGATAGTATTAAGAGAAACAAATAGTAGACGGACGGGGTATGGTCTTGACTATACAGCGAGTGAGGTAAAATCTCTCAACCATAGCACATTTTTTTTCAAACGAGTCAGTTACAATTGTATTTTTCCTGTGAAGGTCTGGCCAGATTTCAGCATTTACAAGTAATGATTCAGTGCAAAACTAATTTCCTTTAATTGCGTTTAAGCAGCATTCCTGTTATGCGATATCGACTTTCAAGGTCTCTCTGCATCAATACATAGATACCCAATTTTCCTGTATTTAAATTAATACTTTTGTGCAAAAAGGTTTTGAAATTGCTGCTTGAAAATGGTTTCACAATTTAAATTTTGTTTTATTAATATAAATAAAATATTTGTTTTGAAAGGGGTAATAATGAGTACAATACTTTTTTGGAGTAGCCTTTAGGTTAATTTTTTTATTTAGCATACAAAACTGATGTTCTATTGTCTAAAAGTACCAAGTCCTAACACTCTTAAATGAGAATTGAAACAAAAATCATAAAATTGTTCAGTAGAACCGAAAGTGATTATTTTATGATGCTACTTAAACTGCGTATCTTAAAAATGTCAAAGCTGTCTGAAACTTTGGCCTATAACTCAGATCTTACTAGACCGATTGTATACATTTTCAGTACAAAACATTTTGGTGAAACAAAGAATGTTTGGTAAAAATTTCATTGTTCTATGTATTTTTTTCCAAGCTCTATCGTGTCTTTAACAGACGGAGAGACCTACGGACATTGCTAGATCGTCTTAGAAGCTTATATGGACCCAGAATATATATTTTTATTTTACGATCGACATTTGGATATCTTCCTGGTGGTGGATACAAAATTAAATTTTCAAAAGTTTTAAAGGTCAATTAGGGACAGCTTTAGTATTTGATAAGATATATAAAAATTTATTAATAAATTTTGCAATTACGTATGCCAATTATCATGTTATCATTAATAAATTATAAATTTCCTTCACATGCCAAAACACCAACTTGTTATTAACAGTTTTGGCTTACTAATTATGGATATTTATTTTTATAGATAAATTATGAATGAAGCTTTGGGAATTCGAGATGCAAATTACGCCATTCGATATAGATCAAAATCTCCAATCAAATTCTACAGAGATTTCGATTACAATTGGTTGCGACCCAATTGAATTCGTATAATATTTTAGAAACTTTGATGAAATATTATATGATATACAATATAGCTTCGTGAGAAACAAAAATCGGGTTAGTTCTATTTTATGGAGCTGATTAAGCACAATACGTCCGTAAATGTAAATTTTCACCCAACTCGTAAACTTCTCTTGTGAAAACTTAACTATTTGTTCTATAAATTTAAGCCTGAGTATAAGTCTGAATTTAATAAAAATTACAATGATTCTTTCTAATGGCAAGTTAAACAAAAGAAGTAAATCAAAGACCTTTAATACAAATTTCAATATATTTTATTAAAACCTTTTATTTTAGTTCATAAAACATGAAAAGTCTATAGAAAATAAAACCCTTTATTTCCAGTATATTAATTCTAATGATAAACTATTTATTTATGTTATTAATAATTCTAGATTTTAATTTCAAAACTTATTTTTAAACCTTTGAACGGCATTGACGTAAATGCCCTACTAAACAATGTCATGTTTACTTATTTAGTTTTTAACTCCTAACACTCTTAAATGAGAATTGAAACAGCAAGCTAAAAAATATTAACACCATAAAGAAATTTCTAAATATCCTTACAATTTGTGGTAAATTGCGTTTTTTGAAACTGTAATAGATTTAATAAATGAAACAATTTCGTATGTTTTCCTACACATGTTTTCTTATAACCCACTTATATTACAATCAACTAACAACCACGAGCATTTTAAATTCCATTATGTTTTACAAAACAAAATTTATAAACCCTTTTTTATACCTAATGCCAAAAAAATGGGAGCCATATTAAGTTTGTCATTCCGCTTGTAATACATATATCGAAATATTGATCGTAGAACCAAAAAGTCTATATATTCTGGGTTCTTATACATACTAAAACAATCTAGCCATGCCAGTCGGTTTGTTCAGGGCACGATAGAGCTTCGAAAAAAAAATATAGAACAATGAAACGTGCTTTTTCTACCGAAATGTTTGGTATTGAAAATGAGAAAAAACGGGTTAGTAGGATCCGAGTTATTAACCAAAGTTTCAGAGAACCTCGAATTTATCAGATATTTTTTAAGCATTTTTCTTTAAATATAAACCGCTTATATCATGAACTTTTGCACACCTTATTTTTAATATAGAAGGATTAGTCTTGTTAGAAATAGTAAAAATCGGTCCACGATTTCTCATAGCCCTCATATAAAAGAATTACCGGAATATGGCTTTATGGTACATAAATATCTATATGTTTCATGCAACGAAACATCTCAAAATGATATTTTCATCGGTCCATAAATCTCTTATAAAAATGACTATCGAGTTGCAATTCAACACAAGTAATCCATATGTATGTAGAAATTATACTATTGGATGTTGTGAAAATTAGTTCATAATTGGCCCAAGTTAATCGATACATGCTGTCAAAATATAACCAAAGGCAGTTCTGCAAGAAAGAAATAATTATAAAATGTGATTAACTTCCGTCTCGTGACACAAATTTAAACAAGGTAAACGTTAAATACATATAAATTACGGTACAATAATTCATCGACCTATAACAGTCGATAGCACTAAAGTAAGGGTTTCGCAAAATAAATTAACTAGTATCGTCACCGTACAAAATGTAACAAAAATTAGTTCCAAGTATTCTGGTAGTGGGTATATAAGATTCGGCACAGCCGAATAAAAACTTTTACTTGTTACTTTTATGTAGTATTGTGTGAGTGTATGCTACTTGAAATTTTGTTAAATTCATGAAGGAAGAAAATAAAGAAACAATATTATGCATGACATGTTGTGTGTGCTACTAGTAAAACTCCTACAAATGACCTCATTGAACTAAATTGTTGTATATACAAAATATTTTGATTTATTTGAAGGAACAACAATTTTTCTTTTTTTGGCAATCAGGCCATATGTTGTCTATTAAAATTGTTAAAGTTTTTCTGCAGCAATATATACTTAAACGTTGATAGTGAAGGGTAATGATGATGGTTTTGTAACAAAATATGAAATAAAATGTTGTAATATAAAATTTTATAAAACTAAATAATATAAAGAAACAAGTGTGCTATGACAGAAAAGTATGGCGTTGTGGTCTTTTATATTCTTTAGCTTATTTATTAGGAAACTCTTCGAGATCGTTTACTTTTTAAATGTTGTGTTAAAAATGTTATATACAAAATGTCTTGCTTTTTACTTGTAAACGTACACAAGTTGCTGTAAGGTTATAAAGCTCTTATAATTTGAGACACACCAAAGAATGTGATCAGGGGCTGTAACTAAGGTTGTCTCAATTGGGCTAAGAACATTAGTGGTCGTCTAAATTGCAGGGCTAGTGGCAGCGGTGGTTGTTCAGCTGGGGTGGATTGTGGTCTTAATAATTGCTTAGGCTGTGGCAATTGACTAAACTGCGGATGGTAAAGATTAGCATGCTCTTTATAAGTCTCTCTCATTGTATGTTCTCATACAATGCGTTGCTTAGACTTTAGTCTACCAGGTGTGAAGAACACCACGTGATTATGTCCTCACGCATTTGGTCTGACATGACATTTACTTTTTAGAAATATTTTATGTTGTCTGCGACTACGCTGTTTGTCCATTCGGAAGGTTAAATTTACCATCACTTTTTCCAGCACTACTACAGGTATCTCTCGAATTAGTCTTCAAACTTCCTTCAAAATATGGACTTTGAACATTTTTTACAATTAGGTATAGTAGTTTGTATTTTTAAGTAAAGTTCGAATTAAAATTGTTTAATTAAAAATCAAATAAATGTGTTTTTTTGTTTCATTATTTATGTCAAATTTGCTTCAAGCACTTACGGTTATCCACTTTTACTGAAATCTCACTATATATAAAAAAAAACTAAAAGCCTCCTCCTTCATATTTGCACACATTGGTTTTCAATCGAATATTTTTGGCACATCGTGTGTTGAGCAGTTTTTTTAATCCTTAGTCCTTATTGAAGCTATAGCCCTTCACAGTCAGCTTTCAGATATGCTGCATATAGCTCATCATACCTTTATATTCGTGTTCTATTTTGACTTCAAAATGTTAATGAAGTTATATATTTTTTCAAGTAGCAAAAACATACAATCCAACATGTTACTTTTGACATTGTATTGATGTTAAAACTGAATACATGTGAATTTTGAAAAATAAATCAACAACAACTCAAATACTAAATAAACTTGAAAACTTTCATTCAGTCGTCGTTGAGCAAGCGATGAGAACACGTACGGCTGGTTGTTGTCATTTTTTCAGAAATTTATTAGCATTGTGTTGGAAACACAATTAAACACAAAAATAAAAAACTATTTTAGATGGACTTATTTTTGGTTTCCTCAAAATAATTGTTCTAAAATTACTTTTTATACCCTACACCACCAGTGGGGAGGGTATATTGGATTTGTGCTGATGTTTGTAACGCCCAGAAATATTGGTCCAACACCCACCTTAAAGTATACTGATCGACTCAGAATCATTTTCTGAGTCGATTTAAAGATGTCCTTCTGTTCGTTCGTCTGGCCACCAGGCCGTCTGGCTGGCTGTACATGTAAAGTTTTTGCGCAGAGTACAGGTCGTAATTTTAAAGATATTTCGATAAAATTTGGTACGTGAAATTTTTTCGGCCCAAGGATGGATGGGATTAAAACTGGTGGAATTCGGTCCATGATTTCACCTGGCCCACATACAAATGTCCTCCCGAAATTGGGGTTTAAAGATCATAAATCTTTGAATTATGCAAGTATGCAAACAAATTTTACCACAAATGAGTAGTAAATGAAGTTAAATAATATCTAAAAATTTTGTCAAGATCGGTCCATAATTAGTAGTAGCCTCCATATAAGACCCACTTCTAAAAATCACTTTAAAGAGCATAACTCGCTCATGGTGGTATCCAAATAATATTGAACGAAAATATATTTCATATGTCTAAAAATAATACGGTACAATTTTATTACGACCGGTCCATAATTAGTTGAAACTCGCATATAAGATCCTCTCCGTAATTCACTTTAAGCTCCATAAATCGTTTAAAAGCATTTATATCGAGATAAAGTTTAACACATATAATATTTATATTCACAGACGTCATGACACTAAATTTTTAGATGATCGGTTCACAATAGGTTATATCTCCCATATAACGCTTATTTCTGAAAAACTGTTTTATACATATACTTAGTGTAGGGTATTATATGGTCGGGCTTGAATGACTATACTTTCTTACTTGTTTTTCTTAAGGTGTTTATATCTGGCAAAATCTCTGTCAGTTTTTCTTATTTTAAGCGTTTGATATTATGTTTGCTGGGTAACATTTCTCATCTTCATTTTTATTTTTGAACAGCACTGCTATACGAGTATATATACTAAGAGATATATCGGTTCTCTAACAGCAAACATATTCTTTTTCTTTACACTTAAACATTCAGAATCTACAAAATAAATATCTTCGGAAATATTAAAATATTTATATCATAATGTTTTGCAAGTGTTAGTTAAGATCCTTTCGCTTTTCAGTTATCGCTATATTCACACCATTGTATATACATATGTACTTATGACTGTGTGCGTATTTCTGTTAAAGTCCATAATCACAGCTGCCAGATGAATTTCGGAAAAAATCGTCACAATCCCGATAAAAAAAAAAAAAAAATCATCATTTCGAATTTTAAAAATCGGCAAAAAAAATCAGAAAAATAAAAAGTCACTATTTCTAATAGTATTTTGAAATTTTTATTTAAACGCAAACATAAACATTCAAGTTTATTTGGCTAAATATTCTTTCTACGTTTTGTTAAAATAGGAGAAGTTTTTGCAGAATCTCCCCACTGAAATTCAAAAATGGTTTTTATGAAATTCAGCATTTAAAATTGCTTCTTATGTTTACAGATAAATAAGAAATTTCTACTAGCCTGACTCAATATTATTTGGAATTATTATACTTAAACTTAACATTTGTAAATAATTAAGAAAACACTACTATTACTTTTTTTGAAATATGTCATGTTCTTCTTAATATTTATGATATTAAATGAGAAAAATAGATTTTGTCTCAAAAAAAAAAACAGAATTTGATAACAAAGACATTAATAAAACAAACAAATCAAGAAAATCGTCACTTTCAATGAAAAAATCGTCAAATCGTCACTTTGCTATTTTTGAAACAAAAAATCGTCAAATGTGGCAGCTATGCCCATAATATTGTCTGTATGTTTATGTGTAAGTTCGGAGAAGAGTCAACAAAAATAACATCTGGTCAAAATTAACAACTTGTTTTCGTATCTGCTTTTGGTTGCGGAGAAAAAACTCCACAATAACAGCAACAAGAAGACAATAACAACAATAACAAAAATATTTAAGTAGAACATTTTGCAGAAAGTTTTTTAAGTTTATTTGTTTTAAGGATTTAGTTTATTTTTTTTTTGCTTTAATTTTTTATTTCCACTTAAGAAAAATATTAAAACTTTTGAAATTTGAAAATAAATAAATAGCTGTCCACTGAAGTGGGAGCTTTAGGTTTATTTTATTTATAAGAAAAATAAGCGGATTTGTTTAATCAGTTTTAAAGTGTACAATTGTATAAAATTGTTAAATTAAAAAATGGATTTGTTTTTATTAAAGGGCTTTGAATTTGTGATTAAAACATGTTATTTAAAATAGTGGCGTTTTATTTTTTAGCGATTTTAATTAACTTTCTTTTTCATCATAACTAAATGCATTAAGGTTAAGTGAACAAAATTATGGGAGCTTTCATGGTCGTAGTTTTCATTATTTAACAAAATTCTTCAGTTAAATGGTGAGATCTCTCTATGCCTCTATTGTAAAGAGACACTGAAGCAAGTGAATCAATACAGTTTGACAAACTTAATTTTGTTTTAGTTAAATTTTTTATTAAATATTACCCTTAAAGAACTGAACAAAATATATTTCTTAAGAAAAAACAAGAGTTTATATTCAGCTATTTCTAATCTTCAATATTTTCTACTATGGTGCGATCGTCATAAAATATTGTACCGTAATTTACAAGAATTTTATGGATATTCTAGTTAAAATCAAGAATTTATATTTCTCTCTTTCTTTCAGAAATTATCAAAATCATTCATGAAATATTTATTTTTAAAAGATTTTTTGTACGATTACGGAATACTATAAAAATTATTTTTAAAAAAATGTTTCAACTTTAGTCTCTGTTACATAAGTATATTATTCGCAAAAAATAAATTTGACACAAGCACCAAAATAAATGAACTAACGAGCGAACAAACAAAACAAAAAACAAATGTTGAATTAAATTTATTGAAGAGAACGTGTCAAAATTACCATAAACACAGTAACTATACAAGTTTAAAACCGCCTTCAACACCACCGACAGATTACTAACAACTTCCACAACAAATTCATACATTAAAAGGATAGCAAGTAAATCTTATAACAAACCCATTTTGCTCGAATACAACTCATGCCATTACTAAATTTATAATGCAGAAAAGGCAGGGGGAATTTATGTTACTTACAGCATTTAATGATAATATTGTTGTCTAAATAGGTTATGTTCAACTTTTAAAGATACATTAAAAGATTAAAAAATAATCAACAATGTCGTATTAGAATATTGGGTGTTCTGTAAAGTTTATTATCAGGCACTGTCCGTGACTGTTAGGTCAATACCCTTCAGCCGGGTTAGTCTAAAAATTGGAGTCTTGTATTATATTCTACTCGTGGATATATTCAGTCCACTGTCGAAGCTCGAGCTAGGAAAAAACTAGAACTATTATATAGTGGAATTCACTTATTATTCCTTTACTTAATAAAAACTCAATAGCATTCTTTAAACACTTAGCCCATTAGTGTAATATTCTTTCTATGTTCTTCAATAAACATAGTGTTGCTAACTAACTATGATCATAAAACATACAAGTTTGCAAACAAATAAAATGGCTCTAGTATCCATGCAAAGTTTATGACTGTGTCATAAAATGTATCCCTTGCCATATGTAATGTATTTGTAGAGACTGTTTAAGTTTAAGTTAATAATATAAAAAAAACAACAGCAAAATATTGTAAAGGCTCATTTAATTTTCATGGAAACATAAAGTTTCATTTCCTTATAACAACAGCTTTTTAGCCACCCCTTCATACTTTTACGGGCTTTAAACTCATTTATTTATGACTTTATTCGATGACGACGATCGACCAGAAACATTTTGCTATATAAAAAGTTTTGAAACCTAAACGTGTCTATTTAATACTTTCACAAAATTTGTTTTGTTTTTGCTTTTTTTTTTCGCAAAACACTTTTAGTCTTTTATGCTGGGTGGTTGTCATTAAAACAACAGTATAAAATGAACACAACCACACTTTGCCATATGTTCTGTATTTATGGTTTCTATGATAAAAACAGTAAAAAAAACGCCAAATTTTTATATTCAAACAGTGTACGTTGAAACATAAACTAAACTCACTTTTCATCCCCCAAAACCTAGGCATTTCTTCACCTTTTAATGGCCAAATGTGTTTTTAGCCCGTTTTTGTATAGAAACAAATATAAATCTAGCACTCAATTTTTTTCTGTTGGCTTAAAAATAAAACGAAAATCGTAACCTTTTGTATGAGTGTCGTATGTAGTATTAGTATATATTTTTTGAAGATTCTTGTCATGACGAAAACATAAGGTTTAGTTTTTTGTTATATAAAATTTTAAAAACTTTTTAAAAATAAACAAACCATGATAAAAGAAAAAACCTGCAAAAAATTAGAAGTTTTAAAAAAATATGCTAAATAAACGAACTTTGTTTATTTATTATTGCGATTGTTGTTTTTTAAAGAATCAAATTTTTTAAAAGTTTTTATTTCTTCGAATAACAAATTACACTTTATGCAAAGATGTACGATAATTTGGCTTCAGTTTTTTTTATTTAACATATCTAAAATTTCATTTCATATTTGTGGAAGTAACACAAAGCTTTGTAAATATAAGAGATAGAGAAATGTCCATCATAATTAAAAGACCACTACAAATATTGGTCTACAACTATGTATATTATTTTGCTACATATTTATATTACATGAAATCAAAATGAATACTAATAAGTATTTATATTTATTGCAATAATGCCACAGCCCTTTAAAAATGCTGGTAATTGCAAAACTTTCAAGATCATCTTAGCTCTATTTCCCTGCACTATAAAATATTTGTCTTGTGGTTACAATTTGGTTTTATTTGTTAATTTGTCTTTATATTCAATATACATTTGTTTATTTATTTATTGAGGTTTACTTGTTTGTTTTAGCCACATTATTCATATACTAAAACGAAGACTGGTTTGTTTGTACTTTAGTAATAAAGGGTGTCCCAACCAGAACGCAATTTTTAAATTTGGCGCCATTCGAAGTGTCATTGTTTGACATTTGGACAATTGTTATTGTTTGCTAGTAGTAGGTACGAGGTTAGTAAAAATGGAGCGTTACACGAATGAACAACGCATTCTCATTGTGAAATTGTTTTACCAAAATGGTGAAAGTTTTGCGGCTACAGTTCGCAAATTGAGATCAATTAGGGGTCACAATAATGCTCCAAAAGAGTCAACTGTTAAGAGATTAATGGATAAATTTGTCGAAACTGGGTCTGTTAGTGATGTAAAGACAACAACGCGCCTTCGACCTGGTCGATCGACCGAAAATATCGCAGCTGTACGTGATGATGTCGCTCAAACTCCGTCCACCTCAATTCGACACCGAGCTCAGCAAATTGGTGTCTCCAAATCCACTATTCAGCGAATTTTGACAAAAGATTTGCATCTTCATGCATACAAATTTCAATTGACTCAGGAACTGAAGCTGACCATGGACAGCGAAGGGAGTTCGTTAATTGAGTATTGGAGAGACAACATAAAAATGCTGATTTTGCCGATAAAATCATCTTCAGTGATGAGACCCATTTCCATCTTGATGGCTTCGTCAATAGGCAGAATTGTCGCATTTGGGGTCAGGAAAATTCTCGAGTGATTTGACGCTGCATTAATGAAATACCGCACATACCTCATACATAACCTCATTCTACTTTACGATATTTTTTTCAATATCTGTGTTTTATTTAAAATTTAAAAATTGCGTTCCAGTTGGGACACCCTTTATAAATTGCAAGTAAATTAAAGAAAATTTATTACTTTTGGCTTTAATAACTTAGGAAATGATAGAGTTCTAAATATTTATGCATTAATGCACATATTCGTAAGTATTATGTATATTCTATAGTAATTTCATATGTATTTATATTTAATTATCATCATACCCTACACCCTAGCCCAAAACTAATATTTTGAGTATAACGATCGATTCAGAATTACTTCCTGAGTCGATTTAACGATGTACGTCCGTCTGCCTGGCTGACTGTACAAGTAAATCTTGTGTGCAGAGTACAGGTCGCCATTTTGAAGATATTTTCATGAAATTTGGTACATGGTATTTTTTTAGCCCAAGGTTTGGCTTGAAATCGGTCCATTATTTTACTCAACCACCAGACAAATGTTTTCACGAAACAGGAGTTTATCGGCCATAAATATTTGATTTAGGCACATATCCAAATAAATTTCGTCACAAATATGTTGTACCTACGTGAAGCCTAATTACATATAAAAATTTTTTGCTTCACACTGCCGAAAATCACTTTAACGAGTATAATCTCTTAAAAATGTTGGTATGCAAATAAAATTCAACACAAATAAGTTTCAAATATCTTGACAACTAATTGTATAATGGTCAGTTCATAATAAGTCAAAGCTCTCATATAAGATCCCCTTCGAAAATCACTTAACCACTTATAAATCTTTTAAAAGTGTTTATATCGAGATAAAATTTAACACAAAAAATATAAATACGCACAGCAGTTACACCCCAAAATTTATGTATGATCGGTCTATTTCTGAAAAATTATTTTTACACATATACTGAGTGTAGGGTATTATATGGTGGGGCCGACTGTACTTTCTTACTTGTTTTAATAATAAAGTTTCATAAATTATGTTGTTTAATAGCTTTTGGTTTTAATAAATATGAACTTAGTTAGCTGTATATAATACTTTACTATTTGTTTACTACATGTATATACATATGTAGGTTTATCAATTTACAAGTTATTTACGCAAGTACAAATATTTGCAAATATTCATGGAGCAGTTCAATTACAATGGTCAACTTCAGGGTAACCAACAAATTCTAATAGACACTTAAAGGGTTTTCTTTTTATTTTTTTTATCATAAATCAACGAATTCATATGGAAGGCATTAATTTTCATTATATTGAAAGAAGACAATAAGAAGAAAATTCGTTATAATGTATAACAACATTTTTAACATTAATTACCTTTTATAACGAATGTTTTATTCGTTATAATGAACATTGAGAAAATTAAAACAAAATCAATCTTTTAACATTGATAAACTTCATTAAAGAATATACCAAAAACTCGTTCATCTTAAAAAAAATTGAAGAGTATCCCCGGATGGAAAAGGAATTTTATCAGCGTAAAAACCAATTAGAGTTAACTGACCCATTCATTAACAGAAATCAAGGATATTTTTATGGTAAAATCATTTTCAGAACTGAAATCGTTTCAATGAAGACTTTATTAACTAGCATAATGCTCTAGTCACACTCGCTGAGAATAATTGGTTTAACTACAAAAGGTGGAACATTTTTGACGATAACTAGGGTCCTAATGTCACCATTTTATTTAAAAACAAGTAAGAGTGCTATATTCGGCTATGCCGAATCTTATATACCCTTCACCTTTGTTGTGGATGCATATTTATATTATATACATATTATTTACCTTTTAAAAACGGTGGTTTATTTCCTTTATATATTTATTTAAATATACACAAAAACAATTAAAAATTAACACACTGACTTTTTACACACTTATTTTACGGTTTAAGAACACACTTAAACACTTTGGTTGATCAGCGCCATCTGTTTATGAAATTATTTCTAACAATATTAATATTTTTGATGAAATTTTCAGAGGTTGTCTCGGATTTTTGCTCATATATCCGTTATTTGCGGACGGATTTTGCTGATTTTAAATAGCAAACTCCTCGGAAGCATATCTGACAGAATTTTTGAAGACTTGTATCCCGAAGATATCTGGGTATTTCAGAAAACTGATTTCAACAGACAGACATACAGACGGACGGACATGGCTTAATAGACTCCGCTATCTATAAGGATCCAGAATATATATACTTTACAGGGTCGGAAAATTATATTGTGGAAATTACAAACGGAATGACAAACTTATATTTATATACCCTTCTCATGAAGGTGAAGGGTATAATTAAATCTCGATATAAGGAATTTTTCAATTTTTCAAATAGTTCATTATATTGGGATTTGCTTCTACATTTAAAGAAAAAAGCAAATTAATTTTGGTTGATAGCTCTAGAATACAAAAAATAATTGCGACAAATTTCATGCTCCTCAATATTATATTAGAGGCTCCATCGCGCACTATAATTCTAAAATGGTAGACGAAAAAATATATTTAACTGATATGTTGAAAATTTATTTTTAAAAAAATTAAATAAATCTTTAAATTTTTAAATAACTTCTTAAAATTAAATTTGAAACATTGCTTTGGAATATAATATAATATAAAGAAATATTACGTGGATTTTTTTTAATTAGTACTAATAAATAAAATAAAATGTGCGCAGAGTACAGGTGGCAATTTTGAAGATATTTCGATAAAATTTGGTAGGTACATGATATTTTTCGGCCCAAGGCCCGCATAAAATGTCCTTCCGAAAGAGAGGTCTACCGATCATAAATGTTTGAATTATGCAAGTATCCAAAAAAAATTTCACCACAAATAAGTGTTAATTGAAGTTAAATCACATCTACAAATTTTGTGCAAATCGGTCCGTAATTGATCATAACTCCCATTTAAGGCCCACTTACGAAAATCACATTAAAGAACATTACACCTAATTTTATAACGATCGGTCTATAATTAATCGAAACTCCAATATATGACCCTCTCTGTAATTCACTTTAACTTCCATAAATCCTTTAAAAGTATTTATATCGTGATAAAGTTTAACATACACAATATTATATTCACAGAATTAATGCCACTACATTTTTGGATGCTCGGTCCATAAAGGTCAAAGCCCATTCTAAAAAAACTTTTTTATACATGTATTGTATGGTCCGGCTTGACCGCGTATACTTTCTAACATGTTCTGATGATGGGTATAAAAATTCAGTGGACTTCAAACATCCATAGTTTCTAAAAGTTTTTAAAGTATACAAAATTGCAGTTAGGCTTCTTCCTAACCATAACGTTATCAACCCTTCAACTTTAATAGATTTACGTGTGAAAACGAATAGTTGTTGGGCGAGCTAGAGACGAAGATACTTCCTTTAAATGTATTGCGCGCATGACATCCAGTCGCGCAAATTTTTTTATGCTGAAATTGCGGAAGTGATTTCAAAAATTTGGTAATACTCATTTGTTTTCTGTCTCAATTGCAAATGACTTTTGTTAGCTTTATGAATCGTATAAAAAATAAGAATTTCGTGTTATAAGCACCAATTATGAGATTTACTTGTATAGAAATTTATTTACTTCATAGAACAACAATGTTCTTAAAACCGTTTTCTCCCAAATCAAGCTCGAAGGACCTAACGATTAGCTGGAAGCTCTGGTGAACATGAAAGTAGCCTGATAATGCCAGAATGGGTTTAAATTCTCTGAGCCAAAAAAAAAAAATCACTTACATTTTCGAATTAAAATTTTATTTTTTAAACTCTACAACATTATCAATTAAACATTCATATTTGCAGGTAAATTTGTTGATGAATAATCGATCTGTCAAAAAAATATGGCTTCTAAATACAAATAAAATCATTAAAAATGTTTTTGCTTACCCTGCTTTACACACAGATTAACCACTGACTGTAATAATTAAATAACTGTGAACGTAGATGAAGCCATAATAGAGCATTATTGATATTATACTTATTCCAACTAAATATTTCTTGAATTTCTCAATAAATGCTCTCCATGTTGGATTGCAAGTAATTCTAATTAAGATTTATTATTTGCATTGTTGATTAATAAATATACATTTGCTGTGGTTTCTCTTTTGGCGCTTACTTTATACTGTTCTACATATTTTTGCTTGTGTACACACCAGCTATGAGATTAAACTGTTTGAGCTATTTATAAATTAGTATTGTAATGAAAATTTAACCGAAATATTGTTATTTTTTAATTAAATTTTTAATTTGATTTATATTTGTTACAATGAACAGTTGTACTGAAATATGAGTATTAAACTAAATACGTTCAGAAACTATTAAAAATTTAAATTAAAATATAATGAAAAGTTAATCTGTTTTGAAATTTAAAGCAAGTAAAATGTTTTGTTGAATAATTTAAAATTTATGAAATTTAAATTTTATTGCAATTTCAACAATAAATATTGAGAACGGTATTATTAAAGACTATTAATTAATGTACATAACATTTATTAGTACCAAGTCGAAGGTATTAAATCTTCTGTAAGGCCATCTTCGCTGATTAATACACAGAGCTGTCAACGATACTCACTGACTGTTCAAAAATCATATATGCATATAGTAGTTCTCCATTCATGGAACATAATGTCATTCATCAAAGGGATTGTCCGAACTACAATCCAATACAGTTGAAGTCTTTACTTAGACATGCCAGGCAACTTTTGTATGTTCAAGATGAACATAAAGATGCATTAGAATGTTTTACTTGGATAACGCCCACCTACCGTCTTGATTTTTTGTCTGCTTCGGAAATATATTTCCTGGTCAAATGCCTGTATTTTAAGAACTAATATTTCATTCGTATATAAACAATGTTGCATTACAATAATTACCCTTGATGTTTGCTATTTCTTTTAAAGTTACAAATATTTTTTCAAAACGTACATTTTAAGAATATAAAAATTGTGCATTAATATTTTGTTAGTGTTTTATAACTATAATTTCATTTTATGATAAACAAAGAATTGTTATTTATTCTTATTATTCAGTTATCAACAATTTGCTACAAAATGTCGCATGCTTCTTACCTTAGTTATTTTAAACAAGGCCAAATTTTAATTTATATAAAAAGTGGCTGAAGTTTTCGAGCAATTGCAAAAAAAAAAAAAACAAATAAACTGGCCACATGTTGTAGTAGTAATAAAGTTTACAAATATAGAAATAGCGGGGAAAAAAAAACATTCTGAACGTAACAATCGCAGAATTATAAACGACATTAGTTCTTTTAAATGACAAAAATTTCTTTTCTGAGATTCTGTTAGTTTTGATTTTATGTAGCTTTGAGCCACTGTGTTTATGGATTTTTATATATACTCGTTAGTGTTGGGCGAATTGAACGTCTTAATTAGCGAATCGCGTTTCTGATTCTTGGGATTGTACTGAGCAAAAAAGTCCACTAGACAATACGAACAAGAAATAGAAAATTTTTATGATTTTGCGCTGTGAACAACTGAAAATGGTAATTTAACAATATTTTCACGAAAAATTTGCATTTTCACAAGGCCAAAACCTCCTGAAGGAGCGTTCCAATGCTTTTGCGATGTACTAGAGAGTTCTTAACCATTGTATTGGCTACAATTTTTGTCATAGTGTAGTGTATCTATCACACCTGACAAATCTACTCAACACAACACATGTCACTCTACTTAACTCAATAATATAAATAGTGAATCATATTACACTAACCCATATTACACTAACCCACTAAATACAATTGCTTACCATAACTACACAAGAATAAATAAATTAAATAATATGAACATTGGGTTTAATTGCACTGACCCATAAAGCATTATAATAAACAAAGTCAAGTGTGTCAAAAGATTGAAAATGTAAAAGAAAATTCTATTAATATTAGTAAATAAAATTAGTATAAATAGCTGTAAGAATTTAAAATAAAATTAGAATAATCTTTTCCTCCAATCAAACTTGTTCTCATTATTCGGTGTTTGTACTCTGACGGGTAGCATAATCGAATTAAAGCTTGTCTGCAGCTAAGTGCAGCATAATTATATCTTAGCAAAAACATTAACAGGACACACGTACTTTACACGTACATTATACGGCGATCCTGCAAATAACGATCCTGCCTACATTACACATATGTACATTATAATAGTATTGGATCAAAAATCTCAATGGTTTGGCTGTTATAGGCCAAAATATCCAAAAAAAAAAACTTGACAAAAAGTGGTAAATTTTCTACATTTTTGACTTTTTTTTACCATGAAAACGAAGTTTTTTCTAAGTAATATGTTCAGAGAAATTGTAGCCCGATGCTACAACTTTACTTTTGAAAATAAGTCAAAATTTTAAATAGTTCACGAAATATGAGCCCAAGAAAATTTGCAAATTTTCCAAAAAAACAAAGTCTGAGAAAAAATTTCAAGTCAAAATCGGCAAGCTCGATTTTCACCGTAGATGTATGGTCTAGTGGACTTTTTTGCTCAGTACAATCCTGAGAATCAGAAACGCGATTCGTCCATTAAGATTTTTTCCTTCCATACTAATCGCCCCCCCCCCCTAATACTCGTATATGTTTTGTTATTAAATTTATGCGATTTTGAAAGCTTGACAACATAAACATACGTCTTCGCTCAAAATTAAAAAAATACAATATTAGTTGTGAATTGAACAATTAAGTTTAAAAAAGTATAAAAGTTTATTTTTGAATGTTATTTATAGTCAATTGTATAAACAATGTTTGAAAACTTCTTAGCCTAGTACAGAAAGAGAATAGTTAGTTATTCAAAAACATGTTCGTTTTTCAATTTAATCTCCTGAAACATCAATACACTTAGTCCAACGCTTATCTAGTAATTCTATCCCTTGATTAAAATAGTATTCCTCAAGGTCTTCAAAAGAGTGGTTTACAACTGTATTTGCATCGTTATTTGAGGTAAAACGCTTGCCAACTAGGATTTTTTTTTAGATTTAGAAACAGGTAAAGTCACTGGAAGCTAAATCAGGAGAATAAAGTGGGTGGTCAATTCATTGATTTTAGCCATTGTGAAAACACTCTTGTGGGCTGGTGTGTTGTCTTGATGAAAAATTATTGTTTTATGTTGTAAGCCGTATTGTCTTTGAAGTCCCAAAAAACCGTTGCCATAACCTTACCAGGCGATTGAATTGTTTTTGCCTTCTTTGGGATACTGCCTCCAGCTTCAGTCGATTGCTTGAATTTTTCTTTTGTCTCTAGAGTATGGTGGTGGATCCATGTCTCATCAATAGTTATGAAACGACAATCCATTTTATTTTTCTTAAAACGATCCAAACAAGCGTGAGAAATTTTCATTCTTATGAGTTTTTAATAAATGTGGCACCCATCTTGCAGAAAGCTTTTTCGTCTGTAGTTCTTCATGGAAAATAAAATAGACTCGATCATTTGAGGTGCCCATGGTATTGGCTATTTCACGCACTTTTAATCGTCGATCATTTAATACCATATCATGCACTTTGGCTACAATTTATATTGTTTTTGCTGTTTTTGGACGTTTAAATTCAGCAACCAAATTTTTTGCTGTTGCATATGAAGGAGCACTTTCACCTAACACATTCACCATATCATTATGAATTTCTTATTTATTTCTTAATGACTCCACAAATTTCTAATTTTTCCATTGTAAAAAAATTGTGGATGTGTCTTTTTTGAACACCTGTTTCTTTATGAAGGAGTTGCCAGGTAGACAAGAAATTTAACATGTGTTCAAAGCACAGATGGAAGTTTCCAAAACTCTCAACTATTTTTTTTCTGTTCTAGGATATCTGGCTCAAAATTGCAAAGTTAGATCTAAAAACTAAAAAGGTATCTTTCCATTTATATATACGTGATCTTATTTAGATTCAGTATTATTTGAAAATTCATCATGAAAAGTCTATAGCTTTACGGGAAAATAATTTTGGTGCGCAACTAATTTAGTAATGCTGACAACGGTCGTAATGGGCCTTCCGAATGGACTTGTCCACAGCGTAGTCATGGTTAACATTTGAATGAAAGTATGAAGAAGAATGAAGTAAGTGTTAATGATTGATCTTTCGGCCAATAATAAAGATTGTGACATCCAGTTGTAGTATAACAGCCGTATTTATAAAAAATTAAAGCAGACTTTAAATGTACTTTAAGAAAATTTTGTATGAAAATTTTTTCTAAAAACACCCTTCAAGCCTACTTTATTTTTTATAAATATTTATATAAGTGTTTTATTTTCAATTAAAAAAAACGTATACATAAATCATCCTATATATCCCATAGTACAGCAACATATGTAATTGCAAAATCAAAGATTTGCTTAACCTAATATTTTAAATCGAATGCAGAATTATGAAAAAGAGTCTGCATATTGGAGCATTCCAATGTTAAGTTTGCTTCAAACATATTCTAAAATGAACCCTGTTTAGATTATGAACTTAAATAATGCAATATATTTTAATGTCATTTCTCTATAATTACAGCTCAAAGTTCAGTAATTTCTATGCATTTTATCTACAAATGATATAGGATTTGTTCTTCTCTTTTGAAATTGCTTTAATTCTAAAAAATTACATACAATACTCATACAAAAATAATTATTGATTGATTTTATATCTAATGTAATTTATTTACTATGTACAAATGTACTGCTATAGATACACTATGAATACATGATATAGTTATTCGAATATGTATTCTATATCAGAGTAGATTTCGATATTTTGTTTATGTATCTTCGATGCGTACAAGTATTTTCTAACTCAATTTAATAGAAGAAATGTGCATAAATTTAAGAACACAAAATTGAATTATGAATAGTAAAGAAAAACAGTCATACCGTATGTGTATCTGTATATAGAAAATGTGAGCATACATATATAATGTGTATTAAAAAAGTTGTATTAGTATGTGCTAGTTTATATCTGTGTGTGAAGTAATCTAATATCCCTGTAGTTCATGGGACGTTCGGTAAACATGCCAATGATTACTTCATAGCTGACGATAAGGTAACATTGATCCCAGCCATATACTCGTATAACATCAATTCGCGACTAGTCATTTGATGTAGAATATGTAAAATCATGCAAAATTAAACCTTTCTACATACCCAAGTCACAACATAGTATGTACATAGTAAATTGATCACTAAATAGTTAAATTTGTGTCTAACATATGACTATTCATTTATCAAGACTACTGGAACATAGGGCTGCATTGCCACATGTAGAACTAGCGAAATTTTATTAATAAAAAACTATGTATGTATATACAAACTGGTGCGTAGGGATATAATTTTTCCGTTGCTGTTTGTGTTATGTTTTTGTCTATATACTGTTTTGATTCTTTTTCATCTTTATTATTTTTGTTGTATACATTTGTTATTGTTTGTAGTAAAGTTTAAACTACCTTGCAAACATTTTAAACTGCGGAAGTCTCTTTAATAAAAGTTGCCATTTTTAAAAAATTTGATTTGAAATATAATGAAATGAAAAGGTTTTTAAGCAAAGTTTTCAAATCCTGTTGTCATACTGCTCAACTATGTTAATAGCTGCGTGTTATCAACAGTATTTGTAAATAGAAACTTACATTAATGCAAATGCTATTCATCATGTTGTACATTGATAATTATGCTGTATGTTGATAGCAGTCGTTACAAACTGTTAAATTTACATCTAATTTAGCAACAAACGACTGAAGCTATCAGCTTAAAAACTCCTATATATTTTTATACCCTTCACCTTCATGAAAAGGGTATATATAAGTTTGTCATTCCGTTTTTAATTTCCACAATATAATTTCCCGACCCTATAAAGTATATATATTCTGGATCCTTATAGATAGTGGAGTCCATTAAGCCAATTCCGTCTGTCTGTCTGTCTGACTGTTGAATTCAATTTTCTGAAGTCGCCAGATATCTTCGGGATCCAAATCTTCAATAATTCTGTCAGACATGTTTTCGCGAAGTTTTTATTTAAAATTAGCAAAATCCGTCCATAAATAGCGGAGATATGAGCAAAAGTCCGAGACAACCTCTAAAAATTTCATCAAAAAACTAAGGGCCATTATTACAATTTGCCTCTAATGTTCTTAATAGTAAAAGGTAACTTTAATTAAATTGAGGAATAAAGTGATTTTTAAAATTTTTCGTTATTACAACTTCCTTGTAAAATAAAATAATTTTTTTCTAAAATATGGCAATACCAGTGAAAAACCGATTCCTTTTGACAAATTACTGACAAGAAACAGTAAATTGTTTGTGTTTGTGAAAATATTTGTTTGTGAAAAAAATATAAATCAAACGTCTACTTTCCACTTTTGTTTATAAAATTATTTATTGGCAAAACAAAATTAAAATTAATTTATTTTTCATGAAGTTGACATTTTTTCCAGAACATATGGCAACTTCAAATACATACTTCACTATAAAATTTAAAGACAAAATGATCTTCCCTTTAGCTTATATATCGGGTTTAGATTAAAGTAAACTTATAATAACTAAATACTTCTTATCTGCCCGATAACATCATTCCTTGCCAAGTTTTAATAATGGGCCTAGGTGTATTAATATTGTTACGAAGAAATTCATCAACATAATCGACATAATTATGCATAATATAATTATGCATCCACAACAAAGGTGAAGGGTATATAAGATTCGGCATAGCCGAATATAGCACTCTTCTTTGTTTTAGTTAGATTTTTATTTGGTGTGAAAATAATTAAAATATATTTTTTTATAAATTAAAAATTTTGACATTATTAATTCAATGCAAAAAGACAAAGCATTACATTTTTAGTGATTGTGATGTTTTGCAAAAAAATCAAATAATAATTTTTGCGAAATAGATGAAAGATAAGAAGTCGATCATACTCTTGATTTCAACTTTAACCACAATGCTTCCAACATTTCGGTAACATTATTCTAAGGCTACCGAAAAACGCATTAAGGTAAGCTGACTGTATGTTGTTGCGTAAGCAGCAACTATAGGTAACATTGACATTTACTAAAATATTTAGTATATTTTATTATAAGCTTTCTTTCGACTATCATCCATAAACTAACGCACCATTTCAATCTCTCAAATGTTTGAAGGGTTTGCTTAGGAGATGTTGCAACTTGCTTGCGGTAGTAAGCAATTCATGCATGTTGTTGCATATAAACGAAGCATTAAATGCTACACATGCATTGCATTAAACAATATGTGTGTGTGTGTGTGTGTTTTTGTGTAAATATGTATCTATGTAGTTATGTATATATGAAACTAGTATCAGTATTCTTTTCATGCTGATAAACACATTAAATAACGTTTCGTTTATATTTACTACTTTATACGGGTATGTGCAAGAGTTTAGTAGTACAAACATTGAACGTTAAAGACCCCAGTAGGGAAAAGTGAAATTTTAGATGTAAACTGAAGAGCTAAAATCCCAGCAAAAACTTGGCAATTTCCAGCAACTACTCAATAACTATTTTTTAAATGATTACGCTTGCATTATTTAAAAGTTGTCGTATAATGACTTACCCCCTTATTCAAAAACAATTATTAAATTTAACAAACGTTTATTAAGACAGATTTGCATATAAAAATTTGCTTAATAAACGTTTGTTAAATTTAATAATCGTTTATGAATAAGGGGGTTATACATTATCTGTTATGTAAATGCTTACTTTAAGTCATTAATTTTAATTAATTTTTGTGATATTAAAGTAATGACATACTTTTAAGCACTAATGCTAAAATGATAAAATGATAAAAATAATAAATTGAAATGTTATTTTATAACTAGTGAAGTCTGTTAACATGCGCTTAATATTGTCCAAAATATTTTGTGTGTGATGACAATGATTCAGGAAGTGTACTGTATATCCTAACAAAACAACACATGCAATAAGTGTTAAATTTGTTGCATGCTTCATTTAATTATGTGTCAATAATCTGATTAACCCATTTCATTGGGAAGTATATTTCTCTAGTGTTCCGTATATTTCATTAATTTACAGCTAAGCTGATCTTATAACTATTTTCCAGTTTCCTTTTCAGTGAGGCAGGGCTACTTTTTTATAACTACAAAATTGGCGTACTTTTCCCATGTTCATTTGGAAGAGTGAATATTTAGAAAGAGTTGTATAAAAGAGATTTTTATTTTGTTTTTATTACTACTGGCATCTTTTTGAATTCTATATCTTTAGCAGCTTTCTATGGCTGCAGAAAGTGTGTGAGACACCAAATAGTTTGTTGTTACTTTGACTTTTCAACACATACTTTTTCTCGCTTTACCACATCACATACTAATTTATAATGCCATATAACAAAGGCGAAAATTGAGTTATCAGCAGTAGCAAACAAAATCATAAACTTATACATATTTGTAAGCATATACATGTAACAAGACATATAAATAAACACATGCGAACATATATGTGTACATAAGAGTGCAATCTGCAAAGTACTTTTAAAAACTCAAAGATGATACTTGTAGTTAAATACACAAGTTCCATTCAAATAGATTGCTTTTCTTTTTTTGTATTATTATACCTATCATCTAAGAGATGAGGGATATCTTAAGTTTGTCATTCCATTTGTAATACATCAAAGTATTGTTTTTAGAACCAAAAAGTCTAGGTTTTTAGGTTTGTATAAGATTCTAAGACGAGCTAGCCATGTCCCTACGTCTGTCTGTTTGTCGAAGGCACGATACAGCTTCGAAAAAAAAGATTTAGAACCATGAAATGTTTTCCAAGCATTTTTGTTTTTCCGAAATAATTGGTATTGAAAATGGGCAAAATCGGTCTACTTGGATACGTGTTATAAACCAAAGTTTCAGACAACCTCGATATTTTTCAGATGTTTTTTTTTTTTAATTTTGCAATTATAATGCAGATAATATAATGAAATTTTTCACACTTTATTTTTATTATAGAATTTCATACAACGAGAAACCTTACAACGATATTTTGTTTGTATCTGTCATATTTTGACATATCCCCATATAAAGTCTACTTTAGAAAATCACTATCAAATTGAATTCAACACAAATAATTCAAATATATACATATACATATACATATACATATATGTATATATAAATCTTCATACTAAATTTCATGACAATTGGTCCATATTTGACCGAAGCCTCCGTACATATTCCACTTCCGAAAAATATTTAAATGAGCATTAATCCCTTACAAACATTACTATCAAGTTGATATTCAACACAGAGCTACTTCAGAAAAACTTATTAACTTACATAAACATCCATATCGAACCGAAATTTTACACAGATCAGTTATAAGTTTACTATTGACTTTTGTGATATGTATGTATGTCAACAAGTAAATTGTCAAGACTTTCTTTCTGACCCTGTTTGAAAACAAAGTTTATTAAATCGACATGATTTTCAATTTTTAATGTAATAAATAATAAACGGGTCCAAAACTTTTCTGACGCGTAGTGATATCTATTAATATTTTTTTTAGTAAAATAATTAAAATAAAACTGGATGTTGAAATAATTATTATTTCCAGTAAGAACAATCTATGACATTTTCTTTTTGAAAGTAATTTAATTAAAATATTGACCCCGATATTCAATTTTCGATTAATCTTTCCAGCCGTTTCAGCATTGCTGCCCGAATAACGTGTTTGAATTCACATTACTTTAGTATATATATATATATATCACAAGTTCTAGATGGCCGGTTGACAGGTGTGAACTGCGAAATTACTCGTAGCTGCTTATCAAAATTATTCTCCAATAAAGCCACCATTTTTTTTACACATTTCTTACAATACTCTGTACTACAACTATAAATTTGGAGACGTTGTTACGGTGTGAGGCTTTCTATTATGAATTGTCAAACAATACTGAATAAAATAAGATAATAGTGTGACACCAGACACGAAACCTGTGACAAAATTGGATCACCCTTCATAAATATCCAAAGTTATGGTTGAAGAGGTCGCCAAATGGTGCCACAGTGTGCCTCGTCTCAGCTTTGTTAATTTTATTACATGTATCTTCAAATAAAGGACTTACTTTGATTGCTGGGTTTGAAACTTAGACAAGTGCTATATTTTTTTGCTCGATGTTTGAAAAAGCTTCTACGGTAAGGTCGGATTTTTTAAGAATAATATTTTATATTGAAAAATAATAAATTTCTCTTAATTTGAAAATAATTTTCATTTCAATATCGTACTAAAGCAGCATGCACTCCTGTTGTATGATGCTGTTATCATTATGTTAGTATCAGAAATAAAAAAAAAAACGAACACAGTTATGTATATTTGCGTAGCATATATGACACATGTTGTTTCTTTGTAAACTATGTGCGTGTTTTAACACATCAAAAGCTTTTGGCATGAGTTTTTTATTCATGTTGTTTCTACTTTTTTTGCATAAACTACAGAGAACATAATAATGAACATATCAATCAGCTTGAACTAAAATATGCAGCAAATCAACAACATATTTACTATAATACACATATACAAAGGACATCCACACATACAAGTATAGAAATATCTAAGTGTTACTTAAAACAAAATTTATTTACTGAGATTGAGATTATCCTTTATTTACCATTTACAATTCAAAAGCATTTTATTTATGGCATTTGAGTAATAGTTTATAAGACGAAGAGCACTTGCTTTTCAGCCTAAGAAGATGTGTTGAAATGACCTTTGCTTTTGATGTACATACAAACATATAAATTATTTGTCTAGAATTGAATTTTCAAGGTTAAAACTTTTCAAATTAAGAGTGTGCATGCTAAAAAGCCTCTCAAAAATACTTAGGTATAAATGAAATAATGAAAATTGAAAAGTGCGAATATGCTTCAAGCGCTTGTTACTATTTAAAAGTTCTTGAAATCTAGTAAACTTTACAGAATTTTAGATATTTGTAAACCCTAAGGAATATCTAATAGCAGGTAGTAAAATATTTGCTGTTTGTTGAAGTTTGTTATACAAATTCAAAGTTCTTGTTGTTTTGTTTATAGACTTTGTTTAGACAGGTATCCTTTTGGGATAAGAAAATTTATGAGTAATAAAATTTGTAATTAAATGTTAGAAAAGTTTAGTTAAGAGAATGAGGAAATTAATCTTAATAAATAAACAATTTATATAGACAGAGCAAAAAGTTTAATAATTTTTTAGGTATTATTATTATTGACTAATGATAAATTGATTAAAGTAGTTGAAAATAAACTTAATTTAAAATATACTTTTAACATTGTAGTATATAAATAATTTCTATGTTTTAATTTTCATGAATAATGTGATAAGAATTATATTGTGCAAAACCTTATACTTAAGAATGTTTGTAAATCAGTCAAATTTATTAATTTTTCTATATTTATATTTTGGGTCGTTTTCCAGCAACATAAAATGTTCGCATCTCAAGCGGTGTGGGTTCTTTTTTGTATATGATTTTGAATAGTGTCAAAACCAAATAGCGAGACAACCCAATTTTGCTTTTCCCTTGTATTAGGATAGGAACGATAGATTTGGTAACCATCAGCCGCATGTATTTTCACTGGTGATTTATTTTTTAGTGCGGTTATTGTTGGAGAAACCGGTGGTTTCTTATAATAACATTTTTGCTTGGCTTGGTTGGCTTATATTATTTTTTTATACTTTATTTAGAAGGGTATCCTTTTGGGATAAAAAAATTTATGAGCAAATAAATTTGTAATTAAGCGAGTGAGGAAATTAATCTTAATAAATAAATAATATATGTAGACAGTGTAAAAAGTTGAATAATTTGTTAAGTATTATTATTAAAGGTTATTGAGTAATGGTAAATTTATTAAGGTAGTTGAGACAATAATTTTGTCTCTTGCTAGTCTTTAATAATTGACTTATTTTGGAAGATACTTTTAACACATTAATATTTAAATATTTAACCTGTTTCTATGTTTTATTTTTCATGGATAATGTGATAAGAAATATATTGTGACAAATCATATGCACAAAAATGTTTGAAAATCACTTAAATTTATCAATTTTTTATACACCAATACCGTACTTTACGTCGGGGTTACGTTCGAAAAAAACACGACGAAAATTTAAACCAAACCATGTAAAGGTCGAAAATTGATTCCAGGGTTACAAAAATACTAAGTTGTCGGCTTTCTTTCACAAAAAATTGGTCCTTTCTTTTTTTTCAACGTAAAAAAAATTTCCTTGTAGCAATTATCTGTATTACTACCTCTAGCATTATCGCCGGATAATGCTTTACTTTTTGTGTCATCAGATAAGCTCGTTGCTTTTGTCTGAATTACCATTTTACTTAATGAAATTCTTTGCGCAACTTGATTTTCAATCCAAATAGAAAGCAAGGACTTCATTTCAATCATCAAAGCACTTCTTATACGGTTCATCGTTTTAGCATCTAATAATGTTGCAGATTTTGCAAAAGCAACGCAACCTCGAAAATCTAACGACGCACAGTGAAAATAAGTACTAATTAAGCAGCGACGCATTTTCGAAAAAACGCAAAACGAAACGACGCAAAGCGAGGTATTGGTGTACACATAATTCTGTTTTTACATGGTCTTTTTTATTTATTGTTTAAAAACTAGCAAATAGAATATCTTTTTTTATTTATTTTTAGTAATTTTTTTTATTATTTCAATCGCCACAATCGCTCACAAATTTCTACTTAAATTAAATAAATTTGTTCTTTAATAAAATGTAACCCTGCAAGTTGTTTTTCCAGTTTTATTTTGGGGTTCATTTTAACAAGTTGTATTTAGCAATGCAAATCAATAAGTGGTAAGGCAGAAATGCAAAGGTAATTAAATGTTTTGTGGTAATTTGCACATGCAAATGCTTTACAAAGATTGCAGAGTCTTTAAAAATAGTGCAAGTCTGTTGTAGAAACTTGCTTAGTGCAAAGTAAGATTTGCAAAGAATATTTTGGAACAGAAACACTTATCATTTTGCAAAAAACTGGATTTTGATAGGTGAATTTGATGAAAAAAAGTTGATAAGCCCCGGCTTCACATACGGTCTCTTATGTTTAGGGTAATCATAATGGATTTTTTGTAATGATTCAGGCCAAAAATAATTTCCTCTTATAGTACTTAAGCAGCTTTTCGGACATAGAAAATCGACTTTAAAAAGGAGTAAAGGAGTAAAACAAAACTTTGTGCATACGATACTTTGTTGGAAAAAAATTCGAGATATTCGAAGAAATCTTTTTTTATTTATACTGGACTAAGTGAGAATATATAATAGATATGTACTCTTTAAAATTACATATACTCGTAAGTAAGTAAACATAAGCCATCTGTTATAAATCCCGCATTTTTAATTTATATAACTAAAAAACGACTCATACAAACCCCTTATCGATCCCTCAGGGGTTTGGTTAATCAGCTGATCTGTTTGCATTGAAATTGAGGCAGAAATCTCATGTAAAAGATGTGTAATTGTTTTAAAATGTATCATAAATATATTATTTTATAGAAATGTTACATCTACTCTTAACTTCATAAAATAATCTAAAATGCCCATTTTGCTTTAGACAAGAACAAATTCATATACATAATACTTTTCAAATATAAACTTCTTGTTGCACTAGATTTTCTTAATCTTACAATTATACAAAGTTTGCAACATAAGTACGTAAATAATCATAGAGTGTCTGTTTGGAAAATATTTACTAAATGTTTGTAGTGCTTGACTTAACTAAAATTGCACGAAATTTTGGGGGGTGGAGTAGAAACAAATCTATTGAATGGTCTTTCGTTAAAGTACTATTTATGTCTGTATACATGCAGATATGTATATGCCAGTGGAGTAAATGTTTGTACAAGCTAAATAGTAAGTGTGTTTGTATGAAATCTGCAATGTTACATGTGGAGCTATGACCGAGCCATAAGTTGATGTATAGAACTCACAATTCCCTCGAAAACTTTAGCAATTTCATGCATTTCAGATTAATGTCCAAAATAAGTAAACAATCGTTTCGTTTACTTGGCTGGATGAGTAGTTTCGTAGTTGTTGCATTGTACTATTGTTGTGTAGTGGTGGCTGTTTCAAGTTGTACTAGTTGGCATAAAAATGAATCATGCAGAATGTAAACATTTGCCTAAACTTGTGCATCTGCAGGCTCTGTTTTCTGTTGCTGTACTTTTCAGTTTTATTCATCTTTTCTGTTCGTAGAATATGAAGAAAGTTTGTAATTCTTCAAAGTTTTTCAGTTGTGTTTTTTAGTTTCTAGGCTATAGCTGTGTGAATATATATTTGTATTGTTGTGTGTGATCGTTTTTCGTTGTTTTTGGTAATATTTGGCATGTAATGTGGTTAAGTGTTTGAAAGGGTAAATGTACTGGGTTTATTTTTAGCATTAATATTTGTTCAAGCAATAAAAAAGATGTAGGAAAAATAACAACGAATTAGAACTCTATGTTCGGTCATCTTTAAAATGTGTTTAAAAAATTTAGGAATATTGATTAGCTAATTATGTATTTTCTAAAATTTTCTATCATATGTTTTAAAATTCGAAATACAAAAGATTTGACTGCCAATCAAATACGATGCTTATTACCAAATTACTTATTGCAGATATCTGGTTTTTGTTTGTTGCAAACAACATCACTACTGCAGTTGTTACTTAAGGTAAAGTAGCGTACAAAACTCTACTTAAAATTTTGTCTCTATATGTTTATTAGGGTGGTCCTTATATTGAGCTTTTGCGCTGTTTAGTGTTAAAATTTTTCTTCGTTATCTAAAAACCAATTGTTGAAAATAGCAACAAAATCGATAAACTATTAAACGTTGCATTTTTTAATGCAAATATTGTGTTCTGCATGAAAATTTAATTATCTAAATATATATTAAAAACATTTTCTAATTCAATAAACTATTGATACCAAAAGAAATCATAATATTTTGTTTTGAAATCAACAGGTTTCAAGGAAATTTAGGTTTTGCTCACAAATTTGTTAAAATTATTTCTTCAAAAATAAGTTTTCCTTAACTTAACAAAGTATTGGCCTAAAAATTATCCTTAAAGCACTCCTATTCCTGCAGTAGAATTAGTTAAAAATATGGAGAAGTTTGAAATCCTAACACCACAATGCTTAAAATTTATAAAAAAAAATACCTCCATATAACGAATTTTACGATTTAACGAATTGGCCTGGCAACATATAGTTTACTATACCGTAATTTTTTATGACTTTAAATATTTATACAATGCGTTGCATAACTATAAATACATAGATAAAACTTTTCTCAATTTTTAAAATTTATTTTTATGTGAAACGAACAGAAACATTTTTTATTTTACCTCTTATAAATTTATAAAAAGAATTAATTGATGTTTCATAACTATAAATACACCGACATTAAAACAATTTAAAGTACCAATCTTTATAAAAAAATTTACACATTAATAAAGTGTTAGGCCTAGTTTTTTTTGAATCAACTCAAAAATTCTTCTCTTTTAGGTGATATATGCTTTCATATTGCCGGTTTCAGCATTACTTCAACGGCTTGATATTTCCCAAGTGTTTTCAAAAGGGTTCTGATTTGGAAGACATGCGGGTCGTTCAAGCAGTTGGCGTTTTTCGAAACAATTATCCCTTTGGTTGACGACTTACGTTGTGTTCTTGAAAAAATTGTTTTTCATTACTATTTAAAAAATGCCACTTATTTCTCATCTAGTAATTTTGAAACAATCTGGACCATAAAGATTGACCCCCTTATTCAAAAACGATTATTAAATTTAACAAACGTTTATTATGACAGATTTCCATATAAAATTTGCCTTAATAAATGTTTGTTAAATTTAATAATCGTTTTTGAATAAGGAGGTGAATTTTTGCTCATCAGAAAAAATAATCTTAAAAATTATATATTTAAGTAGAGCAACAGTTGACAGAGATTATCGGTTTACCTATTACCACTTAGTTTGTTAATTTTCTTTTATCAAATTCAAGTCTACCAGTTTTGTGGCGGAGTAATTGCCTTGGGTCAGGCAACAGCTTTTGTCGAGTACTAGTCTGGGACTTTTTTAACAGTCTATTTATGGTGGATTTGGACACATTTACCGCATTCATTCATTAGGTCAGATAATTATCTAAACTCTTGATTGTGTTGCTGTCAGAGTTGATTGTTCGATGGTTGCTCCGTTCAGAAATATACGACCAGAAAATACGGATTATTTACAGAATTTGTTACTGCAACATGTGAGGAGTTATTTTTTTTGAAAATTTAATCTACTTTTTTTCCTATAAACTAAAATTTGACAAATAGAATACACAAAACATTCTGCATTTTATAGCAAAATGTTGCATATTGCATAATAAAAATAATTTACAGGAATACTTTTGTTTTTCTAGTATTTTTCTGTGTTTATCATAAACTGTAATTATAGTTATGAAACACTAACAAAATATGAATGGTCAATTTCTCTGTTTAATTAATGAAGTGGTCTACCAAATTTTGGATACAAAGATATCAATAAATATATTTTAAAAAAATTTCAAGTTTTAAAAAACTGCGAAAAATCACAAATATCAAGTGTAATTATACTAAAGCAACGGAGTGTATAAAATAATATCCGGCAACGTCTGCTGCCTCTTATTAGATGCCACCACTCTTTAGTAAAGTTTTGGACCGACTTAGTATGTGCGATTATCCAAAAGCTGCAATGAATTGGAACCATAGAAATCACATCGACTTAATAGTCGTCAGCTTCAGCCAATTGAACAATATTAGCGTATTGCCAATGGAAAGCGGAGTGGTACAGTATTTATTGACAATAAATCCTTTAGTTTTTACTATTAACAACTGAGTATTAAATTGTAGTTCAGAAGTATTCAATAGTGTTTTTTATAACACAAATATTAAAACATTTAAGCGGCCGGATTTTGTGTTAAGAATCCTTTGGATTTAATATAACTGAGAACAATTTTAGACCTTGGAAACATAAAAAATCAAAAAAGTTAAATACTTTGTCTACCCTAATGCACAACGACAGAAATGTTTTGCTGCATGCAGAGTCATGCAACAAAGAAAAATTAAAAAAAAAGTAAATGAAAGAAATAACAGCAATATGCCATTGGCAAATTGTTCTATCATCAATGGTCGCACAGCGTAAACGATGAAATGTAATGAAACAGACTCACTTACAAACACACACTGAATCACTTAAACGTACAAGGCATGCTTAGATCATGCAGCCATATGTGCTTTACTTGCACTTGCTGTTAAAACTACTTTCAAACTTATATAAGGACTCATAAGGATATTTTAAAATCATTGTTGTTATAGTATTGGTATACTCTTACTAGCCCTACATTAGATATGTGTATGTTTGAATTTTATTTGTATTGTGTATGTGTTTGTGTGTTTAGAAAAGTTTGCCTGTTTTACAATTCATGTGTAACGGTTAAATTGCTTGGCATGTCATTAAGAGTGACATACTCTGGGTCAACATGCAAAACTTTTAACCACAATTCTCTCAAGTCTCTTGATGTGCTGCTTGCCATACGAAATGGTTACTCTCTATGTGTTTTTCGTTTTGTTGAAATTGGCCTTATTTTTTATGTGTTCTTTTACAACTTCCTCGATTTTTTTGTTTTGTTTTTTTTTTTTGTATTTGAGTTCAAAGGAGTTTGCTGTTATTTAGGCATGTTTATAATGTTTGTCGTTCCATTAAAATGTTTTGCATGCAACATATGAGTTGCTTGTTAAATTGTTTTCTATAATGTTGATTTTTTTTCTGTTTCTGTTTTTCTTGTTTGCATACCACTGTATATATTTCAGGCATGTAGTATTTATTTCGTTTTTTATACTATTATTTAGTTTTTCTTGTCGTTGCCAAAATGTTTCTTTAGCATTGTTTATGACACAAGTTTGAAATTGTTTAAAAAGTTGTGTTTGCGATTGTATAAGAAAATTGTGTTGTTGGTCGTGGGTTAATTGGTAATTTGCTAAAAATATTTAAAGGATTCTCCAAAATTTTTGAAATCATTTATATGTATGTATATCAGTGATGGAAAATTCAGTATTATTGTACTATTTTCAGTACTTTTTCACAACAAAAAAATCACAGTACTCCCACATCATATTTAGTACTCTTTGTGTGTTTTGCTTTGTTCCCTGTTTAGAAATCTAGCGTTACTATTTTTATAATCATTGACAACATTGGCTTCAAAACAAGAATATAAGGAATGCACAGATTCGTTATTCATGCCATTTATTTGATCTGGGATGAGCTAATCTACAAAAGTAAACAGATGCATAAAGAATTAAAGTTGTTTGTGATACTATTTTGGTAAATTTTTTAAATTCCTTATGTTTCGTACATTTTTATAATTCTCATTTCTTGTTAGAGATTTTTTGTGCATCATATGAGTTTGAAAACTTCAAACATATTAGTGAACGATCTATTAATTTTATGGTATTAACACTAACAAAATGCAGGCATGCTCATATGTTTACACAAAAAAAAAATGTTTTAAACATATTTTTACATAAAAACGAATTAATTTTTAGTTTGTTGTTATAATAGTTTTTTTTTATTAAACTGAATTAATATAATTTTTGAATTATTTTTAAATGGATTTTTAATTTTATTTTTGAATCAAAATATATGTTTTCTAAAAAGTACCAAAATGTTGAAAAAAGTACTCTTTTTCACTTTTCACTGATGTATATACAATTTGTATACGTATGAGCAATATATACTTAATACTTGTAATTAAATATTAATCATACGCTCCACATATTACGCATATTATTGAACAATTTTACGAAAGCTTTATTTAAAATTATTAGATATTATATATTATTACGCCATTCTTAATTTTAATGGGTTGCAAAACTAAGTCATTCATAATTTTCATAATTTTGAAATGGTTTGTGTATGTGAAAAGATTATAGTCCAAGGATTTTGGTCAATAGCAATGTTCTTATTGCTGATTTTAATACAGTCATTAATATTAGTCTTTAATATTCTTAGATGGTGATAAGCTCAAAATATGTTGTGAGTTTTTATAGGCAGGTTTGCTAGAAACTAAGCTGACTTCTTAATAATTATAATATGAAATATTTTGTTAAACTATTATTAATTTATTTATTGAATCTGCCTTTACTTTAAACGCCTTACAATAAGTATTTAAGTCTTCGGATGGTGTTGCAATTTTAATATATATTTCTCTCGAATTCATATTTAATCAATGGTTCTCTTTAAGTCTCTATGGGTGCTTTTATTTCTTATATACCATGGTGCTCATGTCATGGTTTTAAGATTTTTGGTTTGTATAAGATCAATCAATTGCACGTATCTAAATTAGTTTTAAAACAGTCTTGTACAGGTTGACTTTACAATCATTGTTTAATTTAGTCCTCTAGATGCCACTCTCGAATCCACGTGTGAGCTAAGTCTGGCAGTATCGTCTGTAAATGTAGAAATGGTTAAATTTTTACTCGCTGGCAAATAAAGTGTTGGTCCGAGAACACTCTCCTGTAAAACTCTAGCAATCTATGATTACTAGGTGGCAGTAGAATTTAATCTTATGTGTTAGACCTTTATGCCAAACTTTATCAAAGGCCTGCGACATCTAAAAAGATAGCAAAACAATATTGTTTAAGCTTTCTTATCTCTATAGATGCAGTTATACAGTTAACTTGCTCTACACTTCTATGTTGTTCACGGACATCAAATTGGTGATCTGGGATAATACTTTGATCATTCAAGAAATTTATAATTTTCTGTTGAAATACTTTCTTAAATAGTTTTAACAAACAAGATAGTAAGCTAATTGGTCTGTAAAGGATGGTACTGTCAAATTATTTTCTGGCTTTGGTGTCATTATAATTTTGGAAAGAACGCATTAAATAATATTGTTAGCACAACAATAGCTACATTAGTTAGGTTTCTTAACATTATTGGTGTTATTTGATCATAGCTCAGATTCGTGCCAGGTGATATTAGATTTTCGTAATAGACTTTGGTCCTCTACCGGTGGTTTAATATTATTAGCTGTCTTTTAAAAGAGAAATTCATGTGCTTAGTATTTGTTAAATTTTAAACATTGCTGCGATCCGCTTCTTAATTTTTTATTTACAGCTGACAGCCTCTGTTTTGCAGCAGGTGTTCTATTTTGTTGCCATTCTAATTTAAGTTTCCTTTTTTCGATGGAAACATTGATGGCACATAAATTTTATGCATGAATCTGTAGAATCATGAATCAAAAGTGTGAGCAAGTTGTTGTTATTACAATCAAAATTGTTAAAATAACTTATGAATTCCTCTACGTTTAAAACTTTAAGCTGAGAAAAATCATAAAACTGTTTTTTCTTTTAATTATTCAATTTGTAGTAGTATATGAGTTAAGTGGAAAAGGAATGGTGTAGGAGCTTTTTCCAATATACATATACATATAAATTACAAAATTGTAAATGCAAAACAACTCAGTTTTAAAATTTGTTAAATCTTTAATATTAATGAGCTATTTCTAGAAATATCAGCTTTCATAATTTCATTGAAACTTAAATACTATGAATACAGTAAATCGTAGGTTATAAAAATACAGCAATACTAGACACTAATTCTGTTCTTAAAAAATAAATTTGTTTGAATATATTGAAAACCAATTTTGTATTTTTTTCCTCTGAACAAATTTTAGCACTAGACTCATACACTATGGTTATTATATCAGTCCAATCACTTTATGCTGATAATATATTTTTTTTAGCATTTTCTATTTGCTTATTTTAAAAATAATATAACTTTCGTATATGTACATTTTCAAAGTCTTCTTAAAAATTTTTTCCAGTTTTTTTTTTGAATTGAACTTCATATAAAAACTTTTATAATAATTTGTACAAGTGCCAGTTTTATACAAATAATGTTAACAATTTTCTTTAAGAAGAAAGTAATATAAATGTATAAAACAGCTGAAAATAAAACAAAATTGAAGTATTTTGGAAATATCTGAAAGCACAAGAAATGTATTATAAGAGCAAATATTCTTACAATACTATAATAAAAACTTTGCATAACTTTCGCTTTTTAACTTTACAAGAGTTGAAATAGAAATTCAAAAAAAGTAATGGAACTTATGATAAAGCAAGTGTTTGCTACATAAATGCAACTGTAGGAGGTTAGATTAACAGTTAACTGTGTGTTCAGAACACAAATATTTTCTGATTCAAAGTGATGATGGATAGTTTTCACAGTAGTATAGATCCTCTTTGGATACAAATATTGATATTAGAGAAGAGTTCAAGGCTGTTCAATATTTAGTTTAAAAGGTATTTATTTCAATTAGTAAAAAGAAAAAGTGGGAAGATTGTAACACAGAAAACATAAAGTATGGGTAAAATAGGACAAAACACACACAAACCTGCTTCGAAGTGGAAAGTCACCATTCAGAAATCATGTCTTCTGTAATAGAGAAGGTAAACTCTAAAACAAATTTGCATAAGCTTTTCTCATTTATAGAAGACATGATTTTTCAATAGAGAAATCCCACTCTGATTTGATAGATGTTTTGCAAATAGTGCGACAAGTAGGTACTATCTTTATTGTTTACTGTTCTCATGATTGATAAAATATTTTCTGATTATCCAAAATTATTGAATTGAAGGAGCATTTGGTTTCAATTATTTTTTTAGAACGAATAAAAGCAGAACCACATCAGATTCGTTAATAGTTTATATTTTTAAACAATTATGTTTCAAAGACTTCTAGATCCCACTCTGTAAATACGATTTTGTGAAACTAAAGTACTTCTGTATATGTGACCCGGCTTATGAAAAGGTGGTTTATAACTCAAAAATTAAATTGCGAGACACAGCTGTTAAAGATAAACAATGCATTTCATCAGTTTCTTAGTAGTTTTTCTTTTGCATTATGAACAGTCATGCCCAAAAGGCAACCAAAAAAGACAAAAGAGCATAAATGAGATAAGTTCGTATGTCAAGATCCAAAATTCTGGATTTTCAATAAAATTCTGTTTTTCTTTCATTTGTGCTCTTCTTTCTCTAAATTTTTAGTACACTTCTAAGCAAGTTAGGACTTTCTAGTTTTCACCACGTGAAAGAGCGAAACCAAAAAAAAAAGTGGAAAATTTTTTTTTGAGTCATAAGCCACCTTTTCATAGGCCGGGTCACATATAATGTCATGGATTTGCAATGATATTGACATCGAGTTTTATCGAATGTTTCCAACATGTCTCATAATAATTAAGATTAAATGAAATTAATTTTTACTGAATTCAAGAATCAATAATAATAATTGTGAATTCAAGAATAGTGTAGATATAAGACTTAAGGAAACATGTTTTATAATATAATCAAGAAAATTACAAAAATATTTAACTTTATTTTAAAATTTTATTTAATATTTCAAAAATCATTTAACATAGAACCAGATTAAAACCCCTTTTTCAAAGAGTAATTGACTCTGTAACGCTGCCATAACCTTTTTTTTTTTCCAAAATAACAAGTTTTAAGTTTGACAATCAAGCACATTCAAGGCCCTTATAGACCATAGTAATGAATTACTATATCATAATCCCAAATTTTAAAATGTTGGTTGGTTTGTTTTGTTATCATGCTTTTTTTTCTGTCTAACATTTCGACTTTTTTCTGTGTAGCGTTTACACATTAATGTTCAAATCAATACAAAATATCAATTTAGGCAACACCAAATTCAGACCACTATTTTGTAAAAAAACATGTCCAATCCGTATCAATATATTTTTAATATAATACGTATCCATAATTTTTTTCAAAATAAATAATTTTTTTGTGTGTGTAACCTTTAGGCATCAATTTTCAAATAAATACAAAAGATCAATTTCGGTAACACCAAATTCAGAATAATATTTTGTAAAAATCATGTCCAATTCATATCAATACACTTTGTGTATAACATTCTTACTTGTTGAATAACTATTATTCAAACAAAACGGGTACAATACAAAACTTCTAATTTTTGATATCTATACAATTTTAGTGCTACCTTGAAATTTAATCTATAAGATGCACATGTTCTTTGATGTTCATTACATATAAGTATTTAAATATATATGTATAAATATAAATAACTTTTTAACATATATATACACTAGAGTGGCTCAATATTTCTCTAGAAACAAAGTTTTAAAATGATTCCCAACATATTTTTTGGTTAAATTTTACCGTTTTTGTGAGAAGGTATATTTTGAAAACACTTGTGCATTAGAAGATTAGAACCTTTTTAAAAATACACAAATTTATACGATCTACAAACTAATTTAATTAAAAAAAAAATAAGAAAAAAATGTGCGATATATTGTAGATAGAAAGATCAAAACATTTAATATTTTTTACTTAATTTTATCACAAAGTAAGCAATACGTTTGTCAGTGTTTTGAAAACAATCTAGCTTTCCAAAACGGTATCATTCAGGGAATTATATTAGAACTTACAAATCTTCATTTAAGTTGGTACATTTACAATTTGTTTTCTTGGAGGCACTCTAATATACTATATATTAGTTACGTTGTAGTTATACCCTACACCATCATAGTGAATTTATGTAGATCTTTTTGTAAAGTGCAAAAATGTTGTCCTAACACCCATCAATATATACAAGATTCATATCGATGTTCCATGTAAAACATACAATCAAATTACAGGTTACAATTTCAAATATAATTTGATGAAATTTAGCACAAGCTTTATTTATCCCTATTTAAATATATCTAATGACAAGCAATCTGGGTTTCGTCAAAAACACAGTTGCATAACTGCTCTTGTAGATGTTGCGGAAGATATAAGAAGTGAGATAGATGAACGAAAAACCAATATTTTAGTACTTTTAGACCATTCGAAAGCTTTTGATACAGTCGATCATAACGTCCTATGTTATAAACTACAGCACATGTTTATGTTTTCTACAGCCGCTACACAAGTAGTATTTACATATCTTACCAACAGGCATCAGTATTTTCAAAATGGTAACGATAAATCAAATTTACTACCTGTTATGAGAGGTGTACCGCAGGGGTCAATTATTGGGCCTCTACTATTCTCGCTTTATGCTAATGACCTGCCGAGTCAACTTACGCACAGTAAAATCAGAATGTATGCTGACGATATACAAATTTACATCAGTTGTGATTTATCTAAAATTGAACAGTGTGTCTTAACTCTAAATACCGAGTTAAAACATATTTATAAATGGGCTACTGCTAATGGTCTTAGTATCAATCCAAAAAAGTCTAAATATCTTCTAATCCAAAAACGGACTACTATAAGTGATCATATACCGGATATTTTTTTTAATGACACACGTATAGAAAGGGTAAACTCAGCAAAAAATCTTGGAATTATCTTTAATAAGAACCTGACATGGAGCAATTATATTAATTATGCATGTGGCCGTACGTATTCCATGCTTAGAACTCTCTGGCAAACGCAGTATTGCACACCTGTCAAAATAAGAGTACTTCTTGCAAAAACCTATTTATTGCCAGTTCTGATGTATGGATGCGAATTATTTGCCAAATGCGATACCGCAAGTACAGGAAAACTAAACTCAGTTTACAAAAGTATTGTGCGCTATGTATATGGCGTGAAAAGGTTTGATTCTGTTTCGCCTTTTACGGCAAAACTATATGGTATTCAGTTTGATGCCATACTCAAAACAAGAGTACTCCTGTTCATTCACAAAATCGTGTATACCCAACAACCACAACATCTCTATAACCGCTTAACCCTATTGAGTTATAATAGAGGAAAGCGAATCTTATTGTTTAGACATCATTGTTTAACTTCTGATTGGCAATTTTTTCTTAATGCAATCCGGCTTTGGAATCTACTCCCGCACAACATACAAATAATAAGTAACGCAATGAGATTTAAAAAATGCATTATTAATTTTTTTACATGTTAATTTGTTAACTAAACACTTTTCTTTTTCTTTTTTGTTTTCTTTTATAAATTTATAAATTAATTAGTTTAAACACTTTATCTTTAAGAATTATAATTTTTTTTTTTCTTTTTAATGTTTCTGCTAAAACAATGTTCTATACTGCAATAAGAGACTTTAAGTCTTGTGTGTAGAATTGGAAATAAATAAATAAATAAATAAATAAATAAATAATAGCTAATAAATAACTTCAATATATAGTTATACACATATTTAAATTCAGCACAAAAAAGTTTTATTTGCATAATTTACTATATAGTTCTCTTGTCAAGCAATTTGTAATTATGGTATTTAAAGCACTCCTTTTGTCACCAGTTATGAAATCAGTGAAATATTGTTCCATTGATAGTGTATTTAATAATCTTGCTTGTAAGATATATTTCTTGGTCTAATGTTTCTGTCCAGATATTCCCAAAAGTGCTCAATAGCACTATTGATTCTGGAGACTACGTAAGATGATCTTAAGTTTTTCGGCAATGATTGAGCAACCACTTTTTCACAGTTTTTAGGATGTGGTTAAGATCATTATCCTGTTGGGAAATCCAAATATTTGCAGTTCTGTGCTAGTTTAAATTTCTCTACACTAGGGACATTGTTTTTTAAAATGTCGATATAATATTTGTTTTTTATTTTTGATAATTTTTAGTTAGGCTTGAGTTCATTAAATTTAATTTTCATTAAGTTATTATTTTTACTGAAGGTAGGAATTGTTTTTACAACATGAAATCTTATTAAAAATTTATTGATAATTTTTCTTAGCTGAGCTGGGGCTTGAACCTGGGTTGAATTTACATGTTTCAAGAATCACCACATTCTCATCAGAATTCTTTGCCTTCTAACCCCTAGCCTGCTAGCTAACAGACAAACATCAATCTTTTAACCAGTGTTACCGGTGGTGGTTCGAAATTTTTCCATTTATTTACATGTTGCTTTCCTTTTTTCTTTAAAAAAACAATATTTGTTTGTTATTGTAGATTGTATAAAAAAAATTTGAGACTACCTGACATGTATATACCTTATGAAAGAATATCTGCATTATTAGAAGTTTCCTGCCATTATTCGAAAGCTACAATAGATGGGTATTGAAGAAATCAGCTCGAAGTTTGGTTGGGTTTTTCTTTGATATAAAAGGCTTTCTATGTGGCACTCTACCTTTTAGAGAAATATATACGAGTATAGCCCTCTAATTGCTTACAGCTTCGGCCATTTGAACAATATTAGACTGTTGTTGTAATTGAAAATGAAACAATTTTAATCGATTTTGAATAAGCAAGCACCGGTTGATGAAAATGTTTTGCATTAGATAATACGTTCCACCAAAACAAAAACAGTTCCATCATTTAGCTTTCAGTTTTTATTATATACTAATAAATAAGTATCAGTTTAAGACTCAAACGCATTTATTTTTGCTATTTAATTATTAAAACCAGATATTGTTGCGGACACTGCTAAATCTTGATCGCAATGAATATTTATCCACAGAAAAATGCAATTTTTTTAATGTAGTGAAAATGTTGGCAATTGACTACAACAAAAATAATTTATGTTTGAATTCTCAAAACTTTCGTAATAGAGCATTGTTATATATATTTTTCTCATCATTGTGTAGCGTATCTTATAGTCGGAAATGCCCTACTATCTTACTTGTTTTAATTCTTTATTTATTTGAAATATCCAAGGATCATGTTCAAAGTTTAATCGTAACGTATTTCCTTTAGGGCTCTTTTTTATTATTTGTCCTTCTTGCTATGCCGAGCAAACCAATGTTGCTCAGTGTGTTAGTTTAATTTTACTTTTTCATTTTCAGTCCCAAAGAAATACGAAAAAAAAGTAGAAAGCAAGAAAGAAAAAAAAACTTTAGGTCTCTAGCTGCTATGCTTAGCTAACTGTCTAAGATGTCCTCTGTGCAAGCAAGTGCAAAATATAGAAGAAAGGAAACAAGCAGAAAGAAGAAATCAGTTTTTTTACATTGGGCAACGACGTGGAATTGAATGCACCACATGAGTTTCAAATGACAAACATACACACACAAATGTACCTAAACATTGGTTTGTCAATGGGTGTGGAAGCTGTTGGGGAAGCGAGTAGAGGCTGGTGTTGATAGAACAAACTATAGAATTTATATTTTTTCATTTTGCTGTCAATGCATTTGGGAAAAGTGCAAAGTGAAGATTTTCATCATACATACTATAAATTTATATTGCTTAAAAGTCGTATAATGTATAATACAAAAAAAGTTTATTCATAGAAAATTATATTTTTGTTTAAAGTTATTACGGTTTTTTTTCGTTAAATGTTTATGACATTCTAAAGAGGAAGTAATATTTTGTTTTAAAGTTTAAAGGAAATTAAAAATATTTTAAACAAGTTAAAAGAAAACAATTAAGCTTGATAGAATTTATTAAGTTGTCATTAAAATTTTGTTCTGGTTAGAAAGATTAAATTCTAAAATAATTAATTTACCCCCTGGCCCACGATGTCGAACGATAACGTTTGCTTAGATAAGATTTAAGACACAAACTTTTTATCTATTTTTTACTCAATCAAGTTTGTTTATCAGTCTTTGATTTACCGCGATTGCGATCAGACGTTGAAAACAATATACGGTGTTGAAAATCAGAAAAAAAAATTTATATTTAAATAATAACAAAGTGAAAAGACACTAAAAAGAAAAACAATAATAATATTCTCAACAAGTGCATTTTGTTGTTGTAATTATACATACAGAAGAGTTGTTTACAACTCAACACATTTTTTTGTAAATTCCTCACATTCTTTAAATTCCACACAAGAATATTTAAAACAAACAACAACACATTATAGTACTCAGCATGACTACTGCTGGTACAATTAGCATGGACGATGACGGCGAAGAAAGTGAAGTTGATTGGCAAACTGTTTGTTATTCAAACTCGAAAAGACCTCATCAATCCCCAGAGTCTTCTCCAAACAAGAGATTTCAAATTGATAATGATGCACCTAGTTGCTCCAGATATAATAAGTTCAGTGAGTTAGCAGCTGAAGATTCAAACGAAGCGAACGAAGAAATTAACACGCCAAAACCACCCCCTCTGTACATCCCAAATGTTAACAACGTGAAAGATATGAATAAACATTTATCAAGCGTAATATCACCAACCCAATATACATACAAATCTCTTAAAGATGGTCAAATTAGAGTTATGGTTAAAACAATAAATTCATACAGATCACTTGTTTCTTACTTAAAAGTTAAAAATATTAGTTTTCATACATTTCAAATAAAACAAGAGAAAGCCTATAGAGTAGTTGTTAAGAACCTTCATTACACAACAGACATAAATGAAATAAAAACTTTTATAGAAAAAAATGGACATAAAGTACGAAATATTTCAAATGTTAGAAGCAATGTGACCAAAAACCCATTATCTATTTTTTTTCGTAGATCTAGAACCACAAGAAAATAATAAAGACATCTACAACTTAACTCATATTAATAACGCTATTGTTATAGTAGAACCACCAAGAAAAACTAACAACATTCCACAATGTCACCGTTGTCAACAGTATGGACACACAAAAACATATTGTAATAGACCATGCAGATGTGTAAAGTGCGGAGCAAATCACATAACTGCCGAATGTAAAAAAAACAAAACTTTACCCGCTATTTGTGCAAACTGTAACGAATCACACCCTGCAAGCTATAGAGGCTGTATTGTTCATCAGGAATTAAAAAGAAAGTTACAGCATAATATAAAATCTCATCATTTGAGAAGAACACAAATAAATTATGTTAATGAAGACTTGCCACCAACTAATAATAATCAAAATTTTGGACCGAATTTATCTTATTCTGAAGTTTTAAAAGGTCAAAATAAATCAAATGAAAATTCTCTTTTGCAGAAGATAGAAACTCTACTCGAGAAACAAATGGAATTGACAACAACACTATTAAATATGATGTCAGTTTTGTGTACAAAATTATGTCAGTAGACTTACGTATTGCAACATGGAATGCTAACGGCCTAACTAACCATTTACTAGAAGTCGAAATATTTTTACAAACAAATAGTGTGGATATACTATTAATCGCTGAGACACATTTTACCAAAAAATCATATTTTAAAATTAGAGGTTACGACACAATAACTGCAAATCATCCAAACGAAAGAGCTCATGGAGGAGCGGCCATTTTAGTGAAATCCAATATAAAATATGCAACAGATGAACAAACCACTCAAGAATCGATACAAGCTGCTACAATTAAAATTAAGTGTAACTCGTATGATGTTTCTATATCAGCAATTTATTTACCACCTCGCCACAACATATTATGTGATGATTATCGTAATTTTTTCAGCAAACTCGGTCCACGGTTTATAGTCGGGGGAGATTTCAACGCCAAGCACCCATGGTGGGGATCTAGGCTCATAAACCCTAAAGGTAGGGAACTTCACAAATGCCTCGTCAAATATCAATATTCAACCATATCTACCGGTAAACCAACGTACTGGCCATCTGACCCAAGAAAAATTCCAGATCTTATTGATTTCTTTGTATTTGCTGGTATATCAAATAATTCCCTTGATATAGTAGATAACTATGAATTGAGTTCTGATCATTCTCCTATAATTCTAACGTACAACACATCATATTATTGCTACAAACCTAACAAAAAAATACTAACAAATAAAACCGACATAAATTCCTTTTGCTATTGGATAGAAAAAAACGTTGACCTAAAGAGATCTATAAGTACTGATATTGAACTTGATAATGTTGTAGAGAATTTCACAAATCTGATACACGAAGCTGCTTTCTTATCAACGCCAACAGACCAATCTGTTGCCCCCCGAAGTCATACGCAAGTGTCATTAGAAACTCGCGAACTCATAAATAATAGAAGAAGATTAAGAAAAGCTTGGCAAATAAATCGGAATCCAAATGACAAAAGGCTATTAAATCGTGCAACAAAAAATTTAAATCTCCATTTAAAAAATCTTAAAAATAATTCAATAAGTTCATTTTTCGATAATATAAACACTGACTGTGACAATGGACACACACTATGGAAGGCAACAAAGAATATAAAGCGCCCTGCAACAAGAAGTCCTCCATTTAAAGACGCCAATGGTCAATGGTGTAGGTCTGATAAAAATAAAGTAGAAGCTTTCGGAAATCACTTGTATGATACATTTAATACACATCCAAGTGAAAACACAGCGTTTCAAGAAGAAATACTTGAATATTTAAGTGCTCCATGCCAAATGAGTCTGCCAATACAACACATTTCTCCACGAGAAACAAAAACAGAAATTAATAAACTTAAAAACAAAAAGTCTCCCGGCTATGACAGTATTGATGGCAAAATCGTCAAACTTTTACCAGATAAAGCTATCATTTACCTAACAAATATATATAATGCAATCCTGCGTACCTATCATTTTCCATCTCAGTGGAAGTGCGCCGAGATTATTATGATCAAAAAACCGCAAAAACCAGAAGGGGAAATAAAGTCTTATAGACCTATTAGTTTACTCTGTATTTTCTCAAAAATTTTCGAGAAAATGTTATTAAAACGTCTGCAGTTAATATTGGAAGATCTTCATATAATACCTGATTATCAATTTGGTTTCAGGCAAAAACATGGTACACCGGAGCAAATTCACCGAGTGGTTAATACGATTCGAAACTGCCTGGAGGAGAAAAAATTTTGCTCTGCTGTTTTCTTAGATATAGAACAAGCTTTTGACAGAGTTTGGCACAATGGTTTATTGTCAAAAATAAAAACTATACTTCCAGCTCCATTTTATTTTTTAATAAAATCTTTTCTACAAAACCGATCTTTCTACGTTAGAGTCAAAGACGAGATTTCTTCAATATTTGAAATCAGGGCAGGTGTGCCACAAGGTAGCGCACTTAGTCCTGTGCTCTACACTATATTTACAGCCGACATGCCTCTGTCTGAAAACGTATATGTATCAACCTATGCGGATGACACAGCAATTTTAGCCACCCATGATTCACCCGAAATAGCATCAAGACTAGTGCAAAGCGAATTAAATAATTTGGAAATTTGGCTAAAAAAATGGAACATAAAAGTAAACGCACAAAAATCTGCTCATGTTACATTTACATTAAGAAGAAATGGCTGCCCTCCCTGGTCAATCAACAACACTCAAATACCAAACACAGATTGTGTTAAGTATCTTGGAATGCATTTAGATCGCCGACTTACATGGAAAAACCACATAAAAGCTAAAAAAGAGCAACTGAATATAAAAAGTAGAAAACTTTATTGGTTAATGGGCACGAAATCTCAGCTTAATCTTGAAAACAAAATTAAATTATATAAAGCAATTCTAAAACCTGTGTGGACATATGGAATTCAACTCTGGGGTACTGCGAGTAACTCCAATGTTGAGATTTTACAACGATACCAGTCAAAAACCCTCAGACTTATCAGTCAAGCCCCTTGGTTTATAACAAACGAAGCCATACATAATGATCTAAAAATTCCAACTGTAAAGGAAGTCATACGATCCCAAAGTGAAAGATATCTAAACCGATTAAGCAACCACGTAAATCCGTTAGCAATATCTTTACTAGACGATACCAATGAAATAAAGAGACTCAAACGACACCATATTTTAGACCTACCATTTCGTAGATAATGACTTCATTACCTAAATAGATGAAGTATTTTTTAAAATGAAACATATTCATGTAAAATGTAAAATGTTATCGTAAAAATTGTAAATTTTTTTTTTCGTATTTTAATAATAGTTTAAGTTTATATTAAATTTAAATTTAGTATCTATTATTTAATGTCAAAATATATGTATTTATGTATGTTTAGTTAAAAAGATTAATATCAAACTTATAGTTGTACTACAAAGAGTACGATTATCAATGTTAGATTATTTTTCACCCAATTTTCTTATTATCTAATTATTGATAGATTGAAATTTAAATAAACGGAAAAAAAAAAAAAAAAAAAAAGTTTGTTTATTCCACAATCAAGTTTGTGTCTTAAGTCTTATCTAAGCGAACGTTATCGTTCGACATCGTGGGCCAGGGGGTTACTTTGTGAACAAATTTTTATAAACTTGTTTTTTTAAAATTAAATAGCAATTCTCTTTGAAGCCGTGACTGGATAATAATTGGTATTTAAAATTTATGTGCTTTGATAAAGCAATATATTAAAACAAAGAATGATAAAATAAAGATTACGCCAAAGCGCGTAAAATTTAAAAAATTTTCTTTGATATCAATGAGCTTGGCAGCGCAAAAGTTGCTACTGTATACCAATAGATTGTGATTAATTTTTTTTTTCAATTTTGCCAATTTTTAAAGGTGCCACAATGACTTTGATTGTTTCATAAAATGAGGTTAATTGATATATTGTATTAATTGTTTTAATTACATGTCGATATCACATGTAGTTTAACTTGAGCCCAAAATAAGTACTCAAAGCTATGAAAAGGATAAATTTGTAATATTTAACAAATTGCAAACTAAATAACAGACTTATACGTATGTATATAACCTAATCGCTCATATTGAAAGGTATAAAAAGATTAAATTATTTCTTTACTTACATGATTTTGCCAAAAAGTCAATTGTTTAACATATCCCATTATCCTTCTGACTCGTTGTTGAATGTAAAATAGTTAGTCTCTGTGATGAAATATATGAAATTTAACAAACATACAAACTACGACATCAACCATATAAAGTAATTAAATGCTGTATAGTTTTCTATAATGCCGCTAGAACTTATACCACTATGTTCATCATATATTCAGAACAGAGAAAAAAACTGAAACAAATTTAAACATGAGAGTAAATATGTACGTAATAATACTCGTATACAGTACAAGTACTGTGAAGTAGTTGTATGTAATAGTTTTGTTTTTTTTTGACTGTAAACCTCAACAATGCAAAAGCCTGTTGGCTTTTTAAAGCGTCAAATATGTGAAACTTTATCCTTACATCAATGTTAAATCTACAAACTCAGAAAAATATGCAGACACAATAAATACATATACATACATATATGTGTATTTAAGAGATTCACAGCTACAATAAGTTTATAGTGGAAAGATGTTGTAAAACAAAATGAGCATCATTAATGTTTTGCTTAAACGTTTATATATTCAAATACTTATATATTTACTTATACATATGTATGTATGTACTTGATATGCATATAAATAAAAAACCTACAACTTGTACTATAGAAAAACTTTTATCTAATTCTGGAATGAAAATTTCATGTTTAAATTCAAAAGAGCTTTGAATATGATAAACGAGGTTTAAAATATATGTATAAAATCATATTGAAAGTTTTGGGCTTTATAATATTTCCTGTTACAGCAAGGTGTTTCTAAATTAGGATCATATTTTTATCTACATATGTATATATGCATATCAGAAATATTCAAAGGAATAAATAATCAAATTCAGCAAGTTGTTTTATTATTTGATATAGTTTATTAAAAATATGTGCAAACATTATGAAAATGGGGACAAAAAAAGGATACCTCGTCTCTATGTATGATTCTGTTTAATTTGGATATAATAAGATCAATTTGATCAAGGATTCGTAACAACACATCTAGTTCTGACACACACACATTTTTGTGTAGAAACACACACAAAATACTGCCTCCGAGGAATAGTTTTGTTGTTCCTTTATTGACAGTTGTATAAATAACAACTTGGTTCATAGGGTGATGTACAGTGGCTAACAGCTTATTTTATGCAGTGTATTTTATTGTTTTCAAAGCTCCATAAAATGAAAACTAACAGAAACTTGGTATCATTTAAGAGAAAAAATTGTTATTGTCAAACAAACAAAAAACATTTATTGCAAAAATGTACATTTTAATATAATAAAACTAAAAAACCAAGAAATGCTTGTTTTTCACGTCACAGCTTATTTTGTGCAGTCTACTTCTACTGCACCGATAACACAATGCAGCATTGTTGGTTTTTCGTTTTTCTTTTTTCTACTTCTGTCAATATTTTCTCTAAAATTCTGAGTCCGATTTTGTAACGTCTAATGTCAATTTAAAAAAGTTCGAAACTACCATTTCTAAAATCGCCACTCAGAACGTAAAGTATCATAAATGGTTAACATTAAAGCTTTCACAGTCCAAAATATAATTGAGCGCTTCATCCATGAAAATCGGTTCCATAACAAAGGCACAAAATAAAATTTTCAATAAGGACTATTGGCCTTCGAAGTTGAAGCTGAACTGGACAAACAACTGGACAAAAGCTGTTTGTTGCGTTTTGCGCCAAAATGATTTGAAAACCTGCAAAACAGACTGTGCATGCTAAATGTTGCCAAAAATTATGTTTGCAAGGATCTGCATTTGGGATTTCGGTCACTTTCGCCGATGAACATAAGTTAAACATATTCGGTTCAGGTGATATGCTGTTATGAATAGTAAAAAGAACGTTGTTTGCTATTCCATGGTTCCAGTTTTATTGAACGCCTTTTATTAAAGACTCTTATATACTAACAACGAGAATTTCTAGACGCTAAACTTAAATAAATTTATTATAATTTATAATTTTGAAGAACAACTTGTTGGAAAGCGCAAAGAATTTCGGTATAAATTCAGATTTTCAATTTTATCAGTATAACGAAAAAAGAATATTGTATAAACGTGGCCAATATATAATTGCCAACATTTGATGACACAGTCACCAGACCTTAATATTATCGAAAATTTATGCTAAATTTTAGAAATCAGCATAATAAAACAAAAAAAATTAAAGCTATTGTACATAATAAAGACTATCTTAAATAATACTAAATCGTGAAATTGCCAATTTTAGTTGCAAGTTTTCGATACCCATGCTTTACATAAAAAAAGCTGTGACGTGAAAAACAAGTTTTTTTTTTAAATTTAAATATAAAATGTACAATTTTGCTATAAATTATTTTTGTTTGTTAGACTATAATATTTTTCCAGTACTTTACAATAGTATTCTTGATTATTTGAACTATTAGCCTGAATAAAAACTTTTCTCTTATAATATTTTTCTTTTAAATGAATAAGGAGACCTAATAACATTATTAAAGTTAAAATTTTTGTGAATATTGCTCTTTTAAGTTATTTGAATTTCGGTGTATTTATAGTTCTGAAACACTAATTAATTGTATTCATGTATGCAGTTAAAACTGTTTTGATGGTAAACATTTTATAAACTCTTGTTAAGTTTGACAACAATTTTCATGGAGTATTACCTCCGGTTCTTGGTGCTCAAACTTTTTTGAGTGGCCTGGGTGATAAAATCATCATTTTTGAAGCGCACATATGTACACTGAAACCAATGTAGCATAAAAAACTTTCGCTATAAGTATTGGTGAGAAATCGGTTTGTTTCATCTGCATTTTTTTCATATTTAAAATGTAAAGCAAAACTTCCTGAATTAAAAACATAAAAAATTGTTGGTATGAATTATTAATTTATGAATCAATATTTTACAAAATGTTCACTGGTTCGCTATTTGAAAACAATTACAGTAAGAATATGCTGGGTAATTCTCGAGATACCATAAACAATACTAGAGGGAGTGATCGGAAATTGGACCTTCCGAGTTTACCTCCAACGGCGTAATCGCTGACAATATTTAAATGAAATTATATTATAGAAAGTAAATGCCTATTTTGAATGTTTCATAAAAAATTAAAAATCAAAACAGCCTACATATTTAACTTATTTGTCATGTGCAACAAAATAAAGTTATTGTTGTTATAAATTTAATTAAATATTAAATTCTTTGTGGTTATACATACATATGTGTATATATGGTTATTAACATTTTTTTATAATTTTCATCAAAAGCCAAATTTAAATACACAATTTTAAAGTCTTCTACGTCCATTTAAACATTGTTTATAATCTTTACATTCAATGAAATTTTTGCTACCATGTGATTAAATCAAAAGTGAATCCTCTTTTAGTCTGCCAAATAATAAACACAAATGTAAAAGTGTCTGTGTGATTAAGTATGTGCTGCTAAACATGTAAATGTCTAATGGACTCAACAGTTACAAAAGAGTAAAAAAATGGCGACAAAATTTTCGACCGTAATAGGATTTTATATGAAAAATATCTACATACATACCTAAACAGTGTGATGTTTTTGTTGTTATTATTTCCCATAGAAAAACAAGGCACATTGGGACCAAGAGACAGTGAGTGGGTTTTAGAAGTTAAGATGCTTTTATATGCTCAATCGTATTTGTTTAAATGTATACAGCTGCTACTATCAACATGGGTATAAAAGCAGAAATTTGATGTGCACATTAATTAAAAGGACATGTCGTTTTACGAACCATATACAGTATGTATGAATGTAAGTATGTGTGCTAAGAGACTTCAAGGGTTAGACTACATGTGTGTTTGTTTGGCTATAAGTAGTTTTTATGATTCTAAAATAAAAGGAGAAAAAATATAAATGAAAAGTTTAGTAGCTTGAAAATTTTAAATGAAAATAAAAAAGAAAGAAAAAGGAAACACAGTTTTAAACAGCCGTGTCAGCTGCATAAGTAAACAACTTTCTTTTTTTGTGAGTATTTATGAGATTGTCGATGAATTGAATGTATGTATGCCTTAGTTAAATTTAGAAAATACAAGTTTTTGAAGGTAGAAAATAAAAATAAATAAAAGTTTGAGGAATTTACAAAAAAATTTACAAAATTAACCCCCTGGCCCACGATGTCGAACGATAACGTTCGCTTAGATAAGACTCAAGACACAAACTTGATTGTGGAATAACAAACTTGTGTCTTTAGTCTTATCTAAGCGAACGTTATCGTTCGACATCGTGGGCCAGGGGGTAAATTTTATATAAGTAAAACAGTTGTTATAATTACATTATTACAAGAGTAATAACTGCATGCAAATACCACCACTTTATATGTAGGATGCCTTCAATAGTACATGGTAAAAAACAAAGATGATTGTCATGAAATTGTTTACTGAAATATATATCATTTAAATTCAACAGTCACGGGCAAACTTTTCTCAGTGTATTTATTTTAACAAAAAACAAAAAAAAAAAAAAAAAAAAACACAATGATGTTAATGAGTTTGTATTAGTTGCTGAAAAAAATTAAGACAAAAACCACAAAAATGTTTTGTTGCATTTAAAGTTAATGTCGTTTCATTAAAAAATGTGTTTATAAATTGCAGAGAAAACAAAAACTACACAAAATGCATTATATATTTAAAAGTTTTAGCATATTTTTTTTAAATTCTAAAATCTTTTTATTAATAAAAATTTTAATTTAAATATATGATAAATATTTTTTGTACAGCTAGAAAAAAAATTGTGTGCTAACATAGTAATTATCAAGTTAAAGCGACAAACAACTGACCACAGCAAAATGTCATTAAGTGGTATTAAAAATACTAAAACTTAAATTTTAGTTTTTAAAACTTTAATACCTAAATAAGTGCATTGAGTTGATTTTTTAACATATAACAAAAAACTAAACAAAAAGCTAAACAAAAAAATTACCGCATTTATTTGAAAAAAGGCCAACAAAACTAAAAACAGCTTAAATACATGTTAAAGTTTTAAATGCACACATAAACACACACCAACACTCAATCATTCACTCAGCCACACTTGTACAAAAATATACATACAGTGTACAGTGAAAACATCCAATAATCAACAAGATTTTGACATTTTGAAGAGTTGTTTGTTTTCTGTTTTAATTTTTTCCAGTATTTGTTTCTCTTTTAAGAGCCAATAAAACTTTTCCAATTATAAACAGATTTGGTAAAAAATAAAAAACGAACTAAAATGTTGAATGCATGAAAACCATAAAACTAAAATTAAATAAATCATGAAAGTAAAAATATAAGCCGAATTTGAAAACAATTTGTTTTCATGATTTTATAAATTTTTTTTATTGTTTTAAATTATAGAGCTCCTTTTTTAGATTGCTGTAATTGTTTGAAATTAAAATATGTTGAACTGGACACACTACAGTACTTAACACAATGTATTACTATTTTATTTAAACAATTGTCAAATTTCAATTAATCTCAATTAATGGAGAATCGCTTTTAAAATGTGTGTTTATTAAAGCTATTCCTTTCATTGATTTTCGAATGTGATTATTTCTTTGTAGATCTATTCGATACGTGCTTAAGGTTGTATTGTATTTATGTTATATATATACAGTTACGTACAACTTCCCCGCCAGTTTTGTTTTTTTAAACAGTTAAAATTCATAACTTAAATTCTGAATATTTTTTTTTTAATTTTTATATTTGTTTATGAATATTACGATTTAATACTATATTTTAAATACAAAATTTTATTAGTTTTTCATAAATTTTAGATTTTTGTTTTTTAAATTTTTGATATTTAAATATGTATTTCCCTATAATGTACTTCTTGTATTTTTAGCTTTTTGATAAACACTAATGCCCTTATTCATAAAAACTTACAACAGGTTTATAACAGGTTTATAAGGCAAATTTCATACAAAATTGCATAAACATCTAGAAATTTGTTATATTTTGATTTTACTTAGCACTTGTTTATTAAATTTTTGATAGAATAATGATGAACAAACCTCTAAAAAAGTCTTGGCAAAGGGTAATTATAAAAATCTTATGTAATATTCCCAAATTTTAATTGTTCAATGTTCAAACATTTTTTAAATATGCAGTGGTGAGCACAAATCAGTACATGTTAGTACGTTGATTGCACTTGTTATTGTATATTTTTATGCGAAGAAAAGCGAAACATATTTGTTGTGGATGCATAATTATATTATATACATATATACATATATTATATTGTTACATTTTTACCTTTAAAAACGGACCTTTAAATAAACCGGATTCTTTTTAATTGCAAAATAAAAGCGTCAAATAGTTTGAAGAAAATATAACGAGTCTTTATTTATTTAAATGTACACAAACACAATTAAAAATGAACACACTGTCTTTTAACACACTTATATTATGGGTTTAGGACTTAAAGTTTTCAAACACTTTTTACACACTTATATTACGGTTTAAGAACACACTTAAAGTTTTCGAACATTTTGATGTTTGCACAACAATGCCTCCATAACGCCATCTGTTAATGAAATTATTCGTAAAAATATTAATACACTTAGTTTTTTTGATGAAATTTTCAGAGTTTGTCTCGGATTTTTGCTCATACCTCCGTTATTTATGGACGGATTTTGCTGATTTTAAATAGCAAACTTTTCGAAAGCATGTCTGACAGAATTATTGAAGATTGGGATCCGGTAGATATTTGGGGACTTCAGAAAATTGATTTCAACACGCAGACAGAAAGACAGACAGACGAACATAGCTTAATAGACTCCGCTATCTATAAGGATCTAGAATATATATACTTTATAGGGTCGGAAAATTATATTGTGGAAATTACAAACGGAATGACAAACTTATATATACCCTTCTCATGAAGGTGAAGGGTATAAAAAGCAAACAAAAGAATGGAAAAGAGAATATTAGTATTTTTGTTTCGATTTTTTACTTCTTTTCATATAATCTTCAACAATTTCCCAATTTATTCATTTCGAATACTCTACCATTCGAGCTAAACCCGCTGCCAAATCTCATCTAAGTTAGTCGAAACTGTGTCTGCAATATTAACCATACATTTTTAATCGGATTGAGGTCTGAACAATAGAAGCATCTTTTAGTGTTCAACACTTGTCTATTTTCATTTGTGTTATTATGAGACGTGCATACGCATTTGATATTTATGGATTCTTATACCCACTAAATGCCCTAATTTAAACTGATTAGCCATTAAGCGCCAAGAATAGCTATTTTTTGTAATTGCTAGAATATTATCCGCAGTAGGCCTTGACAGCTTCTTCGTTGTTTATTATAATTTGATTTGTGTTCGATAATTTGCAAAAACGGTTTACCATAGGAAATTCATTTAATATAAAACTAATGCTTTTAAGTCATAAACAAAGCAAACACATAAAAATCGTACGCTAAACTTTGATATTTTTGTACAAATATTTCAAAAGATACATTAGTATGCGCAATGCTTTTTGGTATTTATTGTTTATAAATGACAAAAATAATTTCTCAATAAAAAGTGCATAAGGCACAAACTTGTACTCATTTGTACTTTTTATACGTATGAATACATATTTTTTATTTAACACTTTACGGCGCATTTTAGTAATTTTAATAATTTTGTTATAATTTGGTATTAAATCAAATGTCGTTAATATGAAAAATAAAGAAAATTTTTTTATTAAAATTTAAAGTATTATTTTTGGGGAAAAACTATATGTTGCAGAAATGCAACATTGCGGGGACAGTTCTTAAAAATAAAATTTAAAGACATTCAACATCTCTTCCGCGATTTATACGGTTAATTGTTTTATATTAGCATAACGTCTCAGCTACTTGAATTCATCGAAGCTTTCATCCTCATTCTCCTCTATATTGTACGTTGGATCGTCGTAAGATAAGTAAAGGCCATCATCACTATCTTCCCATTATGATTGAATTTTTTCCAGGTCCATTGTATTCAAACTTTGCACTTTACGACTCAATTTGTTACTATTAAAATATTCACATTGGCCAAAAAAATTAAAAAATAAAACATCTGAACACGCAATATGACATATATGCAACAAACCAAAATCGGTATAAAACATAAGCGAAATAGATTTTGCCATAAAAATGTTTGACATACATACATATGTACGTAGCTTTCCAGAAACAAAAGCTAACTATATGTAAAAAGAAACAAAAACATAAAATTTTCAAAACATTTCAAATATTAAAATTAAAAAACAAACCCAAATCTTTATAATTTCAAATGTTTTTTTGAAGCTTTCCAGAGGTAGAACACGAACACGGATAAGCTAAATATTTGCTAAGATTAAACATAATTTGATCGTTAACTAAAACTTCAGGAAAAAATTTTAAATATTTGTTTCTTTAAGACAGATGCATTACAGCTATTTGTTTATTTAATATTTTTGAGTAAAAATTCCTTTTAAATAAAATATAAATTTATGGTAAAACAACAAAAGTTAATCTTAATATACCTTTGTATATAACAAGAATATATGTTAAAAATATGACTTTACTGTTAAAAAAAACTTTAAGCATGTACTTCAATTTCAATTGAGTTTTATTTGCAGTTTTCAAATACTCCATTTAGAAAATTGAATTCACATTTGATATTTAAGACTTGAAACCAAAAATTGCAACATATTACAGGTAAAAAGATATATATTTTTTTTGTAAGATTACATTTACATTTTGCATTAACATTTCTTTATAAACTAGTATAGTTTTTTGCTCCTTTTGGTTGTGTGGTAAAATTTCTAAGGTTGTTTTTGGAAATACAGAAGAATTTAACCTTTAACATTTTTGGTTTTATGCTCTTTTACTCCTATTCAAGCTGAAATTTAAAGAAGTAGAAAAATGTTAAGCATTTTATTGTATTATAGTTCATGCGTTATGTATGAAGTTATTGATGTCTATTGTTGTGTGTTAAGTCATTGCTAGTTGGTCGGTTGGATGGATGGTTTGGTAGATATTGTTGATTTTGGTTTTACTTTTATTGATTGATTACAAATTTCAGACAAAAATAAAGAAGAAACTAAGTGAAACACATAGAAACAAGTAAAAATATATGATACGAAAAACTATACACACATTTAAGTATTTACAAACTGAACCACAATGCACATTGGTTTATTTTATGTATACTTCAACCTAATATTTACTCTACAACTGATGTTGTAAGATATGGTCTGATTTGGTTGCAATGTGAAAATTGAATGAAAAACATAAAGTGTCTCAATGACATTCTCAATAGTCAAAAATTAGTAATAACAATTTGTAACTTTTCAGTTGAAACTTTTTGATGAGTTTTTGCAAATTGTAAGGAAATAAGAGTAGAATTAGATTATTAAATTGAAAGGTAGAAATGTGAAATCACTCCAGACTACTTTTTGAAAATATTTCTATAAATTAAAAAAGTTTGTTCGTGCTCGAGGCCAATTATTTTTAAAAGAATATATATATTATTTATTAATTTTTTCGTCCCAATATTTCGATATCCATCGGATATTATTATCAAGAAATGAGTTACAATTATATTTGTAAGAGACGTATTATACTCTCCACTCTCAATAATTTATTATTAATAAATAATATATATATTTTTTAAAAATAATTGGCCTCGAGCTCGAACAAACTTTTTTATTTTATTAGAAAAAAGGTCGAAGAAATCAAAATTTAATTTAATATTTCTATAATATTTTATTAAACAAAACAATTTATTTTGCGCGTAAAAATCGCAATTATTTTATGAACACATTGGAAAGTTTCATTGGAATTGAAAATGACAATTCCGAAAATGATTTTTGATGGATTATCACTACGAATATTTATATATGTTTGATATTAACAATTCTCTTGAGCAATTTGTACCAAAGACGTATACGTAATATTTAATACCTAATGCACCGTACATACCTACCAGAGTATCATATAAATTTATTTTATACATTTGTCTTATAAATTTGCTTCAAAAAAAACTAATTTTTGTGATATATTTCTTTAGTCAGGCTCAAGTTCATTAAATTTAATTTTCATTAAATTATTATTTTTACTGAAGGTAGGAATTGTTTTTACAGCATGAAATCCTATTAAAAAATTTTTTTTTTTTTGATAATTTTTCTTGGCTGAGAGGTTAGAACGCAAAGAATTCTGATAAGAGAATGTGGTGATTCTCGAAACATGTAAATTCAACCCAGGTTCAATCCCTAGCTCATCCAAGAAAAATTATCAAAAAAAAATTTTTTTTTAATAAGATTTCATGTTGTAAAAATAATTTAATGAAAATTAAATTTAATGAACTCGAGCCTGGCTAAAAAAAATATATGAGAAATTTAAATTCAAAATAATTATACTTAAAATAGCTAATACTGTGTTCAGATATGAAACTTAATTGAGTCAATATTCGGTTAATTGACAATATTATTTTCAGTGTTCAGGCATACGCAAAACAATACAAAAAATACTCTATATGGTTGTTGTGTTTCTATGTAAACAAACTTACCTTCACATTGATTTTTTAATGATTTATTTTGTTGACATTTGCCATTTTATACAATTTTGTTCACTAAACACAGTTTTGAACAGTGTTGCATTCGAAATCTTACTCAATATTATAACAATTTCGTACTTATTGCGCAATAATTGATTGAGATTTTATATGGAATATTGGGCTCAATAATGGCGTTAATTGCGATTAACGCAATTAAGGTTTATATCTGAACACGCTATGAAAAAATGTCGACGAAAGTGGACAAAAAACATAATAAAAACAAATGTATTCATGTTTCTAAAACAAAGACTTGACAGAAAGAATGCGAAAAAAACTGAACAAAAAAAAAAAAAGCAACATGTAAATAAATTGAGAAATTATAATTACAGCAAATTTCGAACCACCTGTAACACTGGTTAAGAGTTTGATGTTTGTCTGTCGGCTAGCGGGCACCGCAGTGGTGCAGAGGTTAGAACACAAATAATTATGATGAGAGCATGTGGTGATTCTCGAAACATGTAAATTCAACCCAGGTTCAATCCCCAGCTCAGCCAACAATAATTATCAAAAATTTTTAATAAGATTTCATGTTTTACAACAATATTTACCTTCAGTAAAAATAATAATTTAATGAAAATTAAATTTAATAAACTCGAGCCTGACTAAAGAAATATATTAAAAATTTAAAATTAACAGTTCGACTAATAATAATAATTATACAAAAAAACTAATTTTATCTTGGTATTTCTATCATACTAGAAAATAGGTAGTATTACACTGGTTTACAGCCAAAAAATACCAAGAACGCCACTTATCTAGATAAGTTAATTGGGACCTCCTGAACACGAAAAACGCTGTAATTTTTTTTTCTAAGTACCGTTTTTTAGATAACGGTACTTTTGTGTTTTTCGGTGTATGGTCCCATTCAAACCCTTGTGGAGCCCAACCGAAGCGCCCGATCGAGATGAGTGGCATATCGTTGGAAAGGTAATCGAATGCCTTTTCCGCCGATATGCTGCAAATTTCTTTCTGATAAGAAATAGCTGAGTTATGGCACCTCAAATTTCGAAATTTGCCTATTTTTTACGTTTTTTTCAAAATTTTTCTTTTTTATTTAATTTTTTTTCTACGTTACAGTTAATATCTGGAATGTTTTATTTTTTATCCAAATAGTTTATTTAATTACCAACATTTTAAGCGTAATTTGAAAAAAATCGGATGAAAAATATAGTTTTTATTAAGGATTTTGTGGAACGACAATATTTTCATCTTCATTGCTTACACACTATATTCGGCGTAAATTCAAAAAATTTAAATTAAAATGGCGAGCGACTTGAACTCTTACGTTTTTTTCGGATGGATCTTCGCGAATGAGGAACCAACAATAGTCCGCCATCATTTCTTCGTCCCACCAGCCTTTGTAACGTCTCTCGATTTCTTCCATTTCTTGGTGAAATCTTTCACCTTGTTCATCACTTTCGGAGCCCAAGTTGGTGGGGAAAATATCCAAATGACTGAATAAGAAGTGTAATTTAGGTGTCATATTTGAACCTAAAGGTTAAAAAGAATAAATTTTAAATCATAACGGTCTTTTTGATATACATGTTTTCACTCAACGCTTACCAATGGCATTGAATTTTTGCAGTAATGTATCGATCTTCTCTGCGTAATCAGGACTTCTGTAGTTTTCCAAAAAGTTGTGAACGATGTCCTGGAATGCTTCCCATGCCTCCAAATGAGCTGGACCTTAACACTCATTAAATGCTTGGTCACCGTACAGAGCCCTTTCCAACGATATGCCATTCATCTCGATCGGGCTCTTCGGTTGGGCTCCACAAGGGTTTGAATGGGACCATACACCGAAAAACACAAAAGTACCGTTATCTAAAAAACGGTACTTAGAAAAAAAAAATTACAGCGTTTTTCGTGTTCAGGAGGTCCCAATTAACTTAAATAGACAAGTGGCGTTCTTGGTATTTTTCCAAATTAAAAATTTGTAAACCAGTGTTATAAATGAGAGTAACACAGTGTCATTACATATCTACATTGTTTACTCAAAAAAGAAATTAATAGGAAATGTTTTGTCTTTTTTTTAGATTAGATAGTTTATTGGTATTTCCATTGTCATTCATTCTCTTTGAAGAATTGCTTCAATACGCAAATTTTGTCGAACTCCTATCATTATTAAAGTTGATTCAGCAGAATAAGCAAGTGATCTTGAGGCTTTAAATAAAATACAATGAATTATCAAAAAGTTATAAATATTTTTACCAAATAAAAGTACTATCTAAATCTTGATGAAAGTGTTACTTAAATATATAATTTTTTTAAAAGTGCATCAAATTGAGGTAATATTAAATATGTCTATACTTTCGTTACTCTTGTCCCTAACTAATGATGTTACTCCCAGGTTGTAAGACCATTTTTCATTTATGCTTGTGCATAATCATTTTCATTTATATATTAATTTAATTAAATTATTTATTATTATTATTCTTATTTAGTACTATAAGTAATAAATAGAAAAAAAAATTAAAATAGTGCATATGGTACAAATTGAAATACTTTCTTCTTTGAGTTGCAAATTTTTTTATAGATACCCCACTTGCATCCCATTAAGTGACCACAAAGCTCTTAAAAAATGGTCTAAAGTTTCTTTTGAGGAAAAATAAAAAAACTCCATTTAAAAAAAAAAAAAAATAAAAAAATGGGGGAAAATGAAAATGATACATGTGCCAAATATTGGAAAATCCTATTCTTGAGTTAAAAAATACTTTTTTTGATAGATATCCCACTCGCATCCCATTAAGCGATTACAAACGTCTTAAAGTAAATTTCTTTTGAGAAAAAAGGGCCCAAATTGAAAAAAATTAAAAAAAAGCATTTTTGAAATGATTGAAGAAATGGGTATCTAAAGTCCTTTGGACAATTTTTGCTAGGAACAATAGCTAAAAAGTTACACTCATTTAAAAAAAACCCTGTACAACCAAAATTTATCAAAATGTCAAACTTTGATACCCTCTAACTCCGGCACTTCTTGACTGATAGAGCTGAAAATTTGTTTCTGGCCTACTATCCAATAGTACTAACCTTGGTGTAAATTTCATCCTAAAAGGAAGACATCGATTTTTAAAATTGGGTCACTTGACGTGAAATTCACCATATGTATATGAACTCGTTTATTTATATAAAACAACTTTTCTTATTTAGTTTAATATTTAGTTTTAATTTATTTAATGATGTTTGATCTTTTAAAACTTTTAAAAGAGTAGACAACGTCAAACAGATTTGTGCTCAAACAAGTGGTTACGCTTTCTTGAGTAAGTAAATATTTGCCAAATGTGACCCTACCTTTAGTTTATTGTGCGTCATCTGCGAGTAAACATCTAAACGTCCTCAAACTGATTTTTAAGTGGTATTTAAATTGTAACTTCATAGTAGTAAAGCATTAAACACATTTGAACAGCAGGCTACCTGAATGATATTTTTATCGACAGCAGAGCGAAATAATCATTCACATATAAAAGTGTGTATTTTACTTTGCTGTGCAGAATGTATTTAATGCTTAAAAGACATATGCCCGTTTTCTCAATGTGTCGACAAACTGCCTGTTACTAAATGTCGACATAAATTTATTAGACTGATATTATGTCCGTTAACAATTTTGGTTTTCTCAATATACCAACAGAAACATTATTTTCATTTGGCAATACCTCTCAAAATTTATGTGAAAATTGGGAACTCTGTCTTCAAGTGACAAGTTGTTGACATATTTTTCCAAATGTGAAAAAATTACAAAAAAAAAAACCAAAAAAAAAAAACAAATATTTAAAAAAAAATAAATAATATCCACGTCTGCCAGGTAGTTAGGTCTGGCATGATAAACTCTTTCAGCATTCACTTGGAATTCATGTTCTTCGAGTTCATCCTCCCTCAAATTAATGTTTATTCCTCTATTAAACATTTTTTCTAAAATCTATTTAACTTTTTTACAAAAACTCAAGGTATTGCCACATAAAAAATATGAACAGCAGTCAACTGATTGAATTTATCTGTACAACAAATAAATAATCGGCAGATGAGGGCTGGTTAGTTTTGCGACAGAATAGAAGCATATGAGACATTGAGAAAACCAAATTTCTTTAATCGGCAGTTTTTCGTTGGTAGAAAAGATAATCGCCTAATGAGAAAACAGCCCATAGTGTTTATTAAGTTTGTTTTTGTGTACATTTGAATAAATAAAGACTCACTATATATTATTTAAATTATTTTTATATATTACAATAATATATTTTACAATTAAAATGAATCCAGTATATTTAAAGGAAGTCAACTACCGTTCTTAAAAGGTAAAAACGTAACAATATCATAATTTACATAATGCAACATTTTCATTATATTTACTTTAATAAAACCCCACTGGTCACGTTATTCAGTGTATATTTTAATGACTAAACAATTATTTCGCTTTAGAATAAATTATACACTTGTAGAGTATTTACTATTTGTTAAAATCTTTTAAAATATACTCTTACTTCTTATTTTTAAAATTAAAACATAAAGATTTAACTCCTGTATTTAAAAAGGTTTATTTTTTCCCCTTTTGCAGATTTAGAAAAAGCAAACACAAAAAAAAATATCTAAACATTGTAAACAAATATTAGTGTAAGGTTTCGTTTTATTAAAGGATAATGAGATTTTTCAGTTTGGCATACAAACAACAAACAAATGATGAACATTTACAAACAACCTCAACTACTTTTGCTTAAAAGTTGAAGAAGAAAAATAATGGTGAGACTAAGGATTTACAAAATCAATTTGCAAAATACAAACCACATAACATCACATACACAAAGTCTACATTCATGTACACACAAATAACGATGCATACACATACATACATCCTAGACGGGCCAACACAAAAAAAAGGATTCAAAGAGTTGTATTGCTAGTTGTTGAAAAAAATCTCAGGACCTATACATCTTAGGGTCTTATATTCAAGTGTACAGACGTAAATGTGTGTATCAGTGTTGTTGTTAAGTCCACCTATTCATTTATCTAGTTCTTTATTAATCTTAGTGTTTATACGTACATGCATGCATATAAGTCTACATTTTGTCTTTTCTTGTAACCAGTTTGTAGAATTAAACCTTGATAAAAAATATATCCTTCTTCTTTTGTGGCGAAATGTTTAGTTTAATCTGTGTCTTATTCAATACAAATGTATATTAGGGTGCCAGCTATTATTATTATTTTTTGATTGAATCCGACCGGCACGGATTATTTTCCCAAAGATTCTAAAATATCTTAATCATGTTAACTGTCGCTCATTGAGTTGAAGACAGACATGTAGATGGACATATGTAACTTACTTGAAGTACATATTGTTAAGGAAATTACTAGTTATTCACTAACGTATATCTCTTAGGTGATTACGCTTTAATCTTTACGCCTCTCTAAATAATTTCTAAGTTACTAAAACTCTAATAATAAATAAGAAATTTTGCATGAAATTTGCACAAACAACTTAATTTAAGTTTATTGTTTGGATTTGACCGAAACTACAGTTTCTCATGGCTTAAAATTGAAAACCGATAATTATTTCTTGGTAATCAGTTGCTTCTTTCAGATAAAATTTCTTGTTTACAGAAATTCAAAATTTAGAATGCGAAAACATACTCGCATTTATTGTAATACAACTTTGTTCTTCAAAGAAAAATAAAACAAATAACTCATATGAAAATCATTCAAATGCTAAAACTAATTTCAGCAGAAACTTAGAACAAACTTATTATAATAAAAGGTTTTTTAACGAGAAGAATTCAAAGAATTTATATAAAAAATCATTCAAATGTTATTTGTGTTTCAAAGATTAATTTCTTCATAACCATACATATATCGTTTTTTAAATAAAAATTTTCAATCCCATTTTGACAGAATGGAGAGTCTATATCGTTAATCACTTCACGGACTTTGACTTTCAAGTATGATATGATTGGTTGGGTGCCCCGATAGACTAGGCGATAGTGCGCCGGACTATCAGTCTGAGGGTTACGGGTTCGATTCCCGCCAAAGACTCTGGGTGTTTTCTGCAGATAAGCCAAAAAAAGCTTCGCAGTTTGTGTTTTTTAATTATATTAAAAATATGGCTTGGATTAGCTCTGTATAGACTTTATAGACATATCTCTGCAAAAAGTTTTAAATCGCAAGATCGGTGTGGCCAATTACCATCAGAATTTCGAGAGATTATTTGATTGCGAAATTTGGTTTTTATTTTTCCAGTGGCTGCAATTGGCCTAATGGCGACTCAAGACGTGCCACACTCAGCACGCAAAGGGTTTTTAACAATTGCTTTTGGATTTTCATATGCATAAATGCGTCAATTTTATCAACCAAATTCTTAATAGCGGTTGTAGAAAGATATTAACCGAAAATATCATGCATTTTACAAAATGTAGCTTTTACAGGTTTGCCATTTTCATAGTGAATTTTCGAGAAAAAATTTAACAATTGTCAAAGCATTGTCGGTAGTAAATGCTTTGACAATGCAAAGATGCAAATAAGTACCAATTTACACAAAACAATTCCTTAAGCTAAACTGATTACCTTTTATAAATAAGACGAGTACACATTTGATTGTACTTGCAATTCGTTTTACTCTCTTATTCGTATTACATATATTTATACGAGCGATTTAAGCAATAAAATTGTGCTGTATGAACGCCGACGAAATTAGAAGGAAAAAATTGTATCAGTCTTTTCAATAAGAAATGCTTCGTGTAAGTTAGTACTAAAATGTTAAAAATTACATGTTTTTACAATATTCCACTGTTAAAAAGCAATTTTCTTGATGAAACCCTGTATAATTATTGAAAGTAATAGTTAAAGATGAAAGAAAAGGGGTACTTTTTTATCAAATGTATCCATGTTATTGACTTTAAAATTAAATGTTTTATAATTATAAAAGTAACGGTATTAATTTCTAACTAAAAACAACAACATTTACAATTTATTCAAAATTGTCAATTCTCCTTTAAAAAAAATTTAAATTAAGTATACTATTCATAAAGTGCCACTATTAACATAATCCATGTTATGAACCCTTATGTTAGACAACTCCGTTTAGCTTACATATGAACGTGTTCATATACATATACACATATAATATATGTGCAAATATACTGGCAAACTACCCTGTAGTTAATGGGACTGATCTCTGGTCTAGTAATGAGATTCCACCAATTTACTGGTGATACATGTCTGAACTAAGAGTTTGAGATTGTCCCATTTGTATTTATTTCATCCGTTATATGTTGTAAAATAACTCAATGGTCAAATATCGACTTTACCTATATGAAGTAATTTTCTCCGATTTATGGAACACAACTGAGACGAAAGTAGAATTTCGCAAAACACGATAAATTAGTCGGTGACAATTCGCTGTGTGAAGTTGCTAATGAAGCACATTAACGATGAACAACTAATGTTTTTGTTTTCGTAAAGCTGACAGATAGTATGCCCATATCTAAAATAAACATTAACAAAAATACAGGTAAAAACAATTTTTATATAAAATAAATAATAAATATGTTGTATATTTTTTATTTTAAATTATATAAATTAAAAAATAAAATAATAATTAAAATAAAAATTAACATTATTTGCTAAAAAAAACAAACTAAAATGAAGCATGGTCACCCCGCATTGTTTATTGCTCGTTCGCCGGCAAAATTCAAAAATTCGGAATGATGCTAAAGTATTCATCTTTCTCAACCAAGTATGGCCACTAAAGTTAAGAATGTCTCGTGCAATCGGGTTTGGGAATTCAGCTTTAACCAAAGGTAACCAAGCTGCTTGTTAATTTGAGAGTTTTTCAAGTACAATGAGGCTTTAGTAACCGTTCCAAGTATTTAATTTTAGCGCCTTTGAATTCTCTCAATGATTGTTACTGAGGCGGTACTCCATAGTTGAATTCCGTAGCACTATATTGGTTTCAGAATAGCTTTGTACGACAAAAGTTTACAGTTCAGTTGTTAGGTGGAATTTCGGATTAGCCAATTGAGTTGCATTGCTTTTAATTTCATCTGTGATTCGCGTCAATGTTGAACTTCCATGTTAAGCGGTAATCAAGGTGAATTACAAGGTATGTGGCTGCACTATGTTGCTAAATAATTTGATTGTTGCTCTTGTTGGGAAAACATATTTCTCTTCGCAGTGAGAACGTTATGTGAATACATTTTTGTTCACTATTCTTTTTTCCAAAGCTCCAGCCATTTTTACAGCTTCGAAATATATCCATGTACTCGTAAGTCTCGCAATGCTATTTTATGGGTTTCATGAACACTGACAAAGCCTGTGTCATCAGCAAAAGTTTAGTTGTGAAGTTTTTCGTCTGTTGGCATGTCAGAGACATAACTCAATTACAAGGGAGGATTCAGTATACAGCCTTGGTGAACTTCGGACTCAATTGGTTATGCAGTGCTAATGAAATCACATTTTAACTCTAAATTATCGACCGAGTTAAAGTTTTGCAGGCAAGGTCAACTTTATTTTGTGCATTAGATGCAGACGTCTATGAAAAGAGTGGAACAATATTTTTTATCTTCAAACGAATTCCTTATCACATTCACTAATCTATGTGTTTGTTCAATGGTGCTTTGTTTAGCCATGAAGCTGAATTTATGACTAGGGAAACATTTTGTTTCATTTAGTATTGGAGTCAACTGAGCTAATAACAACTTTGCGAACAGTTTTGAAATTGTTGGCAGTATAATAATTGGACTGTATATATCCACTATATGATCCTTCCCTGGCTTAGGGATCATCGTTATCATAGAGAGCTTTTACGCACCAGGATAATGCTCAAGTCGTAAGGTATCATTAAAAATGAAGAGAATAATTCTTCTGGCAACACAAGGTAAATCGACAAGCATTTTATTGCTAATTTAATCAATATCTGGAGATTTTCTGAGGTTCAAAGTAAAATATGTGTACAATGTGTTTATAATTTTTATTCATGAAATTATAAAAAATCAAATGCTTTAAATCTAAAAGTCTACGATTTTATGTATGTTTAAAACTAAATGCAATTTGGCAGTAAACAATTTATAAAATTCTTGGAAATTTTTTTTTTTGAATAATTATCATGCATCAAAATGCATCAAAATTACATGAAAAAAAAGGAAACTGGGAACTTTGTATTTTCTCTAGAATACCATCACCATGCAAAAAATGCAATTACTCCATACATGCATGTATGGACTACTCCAAAATGGACCAGGAGTACTCAAAACATAATCCATTTGTTTGAAAAAAACTAGTCCATTTAACATTACGATGTCCTAGGACTGAACCATATAATCCAGCTTTGCATAACACGGGAATAGTCCCAAAACTACTTCTTGTAACTACTTCAAATGTTTTACAACAACGATTATGGTCGTTAAAGCACGAATAATTGTCGTGTAACAAGAAGTTCTGCTTTGAAAATGAAATGGTCCATGAGTGCATTACATAGGACCATGATGTAGTCACTACATTTTAGCTACAATGATCCACGTACTCCACAGATTTTTGCAGGGCATTAGCACTAAAGGAAACAAACAGCCTCTGTTATTCTTCACTAACCACCAAATGTTTAGTAAGTCGTGACACAAAAGTGTTCATTGTAACATTTAGAACTACCTGTTATTTTGTTTCTTAGTTCAATTTAATGTTGTTACTCATGTATATAGTGAAGCATAGTGGTTTCAATTTGTACCATTACAGATTGATTAACATTAATTTTCTTAATGTATTATTTATCTAGATATGAATCAAGTTTCTTGGAGCTTTCTAAAAAATAATGTACTTTTAATTTATTTTATTTTTTTGACAGTTAAATACTGTTGTACTAAGCGAAATCTTAATGGAAATATTAATTTAGGCAACGAATCTGTATGTCTTTCTATTTTACTTTAACATGCGCTGTCATTATATGCATTTAATGAAGAATATCGAAAATAGAATAAAAAACTTTAAAGTTAGTTTTTAATGCTATCCAGAAAGTTTGCTTAAATTTACATATAAAATGAATCCATGATTTCAGAAATCACACAGAAGAGAATTTTTGCTGTTAGATATATTTATTTTTATGCTGGTATTCATATTAAAATAAACCATAATAAATTTTTCATGTATTCAAGTTCCACTTTAAAACACTTTTAAGAATATTTTTTGAATTCATACCAATTATTTGCAGGAGAAAACTATAAAAGCATAAAACAGTATCGTAAGTATGGTAGCGAATACAAGAATGAATTGAAATTATGAGGTAGAGTGCAGAAAACCGATGGTGCGCTACATGAATTTTTAATGGATATTGAACATTTGATACACCTCTCTTATCCAGGCATCGGAGACTTTGACGTAAAATATATGGTGGGTTTTGCAGAAACCGTCTCATAAGAGTTGGTACAAGATCAAATGTGGTAAACGAATTAAATGATATAAAATTGATGTCAAAATCAAATGTTCAGTTGAGTCGATCATATTCAGCAAAACCACAAATCATAAATTGAGCAAAAATGTTAAAATTTAAAGAATGTGCCTGTCAACAAGTTGTGCAGTCAAAGGTCGTGGACAATTTCAGCAGTAAACTTTGGATGCCACATTTAAGCGGATATCTAATGAATCTGAGCACAGTCAAATTAAAATAATCAACAACAACATTATATGCAGATATGATAAAGCCTCAGTTAGCCGACTGTAACGGAATATAGTATAATGACGTAAAAATGTAAGGAAATTCTATTTCTTACAGATTCATACATTACGGAGTTGCGTTACTTTATATCTCCATAACCACTTGCATTACTTTACAAATAACATTATCTATCAGCTGTTTCTTACTGTTGCAGTTACATTCCATTACAGACGGCTAACTGAGCCTTAAGGTTAGCTAAAACTCATAAAACCCACAAACGCATAGCCACGGTTCACTATTGGGTTTTCAAGATATTAAACGACGTGACTACAGAATACAGAAATATAAGAGTCCGATTTCCAAAGGGGTGTTTTTTAAATGTACAGAACTTGGAAATTTAATAAAACAATAATGATTTTTTTTAAAGGAAGTTTGAAGTTTCTCTTTTTGAGAGAGAGGGAAAATATTTTTTACGAACAACTTTCAGCTTGAATTGGTTAAATTTAAATTTTGCCTGAACAAAATTGAACTAAGTTAACAATAGGTTACATTTTTCGTACAAATAATAAACACATAATATTTTTAAATAATTTAATATTAGTTTTTTTTTGACACTTAAAAACCAAAACAAAATGAATCAATGGCCGCACTTGTAAAAACAAGAGATTTTGTTTACATATAAGCTGCTTTTCTCCCGACAAAAATAATGTGAGTTCACCTTAAACCATAAAAAGCTCGAAGCGATTGAGCACTTGCAGGACAACATTCACCGCGTTATTGCCGATATACGGCAACAAATGTAGAAAAAGGTCATAAAAAAATTGAACCCCCAGATTAGTCTATGTCCGGGCTAGTCATATGCCAGAAATCATATTTAAATTATAATGACAGAAGATGATCTTCCGAATTCAGTAAATTTCATGTCAATTTAAAAAAATCAACTTTCTTTTTATTCAATTGCAAAGTTCTACATGAATAAAAAAAAAAATACCCTCAATATGTCTTTCGAAAGAAACCATGATAAATTTACACAATTTAGAAGCGTTGTTCAGGAGTCCGTCCGTCTATTCGTGTTGAAATATTAAACTAAACGAAACTAAACTAAACATAATTCACTTGACAGCTGACAAAATGGCCCCCATTTAAAAAAGTATTGACAACTTAAAGTGTTATATATCTAAGAAAATACCCTGTATTAGAGATATTAGCTGTATATGAGAAGGTAAATATATGCATATCGGAACGAAGAGGATTAAATGATAGAAGAATTTGCTGGTATATAAATAGGAATATAAGCAAGTCTAGGCAAATGATTGTGAATCTTGACTGTATGAATCATTTAAACTCTTGTTGTGTAAATTTTAATAAATAAACACTGGTTATAATTGTTAAGCCTCCAAGTACTTTTATTTACAATTAAAAATAATTCTCTTTTTTAAGCGAAATTAACTAACGGTTTTAAACGTTAAAAACGTAACAAAATATATCAAAATATTTATATTGATATCGTCTCTGTGAATGTGTTTCAAAGCAAGATGTGCATCAGGCAAGAGCTGCGATCAAATAGATGATGGTCATACCTCCGTCATACATTAACGCATACATCGATGCCATTAAATTAGACAATTAATAAATACTGTGAATCTGAATCTCTTTATTTGATCATGAGGAGTCTATTATTAATACTAAGGCCTTCATCTGTTTTCTCTGTTATAACCACTGTTCCTAGTTGATGATTATGTTGAGGAGATGTCGTCGTTATAAACCAGTTTCTTTTTGTTATATTTTTTTTCGATTTTCTTGGCTTTCTTTTTGTTTGTTTTACGTATCAAGAAGATAAGATCACACATGTGGAATAAGTGGTAAATGCTCAACATTTTGTTTTATTGTTGTTTTCTATAGTGTGTGTGCGTGTATGTGGCACATTGATTATAGTGGTTCCTGCTAGTGTTAGTTCTGTTGTTGTCAGTGTTTATGTTACTGGTAGCTATAGTTTATTTTTGTATTTTCTATGCTTTTTTATCACTCTCTACTCCCGCTAAGGATTTGTTTTATGCCGTGTTATACATTTTTCATTTTATTCTTTTGTTTTCATTTCGTTTTTGTTCTACTGTTATGCTGTTGGTCTTTTGTTTTTCTGTTACGAATATTCTGAATAATGTTGATGATGTTCTTCTTCTATTTATACATTGGTGTTTGTTTTTACTGTTGTTGTTGTTTTTGTTGGTACATCCTTTAACTCCAAGGATTTCATATTGAGATTTTATATTCTTGTTGTTATTTTAAGGATTTTTGTGAAGAGGTGCTGTTTTCATACAAAACTAACTGTACACAAAGTGCTTAGTTGAGTTGATGGTTTTACATGCCACAACTGTGTGACATAGACAAATTATATGCTTTGATATATTATGTGTGGCAGAAATTCTGTTTTTTTTTTTTTTTTTGTATTTTTTAAACCATAAACATTAGATTTTTGCAGTTGCTGCTATTATTGTTGGGGTTTTTTTTCTAGTGCTAGCGTAGTGCAACATTGAGTCCCTTATTCGCGGGTAAATGTCTTTTATGTATTGACATTACTTTTTTAAAAGTTTGTGACAGATTATATAAATATCATATACTCTGGCGTGCAGATTTTTGGTGGATTTTGGTTGTATTTTAATATTACTTACTGATATGTATAAAATAAAACTTGTGGGTAATATGTGCTGGAAAGGTAATAAAAACTTATTAGCATTAAATGAAAACCAGTTTGTGTAAATTTACTATATTAAAATATTACTATTTAGAAAAATAAAATCAATTAACTTATAAATAAAGCTAATAGTAAAGGTTGACAGAGTAATTAAAAAATATTCAAGGAGAATTTCGAGCGTTTTTGTATAACATTTTCTTATGATTTGTAAACTGAGCTAGAAATCAAATTTTTATAAATATTTGTATATTTTATGCAATAATTTGCTACTCTATAGTATTGCAATCTCTAGAGAAAAACAATAATTTAACAAGCTATGTTCATCTCAATCCGAGTAAATATTTTTTTCGCAATCTTGAAAAACACATTTACGTTGATGCAATGCATGTATGTGTTTCTTATTATAGTTTATATGCATCGTCAATAAAAACTCAAATTTTTATTTTCTAAAAATGTTTCAAGTCCAAAAAATTCTGATACAGTGAAATTTAGTTGGCTGAACAGTTACAACGCAGAAATTATGAGGAACTTAACTACACGTTAATACGTTGGAGACGTTAAGATCTATGTGGAATAAGAAGCCATGAAGTCCTTTGCTCATTCAAGACCGCAGTTGTACTAAAACGATTTTTGTTTTACTCGCAATTAATCTTCTAGGCGTCTGTTATATACAAAGAGGACATTAAGCGTCTTTATGTAAGTCGCTCATTGATATGAGAGAAGAGCTGCGATAAAATAAATCTTCATAATAATTCTGTGTTCTCTTCTCGTACACACATATGTAAGTCCTGTCTGACATGCCTTGGGAGAATTCAACTGTGTGATGTCGAAGTTTGGAAGATTTTTGTGATGGTATTCCAGAAGAAATTATTGTGGAACCTTATTCACCACGTAAAGCTATAATATTACTTCTCCGCACCCAAAATGTTGTCGGCTAGTGCTTTGAGGACATTGTTCCTATTTCGTACTGATATTCCACGTAGCAGACATCAACTCCTACGATGACATTTCTGAAGGTATTATTTTAGAACCTTAGTTTCCTCCTGAGGATGATGTTCGGATGTTACTTGACGACTGCATTATATCAGATTTGAATATTTTTTTTATTGGGTATCACTCAAAAAAGGTTGCACTGGAACAGCGAAGTTGATTACTGACCGATAAGTCATTCCCACTACAGCCGGAATGACCTGAGAGCACTCGGCTGAGGGCTGTCAACTCAGACACCACTGCTGTTACAAAAACAACAACAACTGACCGATAAATGTTTGTGTAGTTATCGTGCAAGAATTTCTTATCCATAACACGAGTGTTACTGGTTATAGAAATTAGGCCTTAGTTTTCAATTTGAGCGTGATTTAAGGGGCGCAAGGAATTAAGAGTAGCAGAATTAATAGAGCAGTGATGTCAGGTATACCCTTAAGCATTCATAGATGAAAATATCATTGTGTGTATTCACAATAGATAACAGGAAAGACTTTTGCGATTTTCTGCGGTTTCAATAAGAGGACCACATGATACATTTTCACATTTGAATTTAATTACGCCCATCTGATAGACTGAAAAAGTCAGGCTTCCGACTTCCCACTCTCTAATTTATATGGGTTTTTAACCAGAACTTTTTTTAAACTAAAATCTTAAAAATGTTTCTTGTATTGGAAACAATATAATTCTAAAATTGTAATTGAAAAATAATATCGGACAGATGTTGCTCACGCATGCAGATTCTCTTACAAAAATTTGACTCACATTTTGGCAAAATGGCACGTCTCTTTCGCTTATCAATTTACTGATTTTGAATTTTAAGAAACGTCTTTAAAAAAAAAAATTCGGATCTTCTCAACAATGCGGCTCACGACTGCGATAGTTTATTTTGAAAGACATTTTCGAACACGTTATATTATTCAGCAAGCCAGTCGATAAATTAATCGACCATAGTGTTTTCAGAACGACAATTATGTTGACCACACATGTCATGAGTTTTACGAAATGTAGCTTTTACAGATTATCACTTTTATCACAATGAACTTTAGTTATTTTAATGTGATTTTTGAGCGAAGTTGAATTCATTGTACTAATTGTAAAAGTTTCGATTACTGATAAGTCGACAATTAAAGTTTTAAAACTTTCGTACTTATAAATTCCAATAGTCATTTATGAACAAATCTTTTTTCGTAACTTCATATTCAGTTGGGCCATTAGCCTTTGAAGGCTGCACATTGATTGCTTCAGCAACTTAAATAGACGTATAAATTTGTAGTAATAATATAAATATATTTTCTAACGTGTGATCGCAATATAAGAATTAGCCCTATATTTATTTAACATTTTTAACAATCCAGAGCAAACATCATTAATTTGAGTACATAGTGTTAATTCAATTATTATTTTAGTTTTAATATAGTTGTTAGTAACCTGTGTGATGTTGTTGGTTTAAACAATATGTGCATGAACAATCTCCAGTCACTATTAAATTAACACTTAAATTTAGTAACAATTTCACCTGAACTTTATCCTAAATCATTTGCAAATTTAATACCTTCAAAAATAATATTTGCTGACATAATATATTACTTTTACTTTTTCCTAACAGAAACCTAAACTATTTATTTATTTTGTAACCAAAAATAGCACATACATTTTTGTTATACATAAATTTACTTTAAAGTATATTTGATGTCAACTTGACACCTATTTTTGAAAATGAAATGTATAAAATATTACTTTGAAATGACAATCATATTAAAATATAATTATAGCAAACAATACTTCAAGTAATATTACATGATATACAAACATACATATTACTATATAATACATTTCTACCTTAATAACTTAAAGCCACTAATTTTGCCACCCTTCAGGCTACCATCATAATACCTTGTCATAATAATCTTCAACCAGTCATCTCATATAAAGGACCCCAAAAGCTCTTAGGGCTGTTTCTGTATATTTCAATTGTTTAAAGTCAAAACCTCAATGTCATCTCTGACAATGACATTTAAAGAAAAATGAGAAAAATAAACAAAAACAACAACAACAACAAAACAAGAAAACCAAATACAATTTCCAATCATATAATGTACGAGTTTAGGTTTATACTTTAAAATATGAGAAAAATTTCAAGCAAACAGAAGAGAAAAATATACACCCACAAAATGAAATAAATATACTGCTACGAAAAAAAGTCTACAGTAAAATAACAACAGGAGAAGAAAAAAATATATGTAAACGACAACATATCAAATTTAGATTTATGTCTTTAATGTAAAAAATAAATGGATTTTACATGTTGCCACAAAAAGCTCATACATACTCAAATATTTTGGTAGAATTATGAACCAACAGTGAACGATTAAAATGTACTCTATACATAGGACTAAAAAATTAAAGATTTAGAGGTGAATTTATAGAATTTCTTAAAATTCAAAAACTTGACAATTACTCAATAACTTTTTTTTTCAATGACTATTCAATGTCATTTACGTTACTTAGAAGTATTCATGGAATAACTTATTTATTATCTGCTATATAATAGCTTAATTTCTAATTATTATCATAGCATATTCAGTTTTTACATATAACGACTTTCGTGAAACCTAACTATCAATGTGTTATTTTAGTTAGGTTATTACTTGTAACTAAGTTTATTGATATTAAAGTAGTGACATAAATCTGTAAAAGTATTTTAAGTATTTTAACGCATGGAGGGTATTTGCTGTGGTATATTGAAGATGAGAGTAAAACACTTAAGACTGTTATCAAAATTTAATATATAGAAATGTAGGAGTGAAATTGATTTGATTTTTAGTGGTCTTAAAAATATAATTTTTTTTAAAAAAGTTTAGAGCTTTTAAATACACTTCAGTTTATTAAAACGTGCAGCATTTTTTAGAGTCTAGTTATGTATCTCTTTTTTCTTTAGGAAAGAAATTGTGCATTAATAATTTGTTAGTGTTTCATAACTATAATAACACTTTATAATAAATAAAGATGGATACTAAAAAAATAAAAGAATACTACTATTTATTCTTATTATGAAATTTCCAACCGTTTGCTATAAAATGCCAAATGGTTCGTAAGTTAGTGATTTTAAAAAGGTAATTTTTTTGATTATATAAACAGTGGCTTAAGTTTTCTAGCAATTGTCAAAAAAATAAAACGGACACATATTCTAGTAAAACATTTTACAAACACTGCGAATTATAATGGTAAATATAAAAATAGCGGCCCGAAATAAGAGCTTTCTAAACGGGACCATCACATAAATATAAACTGTGCCAACAACACAATGAAAAGTCTTTATTAGATTATTAATAATAAAAAGTCTCAGACTATTATTCCACAAAAGCTGTTGTCTATGTCAAGGCTATTACCAGCCACAAAACTGCTAGACTTCAATTCGCTAAAAAACAACAAACAACTTTGGTAAATGTTAAAACTATTTAAACATATATTTGTTTTAGATGATTTTTGAGAGAAAATTCAATCTTGATGGTTCAGGTGATTTTGACAGTTATTGGAGTGACCTACAGAAGAAACCACACTATTTCTAAGAAACTAATTACGGTAGTGGTTTTTTGATGATTTCGGAAGCTTTTTATTTATTTATTTAATGTGCTTATCCTGATTAACAAGATTAAATCTTATAATTAAAGTATAGGAATTTTAGATGTGTAGAAATTAATTTTAAAGTTAATTGAATTAAAGGTATGCATACAAATAAAGAATACAAAGTACCAAAATAAGTAAGAATAAAAAAAAATTAAAACTATTAGTACATAATAAAAATGTGAAAGGTTTAAAAAAGAAACAAAATATCAATAAAATAATGAAAATAGTAGTAAAATGGAAATAAAAATTAAATTAAGGTGTTATAAAGTTGTATGTACAAGTACTCATATACAAATTAAAGTTAGGAAGCTTTTTAAACAAAATTTATTTAAGAATCCCTTAAAGATTTAAAAAAGCTTTTTATGAATACAGTATGCTTAATTTCGCATATAAAAGCAGCGAAATAAATTTTTCTGATTACATAAAATTACTGCATGAGAAATTTGTGCTATTTTTGGAAAATAGTAATGAAAAGTAATTTATTTTTCAATAAGACCTATACATGTTAGTCGTCAAACAAAGCGATGACAACCATCGTTAAATATTTGTGTTCTCGAATAGCTGGTATGTTCTTCAGAACAGAGCCCCATATTAATATTAAGGGAATATTAATCCTTCGCATTTATGCCGACAATATGAAAGCATATCACCTAAAAGAAGCTGTTATAAGTATATGCTTGGAGGTATATATATGAAGATATGAGAATAAATCAGGTGAATAGTATACCCGAGTTGATTCTCATATAAGGAGCATTAAAACACATTTGTATATGTAGTATAATTTTTTAGTGAATATTGATACTTTAAGTTATTTTAATTTCAGTGTATTTATTGTTATGAAACAGTATTTGATTTCATTTTCATTTTGTTCGTTTCACGTACATGTGGGTTAAACTGTTTTACTTTTTCTTTAACTTACAAAATTAAAAATTAATTTTTAGGTTTGCAATGCATGTATATATAAGGGAAATTTAAAATTTTGGGACATTTTTTGAACAAATTTTATAAAAATTTTTAACTATCGCAGCTAAACAAAATATCGATATTAAGGTACAAAAATCGTTTTTTTTTAATGAAAGTTAACTGATCTATAGTATATAATTTCTATACGTGTGAGCAATATTTAATTTAAACAAAAAATTAAAAATAAATCATACGCTCCGAATACACAAAATATATAGGAGACAAAAATTTGTAGATAATTTCGAGTTAATAATTCTTCTCAGTGCGAGAAAAGTTAAAAGTTAAAATTCTTGAAAATACTGTTTATGTTTATTTAAAATTGATATAATACCAATTTTATATTAATTTTGGTAGCTATATGTGTGTATTAAAATATTTATAGCATAGTTCTGTATAACGAGTGTATTCTCAGGCGAACGAGTGGTACACGGGCGAGTACGTAAACAAATGAGTTTCTATAATACACTCGTCTGACTTACGTTAGTTACCTTGGTAATATTGAGTTGTTATATTGCATTATTGCCAAATTATTTAATTAGATATATTGTATACTTTTTTCCATGTTATTATTCAATATTTTAATATTTTAGGGGCAACCCTAGAAACCAAAATAAAAACAGCTGTGTTTTATTTACAATACAAAAATTATTGTGAATTGAAATTTCTATGAATTTTTTAATTTTGTAATAAATTGAATGAAAAATTTTTCAATTTATTGCAATTAACGTTGTAGTTGAAAGTTAAGGTGGTGGACAACAGTTTATGCTGTAAAAATATATGAAATAATATATAAAATATTGTTTTGTGATCCACACAAGCACTTATTTCTACTTGTCTGTTTTTGACAGTAGAACGATTGAAATTTCAATGTAGAAACCATAAAAACAGATCGTCTTACGTTTTCACTCAAGAGAATTGACAGTTGTATTATAAAACCCCAAAACTAGTTTTTGTACTCATTTGGGCGAAAAATTGGAGTCACTTGTTTTCTAGAAACATGCCATAAATCATTTTTAAATTCACTCAAAAAAAAAAAAAAAATATTTAATTTAATTTTTTGACAACGTTTGGCATGTTGGTTTAATATACTTTTCATATTAAAATTAAATTATTATTAATTATATTCACCTGCAAACACTCATAAATTATTAGAGTGGTCGAACATTTAAGCTTTAATAAAGAGAATTTTTTAAATTCCAGACAATCTATTAAAGCAGGAGTGCTTTAAGTAGGAGTGCTTTAAGAAGGAAGTATTCTGGGATTCTTCTTATACTTAATTTATGCATCTGATATGCCAACAAAAAATAATGCTTATGCGTCAACATTTGTGCTTAGCATAGAAGTAGTAGCTATCTACAAAGTCATATATTTGAATTAGAAAAAATAGTTTAAGCAATAAGAGTTATTGAGCAGAAAGGCACATACATATTCTTCACATTTCGCAGAGAATCATGCTCTCCTATTTATATCAATAATGAAGCAATAACACAATAATTCGGAGTTAAATACCTCGGTAAACATCCCGATCGTCGCCTTACATGTAAAACCCATATCATTGGCTGATTGATAAAAACTGTAAGTTTATAACTCAATTATAAAATATGGTGTTATGGAATACAGCTATGTGAAACGGCCTCTGCTGCAAATATAGATAGAATTCAAAAATGCCAACTGAAATTGAATTTCAAAAGTATGCAGAAAATATTTAACAACATATCAATTAATAGTGGCTATATTCTTCCGGCAATGTCTAGATGTATTTGCAATGCTGTGAAAAAATTAAGTAAATAAAAATGTTGGTCGAAAAATTGCACCCACTTGAAAGTTAATATTTTGATGATTGTTACAATGTATTTAATTTTGCTTGAAAATTCGCTATCAAAATATTGGATCTACAAAAGCTACATTTCGTAAAGTTTGTGATATTTTTGGTGAAGATAATCGTACGAATCCGTTGCATACAGTGATCTCTTGCTCTTGCCACATTTCAGCAGATCATAATAGAAAGACCCTTTCCACCAAATACGCATGGATTCGGCTGATAGTAATGTATCCATCACAACTTCTAAACTGCACCAAATCAAAACTGCCCGAATAAGACTTCGCACAAAATTCGATATTTTTGAAGAAAAAATAACTATTACTTTACACTATAAGTTACTAAAACCAAAAACTGCGTTCCAAACATACGAAATATGCTATAAATCCCTCACTTTTAAATAACACACGCAATAATTTAAAAAAAAAGTGTGTAACTGTCATTATAAAAATATAAATTTTCAAAACATAAATAACAATTTCAGGCAGCTTGCTGCTCAGGCATCAATGGAAACATATTTAAGAGCTAAAATGTAATTTGGCAAATGTAAAAACTGGGAAATAAAAAAAAAAACTGATATATTTGGTTTAATTGTTATATACCACTATTACATGCGTATGAGTAATAAGTAATTAATACTGGTTATTAAATATGAATCATACGTTTCTATATTACGTAGTATATTTATTTCTGTTAAAAAGTCAAATGCTATAAATGTGTCCGGAGTCCTACAGTCTTATTCAGAAAAAGTTAATTTAAGTTTACTATCTACTATTAAGCAAAATTCCTTAAAGTATTATTCACAAACGATTATTAGCTTAATTTGCAGACTTTAACACCTTATTAAAAGTCGAAATTTTAAAGTACGTTCACCCCTAATTTAAACCTAAATTAAAATGACATTTTTCTTCAGCTGAAGCAAGTATTTACTACATGTTGATTTGCTGCTATTTTCTTAGATCTAAGAAAAATATTTATTATTATACAAAACATTACTATTTTTTGCATGCATAGAAAACTGTTGTAGAAACAAAAAATACTATCAAACAAAAAGTTGTAAATGCAATTGAGACGCTTAACATTTATATACTTACATAAAAACAATATGATACATGTCCATGTATATGTTTATTTTTACAAAAAAATAGTATTTAATTTTTAAAAATCTTTTACTAAAAGACTATTGCAAAATATTTGCTTATTCAAAAACATTTTATATTTATTTAAAAGTAAAACAACTGACGAGTAGCGGTTACTGATAAAAAAGTATTCAACCCTGTTTCATCATTAGAACTTAAGTGATATTCAAATGAAATAGTGTTGCCAGTCTTAAATGAAAATTACTCTTAAATTACTAATTAGTTAATAAGCGTGTTTTGAAATAAAAATTTCAATAACCATTTATTAAGCGAAAATCTCAAATTTACTAATTTGCAGATTATACCGATATTAATTTTTTTCTGAATAAGACTGTTACTGTTTTAATTTATGTTGGATGTAATCTATAAGTTAAAAAATGTAAGTACAAATTAATGAAAAAACTCTAGTTAATTGATAAGCACATTTTAAAATGTTTAGCTATTATATTATCATAACTCTAAGAGGTAAAAGATTAGTATTCTTAATTTTCACACTGATGTCTTTTAATTAAAACTTTTAATTAAGCTTTATTTGATTTGCTTAACTCAATTGCTTAATTGTTTTTCGTTACAAATATGTATATGATGATGATACAAATTAAGCCTAAAATGTTGATTGAATTAAAGTCATAAAGAACTTGTATATAAATGTACAGCTGCGCCTAAAGATTTTTATTGGTATATTTATATGAAAAATAGAAGTGCTCAAACATTTAAATATCATTTTATACTGACATGACAATACAACAACAACATTTTACCTTTGTTATAAACATACAATAAAAAAAATATATGTATGTGTGTATAAACTTATACATACAAACCCTCATTTATACGTTTAATCGATCATCCATAAGAAATATATGTAAATGTGTTAGAGAACAATTTTTTTTCTTTTTTTTTTTGTAGAAACGGTAACTCTTAACGACATCACGAAAACGTTCAATAGAAATGAGATGAGCATTCTTTATGGTTTTCGTTGAGTACATTGTGAAAAGCCTTTAATATTTTTATTATATACAAAAATTTTAAATCTTAGGGTGAGGCTTATTCCTAATCACAGAAAAATTGAAGCAAAGAGACCAAAATATAAAAAAAAAATTGAAGAAGAAAGATATCCATTCATCCATATGTAAAAGTCATTGGGTGTTCAAAAGCACATTAAAGTCATAAAAACAAAATATTTCAATCGTTTTACGGTTTTTTATTATTTGGTATAAAAAAATAAAAAAAAAAAAAAATAAACAGAAGCCTCAAGCTTCTACACTTCAACACTTTACATATTCATATACTTCCCAGCAAAAACTTTACTTACATTCTTAATTTTAATAACTTCCAGAATTCATTATTTCGTAGCTATATTCGCCACTTTTTGTAGTACTAATTATATATTAAAGAATTACTTTATAATAAATAAAAATGCTTTTATTTCAAGCTCGAGGCCAGTATTGAAAATACAACAGACGATGAAGAGAAATAAACATTAACTTTCCGTGGTCCTAATAAATTATTATTTATTTACAAGCCCAGATGATGATACTCAAAGAGCATCGAAATATCGGCAAATAAAATAAAATAAAATAAAATAAAATTTATTTTCAATACTGGCCTCGAGCTTGAAATAAAAGCATTTTTATTTATTACACATGAAAAGGTCGAATAAAAACTACTTGAATTAGAATTACTTAGGGCGGGCCAAATTTTTTGTCGATTAGAGCCGCCCCTAGGATGATTCTATGGATAGTTCTAAGCAACTTTGGTGAAGGAACCATGGGTCTATCTCGATTTTCGAGTCTCCCACTTTTAAAAAAATAATTTTTTTCCCCAGACTTGAAAGCAAGAAAGACTTTCAAAAATAACTTATTCCGCTTTTCTTCCACTAAATAAATTTTTTTTTACACATGTTCTTATTTTTTAGGTTCAATTTCTGTTGAAAAAAATAAAATAAATATCAATTTTACCGAACATTTTTTCTCGGAAAATAGACGAAAAATATTACAAATATGCATGAAACGCCCTCTGGTGGTACTAATCAATTTTCTTATTTTCCTTTGTTTTCTTCTTTTATTTTCTCCGTCTTCTACGCGAAGTTGTTTGCATGAGAAAGTTTAAACTTGACGGTAAAGATTACGAAAATTGAAGATACGCGTGTGAATAAAATGGCAGGTTCAAAAAAAAAATTTATCAAAAACTGGTCAGCTAAAACTGAAACTGTGAAACATCACTTATTATATGATTAATTAATATAATTTTGCAATAAGTTTCTTTCATATGTACAGGGTGGGTCAAGTTTGACTGAATGATTTGAACTGCTTATAACTTTTGTGTTTTTAATGCATAATAAAATTCAACAATTTTTACACGTTCTTCCACTGAGTATGATGACATTATGAAATTTTATAAAATTCTGTATTATCTGCAAAAAAAAAAAATAAAAAAAAATTAAAAATGCAAAAGTTATAAGCATTTCAAATCAGTCAGTCCAAGTTGGCCCACCCTCAAATCAGTCAGTCCAAGTTGGCCCACCCTGTATTAACTTTGTTTATTTATTTCGTAAAATTTTGTTTTTATCAGTCTACAACAACATATTTTATAAATCTTTTAAGTAAAAAAATAAGTTGTTAATTTTTAGGTTAAAAGTCGCAAAATTATAACGGATTACTTTTGGGACATTGCGAAAAAAATATGTACTTTTTCAAGTAGATTTGTAAGTAGTCTGGTCGACAATTTCGTATTACTTTTTAACTTAATTTGTAAGTGAAGTTATCGCTGGGTTATGAATATATACAGTGGGTGGCCAAATTATTAGTTACACATGCAAAATTGTTTAGTTTGAAGCCGTATAACATTTTAAAATAGTGGCAATTTCTCCTTTTATTTGTTCTTTTAGGTAAATTAAGTGTTTCTAATTCAATTAAAAATAAATTCTTTTGTTTTAAAAATATATATTTGAGGAAAAGAAATATTACAAAATTTAAAAAAAAAAAATCTTACCCCCTGGCCCACGATGTCGAACGATAACGTTCGCTTAGATAAGACTTAAGACACAAACTTGATTGTGGAATAAACAAACTTGATTGAGTAAAAAATAGATACGATAAAAAGTTTGTGTCTTAAGTCTTATCTAAGCGAACGTTATCGTTCGACATCGTGGGCCAGGGGGTTAATATTTCGTAGAACCTTCTTTGGCATCAATTACAGCTTGCACCCTTTTTTGGCATGATCTGAATGCATTTTTGAACATTTTTTTTTAGTTCTTCATCGTGATGCTAGATTTTAATTAATTTAATCAAAATTGTATATTTCACACTTCAGAGCAGAATGACAGATAATGATCTATAACTGCACTCTAATGTCACCAATCATTATTGACACTGCACAAAATATTTAACAGTATTACCAGAATTAAAATACGAAAACATCTGGTACAAGAAATAAATTTATATACGTATTAAAAGCTGTTGAATCTTAACTAATATAGTGTAACTAATAATTTGGCCACCCACTGTAAATATAATTTCATATGTTTATGTTGTATAAGCATAAATATATGAGGAAATCGAAAAATTTGTAGAATGGTTACAACTAAATTCAGATGGCTCGTATTTCTTTTGTGCTTCGAAATGCAGAAAATTTGTGTTACATATCGGTAAATCACGGCAAACAAATTGTGACGGTGAAATAATTAATTTAAGAGTTATTCATTTAATATAAAGCTTCGAAATTTACTAGTTTTTTCATTAATTTGATATCTGTACGGACACAGTTTTTTTCTAACAGAATCCATCAATTATAGATTAACACACTTTATAGAATATATAAAATTGTGTTGGAAGCTTTAGTAAATAATTAGTTATTGTTCACATAAAGCCCGGTCACACAACATACTTATTTTTAAATATCTCGTTTTCTTCAGTCATTTTCTGTTTAAATACAGTCACCAGGGTTGGAAAACATGATGCAATTGTATTTTTTTAATAAATTTTAGACATGATACTATCATGAGTCATTTGGTACAATTTCAAAATATTGATGCATCAAAGATTTGTATTCCATTAATTAAATTACATGAAAATTTTGAAATTGATTTCCATATGCTCTTTAAATATGCATTTAATAGAAAGTTTTTGGTTGAATTATTGAACATTTTAATTGTTATTTTAGAGTTCGAGGGTAAATCGACAAAAGAAAGCTTAAAGTTTAGTTAATTAGGATTTCAAAAACTTTAAAAGTATCTTTTTCTTCAATACATTCTTAAAATAATAAATCTGGTAATATTGGAAATGCGATTCCTGTTAAAAAATATGAAGTTACAAACTTTAAGGGAGACCACCCACTATCCCCATTCCAAAAAACTGCAAATCAACTCGAAAATGCCTCAGCTCCAATTATGTGCAACTTCGTTAAGATATTTCAAATAGCTCCCAAGATAAAAAATTATTAAAAAAAGAAAACGCGTCTAAACTACTGTGTGTAATAAGAAAAACATTTAAATTCTTAAAAGCTTTTGATTTTTCTCATATATTTTAAGGTTGTCTAAGTATGTACTTGTATGCATGAGTCTACCAATTGAATATAGATTTATATACATACATATATAAGTGTAAGTATCTTTATGAGTGTGTATGTGTGTATTTAGAGTTATTTACAAACACATTCAATTGTTATTTATAGTTCATTTTACGTATTAAAAGGAATCAATCTTTTATATGTTTAAATAAAAAATAAAATATTGGAAATTGCTTTTGTGGCTTTTTGTTACATATTCTTAAAATATACGTAAGTTATACTCTTACCCTGACATACATTTCTGCTTGGATATCTTTGCCTTGAAATGTGTTCCCTACTGCTGTTAAATGATGTCGTAAAATTAGAAGATGGATGAGTAGTAATTTGTAGTTTAAATTTACCAGGAAACATATATTATATATACATATACATATAAAAATACAAATAACTGAAATGAATCCTTTGCATAGTAACAGTGTTCATAAATTTACAAAATGGAGAGTAAACATTAATGGTGCGGTTAAAGTGTTCTGGTTTCCTTTTAGGTAAAGAGCAGAGTTAAAGGTTTTATAGATATTATATTATATAAATAACTTAGTGGTGATAAATTAACATGCCAATTTAAGTGTTCCAGTTAAAAGCAGTTGCTTGCACAATAAATTTGTATATATGTTTTGACATGTTCTTCTAATTCCATTATTTAGAAACTAAAAGTATTTTTTAAATTCTTAGTACAGTCAAACCTCGATATAACAACCCTCACTATAACGAATTCCTTGATTTAACGAATTTTGTGAAATCCCCTACAACGCTCCATAAGATTTAATACAAAATAAACCTTTCTATTACGAATATATTTGTCAATAGCCGCGTTATAACGAATTTTCATTCACTGCAGACTAACGAATTTGTCTACTTACAACCTTTTCATAACGATTTCCAATAATTACAACTGGCTCAGACTTATTATTTTATAAATGTAAACTATTTTTGAATTTTAAAACTACAAAATACTGTCTTTTCCTTCAAATGTTATTTGATTTATTAGGGGAAATCGTTCGCTATAACATGGTAAGCAGATGATGATTAATATACATACAGAATTTTTTATTACCTCGTTATAATGAATAGAAGTGCAACTTCATCTCGATATAACGAACCTTATTTTAACGAATTATTCGAAATAACGTTTTTTTTCTAATCTCCTTAAGATTCGTTATACCAAGGTTGAACTGTATTAGTATTTTAATAGAATCTTAAAGGTACTGAAAAAACGTATGAGTAATATTAAATTAATCATTTGCCATTATTAAATTCAGGCAGAAAACTGGCTGATTTTTATTTTCCGATTTCAACGAAATTTATTAAAATTTTTTGTGTATTGCAAGTATTCATTATATAATTTTGGGTTGACGGTTTGAAACTATGACTACTTGAATTTTTTTCATAAATAAATTGTTAAAAGAACTGTGGTAATTTGTTTAATCCTGTAATGGATAACATTGTGCTGAAGGCCAGTTATTTGATTGAAATGCTAAAAGTCATCTGTTGATGTATTTCACTTATTATTTTCGGATTTTAGAACATATGACTTAAACTGGAAATTTTGATTAAAAAATTTTTTAAATTCGGAAAACAGTTTTTATATTAAAAAGATTACCTTCAAAAAACTATACACATAGTAAATATTCCTAGAGACAGATTGTTTTTAATAAAAAAGAGTTTTAAAAACAATATTTTTAAAATGTTTAAATTAAAAATCGTTTAGTTTTTAAACGTGAACAAATATTATTCCGATCACACCAGACGTTTATGAATATTCTTCTATCTTTTGTAAATTGTCTCTTTTTTTGTAATGATTCTAAAATTTGTTTTTTATTTAAAATAATGTAGGAACTTTATAAACGTTCCACAGATCAAATAAAAGTACTTCGACTTTTATTAATTGTAAAAAACTCATAACATGTAAAAACAAATATTTTTAATTCCTGAAGTCTGTTTCTCAATAATGTTGAGTTATATAGATGATGTTCTTGGACAACAAAAATTGCTGATGACGCCCTTGACATGCTAGAAAATGCTTTTCGATGTGCTAGTTGTCTAAAAATAAAACTTGCTATTCTTTCAAGTATTAATTAAAAAATGAATTCAAGCCGAAACAATAAAGTTTCTTTAATAATAAATTGTAAAAATATTTAGGTTATTGCTTCAACATTTCTATTGGGCAGTGATTCTGATTTTAATACTTCTGTAGAACTTGATAATTTTAAAATGAATATAAACATTTTAAAATGCTTTTTTAAATAAATTTAAATGTAGTAATTTAACTCTTTCAGTTTTATTAACAAAAAAATTGCATTTTTAGTTTGCCTAAGCTTCATTTATTATAAAAAAGAGAAACAAATAAATTTGCGTTTCAGGATTTTGTGATTTTTGTGTGGTAAGTTAAGTAACCAATCTTTTACTCCCAGATTTTTTGAGAGCTTATTGTTTCAACCAAGTTTGCTGTCAAAAATAAATGGAATAAGTTTGTTGGTGTTATATTCTTTACTTCTACTGTTTCATCTGAAACACCTCCGCCTCCTGTAAATTCACATAACTCTTCCATTCCAAAATCTCTTTTTCACTTTGGTTGCATAACAGCGAAGCTCATAGTAGGTAACTGACTAGCAGAAGTAGTACACAAATTTCAATTCACCCGAGTCAAAATAATCATCAAGTTGGTTGCAGTCCTAAAGCCAACGAAGTAAAATAATTAAATAAAGGCTATCCCCCTTATTCATAAAACTTGTCAAAGGTTTATAACAGTCTTATAAAGCAAATTTTGTATGGATATTTGGCTTTATAAGCCTGTTATAAACTCTTGATAAGTTTTTATGAATTAGACTGTATATATATAAAATCAAGCTTTAAAATAAATGCGCCTACTCACCAACAGAGGCACTGCAGTTATGCACTAAAAGCAAACTTAATGCGCAATTGCAGGGTTGTGATATAAACAAAGCATTCTTCATGCACCACCTTTACTTCTTCAACTAACCCCTTTCCAAAGAAAGTAACGCAAGTATATAGTATATAGGCATATTAATTGCCTGAGAGTTACTTCTCTTTCAAAAAAAAAAAAAAAAAAGAAATTTAAAATTTGAAACAAGTTTATGAACCAGAAAAGATTATTATTTAAAAGCCGATTGAGCAATCGCAATTTTGCAATAATATTTGGCTTTAAGTTGCAGTGTGCTATTCCATTAGCAGTTACGTTACAATTTGAGTTCTCATCGGTTGCTTATTTAGAATATAATATTGTTACCAATATTATTAATGGTAATAGATTTGCATGCATTTTAAGTTCGTTATGATAGGACATCATTTGTTTTCTGCTAATTTTTAAAAGAATGCTAAGTTATAATTATAATAACTGCTGGATTGTTTAAATAACAGGTTTATAACAGGTTTATAAAGCAAATTTTGTATAGAAATTTTGTATGGAAATTTGCTTTATAAACCTCTTATAAACTTGTTGTAAGTTTTATGAATAAGGCCATAAGGCTTTACTGCCATATTTATAAAAAATTAAGCAGGCTTGAAGTGTGCTTTTAGAAAAAATTTTCATACAAAATTTTCTTAAATTACATTTGAAGTCTACTCTAATTTTTTTTATAAATACAGCAGTTAGAACGCAAAAACATGTGATACAGGCGATGCTAAAGAAATTCGTTTACATTTACTGGCTGTTTTAGCATACGATTAATTTTGTGTTCATATGTACACACGGGGTCAATTCGGGTTATAATAATGGATGCTGTTTTATTTTACCAATATGTTAGACAGTATATAGCTCCAAATTATTCCTACAAATATCTGGCAAACTCTATGACAATAAAGTTTATATTTTTTACAAATAATATAAATATTATTTAATATTTTACCTTTTTTTGTCATCAATATTATTCGTTTTTAAAAACCTAAACTTTTCTAGTAATATGATTTATGATTGAGTTACAAAAATTAGTTTTTTGTGGCCACCAAATTTGTTCCTTCATTTTTAGCTTGTCATTAGTATTCAAAAAATATCGTTTTACGTAACTTTTTCCTTATGTTACATCATTAAAAAAAAGATATAACATCAATACCATTATTAATACCCATAGTATCGGTTTTAAAAATATAAAATATTGTCGGTGATACAAAAATAAAATAAGAATTAAAAATTGAGCACGTAAAACGTTTGTTACTTTAGCCTTGAGTTTAAACTTTCAAATGTTATGGCAAATTTAGATGCCATTAAAACAATTCTCTTGATTCTTTTAAGAAAAGAAACTAAAATGTATAAAAAATAAAAAAATGTGACAAACACCAGCAGAGGGGTATTAACAATGTGAAAAAACAACTACCAACAACAACAACGTCAAACATTATGTCACAACAAGTCACATAATTTATCAAAACTTTTTTTTTATTGTTTTTAGCTTTTTCTTATTTTATTTTTTAAACATTATTGTTATGCTACAAACGTTTATTGTTTCTTTCTCCTCATATTTTTCACGCTAAAAAGCATACTCTCCCCCATTTTTTCTACGTTGAGAAGTAAGTATAATTCGTGTTAGATAAATTTATGCGAAATCTATCATTTTACACAAACAAAACTTAAATAAATACATCACATTGTGGCAAAGGAAAACCGTTGGAGTTGTGTGAAGGCAAAAATAGAAGCTACTCTCGACAATGTGGCAGTAAAGAATAAAATTGAGGTGATGGATGATTAACCCATATGTGCTGTTAGACTTCAGAGTTTAGTTGATTTTAACTTGGAGTTCAGCAAAAATTTGAGCTTTGCATAACTTTATAATAGGCAGATTTTCTTCTAACTTAGGGGTTTGTCTTAAGTTGTTTGGTTTTTCGTTGTTTTGTTAATATTTTTATTAACGTGTAAAAACTTAATTTGTTTTTACTTTTGGATTTCCTTGTCTTGAATCAAAGATGTAAGATGAACTAAAATAATTAACAAATAAAGGTTTTTCTTTTAAATTAATTTTAGCAACACAGACATTAATATTATTTGGCAATAATTAAATAAACCCTCAAAATAGGAAAAACAAAATACTTGTTTAAGACTTTATAAATCACAAAAGAATTCCCAGAATAAAGATTCATTAAAAAACAATATCCTTGCGGATTCTGAACCTCCCAAAATAAAAGGACTAAAGTAAGCGTAGTAAGTAAGACAAGAAACAACAAAAAAGTTTGACATAAACACAAAAACCATCAAAGTAAACATAAGCAAATATTTGTTTTAAAAAAATATATAAAAAACCTTGTCACTTTCATGTTCCAACCGCTAGTAAAAAGAGATTTAGAAAAAAGGTGCAAATACCACACAACGTGACTTTGTACAAGGCAGATTTACACAACTAAATTAAATTTTTGACATTCCGATAGACTTTTGAACTTTTTTTTGGGTGGTTTTCTTACAAACAAGTTAAATCTAAGAAAAATCTTAAAATCAAAGCTTTTGTTAAAAAATGTTTCATTTGGCAAAAAATTTAGTTTCAAAAAATATTCTATTAACGTTTCTCAAAATTTATTTATAGCGATACATTTTGTACACAAGCATTGCTCTTTGGTATAAGGTATAGAGTAACAATTGTTTGAATTTAGTCAAGTGCAAAGAAATTTCTATTTTATTCTTTGCAATTTCCTTTTAGTTTCTTATTAATCTGACAAATAAGAATTCATTTCATGCAACGGAATGGAATCTTTAATATCACTAAAAACTTTATTACTTTTTTTCAATGTAAGGAAATAATATTCATTTGACATTTTCAATTTGAGTACAGGGAATATAGTAAGCACAAAGTAATACATTTTATTGCAGACATTGATTTAGTAAAGGAAAATTGAAAATGTTTATATAGAAGAGTGTTGGATAAATCTAGACAACCTTTTCCATAAAAACAATTGTCTATCATTGTCAGGATTATTTTGTTCGACCATGTTAAAAACATAAGTTTTTTTATTTAAAAATTAAACACTAATTGTCTTATTTAAAATTCTGGTAGATTTAGAACAAAAATTAATAGAAGTATTGTATTCATAAACGTTTGTTAAAAGTACATCAATTGTTTTATACAGTTTGTCAATGTTTCTCAGTTTATTTCTTATGTGCTTTGTTTATGTTACTTACAATTATAATAAAATATTGTTTAGTTCTTATTTTTTGATTGTCTGTTTTAAGTAATAATAAATTTTTGAAGATATAACCAATTTTTAGAGAACATATATTTATTTGACACTAATAAATTAATTTTTATATATTTAGACGATGTTTTAGTCTGTTTATAAGATGTTATTTTAAAAATGTATTTTATTAGATAAAATATAACAAAAATACTATAAAATATACTTAAAGCAAGATTGAGTCAACTTTGAAATTTTTATACTTAATAATGATTTACAAAAGTTACTTTTTAACCTTTAAACGTTTTTGAAAACGATTTATTTAGCTGGCTGGCTTGTACGCTAATTTTGCAGATATTTCAATAAAATCTGGTTTATGAAATTTCTTCAGCCCAAGGACGGTTGGGATTGAATCGGACCATTATTTCACTAAGCCCCATACAAATGTGCTCTTAAGATAGAGGTTTATCTGTCAAAGATATTTGAAATATCGTAATAAATTTTGTCACAAATAAGTTCTACATGAAGCCAAATCACCTCTACACAACTTTTTTCAGGTCGGTCTATAATTGACTATAGCTCCCATATAATTGACTCCCACATTCGTAAATCAATTTAAATAGCATAACTCTCTTAAAAATGTTGGTATCAAAATAATATTTAGCATAAATATATATGTAATTATATGGATCATTCGGTCCAATTTTATGAAGATCGATCCATAATAAATTATAGCTCCCATAAAGTCCAACTTATGAAAATTACTTGTACTTACTATCTTACTTTAAATCTCTTAAAAATGTTGGTATCCAAATAAGATTTAACACAAGTAACTTTAATATATACAGAAATCATGATACCCATTTTTATAATTAGTCGAAGATCCATTTCTGAAAATGACTAAAATGCATAAATCTTTTTAAAGTCTTTATGGCGAGATAAAATTTAACACAAAAAACGTGTATATGCACAGTAGTCATGCCACAAAATTCGGGCATGATGCGTCCATAATAGTCATAGTTTCCATATAACGTCCATTTCAAAAAACTCTTTTTACACTCGGTGTAGGGTATTATATGGTCGAGCTTAAATGATTATTCTCTCTTTCTTGCTGTGGAATAAGACTGATTTCAACAGTTTAATTTTGAAGTTATGATATTAAGGCGTTTCAAAATAGTTTCTGTAATTATGTGAATAAAAATTTCACATGAAATTTGTACCCTTTTCACATTTTTCCTATTAAAATTCAATGTTAAAAAAATAAGGGGAAACAAATTTCATGTGGAATTATTATTCACGATAGGGGTGTATATAAAACTGATGTAAACTATTTTTTATGCGTATGAGTGATATATACCTATAATTAGTACTTGTAAATAAATATCAATTATACGCTCCATACATTATATACATAGCAGCACTGGAAATATTACTAGTATATAGGTCAATTTGAAGCAAATTTAAATAGAAACAATTATGTCTTCTTGTTTCTATTTTTATATTAGAATTCTTATTAAATATCAATTTTTGTTTTTAATGGGACCTAAAACTCAATCACCCATAACGTTTAAAATTTCAAATAGTGTTATGAACATAAAATGATTATTATTTAGTTCGTTTATTTGACCTTTTTCAATATTTATCCCTGAAGAAGCTATCCATTGTGATAGCGAAATATTGGAAATAAATACATATAAACAGCTTCTCCAATTATAGCAGATATAATTATGGAACAACTACTTAATACATGTATTAATAAATTGTCTGTTAAACCAAAAATTATAACAAAATATGTGGATGATTCATTTTGTATTATTTCAGATTATGAAATAATAAATATATTAAACATATTTAATTCTTTTCACCAAAATATTAAATTCACAATTGAACAAGTAAGAGTGCTATATTGGGCTGTGCCGAATCTTAAATACCCTTTACCTAAGCGTAATAAGAAATACAGAAACTACACTAGACTAGAATATCCTAATTCTGTGTTTTCTATTCAGTGTTAGTGCAAATTTTATTAGTATTTGATATATTGTTTGAAAGAGAATTTTACGACCAACATAATTTATGTTAAATATTTTAAAATTTTATTTAATTTTCACCATTTTTAATTGATTTAATTACCAATTCCTACCATAATTTACAGAGTTTGTCTGATGTTCATAATAATCTTGAGTGTAACTTAACAAACAGAGTATAAAAAAAGGGGTACAATTCGGTTTTAGTGATTTTGCTCACAAAAAAAAAAAAAACAAAATCAAATAGGGCTTTTAGAGGAGATACTAGCACTGACCCGAATTTATTTGTTTTTTGGAAATGGTTCTTATATGGCAGCTATGACAAACTATATATATATTAGTATTAACGTGGATTTCGAGAGTGGACCTTATGTGGGGGATATAGTCAAATATGGACAGATATTCTCAAAATCCAGCAGTTAGATTTAGGCATGTATGTAAATGATCCGTGTAAAATTTTGGATTGGTACCCTTATTTATAAGCGATTTATGAGTATTAAAGTGATTTTCGGAAGAGGGCTTTATATGGGGCATACGGTTAAAAATAGACCGAAATTAACAAAATTTTGTGGAATGATTTTTGTATATATTGAAATGATCTGTGCAAAGTTTTGAGTCGGTACCGATATTTATACAATATATATAGGGAAAAATGTCTTTTTCAGATGTGGTCCTTGTATGGGAGCTATGACCAGTTCTGGGCCGACTACCATAAAATTTAGTACAACAATTTATTTGCCTATAAAGAGTATTTATGTCAAATTTTAGCCGTTTAACATTATTTATATCTGTTTTATGCGTATTTAAATAAATTTTGGAAGTGGACTTTATATGGGGTCTATGGTCAAACATGGACCGAACTAAAAAAAATTTCGTTTTGCGATTTCTTTTTGCATAAAACTTATTTTTGCTGAATTTTGTCGTGATATTCCAATTTTATAGGCATTTATGTATAATTGAGCAATATTTCGGGAAGATTTTTGTATGGGGGCAATGACCAATTTTGGGCCGACCACCATAAAATTTAGTACAACAATTTATTTGTCTATAAAGAGTCTTTATGTCAAATTTTAGCCGTTTAGCATTATTCATATCTGTTTTATACGTATTTAAATGAATTTTGGAAGTGGACTTTATATGGGGTCTATGGTCAAACATGGACCGAACTAAAAAAAATTTCGTTTTGCGATTTCTTTTTGTGTAAAACTTATTTTAGCTGAATTTTATCTTGATATCCCTATTTTATAGGCATTTATTTATCATTAAGCCATATTTCGGGAATATATATATTTGTGTGGGGGCTATGAGAAATCATGGACCGATTCTTACTATTTTCCGGACACTTTCTTCTTTTGTTATACAAACAACGTATACAAAATTTCATAGTATTATCTCCAATATATTTCAAAATATTGCAATAAAATGGACGAAAAATATCAAATTTTTATAGAGGTGGTCTCACATATTGGTTCATAACTCTGGTTGACCTAAACCGATTTTGCTGATTTTAAATAGCAAACTTCTCGAAAGCACTTCTGACGGAATTATTGAAGGTTTGGATCCCGAGTATATCTGGGGACTTCAAAAAACTGATTTCAACAGACAGACAGACAGACAGACGGACATGGCTTAATCGACTTCGCTATCTATAAGGATCCAGAATATATATACTTTATAGGGTCGGAAAATTTTTTTGTGGAAATTACACACGGAATGACAAACTTATATATACCCTTCTCACGATGGTGAAGGGTATAAAAAGAATCTAATAATAAACTTCCATATTTAGATACAATAGTAATTAGAAAGGGAGATAAATTACTAATAGATTGGTATCAAAAACCAATTTCATCAGGAAGAATTATTAATTATCATTCTAAACATCCAAAGAGAGTTATTATAAATACAGCTAAAACTTAATAGATAAAGTTCTAAATATTAGTGACAAAATATTTCATAAAAATAATAAAATAAAAATCAAACAAATTTTAAAAGATAATAGTTTTCCAAATGAACTAATTTATAAATTAATAAGACAATATAAAAGACCAAAAAATAATAATACAAATATAAATTCTGAACCTAAAATTTATAAATCTCTAACTTATATTCCATTAATTTCTGAACGACTAGCCCATAAAGCTTATAACACATTAAATATATTATATAGTAAAATAAAGGATAAAACATTAAAATTAGATAAATCTAATATTGTTTATAAAATACCGTGTAAGGGTAAAAATAATGAATAATGTAATAAAATATATGTAGGTACAACTAAAAATAAATTGAAAACTAGATTAGCTGGACATAAATCTGACCAAAAACACAAACATACTTCTTCTCAAAAAACTGCATTAACATCACACTGTTACAATTTAGATCATTATCCAGATTTTGAAAATACTACTATATTAAATACAGAAACAAATTATAAAAGACGATTTATGTTAGAAATGTTACAGATTATTAATGTACCGATAGAAAAGGGAATTAATTTTAAAACAGATACTGACAATGTAGCTCAAAATTACAGACATTTAATTTATAAGAATAAGTTTAGAAACTAAAAATATTACATATATAATTTTTCATTTATTGTTCCAAACAAGTTTTTTTATATATATATCATAATTGTATATCATTATTGTAAACTTTTCATTTTCTGTTAAAAAATTTTTTCAATTTCATACTTCAATTATTATTTTATTATAATTCAAAACTTGTATTATCCCTGAAGAAGCTATCCATTGTGATAGAGAAATATTGGAAATAAATATATATAAATAAATTAAATATTTTTATATAAAATTCAAGTGACCTTATTGCTTACAAAAAGAAACTATTAAATAAAAAGATTATTATTACAACACATTCAAGGGGTTGGACTTGAAAATAAATTAATGGCTACCTTTATTACGTCTGGAAATTTAATCAGTAGGAATATATTTGTACAAATACTGAACAATGGCATAACAAAATAGAAAAAAATTGTTCACAAATTCTGACATAGTTTTCGATAATAAGAAAGATAAAGCTTTCAAAAAGTACTGCTAACGATGTTAGAAAACGATATATATTTAATAAAAATGTTATTAAATAAAACCAGAAACTTTCAAAAGAAAATATTACGTTCAATAAAGCAAAATGTGGGTAAATCCGATAGTAACTACTCAAAAAAAAAAAAAATGCACCACCAGAGTAAGTATACAAGAATAATACGTGTGGATGCTATCGTAATCAGCAGAATGGTGTTTCTTCAAAATGGGTGCAAATTCTTTACGACAAAGTTTTAACAAAATTCAGCAACTGCCTTATTATGAAGGTCTAAGGCAAACATTTTATATTGCAAAGAAATGAGACGATGCTGAATAAAATATACATTTGTAAAAATTAATAAATTTGATCAACTATTACTTGGATATTTTATATAAAATAATGCCTGCAAAAGTATCTATTTCATTTAATTACAAATGTCAACCAACACACTTCAATAAAGTTTTGAGATCAGGTCGACGTAATAGAAAATCCTAATTGTCTCCAGCTCTTGTCAATTGAACAAGAAAAGTTAAACCTCTGTGGAATTGTAGTTATTGATGTTATACTTAATTCTTGCAATAAATATTTTCTGAAGTAATTTACTTTAAAATTATCGTACGATATATTGCAATCTTATAGATATTAAATACATATAAAAATGATCTCATCTCAGGAAAATAATGAGGATTAAGAAAACTTAAGTGAAATTTTTGAAATATTACAGACACAAAGTTATCTGTATGCCGTTAGTAAAAGTGAAGACAGTGGTTCGAACAGTAACCAATATTAATATTATTAGTTCCACAATTTCTATTGAAATGTTCAAAATGTTACAGATAAGATATTTAAATTATAATATTTTGAAATTATAGTATCAATAAAAGGCAAAGCTAAGCTCTCAAGTACCAATTATAATATCCCAATTGGGTTTTGGTATATATGCGCAGCCAACTTTTTTCTTTAGGAGAAGAAAAAAAAAATTAAATATTGACTTAAAAGTCATGCGAAATTCGTAGGCTTTCTTCACCAAACTTTGGATTGAAGTTTCTGCACAAGAATTTCAGAAAATTATACCAAACTAGTTGGTATTGTTCTTCAAACCTTGTGCCCTAATGTGCTATATTTGGACACTTGTAACCATATCATTTTGTAATGATTTATATTATTTAAGGGAAATATTAGAATAGAAAAAATTTTTAAATCTTACATGTTGACATATCAGTAGCAGAAGCTTTGACAATTGTTACAATGATTTAGATTCTCGCTTTGAATTCACTATAAAATGGTGGATCTGTAAACATACATGCAGTAAAATTCTTGATATATCAACAATTGCTCTCGGGATTTTAAAAACCGAAGAGCAATTATTGAGACACAATTGATATGTGGTTTTAACAGACTGATGCAACATGTAAACAACCACCAAAACAATAAATTTATTGCAAACCAATAAAGTTTATTAAAAGAATTTTTAACTCAAAATCGATAACAATTAACCTTCGCCATATTGCCAAAATATAAAGTCAAATTTGTATAAAAAAATATATATTTGTATGCCTGGAATTGTTCGACAACTGTCCGATATTATTTTTTAATACAATAGAATTTTAAATGGTTTCCAAATAAGTTATTTGTTTTATTTTACTTTATTTTGAAAAACAAATTCCTAATGTGTAGTTATTATTTCGTTTTAAATTTAAAAATCTAAAGCTGGATTTCTTCGCTTTTTAGCGTCAACACGTTTATAGTTTTCTTAACGTTTTTAGTTTCAAGTATTTCAAATTACATGTGAAGATTTTTCTCGGCAATCATTTTTGTTTTATATATACATAAATATTTTGGAGGTAATGTCGTAAAATCAGCTGATTTTTTTTATTAAGTTTTTTATTGGTTTGTTTCTACTTTTTTGATAGTTGTTTAGAAAGTGAGAAATACGTAAATGCTTGGTGTAGACTTTCAGCTTAAATTATGATTGGAATCACGACTTATTATATGAATTTTTTAAGTGACTTTTTGCTGCAACGAAGAACTTTAAAAAGTTCTGGAGAGCAGTAAATATACATTAACGCGCTCAGGAAATTAGTTATAGAAATAAGGAAATTTTCAGCAAAAAAAAAAACAAACTTGCAATTGCTACTGTCTAATTTCTAATTATTTACAACAATAATTATTGGTTATTGTTTCAAGGGAAGCAGAAGCCTAAATAATAAATAGCAAGTAGAATTTTAAAAATTTTTTGTTTTAACTACCATCCTTTTGACCTAAAAGTTCTGACAAATTTTATACATGTCTAATATCTAGTTTGCTTAAACACAAAACATATACATACCTGCAAAAACAAACTCCATTAAAGATTTTCAATAAATATTTAAAATTTAATCATATTTTCGATTTTAAATTAAATCATCAGAAACTCAAACCCAACAACCAAAAGACCACAAATTTCTGAACCAAAATGTTGGCAAAAATGTATATGACACACAACACAAATTTGGTAATTGAAGTGCATGTACAAAAACCCAAAAATATTAGTGTACATTTGTATGTGTATTAAAGCCAGTTATTGAAAATTGCTAACAACAATACATCGACAACTTTATAGAGTATTGGGAACATAGAACAAAAACAAATAAAAATGAACAAAAACTAGAGCAACATTTATACGTAAACAGAATTCAACAAATAAACAATGTATTATATCTACTTTAAGACACCTCAATACAAAACTACTTCTTTATATGATTTTACGAAATAGTATTGGGTAAGGGTAAGTAAGATATTTGTTCTTTGAAATTTTCGAAAAGTTTTAATGAAATTTATTTTCTTTTAAATTTGCAGGAAATTTTGGTAACATTTTTAACTAACTAGTCCCCATAATTACACTTAATGTTTGCTATTTTTTGTAAAGTTTTTTAAACCTGTACACCATTTTAAGCGTATGGTTAATGATAAATTATTATACCAAATTTGGGAGACCACTATATTACGTTAAAAGTGAAACTGCGCATTAATAATTTGTTAGTGTTTCATAACTATAATTACATTTTATGATAAACAAAGAAGAATACTAAAAAAACAAAAGGATAATTTCGAATAAAATGCCTTCTGTCTAGTAATTTAGTGAGTTTGAAAAAGGTAAAATTTCAGTTTATAAAAAAGTGGCTTAAGTGTTGGAGCAATAATAAAAAAATAAAACGTCACATGCTATTACTTCGCCAGAAAACTGCTGCACGTCAAATTCGCTTAAAGATACTTACAAACTAACTACAAACAAGTAAGGCGATAATAGTTGTTAATAGTTGCACTATTTAAAAATATATTTGTTAAGTCTTTTTTTTGAGGCCATATTTGAGGGAATCCTAACAAATTCTTAAAGTCAAAACTTTTTGAGAATCGCTTGTGTGCGTGGGTTACGGTTTCAATATTTTTTTGCTTCTGTTACCCCAATTTGAAATAAACTGGCATGCATCGATTGAGCTAATTGTTTTTATATTTGTTGCTCACATTTCATTTGATTTACAGACACTGAAATTATTGCGAAATTCTACAGTCACATTTCAATTTTCTCTATTAACAAAAATATTAACCATTTACAAATAATGGAGTACACAAATATTAACTAAAAAAAGATAAAAATTAATATCTTAAACTAATTAAAATCGTTTAATACAATAAAAACGTGTTTAAGTGAAAAATATAAATGAAAATCGATCGAGATGCATCAAGTGTGCGTGTTATAAAAATCCTTGAAGGATTTGGTAGTTTTACGTCAGGTATGAAAGGATTATAGTTATAAAGTACAAATAAATTCAACTGTCCATTCGATCACAAATGGGTAAGCCCTAACTGAAGAACGTGTATTACGTAAAAAACTGCGTGTTTCAGCAACAAGTTCCCTAAGTTCAGCAAATGACATTCCATTATAGTATCGATAGAACAGTGAAACACAACCCACATTGCGACGATGCTCCAATGAATCAATAGAGTTGGATACCCTACTGTCATCGATAAGCATCTGCGCCGTCTCCTGACGCGGTCGAGTAACCCCAAAATAGACTTCGAAGCACCGGCCCATACATAAGAGTTGTATTCCATTTTCGGTCGAATATAGGTAGTGTAAATAGTAAGAAGATCAGATGGAGTAAATTACTACACCGTTTTAAAAAACCAAGGCACTTGACGCTTCTTTTGACACTTGAAAAATATGTTTGGTCCAGCGGATTCTTATGCCTAGAATATCAAAAGCGTCTGATTCCTTAATATTTACACCGCCCATAAAACAGATGAAGCAACATGATCTGTTGTGCGTTAGTAAACAACACTGAGTCTTACGTGCGTTAAAATCGACTCTGTTCGCACAACCCCATTCCAAGATTGTCTTAAGATATTGGCTCAGCGTATCATTCATATTTTGTCGCATTTCCCCAATCTCCAAAGGTTTTGGTCGATGGTTAAATGAGTATGAATGGCAAATGTTGCTAAAATCTGCAAAAGAATAGATAGAGTTTGAAGTTTGAGAAATAAAGTGGGACAAATAACGTCTGATGAGATCCCATCAATAAAAACTCGATTAGTGCGATTTCTAAGGAAACGAGAGAAGTTATTACCAACACCAAAAGCAATGAGTTTCGTTAAGATAGCACCATGCCAGACTGTGTCGAACATCTTAGAAATAACTAGAGCCACCATTTTACTTTCTCCAAAACGATGTATAGAGAGAAACAATTCGCTCTTAACCCTCGTATGTTACAGAAGCCGATTCGAAAACAACCTTTCATTACAATAATTATAAAATTCAAATAAAAAGTCTTTTTTTTGTGATATAATGATATATGTATGTTGAAGTATCAGTGACATAGATATTAATGACATATGGTTTCGACTAGATGGAAGTCACATGTATTAGAAAATATTGCAATTCTTCAGCTTGTCTTCTCACATTTTCATGAAGCTCAAAAAGGGAGAAGGTGGACAGCTTTTGCCCAGTAGTTTTGAACTTTTGTCAATATTAAATATAATGTTATTAACTAACTTATACATAAATTAAAAATAATATTCACTGAAAATCAATAAAATTTTTAATAATAATGATTGCACGTTACCAATTAGTTGTGTCTTTTTCTTTGATTTCATTTTTGTTATAATTTAACTAAATCGAAAAGAGAATAAAAAATACTCACCAACAAAACGCGGTTTTTAATAAAAACAGTAATTAATATAATACATCACAGCCACCAAGATAAAGAATTTATTGCAAACCAAAATTCCCGATTGCATAATTTAACGAAATCATGTGAATTAACACCACTGTAAAGACTCATAATTTTACAGCTTTAAACAAATTGGCACATTGTCCAACCTTACTCTTGCCTAATTACAAATACATCGAGATTCGAATGACATTCTTATAAATTCATTACACTATTGTGGTCTGAAAAAAGCTTTTTCTAAAAACTCCTTTATTATATTAATCTCAAAAATTAAAAAAAAACATGAAAAATAATTTTAATTTACCATTGATTTCCCTTTAGTTTTGAACAACAAACTGAGCTTGCAATAAAAGTATAACTTTTCTCATAGCTAATGTAAATGCTGAAAAAAACCAAAAACTCATATTGTTTGTGTACTTGCAATCAGACAATTTTCATCTTCAATTGAATTGAAACAATATTTTCTTTTTCCGTTTCCGCTCAATACTTGTTTCCCCATTTGGTTTTTTTCCACTGCAAATGGCTGTTGTTGTTGGTGTAGTTGCATGTTGTGCTTTGCCTGTCAACATAGATATTTCCGTTGTTATTACTTTTTTCTCTGTAGTTTTTTTTTAGGTATGTTGCTAGTTATGAGTATAGCTAGGTATGAGTATAGCTAGGTATGAGTGTGTGTATTCAAAAGAAAGGATAAGAACGCTTATTTTACCATTTCGCTTTGTATACTTATTTGGGTTACTCCTTCTATTAGTGGCTGTGTTAAAAGCAGGTCTGAGCTTTTCGAATATTTCCACTAGACTAGGCTTGGGTTAAACTGCTGAAGACAGGTATGACGATCATAAACAATGTATTGGTAACAAGTATGCTACGAATTTGGTTGCGCTATTAAAGAGTTGGGATATCGGTTATATAATGTATTTGGTTCTTCTTAGCACACTAATGATAAGAGAAGGAGTGATAAGACTGTCCAGAACCCATAAGAGCACAATCTAAGATATCTTGGTAGATTAATTACCATTATCTGGGTGGTTGGTGACTCTTAAAAATTGTAGCATATAACTGTTTTATATTTTGCATATGGGTCAAATGTTTGTTATAAGTCTCTAAAACTAGCCAGCACGCAACTTTTTTTTCTTCCGGCTAATATCTCATCGGCAATCGGGGGATTCGGGGCTATTAAAGGAGACTTTATGTTGACATGCACAGAATATTATTTTATTTTGTGCGTGCTTAAAAAAAATTAGAAGAAAAAGATAGCTCTCACAAGACAAGCTGAGAAACAGACGAAGACTTGACAAAACAAAAATCGGAAACAGACATTTAAATTATTGAACATACTGTAAGATGGTAAAACAGTATTTTCCCCTCCCAACCATGATCATACTAAAAACAGGCATGACATACAAAAAAACAAAAGTATGATCCCAAAAAAAAATTAATTACCCTGAACGATTAGTTCACCAGGAACCAGTTAAAAACGATTAGAAATGCATTTTAAATATATACATACATATTTATTAATAAAAATTCCTTAAACATATTGTTAAAATAAAAAAATAGAATTCAACTCATTTTAAAAAAAAATGTGCAAAAATCAATATTTACAAAAAAAAAATTCATAGATAAAAAAAATTAATTTTTGATTCCATCAGGAATCGAACTCAGGTTCAAACAAGAAAAAAAAATTACAAAACAATTGTTCCAAACAGGATTTGAACTTGGGTCTAAGATTTACTAGACAACACTATTAACCACTAGACCATGGTGACTTTTAAAAAGTTAATATTAAGTAAATTAATTAAACTTCGATGTTCATAGTAAAAATTATATTGTATGTAAATAAAAATTGTTAAAGTTATAAAAGAATTAAAAAAATTGATTTGACTTACATATTACAGGATCCCACGTCGAAAGATCTTTCGGCTGCCTTCCTGGTGTAGATGAAATTTGTATTCTTAGGTATATAGGTAACTCAAAAAAAATAAATTTTAAAGGTTGTCGGGTATATCACCTATGATTCTATTTTTGTTTTAACATTTTACGTTATTAGCTTGTTCAATTTTTTTCAGATTTTTGTTTTGTTTTTTTCTATAAAATTTTAATTAATTACATAAATTGTTTATATTTTAGATCTTTTTGGCCACTTGTTTTGTATAAATTTTTGTAATTTTATAATTTCACCACTAGTAATTTGTATATTGATTTTTGCATTACAATTTAGTTTAAAGTAAAAAAAATAATAAAAAAATAAAAAAATTTAAAAGCAAAAATTAAAATTAATTAAACTTCTTTTAAAGTTAGAAAGAAAGAAAATATAGTTTTAAGTTAAACAATGAAATTTTAGTTTTAAGACATGATTTGGTGTAAACATTTATATTTTAATAAAAAAAAGAATTACATTAACTATGTTTTTGTTGTCTTTTCATTTAGATTTTTATTCTTTAGATTTGTGCTTGTTCTTTTTTGATAATTTTTTTTCGATTTAGCTATTAACTTATATATGGAAATCAATTAAACATTTTTTTTTTTTTTTTTTTTATATTATTTTTATCATTCGTATAAAAATATAAATTTTAAGCTTTTTTTAGCACTCATTTTAGACACTTTTAGACACTTTTGTTTTATTTATGGCATTTTTCTTGTAATTTCTACCTATCGGTCTTATCCGAAGATGATTTTTGGTGAAGTTCTTTTTGGGTTTCTCTGGATGGACATTTTGCCAAGCACGGACGAAGTCTTCCTAGGCAAGAAATCTACAGCTGGGCGGGTTTATGCTCAGGGTTTCCCGTTCCCGTGAAAATTATGTTTCTTTTCGAAGAAAATTTGGTGATGATGTACAGATAAATGTATGTAGGGTTGTATATATGTGCTGTAAAGAGATTTTGGTTTTGGTTATTTAAAATATATGTGTGTGTGTTTTTGTTGTTTTTTTCTAGTTACCTTTAGTTAATAAACAAAACGATCATCGAATTTATGCTGCTATATTAGTTAAATCTGACTTATTTGTTGCTCTGCCGAAAATTTTTGTCAAAAGTATGTTAAAATCTTAAAGGCCACGTATAGGCAGCTATTAGCACGGAAAAATGGCACGAGTTAAAAATATGGCCGCTTTTTATACCATATTCTTTTAATGGAAAATTAACGTTTATTCAGCATATATCAACACACATATAAAAAATATAAACCAATAACAAAACCTTTATCGAAAATGTCTCCTTTTATATTTTGACAGTTGAACTGCATTACCCTTCTCAATAGAGTGGCAACCAAACAAAACAAAATTCATCCAAAAATCGTTAAATTTAAAATTCAACTATTGTTAAAATTAAAATTAAGAATAAGAACAAAAAAAAAAATAATATACCGAGCTACAAGCGCCCCTACAAAATACTGCAGAATCGTCCAATTATATAAATTTATATAAATTGTTCATGCATTAGGCATTATTCTGTTAAAGAAAAAGAAACAGTCTGCTTTCCGAAACTAATCAATTAAGAAGAATTTAGTTTTCAAATTGTAAATACTATTTTACATAATATTTGAATAGTGTTTATGTCTCAGTAATTTACCGTTATTAATAGAAGTACATTTTAAAAAAAGTTTTACTGTTTAAATGCTTGATGTGTTTAACCCTAACCCTCCTGACCGGGGTACCCGAACAAATTTTAAAGTAAAATATCTTTTAAACAATAAAAGATACTAAGTTGAGGTTCCTTTAGCTAATCATTTTCTAAAGATTTTGATCATTTTAAGCTTTCCTGTTTTTTTTTGCTTGGGGTTAAAGCATTTTATTAAGAAAAAGTAAAGGTAAGAGTAGTTTTTAAAAAACAGCTAAGAAACACAACCGTACGCATCAACAACAAACAAGAACTGATAGTGCAAAAAAACTACGTACAAATACAAAAAATTTGCATTTTATATTAAAATAAGAATTTTGGGATTCCTCTTAATTACAATGTATAGATATTTAAACTGTAATTGACAAATTAATGAACACGGGTACCCGGGTACCCTTATCAGGAGTCAACGTATAAAGAAGTTGTATGGTTATAGTTAAAAACTGAAACTGCAAAGTCACCTGAACCTTGTTTATGTAGAAATTGCTACTATAAAATAATTGTCCTGTTACAAATAAAAATCAATTCATATTGAGGGTGTCTGCTGTGCTGCCCATAAGGATTTATGTTTTAACCCTTCGTCTTACACATGTTGTTATATAGGTCTGGCTAGACCTCATGCGTTACGAATGTGAAAATCAAAACATGTGGATTATACTTAACATTTTTTCAAACAACAAACATTTATTTTTAATTCACGTGTTTTTTATGAAAAATATTATTGATATAAAGTGTAGTACAAATATAATTCCTTTGCTTAACTCTGATCTTAAAGCTGCAATAACACTTACTTTCAACTTAAATTCCAGAACAACGTTCATTGCGATTTAATTATAGCAAGTAATTTATAAAAATAAAATACTTTGAAATCTAAAACATAGTCGATTATTTAAAATATTAAACCTCTCCAAGTACCTACAAATGTTGAACACATCTGATAAATTCGCTTCATGTTCACAGTTCAATATTCTTGTATGACTCTATATTTTTTGCAATATTTATACAAATGCGTTCAGCTTATTTAGCAGCAACAACAATGACTACTCCCAAATAAATGAAATGAAATTGAAATTGTCTTCAACAAAACAAAAATAGCAAAAAGACAACTAAAAAACTATTTAAAGACATACGTTTTCTTGTATTGTGTTTTGTAACACAATATTTTCGCATCCTTTTTCAGTGCTTCTACTCACTCACTGTTTTGGATGGCAATGTAGTGTAAACAATTGGCTGATAAGGTATGCTTTGTAAATATTTCTCGTGATGTTTTCGTTCATCTTATTGCTGTGGATTTTTTATTTTATTCTTTGAAGTTTTTTTCTTTGCAACACTTGTCGAAGTGTTGAAAAACCTCTTAAGTACTTATTTTTTTTTCAGTACAATATTGTGAAATAGACGATAAAATGTACATTTCTAAAATTTTTAAGTAAAAGGAAAAGATATCGGTTATTCTGTATTTTGAAAAGGAGGTTAAAAGGGTTTTGGTTTATAAATTTAAATTGTATATGTAGAGTAGGCTGGAATGGTCGTGTGATTGGTAACAAAATATTTGTCTATAACATTACGATGTTTAAGTAAATTTCACAGTGATTAGACAAAAAGCAGATGTATTAACTGACTTAAAAATATAACTAATAAAATTAGTTTCAACTGAAAATTCATTATCAAATGTTGGTAAATATGAAAATATTACTCCTGAAATATCATGTATGCAAGTATATTTAGTAACTATACTGCATTCATAAGTCGACTCGAAGTCTAAAGTACAATTGCTTTTTATTACAAACAAGTATTTTCCTTAATGCACAAATAACAAATAAACAAAAAATTTGTGATTTGGAAAATTAAATTTTTTTTGTGTGTTAAAAAGAACTTTGGTTTGTTGTGTAAGTTTTTCCCTTCATCTTACATTTCATGCATGTTGCTCTGTGTGTATGTTAGCATTTGTTCATTTTAACTTTTAAATTCATACTATAAGTTGAATTTTATTTCCATTTTTTTTTTTTTCAAGAATTTCTTTAGCTTAGTGAAGTGTTACTTAGTGTTTGTCGTGGATATTCAACTTTTTATTCTTCTACCCCTGCTACACTTTAGAATATACAATATTTTAACGTCTTATCTTTTACGGTATTTGTCTGATACTGTCTGTCATTGATAATAAAATTTTATTGAGTTTAACATGAATTTGGGTATTCTAAGTTCATGCAATTGAAAAAATGTTTCCCAATGATTGTGCTAATATTATGCTTTATATCACTTTTTTATACAATTTAACTTTGGCACTTTTTTTTGTTTTACCATTAAAGGTAATGTGCATTTTCAATTGAATTTATTTTTAATATTAAAATATGTGATTAAAATACTTTTTGTCATAAATAGCTTTTAGGAATGTTTTAAAGGACCAGGAAGGTTAAATAATTTAGGAGAAATATAAAATAAAGCATAAATAAGGGTTTACTTTTTATTTTATTTTATTTAAATATTTGGGTTTATTTGATTAAAATTTTTCAGCAATTTGCCATCAACATTAAACTAAAAAAAATAGAACATAAAATTAGAGAAAATTGAATATTCTAGATTTTGTTGTTATGGCAAATTAAAAACTGAAACCATTTTTTGTAGACGTGTTCTCTAATTCGAAAGAAATTAAATTCGTTGTCATACCCACCACCCCCACAAGTGCTGAATCAAGGTATATTACGTTTGTCATAACGTGTGAAACTTTGGTTATATTCATCTTAGACCCAACAAAGTATATATATTCTTGATCCTTATGAAATTCTAAGTCAATTGAGCCATGAAAAAAATAATTAAAATCAATACATACATTATACATACATATTTACATTGTATTAATAAAACAAAATAAATGAAACTCATAAAAAATATTACATGTCAGTATGTACACTAAAAAAAAGAAATATATTAGATAAACATATTTATATAAAGTATGTATATGTATCAGTCAGTACTTTCAAATAATTCTTCATCACTGTCTTCCACTACTAATTGTATCTTTTTGATAGGTGACATATAATTTTCGTCTCTAGATAATATGTCATGCGAGTCTGATTCGATAGTTGATAAATTAGAGATAACACCAGTTCGTAGAGAATTGGAAGTATAATTTATAATTAAAACTTGTTTTGAATTATTATTATTGATATTGGGCTAAGCCCTAAAAAATGTATCGCGGTAATGCAAGGGCTCTTTCAATATTTGGGTAATTTTTTAAAAAATGATGTCCCATTCTTCGGCCTAATTCCAGCCCTTCACGAATATTTTTTGTTGTCAGAGCTACTGATTCCATAACTCCTTCATCGGAATCGTTGTCCTTTGTTTCGACCACTATATTTACTAAATCTTCAACATCTAATTCTTTATTTATCATCAATGCTTCAACATCATCTGGACAAAAGTCATCAAAACCTTCTCCTCCCACTGTATGGGCCAACTGAACTATCTCAGCCATTTCATGCTCCAAGGATTGACAAGGTAGTATAATATTTTCTCCTTTATCTGGCCACAACAGCCTTTGATCGTTGATTGCTTGAGTACAGTATAAATCAATGCAACATGCTTTACACAATCTAATATTGTAAATTTTTTCAATGTATTCATTACTGTTAAAGATTTATCATTTTCGATTTTATCTAAAATATACCTGAACAACTGCTTAATATAAAATGCTTTAAAAGTCGAAATTATTCCCTGGTCTAAGAGCTGCAAGTCTTGTGGATGTCCAGGAGCATTGTCAATTGCTAGAAGCACTTTAAATGGCAATCCCTCTTTGTTTAAATACCGCTTTGCGTCTGGGACAAATATACATATGTACATAGTATTACCATACGAAAATACACATTTGGAAGCTTCATAATTTTTAAACGTATATCTTATCGTTACGAAACAACTATTTTCCAGAAAAAAATAATTCTTGCTAATATCATTAAAAATAAAAAATTGAGGTAATTTCCACATCCCTCGTTGTAAACGAAAACCAAAAATCGTCCAAAAAAAAAAATATCGTATAAATCGAGGGATAGGTGTATAGAAACGAATCTTGGTTCTTGGTTCATTTGGTTTAAAATAAGTTTCCAAAAGAATTTCCGTTGATATGGTAGCATTTGTCTTGCTAGAACTTCCTACCTTGATTTATCTCTCCATTATTAAATATGATAATTGTTTTACACTCCAATAGACAGTTGTTCTTTTCCTCATTACCATAACGTAATTCTTTACATTCTTCCTTTGCACATACCTTACTTATTGAATATTCATACTTTGTATTGTGTAACAAATATGACTTTGAAAAACGTAAAGGTATTTATATAAAGAAATATATTTTTTTTATATATATTCTCAACAAATATTCCTTTTATAGCTTACATGTCATTCTCTTCTATTTTACATGAACAACAGTTTGCTTCCAATTTATTTTAGTGTATTTTTCTATTGTCGTAACTGTTGCAATTTTACATCAATTACTTTGGATTAGATAGTACGTTACACTTTAATCATTTCAATTCAGGAGGAATAAAATGTAAGCATCGATTAAATATCATGTGTTTTTTATTCTCTTACCGTGATTATTGAGAAAAAAGATACAAAACATGTAATATTATATAGTACGTCAAGCCCGACCATATAATAGCCATGTATAAAACAGTTTTTGAGAAATGGGCTTTATATGGGAGATATAACCTATTGTGGACAGATTATCTAAAAATTTAGTGTCATGATGTCTGTAAATATAAATTTTATGTATGTTAAAATTTATCTTGATATAAATACTTTTAAAAGATTTATGGAGCTTAAATTGAATTACGTAGACGGTCTTATATGCGAGTTTCAAATAATTATGGACCGACCATTATAAAATGAGGTGTCGTTATTTATGTATATAAGAAATTTTTTGTGTCAAAGTTTATTTGGATACCAACATTTTTTAGAAATTTATGATCGTTAAAGCGAATTTCGAAAGTGGGTCTTATATTGGGGCTACGACTGATTATGGACCGATCATAATAAAATTGTACCATATTATTTTTATACATATGAAATATATTTACGTTCAATACTATTTGGATACCAATATTTTTGACAGAGTTAAGCTCTTTAAATTGATTTTCGGAAGTGGGCCTTATATGGGAGTTACAAGTAATTATGGACTGATCTGCACAAAATTTGTAGATGTGATTTGGCTTCATTAACCACTCATTTGTTTTGAAATTTATTTGGATACTTGCATAATGCAAACATTTATGAGTTGTAAACCCCAATTTCGGGAGGACATTTGTATGGGGGACAGTTGAAATAATGGATCGATTTCCACCAGTTTCAATCCCATCTATTCTTGGGCCGAAAAAATATCACGCAACAAATTTTATCGAAATATCTTCAAAATTGCGACCTGTACTCTGCGCAAATGCTTTACATGGACAGCCAGCCAGCCAGACGGACGAACGGACGGACATCGTTAAATCGACTCAGAAAGTGATTCCGAGTCGAACGGTACACTTTAAGGTGGGTGTTGGACCAATATTCCTGGGCGTTACAAACATCACCACAAATCCAATATACCCTCTCCACTATGTTGCTGTAGGGTATAAATGTCATTCATCTACAGCAGACAAATTTTTAGTTGACGATACAGCGTAGTATATCATTGATGCTAAGGTTTTTTTTCCTCTATCTATCATGGATTTTATTTTCTTTGTTATTGTTGTCTGATATCCTTCACGATTATATTGCCAAAGCTTAAATTCATATTGGACTAAAGCATGACTAGAACATGTCTGTTGTAGCAGTTGAAGTACTATTTGGCGGTGGAGGGCAGAGGCTTGTATGACGGCTGAAGTAAGTAGTTGAAGACAACTTATAAACTGCTACTGTAATACTGTAGTAATACTTTAAAAGTAAGTAAACTTTCTTTTTTTTAGTTTTTTTCCCTACCATGCATACATATTCCTTCATTTATTTCTTTTTGCAAACTTTCCTTTCTTACAATGCTTTTTCATTTCCAGTGCTCTGGGCTGTCAGTTTGTTATTGCAACTACCACCATTGACTTGTATTCAAATTGATTTGTGGTGCCTTGTCGATTGCTATGAGGCGTTTTGAGTTTGGTTTTTCTTATTCTCCTCTAGCCGTGGTACAAACTACGATTAAGTTTGCATTTTTTTCTTCTCTGCTTTATTTCTTGTTATAATACTTAATGTTAACACCATCTTGTTTCGAGTTTCTAACGTGGAGGCAGGGTTTTACTTGCAATAGTGTCTACTTCCTAGGTTTAACTCATCTACCAACACATTTATTGGTATGACATCAGTAGGTTGGGGATTTAACATATAATGACATGACTAAAGTGCTGGTAAAATGTTGTTAAGATACAGGGGTAAATGTAGTGCTTTAATATTAAGGTATCAAGGTTTAATAATTTAGAGCAATGAAGTACAATAAATAATAAATTGAACTTACTTCATTTGGAGGTAATTAATTACTTTCGTGCAAGAATTAATCTAGTATAGGTATTTTAAAACTGCCTTGTTTTAGTAAAATTGTATCTTTAATATCTATAATTTATAAACACCTGAAGGCTACACAATTTCAATTTAATGGTTTAATGGGTTATGAACTTTGACAGGTAGCACTTACTTATACGTCATTGTACTATATTTTTCAGGTATGTTTTGCTTTTCTTTTTTACAAAGTTTTGTTATTAGGATATCTGATTTTTTCGGTAACGTGACTGTAATTTATTTTTTTAAATTAAGGATTACGGATTAATTAAGGATTTGTTCAGTTTCAAATTTGCCTGCCTTTGTCCCAGTGCAAAGCTAAGTAAACACTTTTGGCATCCTGGCCATTAACAAGTTTCAAGGGGTTTCTAAATTACATTTTACTCGATTTTATAGGATTTTTTACGCTTGACCCAAGGCCGGCAATGCATAAAATATTTACTAAGAGAAGGCTCAAAGGTGAAATTTAAGACAAGTAAGAAAGTAAAGTCCATCAAGCCTGACCATGTACTAACCTACACCCGGTTAGTTCTTTAGAAATGGACGCTATATGGGCTATATGGGGCCTATAATGGACCAATCATCCAAAAATTTAGTGGCATGACTTTTGTTTTTCTATTTTATTTCATCTAACAGTTTTTAACACTTTGATGTAAGTGAATTACGGAGTGGATCATATATGGGAGATTTGACTAATTCTTTTCATTATGTACAAGTATCGAAATTGAAATTACACTAATAATGTTATTCATATTTTTAAATAAATTCTGTTTCTTTTTTTACAATAATCAAAACAAACATTAACTTTTTACATATAATTAGCATCTTAAATAACAACAATAAAAAACAACAATAATACACTTTCATTGTAGTAAGTAAGAAATATAAGTAGAGACAAGTTTTAAGAAAAAGATCTAAGTCCGTGAAAATATACAAACTAAGCAGAGGCTCTAAGTCCAAAAAAGCTTTCATCTCGGCAAATACTTATTTTTTCATTTCGCTTTTACGCAAATGAAAAACAAAGAAAAATACAAAAACAACTTGCATTTACAGATTTCAAAAATGTTTATTCGAAAAAAAAGTGTGATTGTTTTTTGTCTCTCCTGTAATATTGTAAAATATGGACTTAGATCCTTTACATGTTAAGCCAGCGATATACCAAATTTTGTCGAAGTATCTTCAAAATTGCGACCTGGACTTTCCACACAAGTCGATCTGAGTCGATCGGTGTACTTTAAGATGGGTGGTGTGCCATTGTCCCAAGTCATCCTCCTTAATAAGACATAGCTTCTATGATAGTGTTCTAAAATTAAAAAGAATGTAAATTTTTTATTAATTAAATTTCGATTCGATTAGACACTTCAATCTATATTTTCATGGAGTTATAAAATAGGCTATATATATATATGATCATTTAAATTGATTATTATTTAATAAAAATTTTTATTTCAAACAAATAAAAACAGCATATTTTTGGTTGCCCTGTTTTTTTAATATACTGTATAAAATATTTTTTTTTTGGTGGTAATTAGTTATTATATAAAATTTAAGACAAAATACATCACACTTCATCATTGTCAGTAATTTGCTAACAAAACAAAGTGTTGAAAATTTTCCATACTTCACATCATTTGTGTAAATATTCAACACACAAATTGCGTATATTCATATTAAATGAATGACTTCCAATAAACGTTTCCTGTTATTATAAAAAACTTCCTTTCTCACACTTTATATTAAAAGAACGTCTACTTCTTACTACGCTTCTTCGCCATCTTTACAACACACAGAAAAATTAATTATTCAAGTCTTGAAAGTTAATATTATTATTATGTTTTATTGTAATTGTCATTATTGTAATTAAAATAATGATTTCATTTGTAAAATTAAATTGCAAAAACGACTACATCCTAATCTTAGACTGGCGTTATTTCAATAATTGAACAGAATTGGTTTGTGTGTTTAATTGTATACAAGTGTGAAATGTTTGAAAAAGTCTGAGAAATTTAATTAGAATTATCTTGATTTTGATACAAGTCATTTAATTAGAATTCTTAAGTTTAAAATAAAATATTTATTAGAAGAATTCTAGTTACACCTGAGAAAAATTATAAAGATATTTAGTTGTTAAATATTTAGTGTAATAAAGTAGTTTTAATTATAGGAGAAATTTAGTTACCTACTGTGAACTGTTAGTTCTGCATGTATTTCCAGAATATTCATATAATTTATCTGTAAAGTATTATTTATTAGTCATTTTAAATACGTTTATAAGATAAAAAAAAAACAGTGTTTTTATATTCAAACAATTCATTTACTGAAATCTTCATTCATTTATTCATTCTTGCTTTGCAGTTACCTGCTGTTTTGTATTCTTGTCTAAGAGTGCCTTCACAGAAAGGCATAATATTAAATAAAAAGCCTGCTGATTCATTGTTAAAGTTAAATTAAAATTACTTTTATATGGTATATATAGATAATAGAGAACAACAGGAAATATAACATCATTAGTAGTAGCTGGTGTATGGCGTTTTGCCACCCCAGCTATTTAAATAACGATGCCAATTATACTTAACCACTTCCAAATGACAGACCGTTAGTCTTTTATAAAAATATAATAAATCTATATTTAATTCAAGTATTTAATTTCTATTATTAAGTCAGAAAGGGCAACCAATGTAAGTTGACGTTAAAATATTTTTTACAAGTTTTGATGTACTCTAGTTATTTAAATATGTTTTAAGAACTTATTGTAAATGTTGAAGGGTATAAATGAACAAACTGTCTCAAAAAACTTTGATAATGAGTATTTTAAGATGCGTTTTTGCTAAATAGACTACACTTGTTAAAATAATTTAATTTCGGAAACATTATTGTAAAATCATTTTAATTTGGAAAAAGTAGAGAGGACTAATATATATCACAAAAATGTTCTAAATTACAAATTTTCATATATATTAAATCAACAGATATAAAAAAATACTTTGGGTAATGATCGCTTTATACTTTAGTATATTCATGTGCAAAATTTTCATGTGAATAGATACGAAAACTAACAAAATTTTTAAAATTCTTATCTTCTAAGAATTCACATACATACATATTTATGAAAACATCGAATGAAAATTACTGGATTGTACTGCCACATGTGTCGTCAGGCTTGATTTTCGAGGACGAAGTAACATGTTTACTGTGACTAGTGAGCAATATAAATCTGATGATCAAGGGCCTCAAATCATCCCAGATAGATCTGTAAAGTTCTGCAGGTTTCAGGCATTGAGAAAGGAAATATCGTACAGTTCCATTGTCTGCTTTATAGTAACAGCTTCAAGATATGTCATTATAAAGGGCATTTAACCAACAATCCTAGTATAACCAACAATCAGGCAGTACCCTGTTTAATAAAACAGAATTCCAACCATTTGATTAGTTTTCTGCTCTTGTCTTGGCCAATGAATCTGATATTTTGGAATATTTTATTGTCCCAGTACTCAGAAGAGTCCAACTGCAAAATGTCGCGCCACTATCTCATGAAGGTATAAATATCAAGATATGCAGTATATAGTAATTCGAAAATCTATCTATCCAAGTACTAGACAAAACCTGGGCTAATTTACGGTTTAAATGCCAGTCTGAAAAGGAATGCACTGGTTCAGTAGTCTAAAAGACACTCATGTGCCAGTACATCAGTAAAAACAGGAGAACCCTTTCCAGATATTTGCTTCCAGTGATATTTGCTGACTAGGTGTGATGAAAACATATTCAGATTTATGAATATCAAAGTTCTTGTTGAAAACTAGTTATATAACTTTAAATATCACCAAAAAGATGTTCATATGAATTCTTCTTTATTTATTTATTTATTTATTTATTTATTAATTTATTTAAAAATGCAGCTACAAATATTAGTCACAGCTGAGCATAAAATAAAGTACAATAATTAATTAAGTATGTACAATAATAATACTAATACATGCTATCAAAAATATTCATAGTAATAACTAATCATTTGAATTCAAGTAGTAGGCCAGTCTGCTCTTTATTTCCTCAGTTGTATCTGAATATGATCAAAATTAATAAAGTTCGATCTATGGAATTTCAGATAGAGATACAGATACAGATCTTAGTTGTCTGTTTGGAATATTAAAGCAAACTTTACCAAAAAAAAAAAAAAGAATCAAAAGTACCATCAATTAGGTTCAATAAAAAGGGAACCTTTCTTCTACTTCCTAACGTTGGGAGCTTTAGGACTGCCATTCGACTTCGGTTTATGTATATGGTATTGTTAAAAAACATTTATGTACCATAGAGCCATAATTCGGAAAGAAATTTGTACGGAGGCTAGGAGGAATCATGAATTCATTCCTATTATTTGTGTGTTGTATGAAACATAATAAATTTTTTGATGTTGTCTCTCATCTATAACACTAGTTTTAGTGTACCTGATTGTATCTGTTGCTAAGTACTAATACCAAACTGACAACGTATACTGTTTTATGGACATACTGTTAGGTATGCTTGTGTAGTTTGGACCTGAGAATTTTTAACACAAACTGATTTTGCTTAATTGATTTAATAAATTTCATAAGGATTGAAACCATTCTCTTTGTTAGATCCTAGATGAATATTTTTCAATATTACACATGCAATGACTGAGTTATCTATACTCTCATTCCAAACTTTTACTGGCGGCGAATATAAAAAAGAAAAATTTTATTACTTTATTTCAAATATTTTAATTCTATAGCTTAAACTTGTTTATTACCAACGAAATATTAATTCTTAGAAACTACTAGTATATTTTTAATGGCGTTTGTTTTTTCCCCAACATAAAATTAATAAAATGTCTTTGGGCATGTCTTCAAATTCAATATCCTGTAGTGATTTGCGAGAAATAAAAAAAATCACGAAAGATTTATTAAAAAATAAAAAATTAATAAACTTGCTGTCCTTAGCAAAGACAGCGTAAAACACACAACTTCTATTTGAGTTCTATTTTTTTCTCTCTCCTACTGCTGCTGTTGTAACTAAAAAGACTTCTAATATTGTTTTTAGGAAAAAATAAATGTAAAAGAAAAAGCAGACGATTTTATATGCTAACAATTTAATTTTTTCATGACATTTAACTTCCGGCAGTCACATAAATTAAACAACAGTGTGTACCCACTGCACACATTGGACGCTCAGTGTGGGCAATGTTTAACGAAAAGAAAAATTAAATAAGGAATGGAAACGGAACGGAAAAACAGTGTAGGGAGGAAATATGAAAAATATTGTTGATTAAAAGAAGGAATATACGTTGTCAATTAACTGAGAGTTTAGTTTTTTTTTATAACAAAAACAAACACAAACTGTGAAGTCTTTTGGTTTATATGTAGAAAACACCCAAAGTCTTTGGCTGAAAACTCTGCGACTGATAGTCCAACACACTATATCCTAGTCTAAAGGGGCACCCAGTTTTAAAATAAGAGTGAAGGTCTTATATATTGGACAATATTAAATTTTGGAATGAAATAAAAGTTCTATTTTCTGAATTTTCCAATAAAAAATTCGATCTTTAAATTCATATAAAATTCAGGATCACTTAGAAGCCCGGGGATTTTTACCTCTCTCTAAAAGCAAATCGGACGATTGTTTAAACCTAAAAACGCAGTAAGAAATTTGTTGGTTAAAATACTGATGTCTGTCCTAATGACAAATTTCGGGCCACCAAATTACTTATAGGTGCTGTTGCCGAATCAATAGAGCCATTGAAAGTAGTGACAGCAATTGGCTATGTTCTCAGAAAAAAAGGTACTGGAATGCATTCTTGTATAGTGCTAGAAAGGGTCTCACAAAGCTGGGTGATACAAAAGCCTGCATTGACTTTGTCCTTGGCAGTAATGGGTTTCAGTGCTATGCGATTAGATAGCCCAACCTATTAAGCAAGGTTCTCTTTATATTGATCGTTGTATTTATGTATTGAAAATTTGAAAATTGTATGTTCCTGGCAAGTTCATACAAGTATGTTCTTTTATGACATACATTACTATATCCTTGCAGGACACACAATGCAAAGGTGGCCCGTATGCTTACCAGCGTTAAGAGCGCCATAAATTTAAGCCGTCAGGGCTTATTTAGATATTGCATTAATTGAAAAAATTCTACTCAATTATGCAGTTCTCCTCATTAAGGTGTTTTCAACGAGAACTTATGATTAAAATTTGAATTATATTGGACAGAATAAGGTCCGACAATTATAAATGAAAAATGATTTCGGACAAATAATATATATGTTTACATTTTTGCAAATGGCTATTTTTAAGGCTGTGATCGATTCGAATGGCTTTTTCGAAATTTGATTTGATATAAAGTTGTTTTTTTGTTGGCTGTGTGACATCCCTCTTCAAACCACATTCAGGGACACGTTCAGCAGGTAAACAGTTCTTAGATTTTCTGTAGCCCAAATTTTTCTAGTATCAAAATTCTGAATAGCTGCCTTAGAATATTAACCGATAATATTCCAAAATTTTTACAGGTTCGCATTGTATTTTGCGCGAAATTGAATTCATTATAACAATTGTCAAATCTTCTTCTACAAGTAAAATGTCAATACATTTATGGTATTCCAATATTCCCCTGTTGCAAAACAATTTTTTTGTTGTAAAATAATTTACTAAAGATTTGTTTGGCATGATTCGACATCACAAAGTTTGTACGACCTGAAACACAAATACTGCTAAGCTCGTTAATATAATGGCCACTACTCGAAAGGCACGTCAAGGTCAAGATCACATTCACTCCTTGAAGATGCACAGAATTTGCAAAAGTAGAACTTAAGCAGACTCCGTTCGAAGGGACTGCTTGCTAACTATACAGTGATATTAACACTCTATAAATTTCAAAGCTCTAAGCATGACTGGGAATCATTAGGAATGGACTAGAACAGGACAGAACTTTGATCGATATAAGGTTCGGAGGGTTGGTTAATATTGTGCTGTTACCTTTTAGCTTACGAATTTTAAACTCTCAGCTAGACTGAGGATCGCTCAGTAGGCTGAATGTTTCTGGAGCGTGACATAACTGACAGTGTTAAAGGCTTTTGTAAGATATTAAGTTTGGAGAAATTAAGGCCCTTTTCATGGAACTCTACGAATTCTAATGAGTCACAAGAACAGTTACGTTTTCGTTGTTGCATGTGTTAGGAAGTATATTGTTTTATTATATATCACTTATTCTCTGTTATTGTAATAAATGGAACTTAGTATTTATAATTTATAATCGTGGTATTTAGCACTGATATTAATTTAAGAAATTTATTAGCAAAGCTAATTTTTATTTCAATATATTTAAATAAATTTTTGTTTTCTTCTTTCAATTTGTGTTATCTTAAAAGCATTTTAACAACGGTATGGTAATAATAACGACTTCTACTGTTTCCAAATTCAAATAATTTGTTGCTGAATAATAAATTATGCAATTAATTTTGTTATTCGGAATTTAAATGATCCATTAATAATTTTCTTAAAATACAAAGAAAATAAGTCGAGAATTACTACTCTTAAAACTAATCACTAAAAATTATATTTTAGTTTTATATTTTATTTATTTCATAGCTGAGCTTGTAATACTTATACAAAATGTTATTGATTGAAAAGCTATAATATCAATATTTATTGATTTGCTGCTTCCTTTTGTGCCTACAAGGGTTAACATTTGAAAAAAAAATTAAAGAACAGAAAATTGTAAGTGTAAATAGCATAAGAGAACGCGAAAAATGTAAATGAAAATTAGTGCTTTCTATTTATAGTTAAACCATTAAACTTGTATGCCAATGATGCAAAAAGAAATTTTCTTGACTATAACTTGTTATAGTTTTTGTTGTTTTAGTTGTTCCAGATAGTTTTATTTTATTCCAACATCAGAGTGCTGTTGTAATACTATTTTGATGGTTTTGTTGTTGCTGTGAATGGCTGTACTATGGCATGGTAGTATGGTTCCAGAAAATTCTTATTGTGGCTTCCCATTTTTTGTTCTTCTGTTCTCCATTGATTGTGTGTGTTCAGTGAAACATGTATTTGGCACCAAAGCCAAACAATCTTTACTCTTCGATTTATTCTTTTGCATTTTTTGTTCTGTACACCCTGCTACTGCTGCAAAGGAATAGTTAGTTGATTGGTTTTGCTATGTGTGGTTGACTGTTTGCTGCAATTGTAGGTCTGTGTGTATAAATGTGTTTGTGAGAAAGTTTATTTGTATTTGTGTATAAAGTTTATATTTGCGAGTGTGTGTGGGTGTATAGTGTGCAATGGCTCCACAAATCGAATGTCAATTTTCGACTCATTTTACGGAACACTTAAACTTGTCGTTTTCCTCGTGTTGACGTGAATAGCCAAAAAATTCACGTATGTTGTGCAAAAAAGTGGCTCCAAATGAGCCCGATAAATTATTTGAACTTTTAATTTAAAAATGATGTAATTGATTGTAATGTTCTTTTTAATTTTATTACAACCAATTAACTTTCCTCTATTCTGTCTTACTAAGTAAAAAGACAAACCATGCTTTTCTTAAGAGAGACAAAAGAATAATAAAAAATTCATTTATTTAAAAATATGATATATGTATGTATGTAATTAACTTTACAAGGCAAAAATCAAAAAAAACTAAATACCGCTACGCAAAAGAATTAAAGAAAAAACAAAAGATACAATTCTTTACCAAAATTCTTTTGGGCAACAACAAATAATGAATATATATGTTTGTATGTTCATGAACTATAAAGCTACAAAATTATTGAATTCAATTATAATTAGGGCGATATAAAAAATTAAAGTAAGGATTTTCAATTGCTGAGGAGTTTTAGTATAACAAAATAATAGATAGCGGACTAAATGATATACTGAGTAATAAAAAATATTGTATTTAATAAATAAAAATTAGCTCTGATCTGAACATCCTGCCCCCGTTGAATTCCTTGGGAATTCAACCTCATCATTGAATAAGTAGCCAATTTTTGAAACTGCTCGTCGAACCAAGCCATTTGCCGTTTTTATAACAGCAACTCGCACAAAGCCATCGTCACCTTTTATAACCTCCGTTATGCGTCCCAATTGCCATTTAAGTGGTGGTTGATTTTCCTCCTTTAGGACCACCATGGTACCTATTTTAATGTTATCTGAAGCAATTTGCCATTTAGTTCTCTGTTGGAGAATTGTCAAATACTCAGTACTCCATTGTTTCCAAAAAAGTTGTTGCATATAGCACACACGCTGCCACCGACCTAGACGATGCATGTTAAGCATTGTTACATCTGGCTCAACAACTGAAGTAAATGGGGCGCCAATTAAAAAATGAGCAGGTGTCAGAATATTCAAATCATCAGGATCTTCAGAAATTGGGCACAGAGGACGAGAGTTCATGATTGCCGAAATTTGATATACGAGAGTTCGAAGCTCATCAAAGTCTAGAATTGATTGCCCAAGCGTACGTAGAAGATGAAGCTTTGCGATCTTGATTGAAGCCTCCCAGAGGCCTCCGAAGTGGGGTGATCTTGGTGGTATAAATTTCCAGTCAATATTATCTTCCAAACATTCTTCATGAACGATCCTTAAGTGCTGCTGACTCAAAAATAATCTTTTAAGTTCGGCCATTTCATTTTTTGAGCCTACAAAATTTGTGGCATTATCAGACCAAATGGTTTTGGGTCTGCCTCGAATGCTAATAAAACGTTTAAGCGCTGCTAAGAAACCTTGAGTAGACAAATCCTTGACCAGCTCTAAATGAACAGCCTTGGTGCTGAAACAAATAAAAAGGCAAATATAACATTTAATTGGAGCTCTTGTGCGAATTTCTGAACGGTATAATATTGGGCCACAAAAATCAACTCCTGTTACCAAAAATGCTCGAGAACCTTCAAATCTGTCTTTGGGAAGATTGCCCATTATGTGCTCTACTATGCGAGGACGTAAGCGCAGACAACGAATACATTTATTAATTATACGACTGACCTCTTTTCTGCCCCCAATGGGCCAAAACTGCAATCTAATTGTTGCCAACAATGACTGTGGGCCAGCATGAAGATTCTTTTGATGAAAATATGCTATCATCGAGTCTGTTAAGGGATGTTGTTTAGGAAAAATTATCGGGTGTCGAGCATCAAAATTAAATTGTGCATTTTTGAGGCGGCCACCCACTCTTAGGAGGCCAAAACTATCAACGAAAGGGTTTAAGGATATGAGCGAACTTGATGATGAGATTGATTTACCTTGACTGACGGCCTTATACTCGTTTAAAAATCGACTTTTTTGAATCATACGAACTAATAACATGGTACCTCTCTGGACGTCTGTTGTTGACAATGGACCCTTTCGACATAGTACACCTGCACCACCAAACTTGTATATGTAAGCAAAAACTCTGCAGATTTTTCCAAACGATGTTATATATTTGCAATTAATTGACAGGTCGATTAATGATGTTGTGCTAACCAAAACCGATTTACGCTTTTCTGGTAAATTTTTTGTTACTGGAGGTTGTGTCGGCCAAGAATTTGTATCCTTCTTTAAAAAATCTGGGCCAGATATCCAAAAATCAGATGATGCTAATTCTGCTGCACTGGCACCTCTTGATAAAACATCAGCCGGGTTCTTAGCTGTCGGAACATAAAACCATTTCATATTTGCAGTTAAAGATTGTATACGACTAATACGATTTGATACGAAAACTTGATAATTTGATGACTCTTCTTGAATCCACGATAGGACAATTGTTGAGTCTGACCAACAATAAATATCACCAGCAAAAATGTTCAAATTAGATATTGAGTGTACGAGTTCTGCAAGCAGGAGTGCAGCTGATAATTCCAATTTGGGAACTGTTAAAACCTTTGTGGGTGCAACCCGAGATTTAGAGCAGAGCAAATTAGAATGCGCAACGCCATTGCCTTCACTTCGAATGTAAACACAAACACCATAGGCACGGAGACTTGCATCGCAAAATGCATGTATTTGGTGTTTACCTCCAGGTCTTAAAACCTTTCTAGGAAATTCGCACCTCTCAACTTCTAAAAATTCGGAGCATAGATTGAGCCAAGCAGTATTAAGGGCCTGGGGTAATTTATCATCCCATTCAATTTTTTCCTTCCACAAATGCTGAAGAAAAATGTTTGCCTTTACAATGGCTGGTCCTATAAGACCAAGAGGGTCATAGCATCTTGCAATGGCTGACAGAACCATTCTCTTCGTAACTTCTTTTGATAATTTGGATGGCACAAACGAAAATAAAAATTTGTCGCCATTTGGCTCCCATGCCAATCCCAACGTTTTGGTTACATCACTTCCATCTCGAAATTTTAAAAACTTTTCCTTATCTTCATCTTTTATTTTGTTAAGAATACGAGAGTCATTCGAACACCACTTACGAATTTTAAAATTTCCCCTGCTAAGTAACTGTGTTGTTTGCTCTAGGATTTCATTGACTTCGCTTAAAGAGTCACCACCAGATATCATATCATCGACGTAAAAATCACGCAACACTATTTTTGAGCCTAAAGGGTACAGCTGACATTCGTCTTTTGCTAATTGATGCATTGTCCGAATGGCCAGAAACGAAGCAGACCTTGTGCCATAGGTAACGGTTTCCAATTTGTAAATTTGTAAAGGCCCATCAACCTCATTTCGCCACAAAATACACTGAAGATAATTATCTGGATAGGCAACTCCTATGCATCTATACATTTTACATATATCGCCTGTTAGAGCAATATTGAAGGAACGAAAACGAAGTAATATATCAAAAATATTAGGCTGAATTGTCGGGCCACACATAAGTATATCATTGAGCGAAAGTCCTGTAGTAGTTTTTGCTGATCCGTCGAAAACAACACGCAATTTCGTGGTTGAGCTCTCCAGCTTAGTTACACAATGATGAGGGAGAAAATTGATCTTAATATTTTCTGGTATTTTATCCAATAAGCTCATATGCTTAAGATCAATATATTCGTTAATAAATGCGCTATACTGAATTTTTAAGTCTTGAGACTGATTTAAACGTTTTTCCAAGTTGTTAAAACGACGAAAGGCATGCTGGTATGATTCACCAAGAGCCTTTGGGCTTGTTTTAAATGGCAAGCGAACTGTATACTGGCCTGAACTCAAACGCTTGAATGTTTGGGCAAAATGGTTTTCGCATTCTAATTCTTCTTTTGTTATTTTTGAAACGACATCAAGATGGTTTTCTATTTCCCAGAATCGGCTTATCAGTTTATCTAAATTATTTTCAAAACTGACCTTTTCGCTTGGTCGAATATTTAATAAACAGCTTTTATTCTTTTGTAATTGAATACCCCCACCAGCAACAACCCAACCAAATTCAGTATTTTGCAGAAACGGCAACATTGGCCCAATTTGAATTTTTCCATTGCACAAGGATTCAAAAAATAAGTCTCCACCTAATAATAAATCAACTTCTTGCGGTTTGTAAAAAAGCGGGTCAGCGAGCTGTATGTTGGTTGGTATGCTCCAGTTCGAAATGTTTATTGTAAATTGAGGCTGATTCTCTACGATTGCCGAAACAACAACAGATGTTATACATGCTGACTTGCCTGAAGTTCGAGATTGAATAAAGATATTAATAACTTTACAAGATGCAAAATTTGATTGTCCAATTCCGGATATTTGTGTAGTTGCACGAATGGGCTTTAACTGGAGTTTGTTAACGAAACTGGATGTAATAAAATGAGCCTGAGAGGCTGAGTCGAGAATGGCCCTGCATGGAATAAAAAAACCTGCACTATTTTTAGCTAGCACTATTGCCGTAGCTAGTATTGTTGTTTTTGTATCAACTTGCTTATCAAATTGACTGCTTGAGGCTACCAAAGACGATTGTGGCAATGAGTTTTGTGAGCTTGAATCTTGTGACGATGTTGAAGCTTCAGAATTTACATTTTGGTTGCGTTTTGAATCTTTGTTAGAATCTTCATTAACTAAATTGGGTTTTGAATTGTGCGTAGCTTCCAAGTGAAGCAGACTGTTATGCTTTAATGAGCAATGCCGACAACCATTTGAAACACATGCCTTAACAATATGCCCTTTTCTAAGACAATTTAAGCACAAATTTAAACGTTTAGCTTCTTTATATCTTGCTGATGGTGTTTGCGACAAAAATTGAGGGCAACTATAAATTGCATGGGACATTGAATTGCAAATAGGGCAAACCTTTGGTGAGTTAGTTGAGACTACTAAAGAATTTTTTCCTTTGCTAGTATGATAAAATTGCTTAGAGCCCACCTGTTTGTTGGCGACTTCCTTTACCACACCATTCTCCACATTTTCCAGAGTTTGACATCTATTTTGCAAAAACTTAGCCATTTGATCCCATGTTGGTATTTCACTTACTGGTGTAGACTCTTCCCATTTTGTTTGTGATGCTACGTCGAGTTTTCGGCCAATCAGGTGAATCAGTAAGCAATCAGCTATTTGATCCTTAGTTCCCATAGTAAGTAGAGCTCTTAAATGAGAATTAACGCTGTCACTTAATTTTCGCAACTGTCCGACCGACCCAGCTTCAACCTTGTTGATTGCCACAATGTCTCTTATGTGTGCCTGAAAATTCAAACGTTTGTTATCAAATCTATTTCTTAAAATTTCAATAGCTTTGTCGAAATTTGTTTCACTCATTTCCAATGAACGAATGGCCTCTAATGCCGAACCAGCTAAACATGTCTTGAGATGCTGAAATTTTTCTATTTTTGACAAATCCTCATCACCACCAATAACTGTCTCGAACATTGAAAAGAAGTCTGGCCATTCCGTGTAAACTCCAGTAAATGTAGGGATTCGTATTATTGGTAGCCGTGTTTTTTGTACGGGCAAGAAAAATGATGGTTGAGACTCATTTACAGTTGATTGTCTTAACAATGTTGCTGGTTGTTTATCCTTGAAGCGAAGTGCCAACATTTTTCGAGTTAAAGTTGTTTTTGTGAATGTGTACATTTCGGACACCTCTGCCGGCAACGTACTTTCCATTTCTCTGAAATCTTCTCTTTCAAGCCGATCATGAACCACTTCGAAGTCGGCATACAGTTTTTCTAGCAATTCTTGTTTCACAGTTAAAGCAGCTTCATCTAGGGAATCGATGTCACAATTTTGTACATCATATTGAATACTGAGCAAACGATTTTTCAGTATTGTTGCCTTACGTTTGTTGAAAGATTCCTCTTGTTGTTCTATACTCATTTCAAATATTTAAGGAATCACGTCGGGGTCACCAAAAATGTTGACGTGAATAGCCAAAAAATTCACGTATGTTGTGCAAAAAAGTGGCTCCAAATGAGCCCGATAAATTATTTGAACTTTTAATTTAAAAATGATGTAATTGATTGTAATGTTCTTTTTAATTTTATTACAACCAATTAACTTTCCTCTATTCTGTCTTACTAAGTAAAAAGACAAACCATGCTTTTCTTAAGAGAGACAAAAGAATAATAAAAAATTCATTTATTTAAAAATATGATATATGTATGTATGTAATTAACTTTACAAGGCAAAAATCAAAAAAAACTAAATACCGCTACGCAAAAGAATTAAAGAAAAAACAAAAGATACAATTCTTTACCAAAATTCTTTTGGGCAACAACAAATAATGAATATATATGTTTGTATGTTCATGAACTATAAAGCTACAAAATTATTGAATTCAATTATAATTAGGGCGATATAAAAAATTAAAGTAAGGATTTTCAATTGCTGAGGAGTTTTAGTATAACAAAATAATAGATAGCGGACTAAATGATATACTGAGTAATAAAAAATATTGTATTTAATAAATAAAAATTAGCTCTGATCTGAACACCTCGTTTTGTATAGTTTTTGCAACCATTTTTGGTTGCTGTTCTTGTTTTTATTTTGCAATTGCTCCTGCTTCAGTTGCAGCAGCTTTAATGATTTTTCATTTGGATAAAAAAATTACTTCTTTTTCAGTTGGTAAATATGTTCTTATTTGCCACAGTGGTTACTGTGAGGACAGAGACGTAACCCGTTAGTGACCATAGGAGAGGTGTTCATGCTTAGTTTTCCACTTAGGTTTTTAAGTGAATTTTGAATAAATTTGTGAAAATCAAGAAACATTTTGGTTTTTCTATAAACGCCTCTGTTTTCCTGAAAACCCATAATCACAGTTTCCTGACTGTCAGAGAAGTGTAGGCGTTTGTTTGTGCCCTTTACAAAAATTAAAAAAAAAACATAAGGCGTGTTCATTCGTTTATTTTGCTGATTATATTTGGTTTTGTTTTGGAAGTATTTTTGTTTTCCAATGTTTCCATTTTTTGCTTCTGTGTTTGATCTTCCATTTTATGAAATCTTTGCTAAATTGCATTTGTTTTGCTAATGTATTGTTAGCACATTTATGTGTGTATTCCAACGTGAAATAAATACTAAATATTTGCTTGTGTGGTAGCAGTGGTAAGCTTTTTAAATCGTTTTGCTTGCTATGCTACAAAAAATTATATGGTGTTTGAAATTTTTTATAATATTATATGAGTTTAAAAGGTGAACATTTAGAAGGTTTTCAAACTGACCAAAAATATACAATATAAGTTTTTCACCTTGAGTTTGTGACATTATTTTCCAGTAAAATTATCAAAACCATAACCAAAGAGACTAGATTTTGTTCTATTTAATGTACTAAATATGAAATACTCTTTTCTAAATTTTCAAAGGCCGGCTCTCATTATCCGGAGTCACCGAAGCTGATTGGTTTTTAACCTGTAAACAGCACGAATACCAACTATGCTAAGAAAATATAAAAAATCAGAGTCTTTAACTAGCCAGATTGAAATAGAAAAACAAAAATTATTAATATTCATCTTACATGTTCCATTTATGCCAAACATTCTTTTAGTAGTCTTGTCAAATTTTACGAGTTATACATATTGCGTTTAATCAGCTATTTATTTGTTTTGTAAACTTCTTTTTTCAATATGAACAAATCTGGTATTTAGGGCCAATGAAATATAAAGTTTATTGAAATTTGAAATTCTGTCATAATGGGATTGGTTATTTCAGAAATTACTGTTGAATTGGTAAATAGTTGGCTGGGATTCGCTTTTGGGGTTAGTTCTGGAAAGAGACATTTTTCGTTTTCTACGAAAAATAAAGCATGAAAATTCATGTCGATGCAGCACACGAATGGAGCTGGATGCACTTCGACTACTCGACACTTTTGTTTAATAACATTGGAATAAAAATGGCCTTTTACAAATACAGTTCAACCCCTTTCCGTTTACCATAAGCCTTTGTAGAAATATATAAATTAAAATCCTTATGCAAAATTGTATGCAGACGTGTAGATGTGTTCCCTAATCCGAAATAAATTAAATTCATTATTTTACTCCAAAATACACTTGTAATTCCGATTGACACTTTCTTAATATTCATGTGAAACCTAAAAAAGTATATACATTCTTGATTCTAATGCAATTCTAAGTGGATTGAGCTATGTAGGTCTGTCTGTCACTTTCACGTCCAAAATACACAACTTAACTTAACGGAATTTCTAGAAAAATATTCACTATAACTTTGATATTGCAAATCAACAAAATCGGTTTAGTAACACTAGAGTTACGGTCCAAAATTTGAGGCAACCTCCATAAAAATTTGATATCTTGCATCCATTTTTTGCAATTTTTTTTAAATGTATTACAAATAATAGCATGCAACTTTTTACAAATTATTTCTATGATGAACGGAGAAACTGTGAGGAAAACAGTAAGAATCGGTACATGATATCTCATAGCCCCTATACAAATATCTTCCCGAAATAAATGATACACAAATGCATATAAAATTGACATATCAATACAAAATTCAGCAAAAACAAGTTTCAAGTCAAATAAAATTGCAAAACGAAATTATGTTTAGTTCGGTCCATGTTTGACCATACACCCCATATAAAGTCCATTTCCAAAATTCACTTAAATACCTAGAATATATATTGTTAGCAGGTTAAAATTCGACATAAATAATATTTTTAAAAGGTATATAAATTGATGTTCTAAATTCTATGATGGACGGCCCATACGTGGTCATAGCTACCATATATCTGGGCTCCCACCGATCCGATTTACTTAAAATTCTTTTTCCTTTGTTTCTAGGCAAAATTTATAATAATTTCAAAGTTTCATAATTCTACCTTAACTGCAACACAGCTCGGACCTTAATGGGTTAAAGCTGTCAGTCAATAATTGACAATAAGACCCGTGTTAAATACACTTCCGAGTATAACAACCAATAATACAACTCTTGTTAATAACGTTATTGAAATGAAATTCAACCAAAATAATCCTGAAATACATAGAAAACATATTAGTAAATACCTGATTTAAAAGATATCAGTCCATAATTAGTTTACTTCTACTATGCTGTCCATAAATCACTTGTAAATAATGTTATTGAGATCAAATTTAACCAAAAGATTCCTCACCTTACCTTTCTTTATACTCTGTTTTTTTTTGTAACTTGTGATGAATTTGGAAAAACATTTTTTAATTTTATAAATTGTTAAATTATACTCAAGATTGTTATGAAAGTCAGACAAAATGTGTAATTATAATAAGAATTGGTAATTTCATATATTATAAATGGTCAAAATTAGATTAAATCTCAAAACATTTTAAATAAATTAAGTTGAATAAAAAACGCAAATCAAGGATATTCTTGTCCTATATCCAAAGCCGTTTTTGTATTTCTTATTATAATTAGGTGGAGGGTATTTAAGAATCGGCTCAGCCGAATATTGATCTCTAACTTGTTTTTTTTTAACTATATTTGTGTTTATTTACAATTACATTGAACATGGCCATTGTGGTAATGTTTCTTGTTAATTTTTTTTGTTGAGTAATTTCTTTTTTCATCCATTAAATCGAATATCGCGGTTATTTTTCTAACTGTATGCTTTGATTTCTCCCTTCTTAAAAGACTAGTTGTTTTTGCTTTGTAATATGTACGATAGTGTGTTTTTTAAAGTAGAAAATGAATTGAATTTGTGGTCAGCAGTTGTGGTTTTTATGCCAAAGATATTTTTTTATTGCATTGGAGTGAAAGTTACTCATTGTTGTGGTTACTTTTTTGGTCTTAAGTTCGTATTCCCCATTTTTGTTGCTGCTGTTTTGCTGACATTCCTGCTGACTGTGGTTGTGTTAAATTAAGTGAAAACTCAACCGTTTTAGTCAAACGTTTTTACAATAATTATACGAAGCTATTTCTAAGGGAGATGCAGCAATACACATAAAACTTAAGTTGAACGACATCTTCGGTAAAAGTTAAATGTTAGATTTTTTACATTGATGTGATGCACAGAAGTGTATGAATGCGGTAAATAAGATGTGTTATAAAGTAAATAAAACCATTCTCAAGTTAAAAGTATGGTATGATTACCTAAACTATAATTGATGACTGTTGTATCAATTTGGTTTGGTTGCACTTTTCTTCACTTTCTAAACTTTAATTATTAAAAAATTTAGCATTTTGCTCGTATATGTATGTTTGTTATGTTACTAACATGTAATATATTTAAATTAATGTTATAATTTTGCAATGCCATTTAAAACGCCTTATAATATGCTCATTCAATTTTAAAATAATATTATATTTTCAGCATTGTCAATTTCTATTATCATATTTCTATAATTTAGAAAAATTAAGTATTAATTAAATGAATTTATCTTTTGAAATTATCAATTTTCCACATGTGTTTATTATTACATATACTTAAATGTGTATACATTTATATAGTATTTAGAATATGTAGAAATGTATGTAGTACTTTTAATTGAATACATAATTTTTGCATACAATATAATAACTAATGAGCATAATAACCACTTGCACAAATACAATACAATAAACATTAGAATTATGGTATGATATATCACTAGTAAATTAGACCTACCCTTAAAATATATTTACTTTACAGGGTCTCCGAGTGGAAGTGCACTTAGTGCACAACCTTTCCTATCCTATCCTAACCCATCCTAGGTCTTAACTTGTTCTTTAATTAATATCTTAAACTAACTGATGAACATTTTGGGGCCAATCGGGTAATAAGAGTCCGTACTGAAAGTCTGTTAAAATTGATAGAATAGGACAAACAATGGTCTTTTTTTAATTCCCTCAAAATTTTACTATTAAAAATTTATTCTTTAATAAATCTTATATTCCAGAGAAAAGTGTAAAAATGCTTAATTCACGCACTTCACTACTTACTTGCACAATATATATGCTTTAATTCAATAGTACTTATACTAGTTACAAGTAATGACTTAAACAACACATTGATAGTAAGATTTCACAAAAGCTGTTTTCAGCAAAAACAGAAAATTTGCAAATAATTAATAAGATTTTTTACGACTGAATTAGTCATTAAATAGTATGTTTATGAGTAATTCAGTAATTACAAGACATTATCGAGTTTTTGCTGGAAACATTGAGTCAGATTGTTTATCCGATTTTACAACTTTGACTACTAAAGTACACTAAAGAACTTAAGCTACTAAAGAACAAAAATCCAAAGCATATATATATTTTTTTAAGATCAGGTCTAATATATATTATGTTTAAATACATTTGTAGGTATATATGTGTATGTTAAAATCTGAAAACAATAGGGTGCTTTAAAATTCTGAATTCTGAAGGAATTTTTCATACTTTAGTATGAGCTGTGTCATATAGATTTTAAATTACCAGAATGAACAGAATAGGATCATCATAACCAAAGTCGTAATTTTTGTTCCTCGCGTCTGACTGATATATATGAACTTCGATATTTTATGGCTTAAATATAGTGTCTTATGTACGGTCACATTTAGCAAATATTTACTCAAAAAAAGCGTAATCACTTGTTTTAGCACAAATTTGTTGCATGTTCTTTACTCTTACAAAATTTTGCAAGAACAAACTGCATCCATTAAAATAAAACTAAATATTTGTTGTGTTTTGGTCTAAATAAGGAAAGTTTTTTTTTAATATTTAGTAGTTACGTCTTTTTCGGCAAATATTTGCCTAGTGTGACCGTACCTTTAGCAAATAAAGTTGAAGTGCTGGATATTTAAAAACTCATAAAAATATCTGTTTATAGTTTATTTAATTTCGTCATTTCATTAATATTATATTTTTCAATATTTCTTTACTTCGTTGTCATGTATACATCAACAACATTTTTGATTTTCCTCAGATATTTCTGAAAAACTGTTTTTCCTTTTATGTTTTCTCTTTTTATACCCACTACTTAAAGTATGGGGGTATTTTAAGTTTGAAAGTTCGGGTGCAACACATAAAAATATTGGTCATAGGACCAAAAAGTATATATATTCTGGGTGCTTATGAAAATCTAAGACGACCTAGCAAATGTCGATATGACGATACAGCCTCGAATAAAAGACTTAGGAAGATAAAATTCATTAATATTCATGGCTGCTTCGTATTGGGCTATATAACCAGAGTTAAAGATAAAAAAATGAATTAACCTTAACATTTAATATCATATAATTTTGTATATATTCAGGAATGTGATGGAAATCGAAATCGAAAACGATATCTTTATATTTTATGTGATAAAAGTTTTTCAATACAGAAATATTACGAAAAAATCGACTTCTAAGTCTCATTCGTTTTCGTTTTCGATTTCCATCATATGCCTGATTATTTTTTTATATGTCGACAAATCCTGAGTGATAAGAATCGGCCCATGATGACAAATATGTTTATGCCTATAGAAAAACAGTATCCATACAAAATTCGGCAATATAACTTCCATGTAAGAGAGAAATCACAAAACGGTATTTTTGTTTGAATCGGTCCATATTTGACCATAGCACCCATATAAATCCCACTTACGAAAATACTTAAATACGCATAAATCTGTTATAATAATAGTTGTCGGGTTAAAATTCAAAGCAAATAATTATCATGTAGTACAGGCTCCATTAAATATTCACTCATGTTAAACTTTTTTAAAGAACATCTCACCAAAGTAGAAATTTTTATTCTGCACAGAATTTATTTATTTATGTGCATTATATAAAGACTGCTCTTACAAAAAAAGATAATAAAATTATAAAACTTCATAAAGAATAAAAAAAAACACAAACAAAAAATGAGAGTATCACAATATGGAATTCAAAAATATTCGCTCACTTAACTATTTTTTTTTGAAAAATTAATATTTTGCTGAACCTCCATTACGTCTCAGGACATCATTTAAATGTACTGAAACAGAATCCACAAGCTTATTGGTAATATCTTCCGAAATCTTGTTCCATTACGTAATTAAAGCAGTTTTGAGATTATTTTTGTTGCTTATGTTATAGTTTCTTATGTTAGCCTCAGGTCGAAATCTACAAATTTTCAATGGGATTGATATCCAGTGATTGTGGAGGCGTTTCAACCCATTTTGGAACATTGTATAGTAACCACATCTTAGTATTCCAAGCAGTGTGTTTGAGATCATTATCTTGTGTAAAAATATAGTGTCACCTAAACCCATTTTTTCCACACAGCTGGGTAAATTTTGTTTTAAAATTTCTATGTACTGCTTGTGGTCCATTATTTCATCAATAAAGTATAGTTTTCCAATACCTTTGCTGCTCATACATCCCCATATAAAAACAGAGCCACCACCATGTTTGACAATTGGCTTTAAATTTTTTTCCTCCATCTCTTTGTTCTTCTGACGCCAAACCATTTTTCGTTCATCTGACCCAAATATATTAAATTTACTCTCATCTGAGAATATTACTTTATTTCAGAACTCAGGACCACCATTTTTGTAGGTTTTTGCAAACACTTTTCGCTTTTGTTTGTTTATTTTATTTATGAAAGGTTTCTTGTGGGCCACCCTTCCATGAAACCCTGCTTCATGTAGCACATTTCGCACGGTATTAACGGACACATTTTTTTTAAAATCACTTACAACTTCATTTGTTGCTTTAACAGCACTATTTTCTGGATTTATTCATATATTATTTACTACATATTATTTCCTTATTTTTGAAGTTGTTGCTCAAAAAATGTCTGTCTATTATACTTTTTATTGTGGAATATGATCTTTTAATTCTACAATCTAATAGATTTATCTGATTCTGTTGATAGTTCCAAGAGAAAGATTATTATATTCTTAAACTCAAATGACTATACTTATAACTGTATTTAATAGATTTTTATTTAATATTATTATTGTTTATATAAAATGTGTCTGTATAAAATGTGTAAAATGTTCAAAATTGCTCAGCTGTTACCATATTGTAGCTGATTAAATAAATAAATAAAAAACACTAATGCCTATTGCCCGAATTGAATTTCCTTCTTTACGAAGATTTATAATTATTTTTTCTTTTTTTTCTGTCGTTTCACGTTGTTCTCGTCCCATGGCGACCTTTTATAACCTTTCTATAACTTCTACTATAATTATTTAAACTTTACCCTTATTTTTTTTAATACAATATTTAAAAGTCAAAACCTGCTACATATTTAAAAAAAATGTTACCATATCGTTAATTGTATAACTGTGAGCGAATACTTTTTGGACTTTAAAACATGAGGTTGTTTATTTTCTTATAAGATTAACTAAAATAAAAAAACTAATTAATTGATGATATTTCTAATTAGACATGACATACGTAATTCTTAATAAATAACAAAAATTCAATAATTTTGAATTGTTAAATTTTTATGCAATGTATTTTAAAATAATAAAGCATGAGGGAATATTTAATGGAGCCATGCAAATAGAAATTGTTGTATCGAATTTTATGACAATCGGTCATAATCATAATTGGTCATAACTTCCATAATCGCATAATTTCCACTTCGCATAAATCTCATATAAACGTCTGTAGCATGTTGAAATTGAATTTCTGTACTCCTTATGTATATATATAAAAATCTATCTAATAGATTTTGTGAATGTTAGCTCATATCTGGTTAAAACCACTTCAAAAAGCATTTATCTGTTATAGAAATCGTTATCAGGTTCAAATTTGGAACGAACAATTCTCTAATATATACAAATTTAATTTCTAAAATTTTAAGACTTTTGGTTCATAATTGGTCGTAGGACCTTTCCCGAAATATTCTCCAACTTTAATTCTAATGTGTGTAAAAATTACCGTACCGAATTTTTTGAAATTCGGATAATTACAGGTTATAGCTCCCATATTAGAATGTTGGAGACACGAGAAATTAGCATTGAAATAACTGTTCAGAATATAATTTTTTTTTTTAATTCTCTTACTTTTCATTTGTATATATGTATATATATATTCTTAGATATAAACGACATATCTGACATATTTCTTATTGCTAAAGCTTTTACGTAATTTCGATTGTAGGCCAACTGTTTAGAAGCTATATCTCTTTATTTAATTTCTAGCAACCCCCTACCTAAAATATGAATACTTTCTTTATTTGAAGTTTTATATACATGTATCAGAATAAGTTTGTTTATACAATAAGTTAAATTTATTTTGCTTGAGTTGGCATTTGAATTAAATAAGGGAAACAATATCTGTACGTCTGTTGATAATGTAGCTTTTTAAGATGTAGAGTGCTTGTAAAACTAATAAATTAAGTAAATTTTGGCCACTACTCAGATAAAAATTCATATAATTTAGCTTCACACCACAAAATGTGACATTTGCAGCTGACACATATTGAGAGAAAGTAATTTTTGGTTTATATTATTAATTTTAAGTTAACCAGATACTTTTGTTTCTCAAAGCCAGTATTTGCACATCTATTTAATACACCGTGTTTTGTATATAAGAGTACTAAATATTGTATAGACATATTTAATCGTCCAGTTGAATAAAGAGAAACTTTGTTAAGGGTGGAATTGTGGTAGTTCTTACACTTGAAAATCCAGTATAAGTATATACTCGTATGTATGTATGGTTGGTATGAATTGTATATACATACATACATACATATGTATGTGTGTACATATGTAAATGAAAGAGTGTGCTTTATATGGTAAATGCTATAACTTGAAATTACGTCGAATCATTATTTTGCGGTCTTTGCAACATCGATTACCGTGCATTGTGGTTTATTCCGTGCGCCAATTTACCAAAAACTACTTACAAAACGTACATCAGCAACAACAATCACACAAACATTACTAACAACAACACCAACGACCGGCAACGATATTATAACAAAAGTGGAATGCCACATTAAAAGCACTTTTATCGCTTCTCTAAATGTTTAGTATTGTAATGAATTTCATATGAATAAGTACACTAACAACGACAGCAACAACAACAACAATGGCAATAACAACAACAACAGTTATAGCAACAACAGTAATAGCAATAACGACAACAGTTATATGACGGCAATGATGATGATAGGGAGGACGATAGAGATGTTGATAATGTAAGTGCTGGTATGAGTGTTGTTAGCGAGAGAGTAAGATATGGTTGATGCAACAGTGGGGTTAGTGATTGTAGCAGTTATAATAATTAGTAAACGTAAATTGTAATGCATTAAATTATTAATAATATAAATTGAAAATATAATTAAATCATTTAAATTTCGGTAGATTTAACATTTCTAGTATTTTATGTTAGTTAGTACAAATCAAAACACAGCTATTGTAAAAATACTTATGTATATAATTGTATAAATATATATAAATATTCCAGCAAGCTCATAAGATCAATGTTGAAGCACACTGCTAGTTTTTTCGCCACCCGTTCGCATATTGTATTGTGAAGTATAAAATACTTAGTTTTTGGTCAATAGCATGATTTCCTATTCAAGCATTAAAACCAGCCATAAAGCACATACATGTATACTTACATATGTGTGTATGTATGTATCTATGTATATATGTACATATGTTGCACAAAGTACATACATACATACAACACATTCAGTTTGTACATAATATCCTTATTCAATGCTTATGGTTTTTTGTATTAGAGGACAGTGCGAAACAAAGTTTTTCCGAATTAAACTCTGTAGTATCGATAAAAATTTAAGAGTTGTTTAGTAATAAACTTGTCACTGTATACGATGGTGGTAAAATCAATTCGAAATATCTACTGGGAATCTATACAGTGCAAATTAAATATACGAGTATTTCAAAATGAGGAACTCAATACATTACTGAATTAATGTTTAAACTTTTCCAGGAAAAATAAACCAGCGGAGAGGTTGAAGTTTGTTAAATTTTCTTATATAAAATATATACATATTCCTTATTACCTGACCAACTCATTGTTCAATAGCCACTGGCCTACATATTTTATCTATTACTTTCATTATTGTATTGGGGGTATAACTAGGGTTTGGTATTTCCCGGAATGCAAATTTACCTGGGAATCCGTCAGTAAGTAAATTCATCTAGAAAAATTGTTTTAATGTGCTTTTAAAATAAATAATTCAAATTCTTTTATATTTAACTAGAAGTAAATCTTCGAATAAGAAAATTTTTATAAAAAGTTTTTACAATAGTACTCGCAAGAGGAAAAATTCTCATTTAATAAATAATTCATTTAATAAATCATCTTACATCTGATTTGTAATTTAACTGGCAAAGTTTCCAGTCTTTTGCAAAGATTTTTTGTCTGATTAGCAATTGCTTCAATTGTATTTTTGGAACTTTTTTGGTAATTGTACAATATAAATTTATTCAAAGTACTGGCCATTGTTACGAGTAGCAATGCCCGTTTACTATCTTTTTGGCAACATATGCATTCCACACCAAAAGAAATGCTCATCCTTTCAGGCCAAGAACGAGTCAAACCAATTACAAATACCCTGTTCTGAAGTGAAGCGTATCCCAGAGATAGCGAGCTGCATATATCGAAATAAATAGTAGTCGGATGGGGAAAGTTCTGGACTTTAAGGAGGGTGAAGCAAAACGTCCTAGTGACTTCTTTACAAGTAGTTTTTAACAGGTATTGCAACAAGTGTTGTCATAATGGAATAATATGCTTTTATGCCTGGTCGCATTTTCTGGGCATTTTTTGGTCAATAATCGCTTCAACCAAATCACTTACATTCGCCACAGACTGTCTGGCCAAATATTAGCAGCTCATAATGAATAGAATCCTTCAATTCTGTATCTTCAAACTGGCTGGCCTGGACGGTCTTTGTCTTCTATTTTAGCCCTTAAAATGACATATGAGTTACTAAAGACAAAAACTGCGTCCAAAATTGATTCTACAGAAGAATTAAAAAAGGAAAATAAAGTATACACTAAGTGAAAAAAAATCCCAAAAAAAAGTTTCAAAAAACCACAAAAATATAATTTTTTTTCGGGTTTTTGAGCATATTGTCTATACTAGGAGCGAGGTGATCGAAACCCTTTGCAGAATGATTTAGAACAATACACCAATATATCACTTTGCGTCGGGGTTACGTTCAAAAAAAAAAAAAACACGACACAAATTAAAACAACGAAAAGTGAGTTAAGATTTTTTATAGCAAATAATGCAAAGGTTCTAGGGTTACGCAAACACTAAGTCTTTGGCTTTCTTTTACAAAAAATTAGTGCAATGTCTGCTGAACAGCTTTTTTCAACGTAAAATACATTTACTTGCAGCAATTGTCTGTATTACTCCCACTAGCATTATCGCTGGATAATGCTTTACTTTTTATGCTATCAAATAAGTTTTTTACTTTTATCTGAACTACCATTTTACGTAATGGTATTCTCTGGGCAACTTGATTTAAAATCCAAATAGAAAGCAGGGACTCCATTTCGATCATCAAAGCACTTCTTGTATGGGTCATCAGTTTTGCATCTAATGATGTTGACGATTTTGCAAAAATTGACAAAAAAAAAACTTAAAGACTCGAAGCAAAAGTAACGCAAGCTCGAAAATCTAACGACACACAGTAAAAATTAGTATTAATTAAGCAGCGACGCAATTTCGAAAAACCGAAAACGAACGACTCAAAGCGAGGTATTGGTGTATAAAATCTGTTATTATATTTGGATATCGACTGTGTGATTTAAAAATATTCGCCCTAAATTTGAATTGTACAAAAAAGATAGCCATATTTTAAATGAATCTGGTCCCCTCGGTAAGAAAGTTTTTTAATTTTTTTCATACAACTTATTTTATTTAAAGTTAGACTTTCCAAAAATATGAATACGTTATAAGACTTCTCGGAAATTTCTTAAATAATGTAATTATAATAGAAGTATATTTTTATGGCAAAAAATTACAAAAAAAAATTAATTTTAAATTACCAGGTTTATAAAACAGTTATTAATCCGCAAGCAAATATTGAAAAAATCGGGAAATATTTCGATCTACTACTACCAAAAAAGCAGATTATTTTGACTACAAAATTTAAAAATTTAGTTTTCATACGCGAATATATCGTAATCTATAAGAGCTAAAAATAAATCTACAACGAAGTTTGTTTAGTATTTGGTTAGTAGTAGTATTATCCTTGAAATCGGATCACAAACATAGAATTGGGAACGTCTTTGATTTCTAAAATACCTAACTTTGGGGGTCTCTGGCACTGACCTTGTGGGTTTATGAGGTTAAAATTCAAACCCCTAAGTCAACAACACTTTATTTCTACGCATATGTAATTTTATTTCAAACAGTTCCATTATAAGTTCATAATATTATCCTCAAACAAACCAAACTTCGGCTTAGTTGCCGACAATGACACCTTATTTTTCCCATGGGTCTACCCTAATGTATATGTATGTAAATACAGGGTGGGCCAAGTTTGACTGAATGATTTCTCGCAGAAGTGCCATTGTGGCTCTTGCGGTATGAGCTGTAGCTCCATCTTGCTGGAACCATATGTTACGATTATTGAGAACTATCGGACGTAAAAAATTTTCCAACATGGTCCGGTATACCACCCCAGAGACGGTTTGTGGTTCATTAAGCTAATTTTCGAAGAAATATGGACCAATAACTTTATCAGCCATGATTCCACACCAAACAGTGCATCTGACAGGGTGTAATTGTCGCTGATGCAATGCTCTTGGATTCTCTGTACCCCAAATTCGGCAGTTATCATGTTTACACTGGGAGCCTCTGCAGTATTAAAATGCTGACGGTATTTTCTTTGTGTTGTAACAATTGATCGTCCGGAAGCATAATAAAATTCAACAATTTTTACACGTTCTTCCACTGAGTATGATGACATTATGAAATTTTATAAAATTCTGTATTATCTACAAAAAAAAAAATTAAAAAAAATTAAAAATGCAAAAGTTATAAGCATTTCAAATCAGTCAGTCCAAGTTGGCCCACCCTGTATATTATATATGTATGTATGCTTATCCATCTGTCTACATGTATGAAAAGTTTTATTTTCTATACTGGCGGCTTTAGTTATAGGAGTAGTAGTAGTGGCCGTTCTTTTTAACTCCTGTACTATTTTCATTGTTTATGATTTTTTTTTGTGGTCATTGTTTTGAGTTCCGTTTTAATGTCATACCGAGTTTTTGTCATTATTACTTTTTTTGAATGTATTGTTTTTAGTCGTCATTGTTGTTATTGTTAATAAAAGACATGCTGTTTTGTCCACTTCTGTTCTGTTACAATTTTTATGCGATAAAACAAAAAAACACACAAATATTTTCTACATACTAACGATACTAAACTAAATCGTAACAGATCGTATGTATGCCTGTATGTGTAATAAAGTTTTGAAGGACACTCTGGCTGTACAGCTTGAAATTATTGTCACAGAAATTACGTACTCATTTGCAATTTGGTTAGCATGATACAACCCAACAACAAACATCCAAATGACTAACCAGCACATGCATATGAAATTATACTGTTAGCCAGTCACATACAAGCGTTTATTTATGTGAAAATAAATATTTAAAGACCTAATTTCCTGCACGTTTTTTTTTCTTTGTTTTTGTTTTATTTTTACAAAGTCATAATATTATTGATTATTTGTTTGTTTTGCTATTTTATGTTAAGTGGAAAATGCAATAATATTTTGTTGGTCATTATTTTGTTGGAAATTGCCATGTGTACATATGTGTGTATAGTTTTATTGCAATTATTGTAATTCTTATTATTGTCGATATGAAAACGTATTCGTTTGAACAATTATTTTTCATTTAGTACGTAGAATAGAAATTTAATACATTTATGGAATTGGTTTAAAAAAGTTATGGAAGGGATAGTGAACAATTGTATTTTGTTTTGCATAATGGTTGGGACAACTTACAAGGCTAATGTTGTTATTATTAATTAATGTACGTAGAGACTATTAGAGTCAATTGTTATTCAATAATAAGTCCATGCTTTCCATCGAAAGAAACATTGTCCTACAAGTATCGCCTACTTAAATAATGAAAATAAAGGGTTTATTAACGAAAATTTTGTTTTATAAAATAAAATAAAACAAAGAATTTATATGAGAACCATAAATATTTTTTATTGTATTGTGAAGAGTAAAGATTGGCAATTATAAATGAAGAATTTTATCGGTTTATTTTATTGGCTATCACGACCAAGCACACGGCGGTCGATTCTTTTTGAAAAATTTCAATCAAATTTTGCCAAAATTACGGGTCAGTTGATTTAATTGCAATTTTATCAACATAATTCTTAAAAGCATTCTCAGAAGGAGGAACATATCAGGAATTAAGAAATGTAGCCTTTAAAGTTAGACTAGATAATGAGGTTGTATGTTCAGCTCACGCCAAAAACTCTGGGTATTTTCAGCAGACTAGCCAACAAAGTTTCGCAGCTTGTCTTTGTTAAAAAACATAGTTATATCATTTTTGAAGAAGCAAAATCATTAAAACAGGGTCGAACGTATTTTGAGACTGTTGGTGATTGTAATAACAAAAACTGTTTGGATTAACAAATAGTCGTGAACACGTCACTGAGGCAAAACGCTTTGAGAATATTGAAAACACTAACCCCCTGTTTCACGATGTCGAAAGATAACGTTCGCTTAGATAAGACTTAAGACAAAAACTTGATTGTGGAATAAACAAACTTGATTGAGTAAAAAATAGATACGATAAAAAGTTTGTGTCTTAAGTCTTATCTAAGCGAACGTTATCTTTCGACATCGTGAAATAGGCCATAATTCTTATTATGCCAATATTGTTGATCTTCCAGTTGAGTACACGATACCTAAATCAGTTTTCGATCCAGTTTTTTTTTATAAAAATGCAGAATATAACAGATTAGAACAACTTTCGTAAAATGTCATATAATTATAAATTAAAGCATCAAGATTTTACTGTAAGGTCAGATCTGAGATTGTCTCTTATGCTACCAGACTACGGTAGTATTAGTTAAGCTAAAATCATGGCTACAAAAGCACCCGCAAAACAAATTCAGTATATAGGGATATTCTCATATTTACTGACAGCAAATCGTCCACTAGGTACCTAGAAAGTATCACATCGAGAATTGTACATAAAGGTATCTAGAGGAGATAGCAACATATCCATTGGTTACCATTGTATGACTGCCTGGACACGGTGAGGTAATATTAGAGCACTTACGTTAGCCGGTAGCACCATAAATTCGAACGAATTCTATTGTGATGTTGGCATTTATCTTTTACGTGGCTACACAAAAATTTCACTTAATTGCCAATATACGGTGTGAAAACCAGTCCAGACAAATCTGGCTCAATATTTATTTATAAAGGATACGTTGCAATGACGAAAAAGAGGAACAGAGTACAGAACATCTTCTTTGTCACCGTCCGGCATTTAGTGATCTAAGATATCGGATTCCTGGACATGAAATATTTATTGACAAAACTTGTCTATAAAAAGGTATCTGATGGAGGATGATTGCCAAGAAATATAGGACGAATGAAGCAATGGTATAACAACCGGCATAACATAATTTGCAGAACTTTTTGGAAGCTTAACTTTTTCAAAACCATTAAACCATTTTGTTCTTTGTTGGGTTTCCATTGCTCGTTACTAATACTAATATATTCCAGCTGATAAATATTTTTTATCTGGTGCTTAATAAAAGATTTTAAAGTGCGTCAGAACTTTATGTGCACAATACCTTAATGAGGAAAACTGGCAAAACTTTTTCGTTACACAATTAAATATCAGTTCAGTGATATTTAAACTTCTAACTAAGCTATTGATTTTCCCAGCTCTTCCTATTTAACAAAGATTTCTGTCATTCATGTCTATTTAAATGTGCTTGCCTAAATTGCTTATAATGCCCAAATTTAAGTTTCCCATTTCCAAACATACTTTCATTGCCACAACATTAATGAAGAAACCTGGTACACCTTTCTCGTAACAACACTTTAAAAATGTATCTTTCAGTTTAGATCTCTCAGTGGCTGTAGTAGCCAGTAAGTATCTATCTATTTGACATTATGTGTTACAAGACTCAAACTCTAAATCCTTATAAATTCTTAATAAAAGTACAAACACATAAAAGAAAACTAAACAAAATTGAACGCCTATTTAATCAATTGTAAGTTTGTTGTGAATGTAACAGCTTACAAAAAGAGAAAGAGATGAGAAAAATATCTTAATTCAGTTGCCATAAAACATTGCTAGTCGTCCAGTTTTGGTAAGCAGTAATAACAAACTCTCTAACAAAGTAAACATTTTATATAAGACTTACTATGTTTGTAATACAGTGTTTGTTTGCAAGTGCAAATATCTTTAAATTTAGTTCCTTTTTAAACATGTTTGCCTTTCTTAATACCAATGAGTTTATAGTTGTTCTTAAGTAAGACCAACTTTTTTTTGAGGTTAATTGCTTGCGATTGCAAAGGATGTTAAGGAAAATCTATAAAAACTTAAAAGAAGTTTATAGCAAAAAAAAAAAATGAAATTAACGAGAAACGTATAAAATATTTGCCAAATACAATGTAACAAGACACGAGCTTAAGGGACAATGACTGTATTAACACAGATAAATGCAAATCGATAAACATAAAGTAATTCCTGGTAGAAAAGTACATTAATTTAATTTTTTCTGGAAGAAAGAAGTATATCGTAAAATCTGTAACTGCTACGTGTTGCAAGTACTTTTTTAACCATAATTTGTCATAATGGATGTGTATATAAAAGTCATGATTGCATTTAATAGACTCAGAAAAATTAAAAACAAAATATTTAACTTTACAATATTTAACGGAAATAGAAATTTATCACAAACCATTTTCTGTGAAAATATTAAAAATTTTACAATTTGGATGCTTTTGTATTTCTTATTCTTTTTGATAATAATTTTTTTCAACAATTCATAATGAAATTCGTTTTTGAAATGAAAATGCAATTTTTCATAATTAAATGTCAATACTACTACTAACTAATGAATATTAAATATAAAATGTTTTTGGGCATAGTATTTGCTCAGTTCACAAGTATGTTGAACATTGTATGATACAACTATAAGATTGCGAACAATAAGTAAATTTATATTTAAATCCATATTTTAACTTTTGCAATACTTAAATTTACACACAACTTTCGAAAATCATATGTAAAAATGTCGTAGGTGTTGTACAAAATATTTATTGATAGTTTACCAATAACATTTTTACAACTATTGTAAATTCAGACGACGCGTCGTACAACTGCTACGACACTACAACATCAGCTGTGAATTGAACAATAGATTTCTACATGTTATGTGTGATGTATTAGTAATATCAATTTAAAACAAATATCACTCATACGTGTCAGTTAGTCTTTGAAAATAAATGTATTTTATTCACATTACTAAACAAATAATTTAAAGTGTAGTTAAAATATTGTAATGTTTTAAAAAATAAAGTTTTGTGAATTTTTGTTTAGATTTTTACATAAAAAGTAGATACATGGATATATTTTTTTATATGTACATATATAATAGTTTTTAAAAGCATTCAATGAAAATAACTGAAATTAAATGAATTTTTTACATTAAAAGGCTTAAGTCGGTTTTAGTGAGTTTTAAATTCTGTGTAAAATTAAAAAGATTGGGCGGGGCTCCAAAGTTTGTAATATGTTTAGCTATATCTTGAAACTGTTTTTTTAGACCATATATATATATACTAGGGTGGGGTGAAATTTGGTTTTGTCTTAGATCGTATTCTAATAGCAAAATTTTGTTGTGTTACTAGTTCAAATAGAAGTCTTTAAAATTTTATTGAAATATTTTAAATGTAAGAGCTCGCGTATTGACCACAAAGTAGAGTGGATCGCTTGTGTATGGGAAAAATAAAAGTTAATTAATAAAGTTCTAATAGTAATATTTTGCTGTCTTAGACTTAAAAAAAAAAGGTAATACTTAAAAAAAAAATTTTCAATTAAGTGATATCTTTAGCCCGCGCATGCGTCTTAAAATTTTTGGAATTTTCATAAAAACATTTTTCATTTAAACTTCAATATATATGGTGAATTTCACGTCAAGTGACCCAATTTTAAAAATGGATGTCTTCCGATTTGGATGAAATTTGCAAAGTTAGTACTATTGGATAGTAGGCCAGATACAAATTTTCAGCTCTATCAGTCCAGAAGTGCCGGAGTTAGAGGGGGTCAAAGTTGGAAATTTTGGTCACACAGGGTTTTTTTTAAATGAGTGGAACTTTTCACCTATTGGTCCTAGCAAAAATTGTCCAAAGTATTAGATAGCTATTTCTTCAATCATTTCAAAAATATATTTTTTTTAATTTTTAATTTTTTTTTTTAATTTTTTGAAAAATCCTATTCTTGAGTTAAAAAATAATTTTTTTGATAGATATCCCACTCACATCCCATTAAGCGATTATAAAGGCCTTAAAGTAAATTGTATAAGCTTTCTTTAAAAAAAGGGCCCATATTGAAAAAAAAAATAAAAAAAAATTGCTATAATCATGTGAATGGTAACTTAACCATCTTATAATTGCAGAAATCATTACAGTGACCATAATATTTAAACAAAATATTTATAAATGTTGAAATAAATGTATTTTTTGCTGCAACAATTGTTTATGCCTATTTGGTAAAATATTTCAACAATGTAAATATGAACCTTAACTAAATACCTCGTATGTATATTGTGTTACCTGCAGAAACCATAACAGTTACTTTGTTTTTCTTTTTTTTTTTTGAAAAACAAATAAATTTAATAAAGAAATTCCTTAAGCAAACTAATGGGTTTGAATGGAGTAAACCAAATAAACTATAAACAAAAATCAATACCAATTGTATTAAAATTCTTTAGACATGTTATACGATGTGGCAAGTAAAACCAAAAATAAGGATTTGTTTGCAAAAATAGAAAGTTTTTTACATACTCGTACATAAGTCAAATATAATAAACGTAGTGAGTATATTTGTTAGGAAGGAATATAAATATTTAATAATACTTTACTTAGCAAATTAATTTTGTAAAAATATTTTATGGTTACAAAATATGTTTTTACTGTAGAGTGCTTATAAATGAAATTTAATTTTTTCATTTTTCGTTTATAAAGGAATGTGTAATATTTTCTAGAAAATTAAAATTTGATTTAATGGAGTCTACACTGGGCAACAGTGTAGGTAGTAGAACATGCAATTTTTAATTTTTTCGTAATACTTCTTAAATACTCTGTGTTATACTTCATTTACTATAATTTTAAATTTGTAAATAACTTTTATTTGAAAGCAAATTTTGTTGTTCTGTGTTATAATTGTATATAAGTTAAGTTTTACTTACAAATAGTTATCACCCACACTTGCTACGTTTATTTGCCTTTTATTTTATGCAGCAAAGACTTGGGGTTACTATCATTATCTGTTGCTGACTTCTTAGCTATTTGGTCAGTAAATTTGCTTTATTGTATATATATGTACATGTTTTCATAATTAAAATTTTAAAATTTTGCAACATTACAGGAAATCTAAAACTGAAAAAATAGATGCTAGTATAAATTTGATAGACCCTTTGCCACAGCTGAATACACACAAGCCATTAAATAGGATTTATAATGTGAGGGGAAAAGGGAAAATGTAAATAGAAATATTAAATAATTTTAATACAAAATAAACCCTTTCTCAAAATGTATACAGAAAAATATACATACATATTTGCTATTAAATTTAAAACTTAAAATACAGTTTATATAGTTATTTGCATTTGTTGAATTGTTGGCTGCTAAAATATCTTTATTTGAAATAGATTTTACTGAATGTTTGTTTTAGTAATTCGATTTAGTTAACTAAAATGTATTGCTAGCATAAGAGGCCAACATTTTGTTAAAAATATCTCTCGTTAGCATGACCAGTCCTCTAGATAGTGTACCATATAATTGCTCTTGGATTTGGATTTTGAAAATTTATTTTTTGATTTTTTTTTTCAATTTTTTACGTATCCAAACAAATTAAAACTAAAAAAAGCCAACAACACAATTTTAATTTGAATTTTCTGTTTTTTTTCAAATTGAAACTAAAAGTAATAAAATTAAAATTTATTTAAGTAAGTATTTTGTTAGTTATTAAATGGACATATGTATTAAAGTGCATATAGGTTTCTGTGTTAATAAAAAAAATAATTAAATAAATTTTAGTTTTACTAAAAACTTTTAAATTTAATATCAAATATTCTATGTTACATGAAAGTAATAACAAAACATAAATATTAAATTAAACTTGTGCCATAGTATAAATTAAATGTATCTTTTAGCAGCTTCATTAGGCCAAAATAAAGTGCAATTTTTCAAAATATTTATATAAAGCCGGAAGTAGATAATAACATTTAATATTTTGTTGCTCCTCCTTTATTAGCAATAACCTCTTTATGTTTGTAATACTAGAAGCAAGTTTTTATATAATATTTTTTGGAATTAATTTCCATTTAGATATCATTTTTCCCCAAAATGATTGTATGTTAATTCTAAATTCTTTTGGAATATTGCTATCACGGATGGTCAAAAAATGTTCAATTGGATTCAAATTGGGACTCTGTGGTGGACAATCGAGTTCTTCGATGTTTTTTTTAATGAAATAATCTTTAGCCACCTTACAAGTATGTTTACGGTCATTATCCTGCTTTAAAATAACGTCTCCCAAAATTATTTAATGTGCACTGCATTCAAGATTTTCTTCCAAAATCATAATACATATAGTGATTACCAGTCAGTCTGGAGTTGATTTTCATCAACCGACCTACACCTGCGAAAGAAAGACACCCCCATTTCATTAAGCTTCCACCAGCATGCTTAACTGTGTGAGTAATGTTTTTAGGCTTCAGTCTCTGTGAAGATTCACACCACACATGTTTTCGACGTTTCTCGTTTTTAAGTTCAAACTTAAACTCGTCCGACTATATAACTTTTTCCTTAAATGATATCGGCATGACAACATACTTCTTTGCAAAATTTAAGCTCTTCTTTATGTTTGCACTGCGTATTAGTGGCTTTATATTTTCAAAGTAGTTTTTTAAAACATTTTCTTGTAGTCTTCTGCGTACTGTCCTTGATAAAATGCTTAACTCTGATTCCTCTTTTCTTGTTCCTGATGAGGGAAAAGAATTTTTGTTTGGCAAAAATAACAATACGATATTTATCGCACTCCGTAGTGTGGCGTTTTTAACCACAGCGACCTTTTAAACTTACATTGGATCTTAGTTGTTCATATGTTTTAACTATTTTTCTGCCACCTGAGAAAGAAATATTATATTTTTCACCCAATTGCTTGTACGTAAGACCTTCGTTGTGATCTTTTATTAACAAATCCCTACGTTATTATTTCAAAATCTTCATAGTTCTAGCAATTTTCAAAAAAGATTAGCCAACTTTAAAAGCAAAAAATGAGAATAACTTAGAATATAAAGTTGTAAATTGTTGACCTTTAGTTTTGTTGTTTGTAAATTTTGTTCGGCATAAGGTCATAAGGTAAACGAATTTTTAATTGAAAAATATAAACATATTTTGTTTTAAAAATTCTATTTTATTTTATTCCCAATATTTCGGTCAGCAAAGTTGACCTTATGCCGAACAAAATATACAAACAATAATTTAGAATAATATAATAATTTAAAAACTTTGCCTTACCGTTTTTATAAAGTACTTGAAAATTAAAAAGATAAAGGTACATAAAACAACAAATCAAAAAAATTTCACTTGTTATTGACCAGCCTCAAAGTGGTATAGTGTTTCGTATTGCATCTTCCACAATTTCATGATACATACATTTACATTTTTATTTAAAGTTCTCTTAAATTTGTTTCCATTAGTATAAAATTAAAATATTTATATGAAACCAAATTTATATTTTCTTGGGATGAGTCTTATATTATTCTTTAGTATATATAACTCATTTCAGTTTAAGGACAATCGAATAACGCGATATTTATGAAATAGGGAAACAATATACTTTTTCTGATTTCTTCAAAAATATTGTTATATTTTAAATGAATCTCTTAAAAGGATTTATATAGCAAATTCTGAAGAAGTAAAAAAAAATTGTTGTTTAACTCATTTAATAATTTTCAATCAGTTTATAACATGGAACCTCGTCATCCAATAAGCTTAAAACTTTGCATTGATTAGTTTTAAGCGCCAAGAAACATATCTTATATTAAAGAGTTAGTGCTGTACATTTAAAAATCATCTAGTTTTTAAATTATCTATAATTATTAAATTGGTGTAATATTATCTTCATCCTCGGAACCAGAATTTTCATAAATATCATGAGTGTCTTCGTGATTTATGAGATCATTAGGAATTTAAAACTTGTGACAACATAGCTCTAGCAGTTTAAAAGAACATCGATATTACAAAAAGGTAGTACTAAATTGCTAAATAATAAATGCAGAAACTCAACAAATGGATTTTTTGCAGCGCTGTTTTCAACTCTAAGTGAACAGTTGATTCTACGTTTGTCCATTTATAATTTCATAGGTTTTGTTATTGAGTTTCAATAATGGTTATTTCATCAGCGGTATAGCAAAATATTTAATTTTCAATATGCGAGAATTTATTTGTTTTAACTTTTTTCGTGAATTATCAATAAGACTCACTTCCAAAAATCACTTTAATGATCATAAATTTCTTTAAAATGTCGGTATTGCAATAAAATTCAACATAAATACGTTTCTTATATATATAAATGATGACACCTAATTTTATAATGGTCGGTCCATAATTAGTCGTAACTCCCATATAAGACCCTTTCCGTAATTCACTTTAACCTCCATAATTTTTTTAAACGTATTTATATCGAGAAGAAGATTTTGGGTAATCGGTCCATAATAGGTTATATATCTCATATAACGTCCATTTCTGAAAAACTGTTTAGTACATATACTGGGTGTAGGGTATTTTATGGTCGGGCTTGACCGACTATAATTTCTTACTTGTTTTTCAGAAAGATTATTTCGTTCAAATGAAAACATGAAAATTGTTTCGATGATATTAATAAATTTTTAAGTGGGAATGAAAATGAGTTAAAATTCAAATTGACAATTTAGTATCAATGGTAAAAGTAAATGGTTCTATTGGTTGTTCTAAAAGTAATTTAATATTTTAAATATTCAAACGATGCCAGATTAATGAGATCATACATAATTTTTCGTAAAATATTTATAAACTTAAAATAAAAAATAGGCATTAAAATACTGTTAAAAAAGACTTAATCTAGTCTCGGAAAGGATACAGTGTCACAATCTTTCTGTTATACCAAAAGGCCTGTTGGAAACAAAGTTCCTATTAATAACCCCTTTAGAAATATTGATAAATTTGGTCAAAAGGAAAGGAATTGACAAACAATTTACAATTGTTATCTGAAGATGTAGTCCATTTGTATCCTCTATGATATTTATATAAAATAATGCCTGCATAATCATTTGATGCCTTTTATTACTAGTAACCAGTTTGGAGTAAATTTTTGGGTCTGTTTTGCTTCCTATTATAACAAAAAAGTGTATGAACCTCGTAATTGCCCTCAGCTTAATTGTAATTTTTATATAAATTTTGAACGACTTTTATAAATTTTGTTCACATAAATGGAATTCATAAAAAAACAAAATCTTAGTTTTTTCTTTTAACATTTCTTTATTATATGTAAATCACTCCTTTGTGTTACTTAAAATATTTAAACATTTATGCCACCGGATTGTATGCATTACTTTAATATGTAAAATTTAACAATTACTATTTATTTCTATACACATTGTTTTCATTGCAAGCCACAGCCAAAAGTCATCTGATGGCCTACTTTCAATGTACAATTTATAAATTATTATTTATTAACCTTATTCTAAAGTCATTCAAAATACAATAACATAATTTTTTTAAATGCCACGCAAAAATATATATACATACATACAGTACATATAAATATAAATTTTTGTTTTATGCAGTAACAAACACAATGCACTTACTTACTCAACTGCCATAACAGACGGAACTCCATCGCATTAAACATACAATAAATAAATTGTGCCAACTGCAATATAAACAAACACTCAAACATTCATACATATACAGTTACACAAATACTTATACACATATATTTATACCGCAAAACCATAGACATATAGAACAACACTTACAGTCATATTAACTCATGTATGTATGTATATTTGTATTTAAATATTGAGGTATTGAAACGAGGCCTCCAAAGGAATCGACACAAAAAACGAGCAACGACATGAGCAGATACGTATGTTTCGAGTGTGTGAGATTGAGTATGCTATGAGTTTGTGTGTAATACAAATGCAAACAAAGAATTCTTGAAAATGACACGATTTAATATGAGCAAAAATGTGAATTTTCCAAACACACTCACAGAGATATTCACAATTTACGATACAAGACACAGCGGGCGTAATTTTTTGGTAGACATTCAGGGCACAGTGCACAAAAATTGCTATGTGAAATTCAATGAGAAAGTGTTTAGCGGAATGTATGTCATTTATAAAACAAAAAAAAAAAATTAAAACAATTCTAGAACAAAAATAGTATGTACGTTTTTCGAAAGTTATTGTCCGCATATGGGTGACTGCGTAGTGTGATGATATGATAAAGTCCTGTAAAGGTTTCTTGTATTTCTACTATTTATATAGTTTTATAAGAATATATGTATGTAATATTATCGCATCAAAACACTCTTAAAGCTTAGTTTTCTTTATCGTAATTCCTGTGGTTTTACCTGTGTCATTAAATTAGCGATCCTTTCATATACAGTTAAAAATTTTAAAAACTTATGAATACAATTTTTACCGCATATTCCTATTGGCAAGCTAACTGAGCTTGAAAAAAGCCAGACAAAGTTAAATTCCTTAAAAAAGGTTAAAAAAATCCAACAGAAATTTAATTTTTTGGGTATTCGAATTAAAAGTAAAAGAACATAAAATAATAATATTAAAAGGTATTTTAAGGGGAAAACGTGTAACAGTGTTCCCATTAATGACAACTTAAATATAAATACGTATTTTCTTAACAAATATATATTTTTATGCGCATATGTATAAAAATAGAATATATGAACCCAAGTTTATATTTTATCGGTTGAGTATTTTTTATTATTATTTAGTATCTATAACTCATTGATTTAAAATTTAATATCAATCTGATAACGCGTTAGCTAAGAAAAAGGAAACAATATACTTTTTCTAATTTCTTCAAAAATATTGTTATTTTTTAACTGAATCTTCTAAAAGTTGTTTAACTAATTCATTAATTTTCAATCGGTTTCATCTTTATGACTTTAAAATATTTTGCAGTGATTGGTTTTAGATGCTAAAGAATGAACTCTGATTTTTAAGAGTTAATTAGAAGTACAATTTAAATTTTTTTAGTTTTTCAAACCTCTATAAATATAAAAGGGTATAATGATTTACACATCCTCAGAAGAATCGGAACTAGTATTTGCATAAATATTACGAGTGTCTAGGAACTCTAAGAGATCGTCTAAAATTTTAAAATCGTGGCAAAATTGCTGAAGTCTTTTTTATGAACATCAAATATTTAATAATGTATTTAGCATTTGAACTTCAATTCAATTTTCTTGTTTTGTTTCAATAATTTTAATACTAAATAACTAAGTAACCTCCATATTGCTGAAAGACGGTACTAGAAAGCTAAATATTAAATGTAGCAACTTAGGAAATGGATTTTTCTTGCACTTAATTTTAAAACTCTCATAGATCCAATAAAATCTTCTATTGAATCTACGTTTGTCCATTTATATTTTGAAAGGTTTTGAAAGTGAGCTTCAGTAATGGTTATTTTTAATTTGAGAGAATTTATTTATTTTTACTATTTTAAGAGAATTTTTAATGGCTAAAAGTAAATTTTCTGAAAAAACTGTGCCGATGACATTAAAAACTTTCCAAATGGGAATGATAATGCCTTAAAATTCAAGTTTAGTATTAATGATGAAAGTAAGTGGTTCTGTTCCTAAAATAGTTTACTATTGTATATATTTACTATAATTAAGTAAAATATTGTTTAATTTAAAATAAAAAGTAGCCTTTAATGGCTAAACTGGCAACACTGGTAGGGATTATTTGTCTCAAATTTTTACCTAAACTTTCCTAACATTAAACATTTTTATATTTTTGTGCTAAATACAAGAAATTTAGAAAATAAGAAACAAAATAAAATTTAAAAAATTTGTGAACAAATAATGCGATCTGTATCTCCATCCATAGTAGATGGAATTAAAAATGTGAATGTTCATAAAAAACATTGCTTATATCAACTTTGCTTAATTTTATATAACCTCCGTTACCACATGCAACAACAACAAAGAAAATTCTAACAAAATGTTTTCATAAAATTCTGTTCATTTTCAAAAATATATGGATCCGGTATTGCAGTATTTTCAAAAGAAAACAATACGGAAACAATTTAATTTACAATGTTTTTTTTTATAAATGCATGCAATTTATTTTTAAAAATGCTATTAAAATGTGTTGTAAATATTACTTTTATTTTAACACTAGTAGCACTGTTTATTCATTTGTCATTTTACTTATGGCAAGTGTCAAAAATTTACTTACAAGTAAATTCTCTTGCAAGTGTGAAAAATATGATTGTGTTAAGGTCTATTTAGAAGCCCAAATTTTCGATCACTCTTTCCAGCATTGCTACTGACATCTCGCGAATTACGCTAATAATAATGTTGTTTTGTATATCATGAATCATAGATTGAATATCTACTAAGACTTTTGACTTCCCATAACTCTAAGGAAAAACTATGCAAAAGAAGTGTAGAAAAAACATAGTTAAAAATTGCCTACTAGCTATATTATTATTGCACTATGTAACGGATATAATGACAACTGCAAACAACATGTTCAGTATACAATATTAGCAGCTGAGCTTGGAAGCTCGATGATGAAAATCAAATGTTGCTCGAAGTACACGAAACACATTAATTACAAGATGTGGAAAGAGATGCAGGTCTATTCATGTGTTTGACAATAATGAATAAAACAAGACAAAAGTGAGAACAATTAAAACCATCATGATAAATATAAAATTAGAAACAAGTTTTTTAAACTACGTTAATATTTCAGATTTCTGAGGTCTGTATTCATCCCTTTCCAAAACTTACAGTCGAAAGTAAAAGTTGGGCAAGCTGATATCACTAAATTGTTTCTATGAATATTTTTTACGATTATTTTCAAGATGTTTATTAGATTTAAAATAATTTCAAAAATATTCTATGCATGTTGAATTATTCTTCTAACAGTCGTATACTTCCCATCTTTTAAAAAATCAAGACATTTGAATTAATTTCTACACGGTATCCATATTGGATCTCGAAAAATTCGATTTTCTACCACTGTCTTACTATAGCGAGCGATAGCATTTTTGGGCGCTAGTTTTGTTTTGTTTGCACAACATTAGATATCTATGGAGAATAAACGGTAAATGAGGACTGTTTACTTAAAGACTCAAAATGGTGTTACATGTCTTAAAATGGTTTTACAAAAAATAATCCAATGATGGTTGAAGAATAAAATATAATAGATCACCTAATGCAATAATGCACATTTAGAGCTGAGGGGTTTTGATATGAATTGCAACGGTTCCCTAAAATTTGTGCTAAATGTCATGCACCCATATTAAAGTACTCCAAATTGATTTGTAAATTTTGATTGGAATGTAAAAAATGCTTATTATAATGATCACTTCAAAGTTATTTGAATTAAGTGTTTTCCTTTTTAACATTTGCCACCCGATTTCCATTTTACATTTTTTTTTAAATAGCTTCTATGTTTGTTGGAAAGGTAAACTTCTTGCCATCATTTCAATTCGAATTTTGCTGAAATTCTAAAATTCAAAGCTTACAGTAGCAAAGAGACATTTGTATGGCCCAATAAGTTGCTCAAATACATAATTAGTTAATAAGATATCACACAGTAAATATTGGTATAGCGACGACATTTGTCAAACATTTTAACTGAGATATATTCGAATATTACGAGTACAACATTTTTTGATGTGTCTCATTTTGTTCTTCATCTGAAACTGATTGATTGTACGGGTGAAGTCCAAACTTAAACATTTCTAAATCACTGAACTGTGAAATATTAAGCTATGATATCTAATTCCTCAATTATTTAAACCAATATTTGCCTTAATATATAATTATGGTTGAACCCATATGTAGTACGTGATATTCTTTTTTGTTTGCATGTGTATCTAAGCTTTAAGCGTTTTTTGGCAAAAAGGAAATGCTTAATTAAGATAAATACTCGACTGCAATTAACATTTTCAGATTTAAATACATGCACATTTTTGGAAAAGAGAACAAAAAACTGAAACACATTGAGGAAAACTGAACAAAATATGCAAAATTTTGCTTGTGAGCAAGCACACACAATTAGTGTGAATGAATGTGTAGATGTGAATTCATGCATACACACACACACACATACATATGTATGCATGTATGAATAGTTAGTATACAAATGTTGGTTGAATTGGTGTTGGTGCGGAAATACCAGTGAAAAAAAAACGGGAAACTCTGTAGTGATTTTCACTTTACCATCAGCTGCCATGCAGTGGTTATTGTGGTATACAATCGCACAACTCACTCTTTGTTTGAACACACACATATTCATGTACATATATATACATGTATGTGTAATTATATAGGTATGTATGTAAATATATGAATGTGTCTGAATTTTGGCATAACGTCAACTCGTCTTGTTGATAGTATTTTATTTCCCCCTACACACAAACACTTAAATGTATTTGCAATACAATCACATACACTCACATTCACACGAAACACTCAAACTCACACTTTCCCCAGCAGGGAGTACATACCATGAGGCGGTGAACAAAAAAACCAATGCAAAGTGAAAGCAGCAAACAACAGAAAAAAAACTTTATTTAAAACATTACTCGTTTTGCTATTAAAGCAATGTCTTTTTGATGCATTTACGCTTTTCTGCAGAAGTGTAGAAAAACAAGAATTGAAAAACTTCTACTCTACTTGGTTTTATGCTGTTAACTACTTGCAGATGTTTAAAGCAATATTCATGCAATACCAACGATTTTCTTTTGGCAGACATTGAAGATATGACATTAATTATATGTGAGTGTATGAGTAAGAATATGCATTTGAGGCAATCTGAGAAAGACTTTTAATTTCATTTTAATTTGTTTTGAATTTGCATCCAGAATTTTTTACATGGAAATTTAAAATCACGTTTTTTGTTGTTGTTTATTGTCACAGTTGTTATTATTGTCATTTATAATTATATATTAAGCAACATTAAAAATTTAATGCTTTGTTATTGAAAACAATTTGCAAGCTGCCTTATGAATTTGCATATATGGCTTGTACCGCTGACCAACTACTCTTATCTATACTTTAATTTGAATTTTTATACAGTATCGCCCAGTATTCTTTGCATATAAATTTAAATAAAAATAAATTTTATTGGTTACTTTCAAAGTTATTATTATTCTCTTATAGCTATTAATTGGGCCACAGTGAAAATTTAAAGATTTGTTATTAAAAGCAATTTCGAGGCTGCTTCAAGAAATAATGGGTGGCTTACACCGGTATCATACTACTTTCGCTTTTTATAACGTACTGCTAGAATATAATCTCATAATCTTGTTCCACATTTTTGCGAGTAAACTGTCAAGAAAAATATCTCTTGCCCTAAGCTCCTGCGATAACCGATGTAAATATATATCAGGTTAGGTAGGACTATAAACCAGAGACCTGTTAACTTTATGGATTATCACACCGAGTATTTGTATATTTTTCACAGCAAGATTGCTTTAATGTATTATAAATATTGTAAGGAATAAGATCTACTATATTTTGACAATTTCCGGTTGTTTAGCTTAAATGTTCCATGAGAGTTGCCTGTTTGCTGTTGATCTTGTTTGGTCTTCCTTCTCAGTAGACAGAACTCTCTGCAGATATATTTTGTTGACTCCTTTCTGTTGATACACTCTGCTGACAATATTTCTGTTGAGTCCTCTCTGCTGTAAAAACACTCTAATAACACACACTTACTGAACGGCTCGTTCTAATTCCTGCGTCCGATCGAACTCCGGATAATCTTAAAGGAAATAAACCTAATATGGGCAGATGTAATCAGCCCCACGCCTTACATTATCTATCTAAATAAAACAAATAATATGTTCTTTATTATGCCCTACACCACTAATAATACTTATTAGGAAAGATCCCCAAAATGTTAGTCTAACAGCCACCCTAAAGTATACCGATCGATCTAGAATCATTTTTTTAGTCCATTAAGCGATGTTCGTCCATCCGTCCGTCTAGCTGTATATGCATGTAAACTTTTACGCAATATTGAAGATATTTCTATAAAATTTAGTATGAGACTTGTGTTAGGCCCAAGAACGGTTTCGATTGAATTTGGTTAAAATCATATATGAAATCTTATCACACCAACAAATTTTGTGCATATCGATCCATAATTTACCATATATCCCCTATAAAGCCCACGTCCGAAAATAACTTTAAATAACAGAACTCTCTTAAAAATGCAGGAATCCAAATAGTATTCAACAGAAAAATGTTCCAATATACACAAATCATTCGGCCCAATTCTGTGATAATCGGTCCATAATAGGTCATAGCTCCCATCCATGACCACAAATCTCTTAAAAATATCGAGTTAAAATTTAACACTCAACATATTCATTCCAATTAATTTTTGGAAGATCGATCCAAAAAGGTCATTGCTTCTATATACATAGCTCCTATTTCTGAAAAACAGTTTTTGCACATATACTGGGTATAGGGTATTATATGGTCGGGCTTGACCGAAAATACTTTTTTTCTTGTCTAGTTTATTTGTAGGTATAATTAAAATTAATTTAATATTTATGTGGGCTTAATATAGATCCTAAACTTAAGATAAGGGACGAACGCTTTAATATAGTAGTATTTTCAAAATCTGGATAATGATCTAAATATTTATTTTAGCTGGACATAAATCTGACCAAAAACACAAACATACTTCTTCTCAAAAAACTGCATTAACATCACACTGTTACAATTTAGATCATTATCCAGATTTTGAAAATACTACTATATTAAATACAGAAACAAATTATAAAAGACGATTTATGTTAGAAATGTTACAGATTATTAAGGTACCGATAGAAAAGAGAATTAATTTTAAAGCAGATACAGACAATGTAGCTCAAAATTACAGACATTTAATTTATAAGAATAAGTTTAGAAACTAAAAATATTACATATAGAATTTTTCATTTATTATTCCAAATAAGTTTTTTATATATATATCATAATTGTATATCATTATTGTAAACTTTTCATTTTCTGTTAAAAAATTTTTTCAATTTCATATTTTAATTATTATTTTATTATAATTCAAAACATTGTGATAGCGAAATATTGGAAATAAATATATATAAATAAATTAAATATTTTTATATAAAAATCAAGTGACCTTATTGCTTATTAAAAAAAAAACTATTAAATTTTTGGTCTATATTATCGTCCTTTTGTGACTCATATTAAGAATCCAAGTTGGGCTGACCATGTAACTGCGTGATGCGTTAATTGGTAATTGAGCCATTATCTAATTAGAAAATATTTTAGCCTTTACAGTTATTCAGTTTCTGGAAACTAATTTTTCAAAATTTTACTTTTCAGTCTGCCCTATTCACATGAATATATCACTTGTGCAAATATCAGTTTGATTGTGAGTGATTTTTCGTTTATACTACTGTATCTGCGTGTGCAGTTAATGAAAGTGTCTTTTGGTGTAGGTATATCTGTGAGTGCTTTAAGTGTGTTATTTCACCTGATTTTCCTCGACACTTTATGTTATCGAAATGCAATCACATACAATTTGGGTTCCTTGGAGTTTTTTTTTTTTTTTTGTTTTTCGTTTGCATTCATTTACCACTGCATTATGACAACTCAAAGACAGACGATATGAACCTTAAGGCGGATGATGAACGACATAAAAAGGCTTTGTGGAAAATGTAATTTGAATGCATATATACGACATATTATTAAAATCAGGCAGAAATCAGGAATAATGAAAATGAAATGTTTACTGTTTCATTTTTTGTTTGAAGTAAATGAAAAGAAAAATGTAATAAAAAATCATGCATACTTTGAAAGTTCATTAATAGTGTGTGGCTTACGTTAGTAATAATACTTATATATGTAATTTGTTATTTTGTCTATATAAGAATATTTGTACTTTTACACATTTTAACGAATAAATACATTAGTTTTGATTGCAATAACTGTAGTGCTTAAACTTAAGCATCTGAGGGTTGTTGGGAAAGAATTTAATTTATTATGCTTTATTATGTCAGCAAAAATTATAAAGTATGACAGTTTGTTAAAGTTTTAGTTTACATTTTGCATAATTAATTATGTGTAAATTAAAATTGTTTAATTTTAAATATAGGTAACTTTTGAATTAACATTAAGGTAGCTTAATTTAATTTTATGCTGTTAAAATCTGATTTGGTGACTGCATTACATAAATACACTCAGGGATAGAATGTTATTTTGAGAGTTTTAGAATTTCAAGGGAATTAAAAAATGTAAAATTGCACTTGCCCTATCGATAAGATCTAGTTCTTCCAGTTTGCAAAATGCTGCCATTAAAGCTGAGTTATTATTAAAGTGTGCCTCTCAAACCTCCAAATCTGTCCTATAAAAACGACCATAACGATTCAATCCCGGAAACTTGGTAGAATAGAGATGCAACCAAAAACAAGAGTTTGTTTACTTAATGTCGCAATTCACTGATTGCTTAAACGAAACTCTACGAAGAATCATTCAATATAGTTAAATTCTAAAAGCCAATAAGTTAAAATTGCAGAGACACTTCAATCCAACATACAACAGTTTTGCTCTGAAGTTAAAATAACAATCACAAAAATGTGACTACATCTAACCTTCCGAAAGTCCAAATCAAGGAGAATATGTATATAATAAACATGTGGCAACATACTAACTATACAATGTTCAACTTAAATTTTACTTTGAAAGACAGACACTGCCTTTGAAATGTTATGAAATTATTCCTTCAATAGCTCATTGGTCAACTCATAATAATTCAAAGTCATGTTTTTATATAGACCTCATTTGTTATATCAAATAATCTGATCATATCAAAAATAAATGTTTCAAACAATTTTTATGAATTACGTGATGTATTTAATATGCGTATAAGTAATATTTAATTAGTATTATAATTATATATTAATCATACGCCACATATGGTTGTATGTATATTACAAGAATGATAAAATAAAGATTACGCCAACGCGCGAAAATTTTTTAAAATGTTCTCCGCATATTGGAGCTGTGACGTCACACGTTCTATGTTTCTATTGGCTAATTTTTTCTCACTTGTTTTTTTACTGATGTTTTGCTTGCATTTGCTCACTGCACTCTTCATGTTTATATTTTTTGTTGTTTTTTTTTTTTTTTCTCTTTTAAATAGCTTTTATTTTAGAACTCTCAGTGATTTCAATTGCAAGGTTGCCAAGTATCACATAAAACCAGTGGTGTCAATTATGATTGTGTTGGTGCGACTACTCTTGACTTTTACATTCCTAGCGGGAGAAAACTGCGGTTGCGAGTCCTATTACAAGGCCTCATCACAGTTATTCTTGATAATACAACAAGTACACCTCGTGCAAAAACCACAAGCAATTTGTTTTTTTTAATCATTTTACAATGTTAAAAACAAAAATAAAACAAAATAACCCATAATCATAGTCATAGAAAAAGCATAATTTAAGCAATTTCCTCTTTTAATGAGTCGTCGTCGTTTTATTCGCGTAAACCATCGACTACAAAAAACCCTAAAGAAAAAAAATCTAAAGGTGTTAAATCGCACGATCTAGGTACGTCCGGGAAATGACTGTTGCAGCAATTGAATTGTTTCGCTGGCTGTATGACATGTGGCGCCGTCTTGTTGAAACTACATGCCCTCCACATTAATTTTTTCAATTCTAGGCAAGAAAAAACTGGTTATCATTTCTCGATACTGAACACCATTGACTGTTTGCGCTTTGTCCTGCCTCATTTTCCTTAAAAAGGCCCATTTATTCCTCCAGCCCAAAAACCACACCACACACTGATACATTGAGCATACATTTACTTCTCGTGAATAACTCCTGATTGTCCTCACTCCAAATGCGACAACTCTGCCTACTGACGAAGCCATCAAGATGCCCATCAAGATTGCCTCGTCACTAAGGACGATTTTATCAGCAAAATCTGCATTTTGATGTTGTCTCTCCAATACCTAATTAACGAACTCTCTTCGCTGTCCATGTTCAGCTCGCTTCAGTTCCTGTGTCAGTTGAACTTTGTATGCATTTTCGGTCGATCGTTCTGGTCGAAGGCGCGTTGTTGTCTTTACATCACTAACAGAACCAGTTTCTGAAAATTTATCCATTAATCTCTTTACAGTTGACTCTTTTGGAGTATTATTGTGACCCCAAATTGATCGCAATTTGCGAATTGTAGCCGAAAAACTTTCACCATTTTGGTAAAACAATTTCACAATGAGAATGCGTTTTTCATTCATGTAGCGCTCCATTTTTACTAACCTCGTAGCTTCTACTAGCAAACAATAACAATTGTTCAAATGTCAAACAATGACACTTCGAATGGCGCCAAATTTAAAAATTGCCTTCTAGTTGGGACACCCTTATATACTATTATATAAACTATTTTATATTTTTATGTATTTTTAATAAAATAAAGTTTTGTTAATGAAACAGTAATTTTCTTGATTATTATCAATTAAAATATATCAAGGCTTTGCTTTGTAAAGGTTTGGTGAACATACTTAAAATCTAATGTAAAATATTAATTTATGTTAAAGCTAATAAATACTAAATTAGCTCTTTGTAAGTGGCAGCGAAATAATATTCCTATTGTTTCCTGTTTTTTACTGTTTTTTTTTTAATTATTTAATTTAGTTTGGTTCCTATCAAACAATCATATTTTTATTTTTTAAATTTGTAGTACCATTTCACACAAAAACAAAAAACCTAATATTTGTTCTTTTGTGCATTGTAATTGTTCTATTCATACGATTGTGTACACAGATATTGCAAACTTTTCAAACAAATCTATTATGAAAGTGGCTCTTTTTCGTTATTGTGATTGATTTTTTTATATAAATGATTGTGTAATTGTAGTAAACACATACATACATATGTATATACCTATAAATACAGAGAGTTATATCATAAAATGTCAATTTCAAATACTATTTATTTAATTTTTTTGTTTCACTTCACAGACATTGTAAAATTCTCATATACAATTCAAGTGGTATTCTTTGTGTGATATTGTTGATTTCATTTTTTATATTGGTGTTTTTTTTTTCTTTTTTGTTTAGTTTATTGCAGAACTCATATATATTTGTGAGGTTTTTTATTTAGCTTCCCGCAAAATAAAAAAAAAAATGTGAAAATAAAATAAAACAACGTTTTTCTGTGTATTGTTGTTAAGAGTTTGATTTTTATGATTTCAGTGCCTTTTTACAGGCGGATATTGTGCACTTTTATGCTCAATCAACAATTTTTTTTTCTCTACTTCTTCACTCAAGTGGTCTATGAAAAATTCAATGAACCTGGTTAATGCAGATTGAAAAAATGTAGAGAGTAATATAAAAAAAAAGAAATAAAAATAAATGCGAAAATAAAATTTTTGCACCATGTAAAGGTTTTTGTGCGACAGCAGATAGCAAGAAATTTAACCTTAAATTATTTATTTTATAAATCTTTTTCTACAAAGACATACTTTTATAATTACTCTTGTTAAGTTTTTGCCAGATGCTATCAAAATATGCCGTAGGCATTTGGTTGTCATAAATACATAGATTTAGGCATATTTTCAAAAAAAAATTCTGTAATATAAATTAATTTATTATTTTTGAAACTTGATCTGCGTATGACATTGTGATATGTGTAGTTAAATGTATTGTATTTTTTTGAATAGAATATATTTAAATAAATGTCATGTTTAAATAAAATATAAGGTTTGCAAATTATAATTTATATTTAAAAGAGATTTTATAGCATTTATAAACTCAAATTCTATTAGATTTTAAATCAAAGTTCACATAAATAATAAAATTGAATGTAATTATGTAAAAATTGAATTAAGTTTAAAACTGTTATTGAAATAACATTAGCGAAATTATTAAGTGGTGTTTCTCGAAACATATGCAAATTCAACCAACAACCCAGGTTCGAATCCTAAGCCAAGAAAAATTATCAATAAATTTTAATTATAATTTTCATGTAACAATTCCTACCTTCAGTAAAAATAATTTAATGTAAAAATGTATTTTTATATTAAATTTCTATCTTTATTAAATTGTTAAAATAATAAAATAATAATAAATAAAATAATAATAATAAATAATAATAAAATAATAAAATATAAATAATAAAATAATAATATCATAATAATAATAACAAAAATCGCATTTGAATACTTTTGCACTACAAATTGATAATTATTTAACAAAGCTGAAATAAGAAACTAAAATGAATTATTATGTTATACAATTTTTTTATTTTGATGGATTGCATTAAGTGTTATACATTTTTATCCACCAGTATTGCATACTTATTTTGCTGCTTATATTATATATTTCTTTATTACGCCGGCCTGATTTCTTTGAGACCAATTTATTGTAGCTTTTGAACAATAACAGAAAGCTAAATCGTGCAAAAACTTTATTGAGTAGTGATGACGTCTGAATATACACAAAATGTTTCAGCGGGATTTCTCTTATTTTCGTATCCGAAGTCATAGTTGAAAGGTTATACAGTATTAATGAAGTTTCCTTCACCATTTCTTGTTTGGTCTATTATGAGACTTACCAGAAGATAATTTACTCACATCTTTTTCTTCATTCTCACTGTTTCGCTAAAGGATTAAATTGTAAATAATCATCAATATAATTCATAACAAATATTTTAGCATAAAAAGGAGATAATTCAAATTCGTTGGATATCATAACTATCACCTTAAGGTAAGGGTTGTCGTCTCTGACTTGATGTCTTTTGGCATATAACCCTTCGTTTTACACATGAGTTTGGCCAGACCTTTTTCAATGTGAAATGTTATTATAATATTTTTAATTTCAAGCACCCTTCTACAATTTAGTTCGCTATAAATATTAAAAAATAAATCCTGGAAACTGCAGACATGGTCAGACCCATATATATTTTGTATTGTAAACAGCGTTGCCGTTTTGGTTACTTTTAACCAAAATTGGTTACTTTTTTTTTCAATGTGTACTTGTGTACTTTTTTTCGGTTTTGGTTACTTTTTTTTAACACAAAAGTAACCATTTTTTACATTGTTTTTACTTTGACTTAATTTACACCACTAATTTTGGTGATAAACTAAACTACCACAATTTAAAGGTTTTTTAAAAATAAAACACTAAACACAGGATTACAAAAAAAAATACATGTCTGCCTCCAAACATAACAAACACAATAATTGTATTGTTGAATGAGTAAAAGGTTCTTTACAAAAACCATCTAAACACATGCTACTAAATACATTTTCATATTGATGTTTGACATCGGAACAAGTTAATTTTTCTTTTGTTTTAGACATGAACGGACCTTAATAAACATTTATAAATTATGTTTTTTACCAGAAAACCAAAAAAAGCTTTTTACAAATTAGCGTGCTATTTAATTTTTTAATAATAAAGTGTTTTTTAAATAGTTAAGATTGGGTTTCTTTCGTAAAAAAATGGATAAGTATGTACTTCGAATTAAAAAATAATAATATTGGTTTTAAGCACAATTTTTATTTTTGTTAGATTTTTATTTAAAAAGGCTGCTCAAAGTAAAACTAATCATGTCGAGTTATCTTCTGGAAGTGATGATGAGAATAGGTATATTTTCATTCAATTTCAATAACTTTTTTTAAATAATATTTTGTTGTTTAGTGATATTAAAAACAGCCCGAAAAGAAAATTCCGTGTATTGTGGTTGGATGAGTTTCCGTGGCTAAGAAACAAAGAAGGATGTTCTTTCTGCGCTGCCTGTGAAAAAAAATCCAAATCACGTAAGTCATTTATGAAAGCACACTAAAAAAGTGTTCATAAGCCAAATGTGGAAAATAAAAATAACAGTTGCAAGTTCTCAAAAAGAAACTCTTAATAAAGTGCACCAAACAGAGCTAACATTAGTAATGTTTCTTATTTCCCACAATTTGCCTTTTTTATTAATGGACTATCTACAAGGCTTATTAGAGGAGCGCTGTCCCGACTCTCAAATTGCGAAACACATTAAATGTGGTTGGTACAGCAACTCAATTAACAGAAATGTTAGGAAGTAAATATAAAGCAAATTTAATTTCCAAACTAAAAACGACAAAGTTTTCGTCAATACTAGACGAAACAACAGACGTATCCACAAAGAAATCACTAGTTCTAGTCGTTCGCTATATGAATAAATCATCTAAGAACATTCAAGACAGATTTTTAGCCTCATCTACTTAAACTTTATCTACTAGTGTTTTGTAACAAATGTAATGAAATTAATTACATTTGGTTTTTATTAATATTGTTATTTTTTTCTTTCAATTGTACCTAATTATAAGACTGAACTACAAACTGAAATGCAATGGTTAATTAATATTTTACATATATATTTTTTAGCTGAAGTATAAATAAAATAAAATTTTAAATATATAAAAATTTTGGTTACTTTTTTTTGCTTTTGGTTACTTTTTTTTTACATTTTGGTTACAAAATTTTTTTGGTCGTGGCAACGCTGATTGTAAATGCTGTTTTTATATTTTTGCTGGTTTTAATTATTTCTTGCCCAGTTATCTATTACTATTTATTTATATCTACTAGACAAGAAAGGCTTTATTTTTTAGCACTAAAATCTTACAAGGGACATAATTTGTTGTGTTTTAAAATCTTTTAAAACTTAAAAGTTGTAGTCATTTAAAATAAAATTTGTTGAGAGAAGTTTTAATTTTAACAATATACTAAGATAGTCCATTTGGATCACAATAATTGTAAGTTTTTCACTGGAAACATAATTTTAAAATTGCTGGCAATAAAAAAACTGTTAGTTGGTCTCAAGAATGATAAAATAAAGATTACGCCAACGCGCGTAAAATTTTAAAATGTTCTGCGCATTTTGGCCCTGTGACGTCACACATTCTGTGTTTCTATTGGCAAATTTTTTCTCACTTGTTTTTTTCACTCATATTTTGCTTGCATTTACTCACTGCACTCTTCATGTATACATTTTTTGTTGTTTTTTTTTTGTTTGTTTTCTTTTTTAAACAGATTTTATTTTAGAACTCTCAGAGATTTCAATTTTTCGCAAGAAATTTTAATTCTAACACATGTAACATTATTGCTAACCCTTAGAATGGCCATTCTACGTCACATAAAGGGAAACCATGCGCATGGCGTAATCTTTATTTTATCATTCTTGGTTGGTCTAATAAATATACATACGTATTTGGCGTATGATTAATATACAATTATAACACAAATTAATTATTAATCATACACAGTTAAAAATAGAAAAATAATTGATCGGAAATATTATATTTTTTTTAAATTTAAAATGACAAATTGAAAGGTAATAAATCATTGTTCTTAAATAAAGAATTCACTTAAATGGTTTCATATTTATGTAACAAAAAAAGCTATTGCATATTTTTGAACAGCAAATATTATTTATTTAAAAATCTGTGAGAACACTGAAACTAGAACAGACGAAATTTCGTAATAAATCTGTTACAGACAAATTAAACACATCCAATGAATAATGCTCCCAAGACTAATAACTACAGCCGTAAGGCCTTTATCAACTGTAGTTAGGTATTATGGTATGTATTATCCTGATTATGTTAACCCCCATGTTATATTTTACTTTAATTTGGCTTATGATTTAATATGTAATTTTATTCTCCTTCTGCAATTGTATTTGTATGTTCTGTTTTGAAGGCAGTTACAGAAACAAAAAAATTATAAGCATTTACACATACGCTGTTATGCTAAAAAATATATATGTATATAAAAAAGATTTAAAGATATGTACATATAATTTTTATTATTCTGCACGTGTCAAGGTTTTTATTCATACACTTTAATTCACATATTGGCTGTTTGGATTATATTGTTGGTTTGCTTAATGCTACCGAAAAAAGGCGTTTCCAAAATTTTCTGTGTGTCAAAAAGAGTATATTTTTTAGTACACTTCAAAAAAGGTGCTATGTTAAATTTATAAATTATAAAAATTATATAACGAATTAAGTATTGAAAAGAACAAGAATAAAGTCGAACAATTGGGTTGAACAATATTAAGATATATTTATTTTTACATAAAAATAGTTTCAAATCAATATTTGGCTCTAGTCCCAAAATAACTGACTATGAAATTCAATATTCTTTTTAATTTTTTTAATCTGATAGAATTTTATTTAAAACCGAAGTATTTTTTATTATTGTCGAATTTGTTGAATATATTTTATATCTAGTACATAGTTTGAGAGTAATGGAATCATAAAGATTTGGTATTTGTTTATTTTTTCGCTTTAGAGTCCCAAGTACCTAGTACCAATTTTATTACATGTAAATGTTGCTTTTCTTATCAGAAGGGATACGAATTTTAGAGTGGATCATTTGGAAGGTGTTTTAAATTTAGAGCATTATGAAAATATTATAAATATGGTTCATACATAATTGTGGCTTGATAATAGGAAATACTTGCAGTTGTTTCAAAAATAACTTAACAAACTAAAGCTACTTACGCATTTAAAAAAATAAATTTATTAGATTATAATTTCGATATCGAAGAAATGCTTTCTTTGTTTTATAATTGAAACATATTTAGTTTGGATTTCATTACCTCCAGTTCTGAATCAACTGTGATTCAAATATAAAGTCAAACGGAAACGTAACCGTATTCACGTATGCGTCGACAAATTGAGTTACAAGTTTTCTTAATCATTTGAATGTTAGTTTTCTATACAGAAAAGTTAATTCACTTGTAGTTAATAACTGTCAATAGCTTTGGTCTTTGCATGCCTGTAAAGTCCAAGGTTGTTTTAAAATCAAAACCACATCTGATACGTATGATGCACATTTTAATAGTATTGCAAAACCACATTACTATTATAAATTATTTTATGGATTCGTAGTGGATTATGTCAATTTTATCTAATATTTCTATTATTTTCTTGCTTATTAAAATCGAATGAAAATTTATGAATTTAAAATGCTAATATTCCTTTAGATAATAAAGGATTTTAAAAGACTGATTTTCTATGAGAATCCAAGAAATAATTAAGAAATAATAAAAATATGTTAATATTACTTAAAACTCACTAAGGAAAATATGCACTTGGGAACACTTACTCAGAAGTAGTTTCGAAAGGGCCAAGTTCAGGTAAAAATCATTTAATACAAAATTAGTCCAGAAACATTTTGTCAAAGAGGTTTTGACTCTGTAAAACTTTTGTAGAAATGATTTCTAAATAACAAGTTAGCAAAGCTAAATATATACAAGGTCTTGCAATAGCAATGCGTAGTAAAACGAGTTGTAAATTTAGTAAATTTCGTAAAAACTGCATTTCAAATGGAAACATAATACAAAATTATAGTTTAGCTTATAACATAACAAGCCTTAAAATAGCTTTGTAATACAACTCAGAGCTTTGATTTTTAAAACAAAATAGCACCGGAATTTATACGCAAATCAGTTAAATATTTTGAGTGTTGAGAACAAAACTTTTTCTTTAGATATTCACCACAAACGCATAAAAATGTCGATTGTTTTATAAATATTTTCAAACATATTTCGTAAATCACGTATATTGCGTTGACTCTGTATAGACTATGTCTTCTACATAGTCCCACAAAAAGTAATCAAGCATTGTTTGTTGTAATTATGCAAGCGGAAAATTTGGTTTGCAATAAAGTTTTGTATGTAAATCTCAACTTTAGAGCAAATGTTCTCAAATCACATGGTCGATATCCAAATATAATAACTGATTTAATATGTCCCAAGATGTTTTTAATAAACCTGACAATATCGCCAAAAATATAAAATAAAATAATTTTTGGTATTTCTCAAATTTTTTTTAGGAATTGTATTGTTTATTATAAAAATTTTAAATTTTGTTTTCATTTTAATATTTTGCTTAAAAATATCCATATAAGTACAAACTTTTATTAAAATATATTAACTGGAGAACAAAGTTTCTGTTGAAGAACCCTTTATAACATATGTGACGAAACTTCTGGGGATATGTTTTTGTAGAGCTTTAAATAAAACATTTTTTTCTTTTAGTGTTTGAATGAAAGAATATGCTTGTCCATTCACATGTGAGAGAAAAAATTATGGCATTGTTTTCTTTTTACCCAACACCAAAAAGATGAAGATATATTAAGTTTGTCATTCCGTTTGCAATACATGGAAATATTGTCGGTAGAACCAAAATGTCGATGGCCGTGTCTGTCCATCTGGCCGTCTATTGAAGACATGATAGAGCATCGAAAAAAGATTTAGAACAATGGGATTTTTAGCAAACTTTCTTTGATTCACCGAAATGTTTGGTAATGTCATGGGCAGCAACAAATACAAAATCCAATAGATTTTATGACGTTCGCCCCACAATAGGTGATTTGGTGAGTATATAAGATTCGGCACAGCCGAATATAAACTTTTACTTGTTAAATTTATGTTGCCATATGTTTCCTTTCCCGGTGCCTTCAATTTTCGCAAAAAGAAGTAACAAAAATCCCATTCATCATATTAAAACGTTTCAATTTTTTCTTTTCCTACTCCTTTATTAATTTTATTTATTTCTGTACTTTTATTCCTACGATTTTTTTGTTTCCCTCAGATTTTCCTTGCTTATTTTTTCGACTAAGCTTTAAAAACTGTCTAAATGAATCTACGGAGGTTGCTATTGTTGTTGTTTGTATTGCATTTGATATTTATTAAAAATCCATGTAAATACGACTTCGACTATAACAATTTTTAGCGACAGTACACAGTACGTGCTCAATCAACGTTATTGAATGCGTTGATTAGACGTTTATAAATGTATAGTAGTATGAGTATGTATCTATGTATTTATTGTGTATGTGTTTTCTTAGTTGTGAGTGTATTAGGGTATGTTTATGTATGTATGTGTGTGTGTGTGTAAGTAAGTTATATTTGTTTCTCTGTTTGTTAGTTGTGGTTCTTAACGAGATTTCTTAATATTCAAAGTGGCTTTCTGTGTTCTGTATATGTTTTTTGATTATTAAGTAATAATCAAGCAAATACATACATTTCAAATATACAGTTAAGTAAATTGAATGAGGTACGTGTGACTGAAGTACAATGTTTTTATATTTTAATCGAGGCTATTACTAGTCGTAATTTGGCTAAATTTTTCTGAATGAAAAGAATATTATTAAGTAATTCATTAATTTTATTCGAAAAATTGATTTTTTTTTAACAGTAAAGTAACAGATGTTCAATAATGATTACTGTTTAAAAATACACAACTTAAATTAAAGTGGTTGGTATTTGGAGTTTTGTTAAATTTAAATTCAAATTTAAATGTATCTAAGTATCTAAGTTTACTTGGCTTATAATTTCTGTTTTATTCTATTATTAAATTTTCTCTTTGAAAGATGAAATATCTCAAGCTGCAACTTTATTTTTATCAGATATTTTATTTAAAGGAGTTTTAAAAAAACAACTTTGTTTTTTCAGGCTATGGAGAGATTTTATAAACCAAGTTTTTGACCTGCTTTGAATATAAGGATATTGTTGATGTGTGGCTTTAATAAAAGTGTGCCAAATGTCACATATCCACTGACACAGTGATTTTATTGCAAACCAAATTTCCCGATCGAATAATTTCACAAAATTGTGCTGCTAATTGGCTGATGGTTGTTCCGATTACTTGATATAACATCAGTGAATTAGCAATGTTAAGAAGAAAGCCAACTGTATCGATTACATAAAAACCGTGAAGTGATTAACGAAATACACATGACATTTAGGCAAAATTTTAATTAAAATTTTTATAATATAATCCACATCTCACAGTGACATCATTTCGTCTTGATTGACAAAGTTTAAACAAAATAACACATACATACAGTGAGCGTTAATATAAAATAAACACCTAATATTGGTTAAAAAAATATTTTATTAAATATACTACGATTATTTGTGGAAGATTATGATTTTGGCGTTATGCTTAGAATTATTATACTGTTCGGAAAACCAGTTAACTTTTCTTTTTATAATATCTGCTGTTAACTTTATTTGGACCCTCGCAGTATATATTCAAACTTTCATATTTTGTCCTTTAATTGTTTGACAGTCAGTCATGCAGTACTGTTTCCCATGTGTAGCAAGGCAACAAACAATAAAAGCAAAATTTTCCAGCGAAACAAATAGCAATTATCGTTATTACAACAAATATTTAATCTAAACGTCATGACAGCTCACTGCCACATCCCTTTTTCCCCACTTGTTCAGCAGCTGCAGCATTTGATAACGTTCATTGTTGACGTGTAAATATTTAACAAAATATTAACATATAGAAATATTTACAATCATTTCGTGTTTGTTTAGTTGCTGTCAAATTATTGTTGCTTCGAATACAAATGTTAGTGTATATTCATACTAACCTAAATTACTTACATGTGTATGTATGTTGAATGTTGGATGTATGTGCGTGCATTTGTGTCTGAATATATTTACAGTATTTTGTTGTACGTTTGAGTGTAGTTTAGTTTTTGACGTTTATTTGTTGTAAAACAACATCGGCGTCAAGAGCACTAACAAACACAACAACTACAACAACAACAACAACAATAAAAGTAATGATATTGATGTAGTTCATGGTGTTTGTTATTATTGTTACTTACATTTACATAGAATTTTACTCAAGGGCATTGTTTACTTATACTTTTACATAATGTAGAAAAAAATACATACATATATATCTGTATATAAAAGAAAAACAACAACAAAATTTTTATATAATTTAACATGCTGAAATTTCAAATAAATATGTATGTATATACAAACATATTTATTTACAAATATAAAAATACAATTTTAATTTGGGTCTGCACAGTGGTTTTTATGTCTAAGCTGAAGTATTTTTTAAACTTTACGATAGAAAATAGTTTTTTGTGCATGAGTGTCATATAGCTAATGCAGCTTAAGAACTGTAGTGCTTTTAAAGAGTTGACAACGTTTGAAGTAAAAACAAAATTGAACAGTTTTTTTAATTACATTTCAAAATGAAAAAAATAATACTAGTACAATTTGCTAGGGGCCTGCGCCTAATATGATGAAATCCAAAAAAATTAATTTACGTATCAAAAAATATTTTAAATTTGTCATCATTTGTCATCGAAACATCAATAGGTTGATAATTTTTGCCATATAGGGAAAGTATGTTAAACAAATTTTAATTGTTTTATCGCATCTAAAATAAGTTTTCTTTTAGAAACATGACGCTTTATCATATTTTAAATATTTCTAATATTTTTAACCCTAGAAAGCTAACATACGTAAATTTTACGTGCAGTTGTTTTTCTTACTGTTGCTACACGAGCTTCTAGAAACCTAGGAGTACCATATTCAACTTTTTCAATAGAACATTAAAGGAGGCACGAAAAAATTACATATGTAAATATTGAAACTTCTCAAAAAACGCATCACAACTACATACTGTCAAATTTGACTGAGTTTAAGATCAATTTAATACGGGTTTGCCTTAATATTAGTTACTTAAAAATATTAAAGCAAAAAATACAATATTTCCCACATTAACTGAAGCGCTTTAGGAAAATTTCCATAGTACTCGTACGTCAAATTTACGTGGCATTAGTTTTATTGTATAATTAAATCTAGTCTTCTAGGATTAAACAATTATCCGATTTAAAAAACATCGGATTCTAACTACAAGGCGCATAAGTAATCCTGCTATCACAAAATGCTATAAATTTTGCAATGCCCCTAATGTCAGTTCTGTCAGCAATATTCCGCGTTCTGGAGCAGTGTAGTGTAACATTGTTTATTAACATGTATTTCGCATGTGTCAAAACAGAACTGACATTAGGGGCCTCGTAACATGTATAGCATTTTCTGATTGGACGATTACTTTTGCGCCACCTTGTATAAAACAAGTCTCTTAAAATAAAAGAGAAAGCTTACATATGTGTGGTTATTTTTTGTAAACATTATCAATTGCTATGTAAATTTCTTTTCATTTGACCATGTACATTTTTATTAAGATATCTCCAAAAATAACAAGCTACAATATTTAAAGTTAAACAAAAGTTTGTATAAATGTGACATTCTAAATGTTCTATATATCCAGCACCAATACACCAGTAGTGTTACGTAGGCATACTTGGAACAAAATTGTATTACATTTTTTTTTATCGACAAAGATATATTTACTGGTAATTGTAGTCTTTGAAAGTTTTATATGGGAACAATCTTATTATAGGGCGATTGTTACACTTCGGTTCAATTTCATTTCAATAACGATATTTACAAGAGTTTCTACTTATTCTCGGAAGTGGAGCTTAGTTATGTTGTATAATTATGGACAGATCTTTTGATAATCATATAGTATGATTTTTACATACATATGTACTCGTTTATCGGCTCTGTGCAAAACGTCGGCTTGACACCAATATTAATAAGATATTTCTGTATGAAAAAGTGTTTTTGTAAGTGTACTTTATATGAGAGCTAAGACTATATGATCATGGCGGTATGACTATCTTCATGCATTTAATGATTATTAGCGTTGAATTTTATCCTGATCATGATGCTTATTAGATATTTGTGCATATTAAAATGATTTTTGGAAGTGGTCCAAATCTGGGGGTATTATCAAATATTGACTGATATACACAAAATACTGTAGTGTAAAACGTTAGTTCGATATCGATATTTATAATATACTTTTATTATCATTAATAAATATATTTTGACCAAATATAAAATATAAATTAATGCAAAATTTCATGGTATCTGCACATATTTAAGGAAAATACCATAATATTTTTTGAAAAATATCGAGGTTGTCTCAAATTTTGCTCCATAACTTACATTCTGCTTGATCGATTGAATGATAAGAATTGCCAGCAGTCGGGCTTCGGTGGAAAGTTATTTGAGTCAGCTATATAATGATAACAGAGGACTACAATAAAACAAAAGTGAGGACCTGTAAAGTAAATTATACATTTAATAAAAGTTAATTTCATAATTAATTTCATTAACAAAGGTCAACAAATTTCCGTCCCGCACTGGCTGGACTAATAATTAAAATTCAGTAGATAGTTCGTTTTTTAGAAATAAAAAAATATTTGTATAATTTTGAAAGTGTTAGTGTGTATGTGTTCTAAAACAAATATAAACTTGTTACATATTTTTAAACAATAATATGAGTAAAGATTAATTAAGCGTTGTGCGATTTACTTATAAATTGCAAATGAGCAGTTAAAAAACTATTTTACACTGTATAAGAGCAAACTATTAACTATTACTATATTTTGGGGCACAACTAGATTTTAGATTGGAACCACAAAGAATTAGATGTAAAAGGTAATGTTTGATAGTGTCTAAAAATTACACTCAATATTAGTTTAAAATGTATAAAGGTTCCAAACATACTATTATTCGAGTTCTAATTCATGATTCATTACTCTATGGACAAGTGAAACTTATTTGGCCAAAAATAATGTTTATTTCTATTCAGAATATCAATATTAAGGTAATTAAAATTTATTTTTTTTTGAACGATAATCAGTTTACACAATACAAATTGTATGCGTATGAGTAATATATATATATACATACTACCTGAATTAAATATAAATCATACGGATCAAGTATAAGTTTAAAATAAAAGTCAAACAGTTGACTAATTAATTTGTTTTTAATGATTTGAACACTACTTTTTAGTTCTATACGACTGTTCGCACTAATATTTTTTATAATTGCGAGCAAAATTTTAAAAAATGCTTAAAGGCTCAATTCGTACAACTCTTTAGGAAATAGTAGCCTGTTTTAAAATTATCATATTTATTCTATATTTAATAGTTTTTTTTTAAATACACACAAAAGCAAAATGTTGATGACAATTCTGTACATCTGATTGATACACTGTTGGTTCGAAATTTGCTTTAATTATCATTTTTCAATTTAATTTACATGTTGCTTCCTTCTTTCCTTCAGTTTTTTTTCCGTATTCTTTTTGTCAAGACTTCGTCTTGAAAAATTTAATAAATTTGTTTATTATGTTTTTTGTCCACTTTCGTCGACATTTTTGATGAGTACCACTTAAAGTACAAATGCAAACATTATTAACTTGTGTCCTAGCTATTTTAAAAACAATTATTATTTTTAGTTGAACTGTTAATTTTACAATTTTTGATAATTTTAGTTGGGCTCGAGTTCATTTAAATTTAATTTTCATTAAATTATTATTTTTATTTATTATGAAGCCAAGAGAAATTATCAATAACAATTTTAATAAGATTTCATGTTGTAAAAACAATTGCTATCTTCAGTAAAAATAATAATTTAATGAAAATTAAATTTTAATGAACTCGAGCCCAACTAAAATTATCAAAAATTGTAAAATAAACAGTTCAACTAAAAATAATAATTGCACTGTTGAACTGTTGAATGCAATGCATCAATATACTTCAAATAAAACCATAAAAAGAAATCCAATAGTGATAAATAACACATTTAACACATTAAAATGAGACCGTACATATACAGAAAATATTTGATACATCAAAGAATTATTTACGGGCAAAAACCACTTGTTGCTGTCCAATAATCCGTACATAAAACCCTTTTCACTCTCCACGGCCATTAGGTTCCAGATCTTGTTTCAATTGAACTTTTTAAACATGGTGATGCTGATCTTAATGCTTCTATATTCATATAGATTGTTGATATCGCGTGTTATGCCAAATTTTAATGACCTTAAAATATCAAAAAATATTTCTTTGTTGTCTATAAATGAGAATAAACAATTTATTTTCTAAACAAAAAAATAGAATAAACTAAATGCCTACTAATAAAGTTTGTCTTAAGATATCCCTATTTTTGGCGATATTCTCTGTACTAAAGTTTAAGTAATTTGTTTTTACAATAATTTTTTTCCAAGCCAGAATACAAGAAATATATAATTAAAAGTTTTAAGCGCACACCTGTAATTATCATATTATACCTCTGACTGACTCACCACCTAAGCATGAATCCTATTAACAAAATATAATAGGGATAATGAATACTTAAGTTGAATTTTCTTGGAAATTAGACTCTTTTTTTAATAGCACTGTCGACCACTGTGTGTAATTTCTGGTCTCGTTTATATACTTTTTTGTGTGTAATTTTAACATAAATGTAAATTTAAATTATTAATTTTGTAACTGTAATATGCCTGCTGGTGTATATAAGATCTAAATGTTACCACAGGGTATTCATTACATTATGTATTTATGTACGGATATGTATGTATATGTACATATACACATATATACTATATATGTATATATGATAATGCACTAACATTTATACATTAATTTACATTCGAACGGTTGGTTGGTTGTTTTTTTTTTCTTTTTTTGATACATTCTCATCATCATCAACAGCAGCATCATTTGTTTGTATGTGTGTATGTACGTATATTTAAGTACAGTTGTTGCTGATGCTGCTGATGTTGTTGTTTGCAACCGTGTCATACATATTTATAAAATAAAATAAAAAAAAACCCATCGTTGAATGACATTTAAATGTTAATCTTATATGAGTTGAGGCCATTTAAATAACATTACCTTTATACCTTTGTACAATACGACTACCACTACGAATATAAATATGTTTTTGTTGCTAGCTGGCATTGCTTAATGTTTTAAACGACATCCAGCAATTTAAGGTGTTGTTAAACAAAACGGCATAAATTATAGAAACGATACGAAAAAAACAAAAACTTTGATAATTTTAAATGAATTTTAAATTATCAGGTATGGTTCCAAATATAAGTAAGAGTAAAAAGAAAATTGCAATTTAATAAAATATGATAGAATTTATACAACAAAAAAAAATATTCAAAAGAGCAGTATAGCTGTAACTGAATAAAATCTAAAATTATTATGCCCATTATCGGTCAAAAAGAACTTAGACAAAAACTACTCCGACTTAATACATGTTTAACTCTTAGTCCTATTTTGTGCAGTATTACTTGAGTTTTTGCTGTACAAACAAAATCGGTTCTGTTGTTTGTTTTACTATTTTACAATCGAACCGCTAGTACATTATTTTTAGGGACGAACTAAAGACTATATTTCTTAATTCAAAAAATTGTAAGTACTAGTGTCAGCGAATTCTTTTAAATATAGCCAAGCAAACACTAGATATGTTGGTAATACAAAATATGTTCCGCAATTTAATTGCTCATGATCACGAAAAGCTGGACTGAATAACTGAAAGTAAATATCGAAAAGAGTTGTTAATACTAAAAACTTGTATGATTCAGTAAATATATTTTTGGAACTAAAAACGACAATTAACAAACAAGACAATGTACACAGCCAGAAAAATGTTTTAACTCAATACAAATAAGAGAACTTGCACTTCAATGTCCTTGTAATTAAAAAATATTTTCTAAATAAACTAATAGTAAAACACTTTACGGGTAAACTGAGTTTCATGTCTTTCAAACAAGATTGGATTTAGTCTTTGCTAAAAAAGAATATCGAAGTATATGCGCAATATGCATATGAAACTAAACATTCAAAAACATACGTGAGACTGATACAAATTAGCCACTGCTGCAAGCAATACCGACAGCTCCTAGAATCCGCTTCCTTTCCGAAAATAGCAGTGCATAATCGATTAATATACTACATTCCACTATGAAAATCACCGAGCCAGAAGAGTGTAAAACCGCGACGAGAACAAAAAACAATGCGCAAAATACTAAGGTTTTTGTAGTTGAAGGATACTGAAAAGAGAAAAGTATAAAATTTAAAGGAGTTAAAATTTCATGATAACATAAATTATGCTAGAAATTCTAAAGTCACGCAATGGACTGATGTATTGGCATAACTACCAAAAAATGAAAATGAAGATATGCTTGCTGACACGACTAGTATATATTAGGGATGCCAAACGGGACTGGTTGTGCAAATCCCGGGATTCCGGGATTTTTCGATGTTTCAAGATTTTTAGGATTTCATATTAAAAAAATTGGTTTATTAAAAATAAAAAATATTTATTTCATATTAAATACATATAAATATTTTTGAAAACTAATTATTAGAGCAAATTTCTTATTATTTCGGCTTGAGTTCATTTAATTAATAACTCAACGAAGACCATTGTAAAATTATATTTTTCTAGATAATTGGCACATTGGAATGCATTTTCCATCCTGCCAAGGGCGTCATCAGCAATGTTTATTGTCCAAGATCTACTTGTAAACATCATCTATGTAACTCACCATTATTGAGAAATAGACTTTGGGAATTAAACATATTTCTTATTACAAAGAAAGCTCTGTTGAGCATTAAAATTAATTAAATCCATTCTTATAGGAATTTTAAATTCCAAAATACTAGACGCATCGTTCGAGCTTGGCAATACAAAATAAATTTTAATTCTTTCGCCTTTATTTCTTCGACAGACTTTTTTAAAATTCAAATTTTTGTTTATGAAGTTGTAAATAATTTTGAAATGTTTCTCATGTTTTCGGAATTTACAAGGGCGGGATTGGCATTCGCAGTATACATTGAGTACTTGCAGGCTAAGTCCTAAATCTAGACAGCAATTGGCGGACCAAAAAAAAAACTGCAGGCGGCGACGGTATACCGACTGAGCTGTCCACCACAGTGGAACAATACCGCAGAAGAAAAACTCCTATTTAATTGATCGAAAATAATTGAGGAGAAATTTTACAGAAAGTCAAGAAACAGAACATAGACTATGGTAGTTGTTGCACTATTCATGCCGCAGTGAAAAGGATATGTCATTATTGACACTACAAATATACTGAATCTATGAAGACAAAATTTCTAAAACTTGATAGTTGGAAATGTATAACTTAAGACCCTATTTAAACCCAACTAAAAATAATAAGTATGTAAGATTGCTAAAATATAAATGAGCCCAAGACTTCAGCAAAATACGGAATACTAGATATGATTAGATGATAAACAACAAGCATAACTCACTTGCCCGAAACTTTTAAACTCAGTGTGCTATGCTTCATATACAAAAATGGAGACTAAACCAAATGTTCCCATTACTGAGATAGTAATCTCTTGCCTATCGTCTAAAATATCCTTTATAGTTTCCTGTGTGAAAGACTATACTAGAAATTAAACCTGAATATCGATAAAGGAGCAAATATTTATACTGTGACAAATTCTTGAAAAAGACTAAATGAAATCTCCGCAGCACTTAATATTACAAGTGATATCGGGGGAAAAAATAGTCATCAAAAAACGGTCATATATTAAGATCTAAAGTTATATGCTACACAACACACTTTAATAACCGATGTTAAAATATGGGTGGCTGTTTTAAGGGAAATCTTATAAAAAATCTTTAAACTGAAAGCGTTGACAAAGAGTATGAACAACGAGCTGTTTGAGATTAATTTCCACGTAAACATAATGAACTCAACAATTGGCTATAAAGCCAACTTTTTTAAATATTGTCAAATAATATGTCGCTATGTGATTTATTGTCAGCTAAGTTAATTATTATATTTCAGTTGCAATTGCAGGCAAAATATTTTACTAATTCAAACAAATGCAATTATAAATATATAAATAATTTAAAGATACAATTAAAGTTCACAAACAATTACTTTAAAGAATATTTTACTTGTTAATCCACCATCCACTGAAAGTATTAAAAGCAAAATTTTTTGATAATACAAGTAAATTAAATTATAAAATAGAACTGTCCAATTATGTTTTACTAAAAAATTTATTTACTCTATGCTTAAACATATAAAAAATTAAAGGTAAAATAGTAGTTCACAATTTAAAGTCTTAAATTTTTGCCCCTCATAGTAGTACGAGTACTTACGTAAGTTAACAATATTTAACTTTAGCATAAAGTTTTACATTATTTATATTATTTTTATACATCCAAAATATCCTTTGGAAATGTGTCAAAAATTGTTATTATAAATGTCATGTACTAAAATGGCTGTTAAGATGGCTGACGTTTGTAAATTCTATACAATTTGATGTTGATAATAATGATGATGATGCACACAGAATTGGTGCATTAATAAAAGTACACTTTTAACGAGCTCACAAGAGAAATATGTACGTACGATAGACGATGAGACAGGTATGGTGTAATGTTAAACTATTTGCAGAATAACCACCCACTCAGTAGAATAAGGTATATATTGAAACATTTATGTATGTGCAAATAGAACGGAGTCAATAAGTTGTTATACAAATTCATAGTTTAAATGATATATTCAGAATATAGTCATTTACACATATATTTACAAATATCACTACTGATTACAACGTTATTGCCATGGACTAGGTATGCTTTCCAATAACATTCATACAAAAGGGTAAGGGTTTTGTGAAGAAGTTGTTAAAACTCATATTAGTTCATTGTGCTCGCAAGACGATGACTATTTAAATTAGAATAATTTATAAAATCAGTATAGAAAGTAAGCTGTTGTTAAACATCTCATTTATTTATTAAATATTTTAGGTTTTGTATGAAATATTATGTGGTACACTACAACTACCTATTCCACACCTTCATGCATTAATTTATACTTGTTTTAACATTAGGAATTAATGTTAAAATATTCGTAGGCTAGTTTAAGACAAACACATACATTTATTAAAAGACTATAATTCAAGCATACAGACGCATGAGTAGACATAGACACTCTACGAAATATTTTTAGGACCACAATTAAATGCCATAACGAATTTTTTAAATGCACAAATATTTTTTCATATGAAAGAAGTAACAGTTTATATTTCGCTGTACCGCATCTCATATACGAGTATACACAACACCTATATATCAGTAGTGTGATCTATGCATAGGTGAAAGAAATTTGTGTAACATTTTGTAGCGATAACGATGTTTGACTAGTTATTTTATTTTTTTGGGTTCTATTGCATATGATGGGACGTTTGACATAAAATATTTTACTGTATTTGAGTCTTGAGTTTTGATTTTCGTATCTCATTAATGATATTTTCATCTCAATAACGATATATTTTAGAGAACTGGACTTTATATGGGGGCTATGATCAAATATAGATCCATCATCATAAAATTAGGTACGCTTATTTATGGTTATATGTGAATTACTTTCGTCGAATTTTAATTTGATAGTGATTTTTGTAAATGATTTATGAGCATATAATTTTTTTTAGGAAGTGGAAGATTGAAACAAAATACTGATTTGTGATTTTTTCTTATGTGAAACCAATATTTACTGAATTTTGTATGGATACTGATTTTCTAAAGGCATGTATGTGCCTTAGAGTCACATAAGCTTCTTTTTAGTAATGACCAGGAGCTAAATCGGGCCAAAACTTTACTTGAGAGTGGTGACGTCTTATAAGTGGCAGCTAACTATTCTGCAGGAATTTTTATATATTATTATCAGTGTTCTACTTATAAATATTTCGGGGAGTGTACAAACATACACACACTTAAACTTATGCAGACATAAGAAAATATATATCTAAATACCTACATACATATATAAATATACTTACATTTATATCAAAACTTACAAACAATAATAATTTCCGCTCACGTAAACACAACTTTAGACAATTTGACATGTTGCTAATGTGGCATCTTTTCAATAATACAACATACACTCACCTCACACATGCATTTGATATTTAGTGTGTTTTTATATGTAAAAGTGAGTCATATACATACATATATGTGTTTTTACTTTTTTTTTTGTACAAAATGAAAACTTATCTTATGTGTAGGTAGTTAAAACTTTTATGGTGTCGGAGGGTGAATATTGATGGTTTTATTAAATTTTTTTTGTATCGTTTAGTTTGTTATTTATTTGTGAATATAAGTATTAAAATCTTGTAATTTTAGATTTATAAACATTCAGCATTAGACATATGTGACATGAGATTTTTAAAGTTATTTATTATCGATAGCATCCGCTATTTTATAAAGAATAGAATAGAAGGTAATATTTTAGTCTTTGCTTACCTTCCATTTATGTGTCAAATTCTATTATATTTATGGAAATGTGATAAGAATATTTTTCAGTATGTTTCCTCAATTATGTTTTATATAAATTGTGGTCTTTTGTGTTTGTTTTTTTTTTAATATATGTATATTATTTAAGAGGCATTTTTACTTTTTATGTTTTGATATATGGCAGTTTGAATAGGTATGTCAAATGTGACGGTAGCTTCAAAAAGTTCTTAAAAATGTTTTTTATACGACTAAAATGTTTTAGTGTGACTGGTAAAACTGCAAAACAGATTTCATAAAGGATTTTCAGAGTCAAATTTGTTTTATGACAACTATTCTGCGCAATAAGCTGGAGTTATTATGTATTACAAGTGGTACCATTTAGATCTCTATATCGAGTTGTTGACAACAATTAAGACTCCATAAAATGTGTTATTTGAACAAATGTTAAGACTGATTCTGTATAATGTTAAATTAGAATATTTTACTTAACCGAAATTAGTTTTAATTGGTTGTGGACATAATTGCTTTGATCTTCAGTTGTACTGACAGAGAAATTGTTTGTGCCTAATTTAAGTTTTAAAGTCTCATAATAGTATGGCATTAATTTTAGATTGCAATGTTAAAGGTGCGTTAAAAGACATATGAATAATATGTACCTTTCACAATAATAATAAATATAATATTGTATATTTACACAAATGTTCATGTCTCTTTTTAATTAAAATATACATTTGTAAATAATCAGGGTTGTGGTATTAAATTATATAATTATAAATAACTGCGGCATTTTCTAACAGGGCCATACTGGAATACCATAAAAGTTTTTAGAATTTACTTTCTGTTATATCAGTAGTCAAAGCTTTGGCAATTGCTACAATGAGTGTAATTTCGCTAAAAAATTCGATATAAAAATGGTGGATCAGCATTGTGCTTTTGAAAATATAAGACCAATTGTTTCGAAGCCTTTTAATGCTGAACTTGGAATTTGATTTGACTAGAAATGCGGTAACTCGAGAGATTTTAACAATAAAATTTTAACATATTTTAAAAATATAGCTATTGCTGTCATGTGGTTTCAACAGAACGATATCACCTGTAGCACAGTCACCATCGCAATGAATTTGTTGTAAACCAAACTTCATGATTGCTCAATTGCACAAAATTCATCTGTGAATTGCAAGCGTCATATGGTTGAAAACGATTATGCATGTCCAAAATGCTGCTTTAAAAGAGAAATAATTTTAGCACCGAATCATTAGTTGCAATCAAAAATGAATCTAGTGCTGTAAGAAATCGTTATGTGAAGCAGTTTCGATCGACTGAATTCATACTAAAGCCAAAATTTCTTGGTCCTAAGGTAATACTCTGTATTTGATGGAACTAAAAGTGTCCTATCATTTATGAGCCATATAAATAATATAAATAAAATAATATAAATAAAGCTTTAAAACAATGTGCATACTCACCACCAGACCAGAATAGCTGCAATGCTGCAATAAAAAAAACATTACTAGCAATTACAGAGTTGTAATATAAAAGCTTTTTTCTACTTTCAACACCTTTACTTCTTTAACCTATGCCCTTTTTAAAGAAACTATATTATATTATATACAATCATTTTAATTTCCAGAGTGTTACTTCTCTTAAAAAAACATAAAATAAAAGTTTAAAATATGTTTCTAGCAATTAGATTATTAGATATGGTTTGAAAAAAAAGTTGTGTCAGTCACCCCCTAGGATTGAAAAATTCCAGAAATATCTTTTTTTATTTCTTTGCCGTTCCTGCAATATACCGGCCTTTTAGTATTTTGTTCACTGTGTTGCTATTTGTAGTCCGATTATAACATTTTGTATACCTGGAACCAAATTACCGCATTCGTGATCGAGTGAGCTATCGTATCGAAAAATTATTGCGATATCGAAATTAGAATAAAATGTACTAAATTTCTTACTCGATATCGAATGCCATAATCTCAAATAAGAAAATTACGATCAATTTTATACGATATCGAATGCGGTAATTTGGCCCCTGTGTTCATGGCTCTGTAAGGACTGGCTATATTTCTGTCCTCAATCATTTTTTACTAACACGTCAAATTCTAGTCATGACTTTTAAAAATTCGTACAAACATATTTAGCATTATTGTGGGTACGAACCGAGTTTTTAAAAGTCATCACTAGAATTAGTGGTAGTAAACTGCTGTACATACCAAAATTTTAACAAAATTATGGTTGTTTAGATGGATTATTTTAACTCTTACTCAAATTTAGAAAATTTTTCTGCCATAAATAAACAGTGATATTTTAAGAGCTTTCAGATTTAATTAAAAAAAAACATACAATTTAGAGAAATGTATGAAATCTTTTTTCAATCGATAGAACGATCTCTTATTTCAATGTTTAAAGATTGTGTCTATACTATATTGAATTTGGTAGACTCTCTCCAACATATCGGCCGGTTCCTTACGAATAAATTCTTCAATATTAGCTTCCAGATATGAGTCGTAACATAGCCTTATAAAAAATAGTCTAAAGGCGTTAAATCGCACGATCTAGGCGGTCACTTGACTAATCATTGCACGGTAGTTCACATTCACAGTAACGTTCCTACCTTCATCGTCTTGGAAAATGTGCGGTTCAACGATGTCTCCGGCCCATAATCCACACCACATAATTTTGCTTGTCTACATATTCATTCAACCAGAAATGAGCTTCGTCGCTGAACACAATTTGTCGTTAAAAAGTGGATATTCATCCAACTGTACCAGCGCTTATTCACCAAAAGTTTGCCGTTGTGATAGGCATTACTTCTTACACCAGCTGTATTTTCAAAGGTTTTACACCCTAATCTTTCCGCAAAATTTTAACAGAGGCTCGATTGCTGCGAATAATTACTTGCGATATTTTCTCTGTTCGCACTCTACGTATGTGTGTTGGTGTTTTAATGTCTAATAATGTAAATTTGAAACGAAATTAAGTCACATAGTTCCGCATTGTCGATGCAGATGGTCCCCTAAACTGACTATGAAATGGAAGAAGTACACGATGCACTTTCCTAACCGAGCATGAATTAATGAATTAATAATTAATTTTAATAATTTGCAAACGTTATTCGTTGGTGGGTCATGGTTAAATTGTAGACCAAAATTAACACATTTAACAGTAACATGTTATACGAAAACAGCTGACCTGCTAAAAATAGTTTTTCTAAAAAGAAAGTTACTGAAAATCAATCAAATCAATCAAAATATAATGTAACCCAAGTTTTTATGAAATCTTTTTATGAAATCTTAAACCTTTAAGCAATTTGTTATTATCACAAGAGCACTTCTTTAAGCAGTTTAAGTGATTTGAGTGTTTTGTTTAAATAATTTAGATATTTTATTTAATTTCTAAAGTGCTGTTAAGTAAAAACTATTATGAGATATAGATTTCGTTAAAGATAATGGAAAGCCTAAAACGACAACTCTCTTTTAGTATTTAAGCTAGTTCTGCTCAACTTTCTTTTTTTCAACAAACATTCCCTTGGTCTATACAATTATTTTTATCAAACTTTAAAAAATATCATACACATCATTATTCTATTAAGAGTTACGTACGTTTATCCTCAGAATATCGTTTTATATTTTTTCTTTGTACCTTTGGCTATTCATACGCACTTTTGGCATTACTGATTTTCATTAAAGAATTACACAAAAAAAGGGAATATAGCCACCCTTATCAATTCCCCTTTTATCTTCCTTTCCTGTTTTTCTGCTGTTGCTTTCAAAGCCATTACTTTTTCCATCTGTATTTAAAAGAAGCAAAACATGCTTTTCATGTTGTTGCTCTTAGATGTTATGTGTCACACAAAAAATATAAAAAAGAACGTGGTAAGAAAAAACTTCCAGTTTTTTGCCTGACATGTCATCAAAAACACATTAAATGCGTTATTTTTTATGAGCTCGTTTATCTAAACCGTCGTCCACCTGTAGTACCTTTTTCTACTTGAATCAGATACATACACATACACGATCCAGTACATGTGTCTTTGTGTGTGTGGTTTGGTGTATGAGTATGAGTTTTTATTCATGCTGTGTTGTTTAAATCTATTATTTAACATTGCGGTGGCAACGCATTAGTGAACCCATATAATAATAAAACAACTATATTCTTCTCAGTTTTTTGTTTGTCTAATATTTTCATCACAGCAGTGGCACAGTGGTACTAAAGTATGTAAAAAGTGAATAGTTATATTATTTGGTAGTTTAGGTATAAAACAACTCTTATATCGTTTAATTATAACTCCATAACTTTGTCCTTCTCTTGGCATCACATAATCAACAAATTTGTGTACCAAATTTAGCGGATAAAGTGTAGTAGTAGTATGAGTTGAGCCTTATAAAATACGTGCAATAACAAAAATTACTCTCCCGTTCGTTCGTCGTTTCCAAATATACATATTTGGCATGTTTTTCTTTCAAAGCTAGATATATCTATTGGGCTTAAGGATTTTGTTAGTTTGTTTGTTTACTTGGCGAAAGTCTGTTCCTTTTCTGTCGCCTGAAATAGAGATGTACAGTGGCTCATAGCTTATTTTACACAGTACATTCTTTTGTTTACAAAGGGTCATAAAACAAAAACTAACAGGAACTTTTTCGTTTTATTTATAGTTCTATTAAAATGCTCTGTTTTGAATTGTGTGTACAGTTTTGTAATGTCAAGTGTCAATTTTAGATGGTTCAAATGAATCCGTGTTTAGCAATACAAGAACAAGAATTGGTTTTAAATAATTTTCAAAATGGCCACTCACAGCTAAAAATAGCAATGGTAAAATAGTAAAATAGAAATGGTTTAGATTAAAGCGGTCACTGAGCATGATTAGCAACACATTAAAAAAAATAAGGATAAATGCAAGGGTATCAGCTTCACAATTGGTAGTTGAAGTTAACCTAGGCAAGCAATGTTGCGTTGAAACTTCTTAAATCTTTTTAGATCATAAAGCCGATCACACCAGATATTAAATTGTGTAATTGGCGTCTAGCATTTTTTATTAATTTTTAATTTTTTGTAAGTTTTTTTATGGAGCCTTGAAAACAAAAAAATGCACTGCATAAAATAAGCTGTGAGTCACTGTAAAGAAATAAAAGATGAGAGACAGAAGGGGTGAAATTTGAAATGACATATTTAGGTTTCTTAATATGCAGAACATTACAAGCTCAAATTTAATTATCTGATATTCTGAGGTTTGTGAAAACCAACATATTCCAGCTTTATTTTAAATTTCGCTTCTCACGTGTTATTTAATTCTACTTCTAATACTTCTTTATCATTAAATTTATGTGCACGTTCAGCGTAATCAACAACCGTCTCCTCGTCCTCAGGAATAAGATCACCGTCAACATCACTAACGCATGATATGACATCATTTTGTATTCAGCCACCTCTTCCTTTTCAGTACTTATTAAACTTTAAAATTTAGCTGGTCTTTTTACACGCATATCCACAATATCAGTTTCTCAATGCTCAGTCATTTGTTGTGATATATAACAAATTGCACTACAAATTAGTTGCTTCATCTAAATGCTGTTTAATTACACACATACATATGTAAATATTTATGTAATATATGTCTTACTTTAACGTAAACATAATTGTTCAATTCACATGTGATGTTGTAGTGTCGTAGGTGTTGTACATCGCCTGAATTTACAATTTTTGTACAAATGTTGTTTGTAATTTCTATATAAATATTTTTTACAACATCTATGACATTTTTACATGCATATGTTTTTCGAATGTTCTATTTCAATCATTTTAGTTTAAAAAAATAACCAAACGGTAACACTCAAATCATAAACTGATTGACAAATTTTAAACAAGAAAATAAAATTAATAAACAAAAAAATTTAATAATGGATATTGTTGAATATTCTATGGTATGATTCAATTGTGGAAAATATTCATATTTTATGTTTTGTATATATTAATTTTTATAATATTTTTTTATCATTTTGAAGGTTTGTTACAAAATCATACTACTTTGCTCAAAATTGTGTTCATAATCAGATATTTCTATAATACAATGTACAACATGCAACATACAACAAAACTTGTGAATAGAACAAAAGAATATTAATATTCACATGTAAGTACTCCAATCGACTCAAACTTTCTTTCGTCCGTTTTGACATATTTTATTTTCATTGAATAACATGAGCGGTTTACGATATGTTAACAAACTAAATTCGGATATCACCGAAACGATGAATTTATTGCGAGCCAAATTTCTCGATCAAATAATACCACGAAACTTAATTTAATGTAAATTTAACACAACTGGTTTATTTTTTGAGAGATATTTTCAATAAGACATAAGAAAACTTATAAATTATTCAACACCACTGTTTAACGTTCGTATATTTTGTTAAAATTTTTTTCTTTTGACTTCTTCAATATATTTTTATTATGAAAAGCTTTAGACTGAACACAAAAAAGTTTCTATATAAAACAGAATACATCTTTTCTTTTGGCTCATGTTGTTGTTCCCTTCTGCTTATTTTTGATAATTGAAAAGTTTTATGTTTTATGCTCGTTTTAGTTTGTATTAAGTACAACAGTCTGTCCCTCCGTCCGTTAGTCTGCCTGGATATGATTATGTATGTCTGCGTGTCTGTTTATGTATCTGACAGGGCATGTTGTTTTTTACTTTTCTTTCGAGTTTTTGTATAAAACATCAAAGTGATGATATAATAAATTTACTTTATTTTTTCTTATTATTTTTTTTACTCCAAATGTGTTTTCGGTTTAAAATCATAAGTGTAAAAGAAATATTTTTTAAATTAATGATAAAACTCCTTAATATATGTAATTTTGTAAAAAAAAAAATATTTAGTTAGTCCGACACTTTTTCATTCTGGTTAATTATGTACGAGTATATTAAATTTGTTCTTATTTGTTTTTTTATTATTTTTTTCTTTTTAAATTATGATAAATGTTTCCTTTATTTACTCAAATAACATGTACATTCATACATACATATGTATTTGTATTTCTTTGTATTAAAATATATATTTTTCTTATTTTCGGGTTTTGTAGAAAATTGTTAAGATTTTTTGGCAAAATAATTTTCATGTTGTAAAGGTAGACTTCAAAAGGTCATTTTAGAACATTTTGATAATAGATCCTTAGAATTTGTGTTTGATGTTTATTGTTTTCTTATTTTGGGTTGGGTTGTGTTGTCTTTTTTTTAATCAGAATAAGATTTTAAAATTAAAATGTATAAAGAAAATTTAATTTAATTCCAAATATTTAGTTAAATTGGTATGAAATGTTGTTTAATTAAGCATTTGAGGGTAAGTTTTACAAATGATATTAAGAGCTCAACATTAATAAAGGTTGCATATTTAAAATATATGAAACCTTGAACAACTTTAAAAGTTTTCTATATTGAATTTAGAATAAAAAATTGAATTAAGTTAATTTGCAACCTCAACGAGTTGTGAAATAAAAGCAAAACTTTATTCTAATGTTTTCGATTGGCATGTATACCCAGATATAGGAGCCTTAATAATTCGTAGCAGAAAATAATGATGAAATGAATGTATACTACTGAAATACGAAACAATAGCATACGGAATGCTATTCCATCAGAGATTCAAACACTTATGTATATTTCGGTTTTTTTTTAATATATTGGTGATGTAAAATAAGGAAGGGACATTAAAAGAGAACGCTTTTTAAGGCAAACTAAACTGGAGAATTTATTATTTCTTAGAATAGTTTTTTATTATTATTATTATCTAGGTAATTGTTCAAGCTTAAGATTTATATAAAAATCATTTAAATTGTTATTGTTGCGAATTTTGATAATTAATTATAAAATTGTTTCGTTGGCTGCATCACATGTCGCACCGTTGCATGTGCATGTCAGTCATATTTATAACATCAAAAATGTAATTGTAAATATATCTCGATAACATATTCCATTTACAATAACCAAATTTCTAGCCGAATTTTAGAAAAAGTGGCCAAATCATACCTTTAGACTACATAGCGCATCATACAATGCGAGTTCAATATGCAAAGGTGTCACAGCAATTGCTTTTGCATGTTCAGGAGCATAATTGAGAAAGTTTTATACACCCAAGAGTTTTGAGTATTTTACGATATACAATATATTTTACACATGCACTATTTTGAAAGTGTAGAAATACACGAAACTAAAATTCATGTCAAAATTTTACTACTTTTATGGAAAACAATGTTTTTGTTGAAAAACTCTTAACATTACGGAGATCTTATGTGGAATTAATGTCGCATCAGAAGCCCAACTGTATTCCTGCTGCTCACCTTGTTGGCAGGGATAAGCTGCATAGTAATTACTCTGTGCCTAAAGTCTAGTGAGTTAATGATCAAGAAGGTGAGTTAATCAGTCAGTATACACTCTAATTTAAATATCCTTAATACAATGATCTAAGAATATACTTATAGCGAAAAAGTACTCTGTAAATATTAAGGTAGTGAAAAATTTTATCGTTAATTTGATGCCTGTAAAGCGGCGAAAAAAAACGTGATGTCAGAAAAAAGACTTATGACTCGCCGTCGATAACACATATAAATGGATACTTCAATCCTACTCTCCACCAGCAGCTGGTCTTGAGCTATTATGCAGTAATTCCTTATACACTGCGGGGCATAACTATCAATACATTAAACTTTGCTCAATTTTATCTACATTTGAAACGAAAAAAAACAAATATTTAACAAAAAAAAATTTTATTATTTTTTATTTTACCTACAAAGAAATTAATTAATATTTCACAACTATAAATACAATTGAAATTAAAATAAAATCAAGTACCAATATTCACCAATATTCCAATATTCACCAATTAGACCTTCTTTTTTTTTGACTCAGCTCAAAAATTCGATCACGCATACTATTTATTAGAATATTAGATGCATCTCTAATACCTTCTTTTAGGTGATATTTTATCATTTTGCAGTATAAATTAATATTCTCAATGGCGCTCTAATCTGGAGCACATATGGACCAGTCCACAACATTAATATATATTTTTCAAAGATAAATTTTAACAAATTTTATATGTTATAAAAAACTGTTTATAACTTTACAACGTATATAAACATCAAGTGTAATTATAGTAATACAACGTGGTGCATGTAATGCGGTATTATCAAAGTTAAGTCCCATGAATATTACATGATTGATTGCCAGACAGCATACACAAATTTTAGCGCAAGTTCATGAAAGTTCATATTTTATTGGCTTAATAATCTTGTTTGAAATATATACATACATAAATGAAAATCAAACAAAGTATACTTTTAAAACATTTCTAAACAACCCAAAAATTACAAAGCAGACGTGAGCAATATAATCATAATTTCTCTCAAAAAACAAACTCTAACTAAGTTAGTTAAGAGTATATGCAATAAAACTAGACTTTATTAATTTAACAAATATTTTTTATTAAAAAAAAGAAACAAATATAAAAGCATTTTAAAGATAATAATATTTAGAGATTTTTATATTTGAATAGAGAGATTGATGACATTCTTGGCACCCACACTGGCGTCCACAATCAGAGAAAAACGAGTAAACAAAACCAAAAAAAAAAAAAAAAAACAGAACAGAACAGAACACAAAATGAAAGCGAGATCATCAACAACAAGATTTTGACATGTCGCCAAAATACTATAACAAGATGTCCACTTTTTGGGTTTGGTTTTATCCAAAACATAAACAACCATACCCAGTTACTCGTTCACACAGTTGAGTGACTACAACTATAAACATTTTTTTTAGGCTTAGCAATTTTTATTTTTTTCATATATTTTTTTTTTATAGAGAAAGAGAAAAAATCCACTGAAAATAAAGAATAATAACTGCACACTTTTGTACATATGAATGTAAGTATATAAAAATAAAAAAAGAAAAATTTCGAATCATCATCATCATCACAACAATGTTGGCAATGTTTTATATCACTGAGATAAATATAAGGACAACGGATAAAAAATGGCCAACAAAAATGTAAAACCGTTACGACAACAACAAGAACAACAACAAAAAATAAAGGCAAACAGCAAAATAAACAAAAATACAAATAACTGGTATTTTTTGTCCATTTAAGAGATTTTTCAACACAGTGGTTTATCTTTTGGCCTCACTTAACCTATATTCTGGAGTTTTCTACCAATTTTTTTTTAAAGCTGTCTCACTGACTGACATTAACACAAATACAGATGCAAAAAATAATACAAAAACAAAAATAACTTGCGAAAAAAAATTGTAACTTTTTGGAAAATAAATAAAACTTAAATGCCAGAACATGTTTGTCTGTTTGTAGGAATGTCCCTCATCTGTAGGTATATTAAATGTTTTTATTTACACATATATACGTACATGTGTATGTGAATCTTTATAAATATATGTGTGAGTTTTTATTTTATATGTGCCTGTATTTATTTGTGTCTCTGCATTTTTTTTTGTAGTCTACATAAAAAATTAAAAATAAAAAAGTGGAAAAAATAGAAATTTGTTACACAAACCGTGTTTGTATCTTAATGATGCCAAACAGCCATTGGCGACATATACAAATTATTTTTTTTTTGTTACAAATCATTTGCTCTGCTTTTTTTCTCGTTTTTTTCTCCATTTGTCTTTTATTCTTATATTCATACATTTATATAAATACATCTTTTTTTTTTAAATATATTTAGTAAATTTACTATAGACTTATGGTGCTTAATGTTATATTTACTAAGTTGTTAGATTTGTATAAAACTTTAAAAGTCTGAATGTATTAAGGTAAGTTTAGACGATATGTTGAATCAGCATATATATGCTGACAGGCATATGATTAAAATTAGCAGCAAATTCCTATGTCATATGTTAGACGTTTACACGATATGTTGAAAGTAGCAAATTTTTTGATGTCAGCATATGTCAGCAAATGAAATGTCAACATAAGAGTTAGCATACGATTTTTGTGTTTATACGATATGTTGAATTTTATGTGGTGCTACATATGCTGAGTCGTATAAACATTTGTTTGTGAAATTAGTCAGTTTGACAACATTTTTCAATTATTATTCAACTTCTGTATTTTATGTGAAATTTTTGAAATAAAATTAAATAATAAAAATATCAATAAAAAAAACATAAATGATCACGTGGGAGGAAATTGGTCTAGCTATTGCGTTTTTAGGCAAATTTTTATATGCAAATCTGTCTTAATAAACGTTTGTTAATTTTAATAATGATTTTTGAATAAGGGGGTTATTGTTTATTTCTAGAGACCTGGGGCCAAATTATCGCATTCGATATCTAGTAAAATTGATCGTAATTTTCTTATTTGAGATATCGAGCAAGAAATTTAGTATATTTTATCATAATTTCGATATCGAAATCATACGTTCGCTCATTCGATCACGAATGCGGTAATTTGGCCCCTGTGTCGATTAATTTGAACTATGCCGCCGGCCATTATATTGCGTTTTGTGTTCTTGTGTGTGTATGTGTGTAGGTACATATGCAACAAGAATTGTATTTACATAAAAAAACTATCGGTGGCTGGGCCGTAATACACTATCCTACACAATCGTACGATTCATTCAGTGGAAAATCTGACCGATTTCAATCACACTCAAAAAAAATCGCAACAAAGTATGTCATAGGTGCCACACTATTACACAAAAAAGATGCAAAAACATATGTTTTTGCTAATGTCAACAAACGCAGTTTTCCGCCATTTATTAATATTAATTAATATTTGTGTTCAATTATTTTGTTGTTATATGTGAATATAATAAATTGTATAAACTATACAAACAATTAAAAAATGTTAAACGTATGTCCTTTAGATCATAATTTGTGATTTAAATCAATGAAGCCGACATTGTTGTTTTCTTATCAGCTTTATTAGAAAATACAACTCTGATCGCATATGAATTTGCCATATGCTGAAAAGCTTGCATACGCTTTTCAACAAATAACATATCTGTCAACATACGAAGGAAATTTGTCAAACACTAATAATATGCTGTTTACACGATATGCTAACATTACCAACATACGTTTGTTGGCATTGTTAACAAAGAGTTAGCAAATGTTGTTAAACATACGTATGCTGAAAAAATTTTGCGTTTATACGATATGTAAGCACTTGTCACAAATTTTTCAGCATAAATATGCTGATTCAACATATCGTCTATACTTAGCTTTAGAGAAAAAAAAATTTGAAAGATAAAACTTGATCTTGTAACCCCCAAGTTAATGCATAAAAGATGATTATTATTTAAAGATTATGGAAATTATAGTCTTTCTAACTACATATATATCTTCATAATAAATAGACACTACAATTGGTTTTTTGATCTTTTCAGAGATATATATGAACTATCATCAATTTTTTTCTAGTACCAAAGTTGTCAAGGTATTACGGAGAAAACACTGTACAGCTAGTGTAGAAATTCTTTGTAGATACATCTGAAATTTACAGTTTTAATTTTAGTCAAAATTTGATAGAGTTCTTGTGACTTATCCCTTTCATATTGTGATGTATCAGTTGTGCGGGTGAGTTTCGGTTTCAATATTTTTGGTTCTGTTAGCCCAATTTGAAATATATTGGCATGCGTCGATTGTGCTGATTTCTCTTCTGTTTTATTTACCGTTACTTGAATTATTACGAAATTTTTCAGTCGCTTTTTAGTTTTAGCTAAATGAGCCATAGAGGTAAGTAAAGTATTAATCGTTTACAAATAATGAAGTGCACATATATTAACTAAAAAATTATAAAAATCAATACTTGGTTTACAAGGTTTGCTTGTATTGATATGTAAAAATTATTACGTACTGTTAGGCCAATTAAAAAAAATATATCTTAATTTTTTTATTTTATTTTACTTTTACTTAAATTAATTTATTTTTAATTAAATTAAATTTTGTTTTAAATCAATTGCTTTTAATTTCATTTCATAATTTTTTAAATAATTTTTATTTTATTTTGTGTATGTATTTCAGACAAAAGCAAACAGATTATTTGATGACATAAAAAGTAAAACATTATTCAACGATAATACAAGTGGTAGTAATACAAAAAAATTGCTATAATTAAATTTAATTGAACCAACTTTTCGGGGAAATAGAGCTGGCGACATAGTATTTACGTAACTCTAGAACCTATCTTCGATATTTGCATGGTTTGCTATAGAAAATCTTAATTGATTTTACATCGTTTCAATTTGCGTAGTGAGTGTTTGAAACGTAACCCCGACGCAAAGTGAGGTATTGGTGTATATGACTATATATAAATACAATTCCTGACCCTGTTGGTGAAATTGCTACTACTTCGTTCGTTTTTTCACTAAATTTTCATGCAGGGTATAAACAATTTCTAACTGATGCATCATTAAAATTTATTCGTTCTATTATTTACAATGATGGGTGCGGGTATGTTTTCTGAGTTTGCTCTTGATGTCATTTATATGGTGGTCCAGGAATTTGTTTAAATCTTACCACTGACAACTCATTTGTTTGTGTTTTTATTTTTACTCTACACTTTGGTAAACTTCTTCATCAGTTGTATAATGATTTTTTTATTTTATTTTTAGTTTGAAATAAACCAGAAAAAGGAATGTATTTTATTTTCTGTTTGCTGTTTTTAAGCATTTATTCAAACATTTATCACTCAGGTAAAGGAAGGCATCAGCAACAGTGATGCACTTTTGTGATGCGATGCGTTGTTTTGACTATAAATCACGGTTATGGACAGAGATTTCATTTATTTAGCAAACATTTAAAAAACAATTTTTAAATAACCTGTTTTATAATGGCAACGAATAACGTTTATCGGATATTATGCAAAATGCTTAAAGAATACTTATATTTGTTATTATTTTTTAATAAATGTAAAGTCTCTCAAAAAACATAAATTGTATTTTAAACATTTATTTTATTTAATTCTGTGCTGATTTTTACCCTTAAATATGATTTTCTTTAATGCATTTTATTTCTGCAGTTATATTATTTTAATGAAAATGTAAATGTACATATTATTTACTTTTGTTTTAACTCAACTTTACAATATGCACAAATATAAGATTATTTCACATTTATATTGTAATTTACCTCAATTTACCTGAAAAAACTGATTTAAAATTTAAAGATAATATAAACATTATATTGCTGACGAAACGAAATATAATAATATTTTGCTGATTTTCTTATATACTGGATATATGCAAGTATATAGTAGATATATACATACCTGTATATATGCAACCAAGTATTGAAAATATTATTTTAAAAGAATGTGTATAGTTGGCTGCCCATTATTACTGTGTCATTCACGCCTGGTGGTTTGTGGGTAAAAACAGAAAATTGATACATTATTATTAAAAGTTATACGTATTTTTAATCAATATTAAAATTTCCATAATTAAATTAATACAAAGGGTGAATTTTTAACATAAATACTTGTTCAAACATAAATGGCGTGTGAGGTTATTTGCATAAATACTTAAATACATACATGTATGCACATTAGGGCGACTATTTTTATTGGATTTTAAAATAGCATAGTACCACTTTATTAACTTAATTGTCATCTGAATAAAAATCGTAACTATTCATGTGCTGCATACGGTGTATTTTTCTTTGAATTATTATTTTTCATTACATTTTTATTGAGTAAACAATTTCAAATTATGTGTAATGTAACCAGGGTCAAAAAATTATTTCGAAAATGTTTCTACTAAAAATCCCTTTTGAAATATAAGGGCGGTTCGGAAACTTCTTAGCCTAGCACAGAAATATAATCTCCTGAAACTTCAAAACACTTAGTCCAATGCTTATCTAGCAATTCTATCCCTTGATGAAAATAGTTTACCTGAAGATGTTCAAAATAGTAATTTACAGCTGTATTTGCATCGTCATATGAGGTAAAACGCTTGCCAGCTAGGAACATTTTTATATTTGGGAACTGGTAAAAGTCACTGGGAGCTAAATCAGGAGAATAAGAAGCAACTCGTACTTTAATTCGTTGATTTTATTCATTGTTAAAACACTCTTGTGCGCTGTTATATTTTTGTGTTGTAAGCCTGGACGTTATTCTCGAATTTTTACATTTAATTGATCCAAAATGTTGCAATAGTACTCTGAATTTATTGTTTTACCCTTTTGCAGATAGTCAATCAATAAAATGCCTTTGAAGTCCGAAAAAAACTTTGCCATAACCTTACCAGCCGATTAAATTGTTTTTGCCTCCTTTAGGGCACTTCCTCTAGCTTCAGTCCATTGCTTGGCTTGTTCTTTTATCTCTGGAGTATGTCATCAACAGTTATGAAACGACGCTTAAAATCAGTTTTATTTTGCTTAACACGATCCAAACAAGCTTAAGAGATTTTCATTAAATTATTGTTATTTTTTTTTAAACGGCAGTCCATCGATGTACATAGTTTTGATGAACGTTATTTCTTTTAGCAAGTGTTGTTCCTATGAGCTTTCTGTGATCATGCGGCTTAAAGTGATTCTGCTGTTTAACAAATAAAACTATGAAATCTCTTAGCTAAAATTAACACGAAGCAATATTTATTGAAAATATTGATACAATTTTTTTCTTGAAATTTCTTTGGTGTTCCACACACACATTATACACTTAGGCAATACGAATAAGAGCGTCACACGAATTGCTAGTGCAATCAAGTGTGTACTCGTCTGATCTTCCTCTTACCACGTTGTCTAAAAGGTAATCAGCTTAGCTTAAAGAATTGCTTCGTTTAAATTGGGACTTGGCTATTTAAATACAATATACATACCAAGTATTTTATCATCACATGCAGAGAAACGAAATATGGAGAAATAAAGCTACTTAAGTTCCTGGAACTCAAATATAAATAAACAGAAATTTATTTAAAAACGAAAATAAAAATTATTCAATATTTATAAAAATTATGCATTTATTATTGCCAGTATAACGGGTCTTTCACTAATTGCATTAAGGCTAACAATAGCTTAGGGGGTTTCTCTTGCAAATACAACAAGAAAACACATTTAATAATGTCAATAATTGATAATTCGCTAATAATATGGACAAAGTTGAGGCGCAAAAAATAGTCTAGTAACTACAATAGTTATTCAGAGAAAAGCCATGGTCAACCATTTTTAAATGAAGTTATAACCGATTTTTGTTTTTCACTTCCAGTGGAGGATGTACGGATAATTAAAAAAAGAGCGCAACTTCATAACACACAAATATAGGGTAATTTTTTTTTGATGTATAGAACTTTAGGTTAGCAAAACTTTTTTTAACTGGCGGCCATTTTGTCAGCTGTCAATTGATTTATGTTTAGTTTGGTTTGGCATTTCAACATGACTAGACTGAGCAATGCTTCCAAATTTTAAAAATTTATTTTGAAAATCATGGTTCTATTTTATTTTTGACATGAAATTTAATTTATTCGAAAGCTAATCTTATAATTAAAAAATGAGTACTGGCGTAGTCTAATGTGGAGGTTCAATTCTTGATAACTTTTTCAACATTTCTGGCCGGCAATAACACGACGAATGTTGTGATCCAAATGTTCAATCGTTTCCGACTTTTCGGCGTAGACTAGCGACTTCAAACATAAATCACTTGACAGCTGACAAATTGACCCCAGTTAAAAAAAGTACTGTGAACATAAAGTTCTATACATCTAAAAACACCCTATATAATAGAAGCATAGTTTTATGCAAAAGTGAAAGCAGAGAATTGATAAAGACTAATAGGAAAAACTAACAAATTAAATAATTAGGCACAATTTATAAGTTTCAATAATTTTTGAAAAATAACAGCTGTGTGAATTTTCTGCACGTTGTTTGCTCGTTTATATTTATGTTATAAAAATCTTTATTTAGTTGAAATTTTAAACATATAATCATCATACATATATATCAAATATTTTATGACAGCCATGCAATAATGGAGCCACCATATCCAGGGTGGCTTCATTTTTACTAAATTTTAAATGGCATGATTCTGCATTATACCCTTTTTAATCAATGCTTTACTCTATAGTACATTTTAAATCTTTAATTATCATAAATTATACGATTTATTATTTTACAAACGTTTTTTATTAAACAAAATTATTAACGAATTAAACACCATTGGCATATATTATTGTTATTTTTAAACATCAGAATGATGACTTAATTAACTATGCTGAATTTAATTTGCATTTAATAATATATATTTAAAAAAAGATAATAGTGGGACTCTATTTGTCTACCGCACACAGCCAAAAAATTATAACACATATTAATTGAACATTCACCTGTGCTTAAATGTCAGTACAAACATGCATAAATGATTGTTTCGTGCTGCACACTCATTTTCATACATTGTTTCTGTTAATAATCAGCTTCTAGAGAAGTGGGAAAAAGCGATAAAAAAAGTTTAATTAAATAATGTCATAAATTAATCTTGTATAAAAAAGTTCCGACCTCCCCTTTATTGTTTAATTTTTTTCTACGTAATAAAAAACATAATATTTGTTTTGTTGTTCGGTTTTTTGTTTTGCTTTTATTTTAATGACATAATCATATTTTACATATGTACGTCAGGTTTTTCTCTGCACTATGAATGTATACAGACTGGATGAAGTTTACATACAGTGAAGAGGAAATAAGATGTTTAAAATAATAAATGAACAATTTAAAATAATACTAAAAAAAATAAGCTATACGAGTACATATAAACTTATTATTAAAGTCAATGTTTACATTATTTAATTACGTATTTAAGTAACAATTTTTCATTTGCACTGTTTAATTATACATATGTGTGTAAACAACATATTACATTTTGGTTTCTACTGTTCAGCTTATATAAAAAGCTTCTTTTTTATTAAGTATTATCCCTGCACGTTTATTACTTTTGCAAATATAAATTATTCTATTATTACTACAGTTTTACGGTTTTAAATATTGTTGTGTAGCTCTGTATGTGATTGTGTGTAATACGCTTAAATTCATATAAATTTTAATTAGAAGAAGTTGTGTTTAAAAAAATATGGTATTTTTCATTTGAATATTTAACATATCTGCATGATTTTTTTTGGTAATTAGCATGTATGATTTTTATGATTATGATTTGTATCAAGCAAAAATAAAAATTAAAGCCGAATATATTCAAGATTTATTAATGAATTCGCTTTTAACTAGTAATAGCCTACTGTGATAAAACTTTCATTATGCACAATATTCATATTAAACTGGATTGTGGGAAAATGTGTTCAATTAGTTAAAATATGAATGCTGAATTACAAATGCAAAAACAAAAACTAATTTTCATATACCACCAAGGTTGCTTTATATTTCAATTATATTTAAATGTCTGAGCACATGCTGTCTTTAGCCCTAATATTGGCGGTCTTGATTTGGTCAGACGGTTGGAATATATTGGATTTTTGTTCTGATTTGATATATAGGGTGTATAATAGGGTGGGGCGCTTATGTATGGAAAAAAATAAAAGTTAATTAATAAAGTTGGAATAGTAATATTTTGCTGTCTTATACTTAAAAAGGTAATACTTGTAAAAAAATATTCAATTAAGTGATATCTTTAATCCGCGCATGCGTCTTAAAATTTTTGAAATTTTCATAAAAACACTTTTCATTTAAACGACGACAAACTTATACCGAAGATATATTTTGTTCAGAAAAAATGGGTGAATTCACCTTTATACAATCATCGCAAATGTTCGATTTTGCCTCTCTACCACGTTGAAATGGGATCCACATTTAAAACGATTTTGAAGCTCAATTGTTGGTGCATTAGGATTGATGCATTGATTTTTTTGGGATGTATTTGGATGGAAGTTTTCTTTAGTTCCTATTAACAAATCATTTATCTCTAGCGATTTTCTCCGAACTCAGAAGCAGTCAAATTTTAACACACAAAATATTAATTGTAAAGATTGTTTAATATTGTCAAGTCCAACCAAGCATATCAGCAAAAACAGAACTTTTTTTATTCCGAGCTTATATCCCTCTTAAAACATTAAAGAAATATAGATGAGACCTTGGTTGTCATTGATTATATACTAGTATATATGTATTTTAAGAATTTAAAAAGTTTGTTTTTTGAGACTATGCTGTTGAATTTTATCTTAATATATAACTGTGAGCTGTGAAATTATGTGTACTGGTGCAATATTTAAAGAACGATCCATATTATCAAAACAAATCAAGGACTCATTTTGCATAACTATATATTTTATCATAATAGTTAATAATATATTTGAAAATATATACATGTACAGTTTTAAAATTTTTTATAGACATCTAGAAAATTTTTTACATTTTATATAAGATATCAATGAACGCCAGATATTGGCTTTTTAAGAACAGGGACCGTAACTCTTATGACTTTTATCGAAAAAGTCAAGAAAAAAAGTTATTTTTTGACTTTTATTATTTTACTCAATATATAAAAGTTAGTTTTTAACTTTTAATTTTTTAAGGCAAAACTAAAAGTCTTGAATTAAATATTGCATAGTAATACGCTAGTTTTATGAAATATGTATCATAATGATAAGAACCAAAATTTTCTACGATCATTTTTTATGTGTGATTTTGTGATATAAATTTTTAAAAATAACAGTAATTTTCTGTCCCTGTTTAAGAAAATATTTTTATGAGATATATAGTAGAATTTGGAGAATAACAAGTTTGCTGAAAGACCAATCTGCTGAAAATTGCAAATTTGTATTTTATTAGTGGGGAGGGTATATAGGTCCAACACCCACCTTAAAGTATACCGATCGACTCAGATTCACTTTCTGAGTCGATTTAACTGAGTCCGTCCGTCTGGCTGGCTGGCTGGCTGGCTGTCTATGTAAAGCTTGTGCACAGAGTACAGGTCGCAATTTTGAAGATATTTCGATAGAATTTGGTACGTGATATTTTTTGGTACTATAGATGATCGGGATTGAAACTGGTGAAAATCGGTCCATTATTTCACCTGGCTCCCATACATATGTCCTCCCAAAATTGGGGTTTACCGATCATAAATCTTTGATTTATGCAAGTATTCAAACAAATTTCACCACAAATGAGTACTGAATGAAGCTAAATCACATCGAAAAATTTCGTGAAGATCGGTCCCATATAAAACCCCTTCCGAAAATCACTTAAAAGAGCATAACTGTCTTAAAAATGTTGGTATCCAAATAATATTTAAGACAAATATGTTTTGTGTATATACATATAATATGGTAGATTTTTTTGATTATCGGCCCATAACTAGTCGTAGCTTCCATATAAGGCCCACTCCCGAAATCACTTTATAAATCTCTTAAAAATGTTGTTATCTGAATAAAATTGAACAAAAATGAGTTTCTTATGTACAAATAGGATGACCTAATTTTAGAATAGTCAGTTCAAAAATAGTCAAAACTCCCATATAAGACCTTCTTCGTAATTCACTTTAACGTCCATAAATCTTTTAAACGTATTTATATCGAGATAAAGTTTAACACATATAATACTTATATTCACAGACATCATGACACTAAATTTTTAGATGATTGGTCCACAATAGGTTATATCTTCCATATAAAGCCCATTTCTCAAAAACTGTTTTATACATGGGTGTAGGCTATTATATGGTCGGGCTTGACCGACTATACATTCTTAATTGTTTTAAATTTGTCAATCAGTTTTTGATGTGAGTGTCACTGTTTGGGTTTTTTTGAACTAAAATGAGTAATTTTTTTCATTGAGATATACATTTGAAATTTTGGCAACACTTGTACAGCTATTGTAAATTCAGACGATATACTACTCACAATATCACTTGTAAATTGAGCAATTATTTTATAAAGATTTTATTTAAGTCTTGTTTCATACTCTTCAGTTTTAGCTGAATTATTTTTTGTTCAATTATTTCATTCACAAATGGCAACCAAATTTTCGAATTTTTTAATGCAAATCAAAATGCATGAAAAAAAAAACAAAAGGAAATAAGAAAAATGCCTATTAACATCAAGTTTCGTACGTTTTATTCTCTTTTCTCTTCTTATCCAAAAATAACTGCCTGAACGAGTCAGAATTGGAAAGAAAGGAGAAAGGATTGGGTCTGGCGTCAAAGTGTTTTTGAGATGTTATATATTTTGAATATAAAGTAATAACTGTTATAAATATCAATGACATCGAAGAAGTCACATTCAACTGCCCGTCCTCATTTGTTGACACATAACCAATGTCCTTTTACAAGTGTAAAAAGTGTAACTGTAGTACTTATTAGCTACAATATATTAAAAACATCTTAATATTAGATATAGTACTTTTCTGACTCAAGTCAATTAAATTGTTATATTCTTTAATCATTTTAAAATTCCTAGTCCCCAGGAGTTAGTACTATCTGACTTATTTTCACTATAGTCTTTAAAATTTGTTTGTTTTGTGACAGTTAAAATAAACAATAAATTTTTTTTATCATATTTTAAGAACTCAAAGCTGGAACAGATTCTATTCAACGGTTATTTTCGTATTCGTTTTTGACAAAAGATTAAACAAGTGCTTTTTTATTTTTAGAAATAAAAGAATTTTATTTATGTCAAATATTTATTTAGTACAATGTATGTCAGTAGTTGTATTTATTTTCAACTGTATTTACAAAAGCACCAAACAATATAAATAATACATATATTTGTATGTACCCAGCCAGCATTTCGTGAAAATTTTAAACAAAAATGAGTAACATATGACTCTTCTAGATGATTAAAACAATCGAATATGCGCTCATTATTTAGTCGTAAGTTACTCTCCAGTCGTGAGGAAACGGTACCCTGCAATGACTATTCCTACAGAATAGTTTATGATTTATGCTTTAAATCAGTTTTTACGAGTATTTGTATAACTTTTTACTTAATTTGGCAATCGTTTTGTGGTAATATTTGAAATCATTTTATGATCATATTTGAAATCATATACAATCATTTTTTGATTATATTTAAAATCATTTTTGCCCCAATTTTATAGTCAGATATTACTATAATTATAATTCATTTTATGATTGAATGTGAAATAACTTTAAAATCAATTTTTTTTTTGTAATATTAATTTATTTCTATTCCATTTTAATTACATTTATTAAAGTTAATTAAATTTAAGTAAAAAAAAAGTTAAATAGAATTTAAGTTAAAAAAAAAAACAGAAAATAAAAACTTAATGTATACAAACTATAACTAATTTTTACATTGGCGTTTACGTTTTTGCAGGCGCTCTTTAGCATGCACAAAGTGTTGTTGGAGAATTCCATTAATTTCTTTCGCTTCAGCTTTATACTTCTGGTGGCAAATATCTGTAACAAAACATATTAAATACAAAATCATATTTTATTTAAATTCATATAAATCTTACTTATGACTATGGTTGTAATAAGCAACTTCTCAGCGCTTGGTTTTTTGTTGGTTCCCTTCCAACTGAATTGAGAAGCCAATTCATCAGAAAATACTTTCCTTATGGAACTTCTAAGGAACTGCGTCTGTCCATCGCCACCAATATTTCCAATAAAATTTTTATATGACAAAAAACAATCAAAAGAAAAAGTAACATAAAAATATGGGAAGGAATACATCGTTTCAATATACTTACAAAATCATCCAAGAATTCTTTGTCTTTCTCCAATTCACTATCTCAAATTTTAGACCCCAACTTCTCACTATGAATCACAAAACTAAATGAATATAAATTTTATTTCAACTTCTCAAATTTTCAACTTGATATAAAAGTCCCGGTATAACTGTTTTAATAAAACACAAACATCAGTTTTCAATCATATAATTACCAAAAAATGATAGCACCTGCACGTAGATCATATTTTAAACATATAATGAGTAAAAAATGATTTATATTTATTTATTTTTTTTAACCAAGAATACATTTTTGTTATTATCATTTTTTGGTCATCTAGTGTAATCTATAATGACTCAGAAAATTATTAAAAAAATATCTTCAGTTTTCAATCATAAAGAATAGTCATATTTGACTGTTTCTTTTGTTTAAATACATGAAAACTTAGTTTTCAATCACCGAAAGTAGGCAAAAATGAGCCAGTTAGATGACTGCTGAAAATTCAATCATCCAAATGCTGGCTGGGTACATACAACTTATATATTTTCAAAAGTCATTGTACTTTGATTTTTCCTAAAATATTAACACCGAAAAAAAATCATATCTAAATAAAGCAATACTAATACTTACTCTGTCTTTCATTTTCCCAGCGTTGTGTATTTTCTGTTAGAGTTTTTTGTTGCCTTTCGTCTTTAATTCCTACTTTTTGGTTGTATTTTACTTGTTCTACTGATTTTAAATAAATATATACAGTAATGAAAAGTAATATGTGTGGATGTATGTTTGGATGTGTGCGTCTGCATTGGTATACATACATATGTATATGTGCTAGCGTCTATTTAGTTTAAACATTTGTTGTCTTGAGTTCTTGGTAGATTCTTAAAGGGATTAAACGCCTACAGTGAATAGAGCAGTAACAAAGAATACCCACTGACTGACTGCACACATACATTTATACATAGTAGTTGTGTGTGTATGGTTTCATTTTAGGGTATATGTGTGTGTATTAAGTGTGTATGGAAAAATTGTGTCTTTCAATGTTTGCCATTCAGTTTTTTTCTTCTTGCAGCTACTGCTATTGTTGTTGCCTTCTCCATCAACACACAGTGGTTTAAAAACATTTTATTTTGGAAACAATTCGATAGCTCAAAAATGACAAATGATATTTTAATGAAATTTTAATTTTTTTAATTGGTTCCATTAAACTTCGTGCAAAAAAAAAAAAAAAAAAAAAAAAAAAAAAACGGTGTAAAAATGACACTTATCGAATGCAATATAGGTGATTGGTTCCTTATCTCTAAAACCTATTGAAATTAGTAAAAAACAAGGATTTTTTAAGACCAAATATTCCCCTCTATAATATTCAGTCACATATGCAATGTGTTTTTACACAAGCATAGTTATTAAAGAAAAGTTTTAAGTTTAAAAGTGATGTAAAAATGTATGTATGTATATATGACAAGTTCATTTGATTGTATGCACTAAAGCAATTTCCCCTAAATTTGCGATATTTACAATTGCTCTAACCAGTAAATTTGCCTGTATCCACATAAAGTTAATTCGCTTAAAATTTAAGCCCAAACGATTGTGAATCGTGATAAATAAAATAAAATCATGTAAAAAAATTTTAAAATTTGTTTATTTTCAAACCGTGTAAAATCAAAACCGTGTAAAAACAAAATTTGGTGTATAACCATTATACAGTATTTTTCAAAAATAACTTTATTTAAAAAGAAAAAAAAAACAAAGAATTAATATGAAAATCCTTTAAATGTCAATTATATTTGAAAGACTAATTTTTGACAATTACAATTGAATAATTATATCGGACATATGTTCACCACGATCATGTAGACAAATGTCTAGGCTTTTATCAATATTTTCAATCACATTTGGGTCTTTTGCGTTTATCGAAGCACTAATTTTGAGTTCTAAAGCCGTTATAAATTATATTCTTAGCATTCCGTATACATATACCTCCTTATTCATAAATTTTGTATGGAAATTTGCTTTATAAACCAGTTATAAACCTGTTGTAAGTTTTATGAATAAGGAGGTAAATCTACAATTTAGTTCCATAAAAAGTATTTTAATTGCGGAAAATCGCATGATCGGGCGGCGAATTACCGGCTGAAGTTCGTGAAATTTTGCGATCGAAAAATTTGGTTTTCATTAAATTCACTTTTTCTCTGGCTATGTGACATATGGCACCGTCCCGTTAAAACTACATGCCAGTTATATCTATTTCATGAATAAAAAGCCAACATTTATATGCTAAAATTTCTTGATATTGTAATCTATTTAATGTAACAGTATATTTACACGAATACATTTACTATATATTTCAGTGATGCGTTCAGCATGCTCTTGGATTTTCAAAAGCTTAAATGCAGTTTCAAGAAATTGTTCGATTACTCCTATGATTATTATTCGTATGCATACCTTGGTTCTGTGTTTATTGAATTATTTTGAAAATAAAATATTTTTAAACCACTGTGCCACATATTTTACTACTTTTTTTCTTTGTTGCTTACAGCCATTAAACTTTGCTGTTGGCTTTATTTCTATAGTCGTTGTTATTATTATTGTTGTTGTTATTTAGCTTTGTTGTAGTTTTTAGTATGTGTATGTGTGTTTTGTGTACGTCTTACATAAAGTTTATTGTAACTTATCGTTTGTATGCAGCATTTGTGGTTGCTTTTACTGTTCCTTATTCTTATTTGTTTGCTCTTTATACCCTATGCTCCACAATTTTTTTCTTTTTAGGTCAAAGAAATAAACCTGCTGTATGGTAAGAATGGATCTGTGTACTTAAGATGGATTCACCTTTTCGTTCCGAACAAAATATTTGTCGGACAAAGTTTTTTTCATATGAAGTTGACGTCTCTTTTTTTAAGAAAGAGAAAAAAAACAAATATTTTGTTTGGAACGAATGGGCGAATCCACCTTTAACTTGCTTAAGTGGTAAAAGAATTTGAACATCAGTGAAGGAATGAAGATTTAGGCCAACAAAATTTCTTTAGGTCTAATGAGACAATCACTATGAGAGGTGATTGATATATATATTTATGTTGCTTAAGAGGTAAAGAAATTTGAACATTTGTAAAAGAAATTAGCATGCAGATCAAATATATATTTGTACATTATCACCACAATCATTTTAACATCATTAAGGTGTTATGACACTTGCTATTTTTTGTATTGGATTTTTTTTAGGATTGATTGAATGAAACAATAAATGCGAGAAAGAATAAGAAATACAATAAAATAAAATGTAAACAAAACAAACAATATTGCCCACGTTTTGTTCCCACAAAAACCCGTCAAAAAATGCAAAAAAATAGCAAGTGTCATAACACCTTTAAAAGTCTTTTAACAATATTATGGTCACTGTAAGTATTTCTGTGATTGCCTCAACCAACAGCTAATTTACTGTTGCGAATATATTGATAATAATATATTATGGTTGCTGTAATCATAATTATAGTGACCATAATATTGTTAAAGTCTTTTAATAATGCTTAAATGATTGCAGTGATAATGTAAAGAAATTGAATAAAATTTTTCTATTATATCACACAAATATCTTGGTTACTTATGCATTCCTTTCAAAAAGAATGTAGCGTATTTTGGATGGTCAGCGCTTGCCGCTTTATAATTTTTTACTTATTTTTTTTATTTTGCTTGTTCGTCTTAAAATGAAATGTTAACTTGACTTGCATAAGCTCGTAAAATATTTTCTAATGAGATTAGGTGAGCATTTGTTACAACAAAGATTTTTATTTCAATTCTTTTTTTTTTTGTATTTTGTGTACAATTTCTCTGTTTTTCTTATTTACTTATTTAATTTTATATGTCTGTATGTACAACGTACGATGTATATACTATATATATGTATGTTTGCTTGAATCGTTGTTTATGTTGAATTCTTTACAACTTATTTAATTTGAAAATTCCTGTGGATAAATGTTCACATATAACGATTGTTTTAAATTTTATAATACTGTTTGTGGTTTTGATATCAGTTAGTAGCAGAGAATAGAACATTTCATTTTATATTGTTAAACTTTAATAAAAATGGACAGGTTTCTAATTTTTTTTCTATATGTTGGTAATCGAAAATCAGTTATTTAGGGTTGTCAATGACAAAGTAATAGATAATTGCATTTTCAAAGAAAATTTCTGATTAAATATTAATTTTTTATATATTTCCAAATCCCATATTAACAAACTTATGCCTAATCTTTCTTCTAAGTACCGCTTTAACTTACCTGTAACTCTTAAAACACATAGTTTTTTTTATTATCATCTAATATTTAATTAAGAAAAATTAATCCATTTTAATTATTCATTATTGCCCAGCAAAAGTCCTTGCTATAATTGTTTCATATTTATTTTTTTTATTATTTCTACTTGTTTGTCATTATTAATACTTAGTAAAAGTATTTGTAATTTAACTTGAAACCCTTAAACTTGTTCGCCTTTTACATTGATGTTGCTGTCGTTGTTGTTCTTTTATGCCATATAATCACATTATTAATGAATTGAAATTATACTTCCATGGAACTGTTTTTTTATTTATTTATTTTTTTTTTTGTACACAAACATCAAGTGTTTTTTGTTTATTTGTTTGTTGTGCGCTTTTGTTATTGTAACGTCTGTATTGTTATTATTGCTTAAGTTTTTAATAATAATCACAAAAAGAGGGTGAAACACAAGCGGTTAAATCTACGTTAGGTAGTCGTTAAAGACGAATTTGAAATACCTTTCATTGTTTTAAATTTTTAATATACTTTATAATAAATAGGTTGACTCAAACTGTCTTGGACTCGGTACTATAGGGATAGTTGTTCAACTTTGTTTTGCTGTTGAAGTTGGCTGTGGGTCTTCTTTACTGTGATGATTTAGGAGGCGCTGATTCAGTCATTGTGGATACAATGTGGTACTTGCGATATTGCCAATATTGTAATACAATCTATGCTATGGTACAATACTACAGAAATATTTTTTAAATTTAAAGGAAACGCAAGTCGGAAAAATGTGTTTTTATGGACTATTTGAAACATGTGAAATTAGGCTTCAGCTCCAACTCCTAAATAAAACATTTTTTACTTGGAGTGTAGCTTCAAGAAAATATAAATTTTTATTTAAAAAAAATTGGTAGGAAATACTTTGTATGCCGACTTTTGGTACGTAAAGCTTTTATTTCATTACTAATTTCTTAATAGCGAAACTATATACCGGAAAGAGTGCATAGAAGAAATACTAAGTCTGTAGTAAAAATTACACATATTCAAAAATATTTTAGCGTGCTATAGTATTAGTATATGATGCTAGACAAATTATAAAACGAAGGGATGATCACAATATTGTATTTAAAAAAAGACAAAAATTCAACAAATTAACGCTAATCCTCTTGATACGTGTACCTTGGTACCCGAACAAACTTAAAAGTAAAATATCTGTTAAACAATAAATGCCGTTATTTAACCTTTGTCCGGCGGAAGAGGTACAATTGTACCTTTTTCGTTTTTAAATTGCAATAACTTTTTTTTTGTTAATACTAGATATTTAAAATTTTCTGACATCTCTAAACTTTTATTGCGGATTACATATTTGAAATTAAAAAAAAAAGATTTTGATTATATCATACCGAAATAAGTCTTTTTTGACTTGATATCCCTAAAAGGCTGAAGGGGTACAATTGTACCTTCATATAAGTCGTAAGGAAAAAACAAGAAAATAAAGCAGAGTTATTTTTATTTAGGAAATAACAATATATTTTTATGGTGTTTCCTTGCATAAAAAACATGTGGTACTTTGAATAGAGTGTTCATCGCACATAGGTTTCAAGCAGATTGCACACGCCTTTCTAGTCTATGTTGTTTGCGTGTCTCACATTGACAAACATAACATCTTCCAACCACCGTTGATGCTCCCCGTCTACCAAAGGGTACTTTGGAACCAATTTCTGGACTTTGTGCTGCCACTATAGGTCGTCCAAGTACCATTTCTATAGCACTTCGAATAAAATATTTACCTGTTATAAATTTGTTGCCACTACGGTCTTTGACTGATTGCATACATAGGTGTTTTGAAAGATCTTTCAAGAACTTTCGTCGTTGATCTTTTGATATAGTGTTTGGGTGGTGGCTTCTATATAATATATAAGAGGCAAAAGCAGCAACGTCAACCATGTTATAAAATAATGTTCGTCGTTTTACGGTGTATTCGCCCAACATTTTGTCCATGACATCTACTCCACCTTTTGTTTTATTAAAATATTTTATAATTTCTGGCTTAGCAGCATCCGTGTTTTCTACTTCTCCTGTCATGTGCATAGTTGATAGTAGTATCACCGATTTCTTCTTTTTTTGGCACGTATGAACAAATCGTGGCATCACTGTTATAAGCAAAGTTAGTGGAGTTGAAAGGCCTTTCCTTTGCTGGCTGCATATGGCTGGGTAAAAATTTTTTATTTTTTCTTACTGTACCAACTAAACTCATGTTTTAAGACCTTGCCCAATTGTAAGGATGTGAAAAAATTATCTGCAACCACATTCCTTCCGGAGCCCCTATACAGTTGAACTAAGTCCAGCACAATTCGTTCACCAATATTTGTTTGTATTGTACCGTCTTTCGGCTCTCCGGTATAAATTTGACCATGTCATGGATAGGAATTTGATGAATCACAACCCCAGAATATTTTTATGCCATACTTAGCCGGCTTAGAAGGTATATACTGAGTAAATTTGCTATGACCTCTAAAAGGAAATAATTGTTCGTCTACTGTGATACACTTATATGGTTTGTATGCATTCTCTAAATTTTTGTTCATCATTATCCATATATCCCGAATTGGTGCAGCTTTATCTTCTTGTATTCGCGCTGCACGTGTATTTTCGTTGTCGAATCGGACAAATCTTAGCATCATCTTGAAGCGGTCTCGAGTTCGATTTGTTGGTATTCAATTTTTCTACTACTTGTTTTTACTTTACGGGGATTCCCCTGTATGTATGTTATCACAACAAAGTACTATTCAAGTGTATTTATATGTATACGGTGATAGCATTGGTGCAACAACAACAATGCAAACAAAATAAGAGTTTTGTTTACATAGTATGTACTGACCAAACGTCAAACATATCTGATTGGAATTGCAAAAAATGTATACATGTGTACGTCAAATAAGTTTTTTTTTAGCCACGGGCCTGTTCTATCATTTGTTTATTAAATGAAAACAGAATAATTTAATTATATTAATAGGAAAAGCCATACATATCGTGTTAAGTATATGTGGGTACAATTGTACCCATACCGCCTTTTAACGTTGTAAAATTCTTCCGCTGGACAAAGGTTAAAAAAAATTAAAGTAGACTTCAAATGTACTTTAAGAAAATTTTGTATTAAAATTTTGTCTGAAAGCACACTTCAAACGTATTTTATTTTTATGAATACGGCAGAAAAGATACAAAATTGAGGTTCCTTTAGCAAATTATTTTCTAAAGATTTTTATTATTTTAAGATTTCCTGTTTTTTTTGGTTGGCCTTTACCCTTCTGATAAGGGTACCCGGGGTACCCGGATTTTATTTAGAAAAAGTAAAGGTAAGAGTAGTTTTTATTTTTTGTATTATTTAAGCTGATCTGGCAAACATTGTTGTGCCTTCAAATAATGCTGATAGTGTTCCAACACGGGAACAGGCGACCATGGGAGAAGCATGCATTTTAAAGTCTACAAAAAACTTTATAGCTCCTATTGTTAGTTATCGTGGAGAGCACTTACAAAAGTTAATATTTTTATAAACTTTTTAAATTTGGAACTTCTTTTGAAACATTTTTATTTTTCTAACTCTATTTTGCGTGAACATTCAGACTTGTACATAGAGTTAAATTTTTTGCTAAAAACTTGAAAGTGGATTACTAAGAACAACTAAAACGAAATTGTAGATAAATTAGAAAAATAGGTGTAAAAGTGGGCGTGGTCAGTTTTTCTTTTAATAAAAAGTTAAGACGGGTTATGGCGAATATTAAAATAAAAAAATTAGCCAAATCCGTGCGGCCGCTATCACTTGATTTTTATTTCGTATAGCTAAAGATAATAATCAGAACGAAAAAAAAAACAATCGATTTTTATTTGTTATCAGTTCGATAGCTCCTCAGAAGTTAGCGTATTGTGTTACACGATTTTCATTAGCTCTTTTTTGCATATTTTCAGTTTCCAATCCTACGCCAAGAAATGTCAAAAAACCACGATGGCAACTTCGAGCCTTTTTTTTTGGCCCTTGGATTGAGGATAGAGAATATACAAAATGCACCCAAATCAGAAACGTCAACCAAAAAATTACTCATTTTAGTCTAAAAAACTGAAATCATAAAATGTTTGGCAAATTTAAAGCAAGGACATAAAATGAATAAGCAGAAAATTTAAATAATGTGATGTAAATGTACTTAATTTATAAAAAAAAATAATTGCAGAAATCTTTCTGTTTTTCTCACTTGTGTTGTTAATTTTTTTATTTTTATTTTTATTACTTTAGATATTTTAAAGGCTTGACAACATAGACATACGACTTTGCTGAATATTGTGTTCACAATCAGATTGTTGTATAATATCATCCCAATAAGCACAAATTTTTTGTGAATCCAAGCTTGAATTACATTTGAAATCCATCTTCTTTCCAGTCTGTTTGAACTTTGTTAAAAAAACAACATCAAATTTGTTTTAAGCATATGTTAATAATGGCACAGGGTTGATGCAAATCATCGGCGGCGGTGATGATGATGATTTTATAATTAAATTTTCAGAGAACAGGTTCGGTTCAACTGGAATCACACTGTTATTTAAGGCTGGAATTACACTGTAAATGTACTGTTTTGTTCGACTGTAATTCAGTGGTTAATATTGCTGGATTCGCTATTGAATTCAACTGTGTTTCAACTGTAATTCAACACTGGAAACTAGAAATTGTGACTGCATTTCAAACGTAATTCCACTTGAATTCCAGCCGAACTGCTTATTGGGATATACAACATACACCATTACTTGTGAATTGAACAAATAATTTTAAAAATTATTACAAGCTCTTATTATGAAAGTTATTTTTTAATACGAAATACATGAATAGTTTATTTGAAAATTAAGAAACTTGGAAATTGAAATTCTGAACTTTAGTTGTATCTTTTTCAATTTGAAATAGAAATTCTCAGTTTCATTTGGAATTTTCTTAATTTTACTTTGAAAATAACAATTTGTATTAGAAATTTTTCAGTTTTAATTTAATAATTTTTAATTTTATTTGAAAAGTTTAAAGTTTAAATTTACTGTTTAAATAAAATAAAATGAACCAATGGAGTAGAACTATCTGTCATAGCTAAATATAAAAATTATTAAGTTTTGATTTCTTAAGTTACTATTACAGCAAACTTCAAAGTGCACTAAAAGTACCTCCCATAGTTATGTTTATTAATAACACAAGAAATAATAACTATAACAATAATCAAAGAAAAATCGTTATTTTATAAAATGTTTGCTTATGATAGTTTGTAAATGATTTCTTCTAGTGGACTAGGCAGGAAGGCGGAAGGTGAAGTGCGGTCGTTGACGTTAGAAATGGCTATTAGAATTAAACTACTCAAGTGTAATTATTAATATTTGTGTTTGTTATTTGCAATTGTTGTTTTCTTACATTCATTAATGTTGTTGCTGCTGCTACTGCTGCTATTTGGATTAGTTTTGTTTTAGTTTATATTGCTGATTTTGTAGAATTGAATTTTATTCATTACTTGTATTTGCCTTTGATTTAATTACATAATTTTCATAATTTTGTTATATGTTCATTTAAACATGAAATTAAGTAATCAAGCTTGATTAATCAACAACCTTAACAAAAAAAAAAAAAAAATTGCACGTACAAAAACAATGGCACTTGTGTGTTTCTTTTTACATTCAAATTCTAAGAAAATAATTTGCTTCTAATTATTTAATATGATTAGGGATTTGCTTTAATTGATTTTATAATATATAAAGAGCCAATTATGAAGGCTATTTTGTATTTGTGAAATTATTTATGCAAGAATATAACGATGATGGTAAATAAATCGAATTTGATCAGTAGAAGCGCGTATAAGTGATGATTTGTTTTCGGCGATTAATATTACTTATACGCACATGTACAAATAATTGAGACTTCTTAATTTTGTTTGAAGAAGGAAAATTAATGTAATATTAATGATTTGTTTGTTAAATATTTTTATATGTATATAATTAATGAACATTTTTGTTTGAAAATTAAAATATTTGCATAATTAATAAGTAGGTAATTATTAAAGTGATGAGACAATTATTTTTTAAATTGTATTATAGTTAAGGCAACATTTACATAATTTGTTTTCTCAAATTATTCCATTATGTCTATTTTGTAGATTCAACTAAATTTTTGTGCTTTTTTGTAAATTATTCTTTGGGAAACTACCTTGTCAATGCAAATTTGTATCTTAAGTTTTTTATTTCTAAAGCTGTTTACAACTACCTTAAAGTATTTTTTTTTGTCTCTTACACTTTTTACATTCATTTATACGAACACACTATATTTACAATTTATTATTTTACTTAAAAAATTTCTGTTCATTAAACTTTTATTCTTTTGCTTCACTTTAAAGGCACTTTAAAAAAGGAAATGTCATTATATCATTTTATATTTTTCACATTTTTTGTTAAAAGCCTTATAACTTTGAGCAATAATTTGTTTTTAAAGTTGTCATTGTTTTACATTTTCTCCGCAGTGAGAATGGCAGTAATGTTGTAAAAAAGAAACATACATTTTTGTAAATATTTTCTTTATTCTGGTACATAAAATGTATTTAAAACTTGACAAAAGTTTCAATTGTTGTCTTCATTAAAAACTGTCAAAAAACAAAGAAAAAACAAAAACATAACAACAAAATACTTATGGAAAAAGTTAACAAATGTTTCGGGATTATGATGCTTTTATAGGGGACTCTCTCACATTGCTCAAAATCTATTTTGATTGAAGTAATTTAATGTATACACTGGACATTTGGTTTACTAACATGGATTTAACAAAAATCCCTGGAGTTATACAAAAAGTAGACCATTTTTTAAAGTTTAGTAGTGAAAAAACTTACAAGATATTTTAGGCAAAGCAGAAACGGTCTGTAAACCGGATTAAATAACAATAAGATATACCTTTCAAAAACAAAAAAAAAAAATACTTGACATTTGTCTAATAACTAAAATAAGGTATTTTAGAAATGGGTACTACATTTTGACATTTAGCTCATTCAGTTTTATTGCACTCCTTTTGACGTGCATTTAGAAAGAAACTACCTTAAAGTTTTAAGCTGTTTTATTAAAAGATAAGCAGCAAAAAATAAATACGTGTGTATAGTTTTTATATTTGTTTGTGATTTATACAACAACTTTGTGATATCGTTTATATAAATTTAGACCGAAGTTACTTGTTAATTTATTAACTTTATATTATTATAATCAGTTACATTCCTAGTTGACATTTTCTTGCAATTTTACTGTATAAGACCTCTTTGAGCCAAAGTTTTTACTTATATTACATTAGTTAAATTCTAAAACTTTTAAATATTCTGTAGGCGTTAGAAAATTTAATAGGATGGTAACTTTAAGTAAGGAAAATATTGTAAAATAAAACATTATATTAGGTGCATAACTTAAAAATGCAGGTTTCATAATAGATGGAGTATCCTTTGAACGCAGTTTTTGTGTTAAATAACTTATTTGCTATTTTGAAGGCTATATGTTTGTCATTTATTCTTACATAGTGATTGAATATTACAGTGTAAAGGTACGGTCACACTTTCCCGAAAAAGAAGTAACCGCTAAATAAAATATTTTAAACTCGTTTATTTATTAAAAAAAAACTTAGTTTATTTAGGACAATACACAACAAATATTTAGTCTTATTTTAATTGATGCTGTTGGAAATTGCAAAACTCCTGTCAGAGTAAGTAACGCCAAACGCTATTTTGAGTATATATTTACATTTAATAGCCTGTTCAGCGATGTCGAACGAGAACGTTCGCTTAGATAAGACTTAAGACACAAACTTTTTATCGTATATATTTTTTACTCAATCAAGTTTGTTTATTCCACAATCAAGTTTGTGTCTTAAGTCTTATCTAAGCAAACGTTATCGTTCGAGATCGCTGAACAGGCTATAAGAAACAAAGTTTTTTTTTTTGCTCAAAAATGGATTTTTTGCCAACAAAGTGTCATATTCGGAAAGTTTTGCTTTATTTATTTTATAAAAAAACGTGTTGCTGAAGTACACCGATTGCTCAGTGAAGTTTAAGGTGAATGTGTTTCATCGGTTTGAACATGCAAGAGATGGTTTGTGTGGTGCATTAATGGCGAGGCCAGCCGAACAAATTTGAAGGCCATAAATTAGAGGCATTACTCCATGAATATTGTTGTGAGACTCAACAAGAGCTTGCAAAATCATTTGGAGCTACTCAAGCAGAAATTTCAAAACAAACAGTAGGGTTCATCCAAAAACAGGGAAATTGGTTACATTATTAATTGACACTGAGAGACTTTAAAAAATGATATTGAATTTACGAAATGCTACTATTAAACGAAATAATTTATGCAATGAAAAATGAATCCATTACGATAACCCGAAGGAAATCGACACCAAAGCCAATTATTCATGGCGCTAAGATAATGCTAAAGTAATCTGTATTTGTTAGGACCAAGAGCGTCCCACCGATTACTCAGTGGAATCTTACCAGACCATCAGAGGGAACCTATATCGAATACAACTGATACGTTTCAAATTAGCCTTTGCTGAAATATGCCCAGATTTTGCGGTCAGTCATGAAAGCGTAGTATTCTATCATGACAACGCTCGGTCACATGTTACACTACCTGTCAAAAACTATTTAAGACGAAGTGGTTGTAAAATTTTAACTCACCTTCCTCATAGTCCGGCCCTTGTCCTATTCGACTACTATTTGTTTTTGACCGATGCAGAACATTCTCCTTGAGATACACTTTACTTATGAAGACGGTATCCGAAATTGACTTGATTTGTTCTTGGCCTCAAAAGATGAGCAGTTCTAAATATAATAAAAAGGTCATAGCTAGCAATGACCAATATTTTAAATAAATTTATATTGCACAAATGTTAAAAAAAGCAAAATTTTGTAAAGAAATCCCGCATTTAAAGATATATATTTAGTTGAAGTATTCTAAAATACAAATACTGTGATTTCAACAGTTTAAATACTAATGTGTACTGACTCTACAACAACTGCCATAATATTGAAGCTTAAATGAAAAGTGGTTTTATAAAAATTCCAAAAATTTTAAGACGCATGCGCCGGCTAAAGATATCACTTGATTGAATATTTTTTGTTTTCAAGTATTACCCATGGTGAAATCACTACAAGGTGACATCGAGATTACAACAATACACAATAATAATTACTCAGCCCGCGAAATTGCTAAGAAGTGGAGAATCTGTCATTTGTTATAGCAGCTGCATCCTGTTTGGGTATTTTCCCCTGTCTGGAAGATAATAATCGCTAAATTTTCCTGGCATCTCGATCCGACAGCAGACAAGGTCGTGATTTTTTAGAGATTGCGGACTAATATTTTTTTATTTTTATGACTTGTAGCACTGTTCGATGACAGAATCCCAACTTCTTAGCAATTTCGCGGGCTGAGTAATTATTATTTGTAATAACCATCACTTGGTTTTCTAAAAATTCTGAAATTTTTCTCATTTTTATTAAAAGCACGCGATAAGCTAAAAATAAGCAAAAAAAAATATGAACAATTTGAAAAATTACATTTACTGTTGCTTTGATATTTTATATATATCAAATAACGGTGCTTATGCACATAAATTCGCTGCAACTTTCCATTTATTCTTGTTGCCAGATTAAATGAACTTTAACGTGCAAAAGTGGATACATTGCCATTTCACATAAATTTACCCTAAACTTCACATTAGCTTTAATAATTAATGAATTTCAAATTATTTTAATTTTTGTTTCATTTATTTCACATTTTAAATAAAAACCATTATTATTTTTAAAAATTTGAGAGTTTATTCGGTTTTTAAGTCATAGTTATAAAACATCTGTCATGTCTGCTCGCCACTGTATATATACAAACAAAAAAAAAATTGACATAACGAACATGACTAAAAAAAAATCTGCTGGCTTTCCAACACCACCTTGTAAAGTGTTTTTACCATGGTATTACATTTTTAAGTCTAAGACAGCAAAATATTACTATTACAATTTTATTAATTAACTTTTATTTTTTCCCATACACAAGCGCCCCACCCTAATATACATATTTACAAAATTGAGCACAAAAAAGATTTGTATTAAAATAAATGATAAGATCAAATTTTTTCAGGATCGGCCACTATCGAAAATCATTTAAAGAAGAAAGAAATCTCAAAACTATTCATACCAGTGTAAATATATTTAGACAAATCTAAATCTCTTGTGAATATTGTTATTGTATCATAAATTTTGTAGCTTCAACAATTTTAGGTGGAGGGTATTTAGGATTCGGCACAGCCGTATATAGAACTAGAACTTGTTTTTTTTACACTTTAAATGCTAGACTTTTACTATTTACAATTTACTATTACTTTATTATCATTTTGTTTATTTTTCTGTATTTTAAACAAATAAATACATTGCTGCTTTATTTTTGATGCTTGTCTTAGTGTATTACATACTTTCGAGTAATGTGCAAACATTTGCATAATTTAAATTCAATTCGTTTGTTTTGTCGTTATGTTTAAATTACATGATGTGAAATTCTTTCTTCTAAGAACAAAAATAACATTTTTGTTATTTTACTGCCACATCCTACACTTTTTCCTACTTTTAACTGTTTTTCGCTTTTTCAAGCAAAGTATTCACTGCTCGGGGTTTTTTGAAAGAAAATAGATTTGCTTAAAATTAAAGCTGCTCTACAAAATACTATTTAAAGCAAAATTTAATAAGGGAAGAGTAATAGAAAAGTTTGATACTCAAAATATTTTTTTTCAAATTTTGTAATTTTTCAACAGAATTTCAGAATATTCCTTGGCGTTCTTTGAAAGTGCTTAAATAAAAGTCTGCATTTAAGAAAGCAGTAGGGTATCAGTAGTTTTCTAACAAAATCAAATAAATACATTGCCAGACATACATATGTATGTAAATTTGTTACCCTTACTTTAAGGCACACGCATTGCAGAAATCGTTAAATTCAGCAAAAACAATGTCAACAGCATTGGTAAGAACAGCAATTGAAGACATTGTGTAAGTATGTGATCTAAAAACGAGGAGCCAATATTTGAATTTTGTATGTATTTATGTTCTTTATGGCTGTGTTTAGTTGGTTGTGCCATAGATATTTATTTTCCCTAAAGGCAGTTTTGCATGCAAAATCAAAGTATAAAGCCAGAGTACGCAATTTGAATAGCTCATGTATAGAGCGTTCTTTTTATGCTTCCTTCCTGACTGCCTGACACACTGTCAACCAGTCTGCCATACAACCAGTCAGCATGTTTTCCTCTCTTTCATCTTTTGCGCTAATGCTTCGATATCATCGTTTTCTTTTAATGTTAGTTTAACCATTTAACCAGCGATGGCAGCTGTAGTAGCAGCAGTCAACAGGAACAGTAGAAAATTATTAGGGTAACTTGACATTGTTATTTATGATGATACTTTGTTGTATTTTTTTCGTTCGTTCCGGACCAAACAAAGCGGGATAATGGAAAATAAGGCAAAAAAAACGAAGAATTTGACATTATTATAAAATGCAAAGAAAAAAGCAAAAACACACTTAAACATACGCATAAGAGAACACTAAAAATTTCGTATCCATACATATCTATATACATATATGTATATGTACTCGTATAGATCTTTAATATACATACATATACACGTATGTAAATTTATTGCCTTTCATTCAATATACAGTGGCTCACCGCTTATTTTATGCAGTGCATTTTTTTGTTTTTAACGCTCCATAAAAGAAAACTAAGAGGAATTTAAAAAAATTTTTGTTATTTAAAAGAAAAAATTTCATAGTCTAACAAACAAGAAACATTTATTGCAAAAATTATTATTAAAAAAATAAAAAAATTCTCGTTTTTTATAGTCACAGCTTTCTTATGCTGTAAATTTCTGCTGTACCGAGAGCTCAATGCAGCGTTGATGCATTTTTCTTTTTCTTTTTTTCTACTTCCAAAAATATTTTCTGTTGAATTATGAGTTCGATTTTGTCATGTCAAATATCAATTCAAAATAGTTCAAATGAGTCCGCGGACAACAAGAATTGGTTTTAAAGCATTTCCAAAATTGCCACTCTCAGCGAAAAATAAAACAAATTATTAACATTGAAGTTTTCACAGTCAGTCCAAAAAATCATTGAGACCTTAATCCATAACAAAGGCCGAAAGGCATCTAATAAAATTTTTAACTCTAGAAGGTGTAATGAACAAACTTCGTGTTGAGAATTAATTGTCTCTGGTTGCCTACTTCGGGAAGCAGCAATATACAACCACAACACATACAGATATTAAATGTCTATTGACGTATTTGCTCTTAACTGAGATAGTAGAAAGTAAGGAGCCATTGCAATTACTAGCGATCAGTCGGGTGGGGTGGGATTCTTATCTAATATCTCACTTGCCAATAGAAAAAGATTTGCTACATAAATAATATTATAGACTCCTATATAAAGTGTATGGACCTGAATTGATCATAAAAGAAGAAGCTAATAAATAAACCCGATTATTTAGATCAATAAAACTGAAAAAAAAACTAACAAAATATATCAACCGGAAATAGTATTAACTTTTTTGTCCCTCCTTGATGTTGTTTAGGTAGAGACGCGCCTCAAAACCCTCCCTGCCTTTGATCTTAGTGGCGCTTAACGTTGAACTAAGATCCCAAGTTGACCTACTAAATGACCGAATCACATAACACAAACAGTAAGAAATTATAAATGAACTAGTCACTCATTTTAATATTGTAATTCATTTTTGTATTTCAACAATATTTAATAATTTTCACGAGTTTACAGAAACTCTATTAGGATCAGACCATTTACATACTAGAAGTAATTGTGTAATAATAATAATACCTTTCTTAAAAAAAAAAATCATAGACTAAAACTAGAAAATACTAGACTACGATGGTAATAATTTACAGTTATTTTCCTTATCTCAAATATTCAATAAAACAGTTAAGTAAAAAGAAATAATTCTTTATTCGAATATTTAAAAAAAAAACAATTCTAACTCAAATTTGAAATAAGGAAATGAATGCTCATTTTTTTTGGTTAAATAAATTAATTAGGTTTCTAATACTAATAGCTTAAACGTTAAAGGAAAATGAGCTTTCTTTGGACAGTTAATGGAATATAAAAATTTCTGCACCAAATACTTATTAACAAATCAACATACAGATTGAATAACCACAAAAAATGTGTTGCTAAAACTAACATTCATCTCTGTATTTACATGAACTGAATGTTGTTTTGTTAACAGTGATCGACATACATACATACATATAATAATCATTAAAATATGTTTTTTTCTCACTCACCGAAATTCGTAGCGTAGGTATGTAACAGCGTTTGTAGAGGCCTCTGCAACTGCTTGTACTGGAGAATATATGGAATGTATAAAAGCATGAAATTGTAGTATTAAGGGTATTCAATGCAGATGACAACTTTGTTTTATACTTAGGCTAGATAAAAATTAGAATTATTTAAAATTACATTAACTTATTTAATGAACCTAAAAATAAATTTCATTGTGCACTATTAGGTTTTAAGAGATTTTAATTAGTATGAAGATTTTATTTGAATTTTAGTTTTAAGGTATCAAATTTTAGAAGTTTAAATAAATGTTTGTTTTAATTTAAGATTTTCATATTTTTAATACCCATTTTAATGTATTTTGGTTTTTTAATTAATTTTTCTTTTGATGTGATTTGTAGTTTGTTTTAATTTAAGGTTTTTATTTCATTTGGTTTTTCATTATGCACAAAAATTTATTTTTAGGTAAATTTGTTCCTTAATTAACACTATAGTTACTAAAATACACTGGGATTTCATCGCCTTCTCCGGTATTATAATTCAAATTATATCCCAACTTCATAAGGTGTTTCAGGATATTCAGAATATGTGCCAATCAATATATGTATATTAAATTAAGTTAGATGGAATTAAATAAAATTAAGTGTTTTGCGTGCCAATTTTTTTGTTTTTTATACGTTTGGTATCATCGTAATTCAAATATGGTTTGATCTCACTTCTTGAATCAGTTCCTCTCTCCACTTTAATATTGTTTCTTCACCAAGAATTTTGTGCACAATGATACAAACGATTGTAACACTTTCTGTTAACGTGATCGATCGATTAACAGACGTACATATCTATTAATAGATTGTTGGATTAAAAGCAACAGTGGTGGCCCACTATATGAGTCCACCACGACTAAAATTAAATCCTAATGAAAAAAAATATGAACAGTAATATATAAATGTACTAATGCCCAATTAAATTAAATAGATTTTACCTGGCTATGTCCAATCGAGAGCGTGATTCCTAATGATTTTCCCAGTTAAACAATAGTCAGCAAAACAATATCTTACAAAGGAAATCTTTTGAAGAAGTTACAATAGATGAATTTGTAGGATAACCTAAATTGCAATTATTATTAGATTTTTATCTTCCACCCTTTTTTATCTTCAGCTACTATAAAAAGATTAATATTATGTTACCTTGCGAATGATGATAATGATGACTTAAGATTTTCTAAAATTTTTTTAGAAAATTATTTGTTAAATAATGACACGAGTTAAATTACGACTAAAAATTCGTTTTCAATTGCACCTTTGCGAATCGATGTTGAAGGATTCATAGCAAACCGGAAAAGAAATTGTGTAGAGCAAATGGTTCACTAAAACACCTCGGTTACCTGAACTGTCATAGAAAAATATTGCCACTTTATGTTAATTTCAAGATTTTTTAACGAAAATGTTACCAATTTGCCAACTAATACAAACATAATTGTAAGATAAATAAAAAAACAACTTACAATATGTTTAATTTTGATTGTATTAACATATGCATTTTTGACAATTAGTCACTAAACTCAAGTAATTTTATTTAAATTTTCTGTTTAGTGGATCTATTTTAAACATGATCATATGTACTCGATAAATGTAAACGTTTGTTAAATAAAATACTCTTTAGTAAAACACTAAGTATGTAAGTAGGTGCATAGTTAACTACATTTTAAACAAAACAACCAAAACAAACATGTATGTAGGTTTATAATGATAATGTCTTTTGCTTATGAAAATTTGTATATAAGCTTGTTTTGGATCGCAACATGTATACTGTTTTAACAGTTTAGCTTAGACCGCAACCCATGTTATTTAATTTTTATAAAACATAACATGCTGAAGAATGTTTATAACAATATTGTACATTTATTTATGTGTAGAAACAAACATCAAGAATAATTGTATGACTGAGGTGTTATTAATAAAATCTTGCCTTACAAAGGCTAACATGATTTAATTATATGTTAAAACTAACACCACGTAAATTTGATGTACAATGAAAGTTTTCCTAAAGCGCTTCAGTTACTGTGGGAATATTTGTTTATTTTCTTTTTATTTATTTATTCTATTAATGGCTAAATTCACAGTCTTTAGTTAGCTAATGGCTAAGGCTTAACTAATGATTCTTTATTCGCAATGCCTAGTTTGCCATAAGAATACCAAGTAATAGTTAAACAATAGTTAGTATTTTAGTTTACCAATGGTTAACTAATGACCGAGAATTCGGCCATAAGTCAAACTCACAATAAATTCATATTAAACTCAGTAAACAAAACAGCGTTTTTACAAATGTGTTTTTTTTTAGTAGTAGCAATATTTACAATACATATGTGTGTACATATATGTATATGTATGTAATTTTTATGAGCCTCTTTTAATGTTTTCGCTTCAAAGCACTTCAATGACTTAAAATGATTTGTTTATATATGTGAGCTTGCTTAGAAACTATTGAAAAAGGACTGGTTGAATTTAGTACCATTAGGTTACTAGATGCTCGTATAACAACAATAAGAAAAAAAAACTGCACGTAAAAATTACGTTTGTTAGCTTTCAACATTACGTTGAGACTGTTGTGTACTGAGTCGTCAAGATTTTAATGTCCGATTTGCTTGCAAAAAACCATTTGTAAAGCAGAAAACAGACAGTGCAGGATAAATTTCTTTAAAAAAATAAATAATCAATGAACGAAGTTTAACATATTCGGTTCAGATGGCGTGCCGTCGGTTTGGCGAAAAATTAATACCGAACTAAACAAAGAAAATCTAAAAACAACAGTAAAGCCTGGTGGTGGCAGTGTCATGGTTTGGGCCTGTATGCCAGCTGCTGGTACTGGAAATTTTAAATTTGTTAAAACAACCATGGACAAGTTTAAGTAGCTTTAGATTAAAAGGTAGAACTTGTTGAAAAGCTCAGAGAACCTTGATTTTCGATGTTGCAGGATAACGAAGCACAAATCGGGTATTATGCAAACGCGGTTAATATATCAGTGCCCACAATTGATGACACCGCCATCACAGACCTTAATGCAATCAAAATTTTATTGTCAATTTTAGAAATCAGCATAAGGAAACACAAAATTTCTAAAAAAAATTATTTTAAAAAGCGGTACTGACGGTGTACTTGAATATTTCGTCGAGTATTACCCAAAAACGGTTTGCATATATTCAAAATCGCTTAAATCTTTTATAGATAATAAAGGTTATCACATCAAATTTTAAATCGTGTAATTGCCAGTTTTATTTTCAGTTTTCAAAAACTGTTAGCTTTTGAAACCCATATGTACCTGCATAAAATAAGCTGTGTCGTAAAAAAACAAACATTGTTTTGCTTTTTTAGTTTTAATACATATGTATATTAAAATGTACATTTTTGCAGAAAAACAAATTTTGTTTGTTAGACTATAACATTTTTTCTTTAAAATTACACCAATTTCTTTTTTAAATACCTGTTAGTTTTGCTTTATGGAGCTTTGAAAACAAACAAAAAAATGCACTGCATAAAATAATCCATGAGCCACAGTACATATACGATACTATACATCCATATATTGTTAGCAGTTTGCGTGTGTAAATTTTTCATTAAAATTTTTTTCCAACCAACATGTCTTGTCAATTCTTTTTGTTGTCACAATACTTGAGCTAATTTGTTACAATTGAAACGAAAATCACATGAACGTTAATTTTCCTATTAAAACATACCGATATCATTATACAAAGATATTTTAATATATGCATGTAGGTAAATGTTTACGTCTGTATGTACATACATTCATCAAATATAATATTTATGCCTACCAAGATATGTTTTATGATATTTATTTATTTTAATTTTGACAGTATTTATTTGTCAACATTAAAAGTCCTTGAAGACAAAATTTCTCATATCCTGTATAAGTTATTAAAATGAAATTAAATTTATCATTGCTTTTGTAATGCATCAGATAAGTTATATACAATGGTTCAAAGTAAAAACTCGAAGAAAAAAATATTATTTATTTAAATCTGAAATATATTCTTGATTATAGCAAATATGCAAATGAGTTCCATAGAATGTGTTAGGATATAATGTTCTTTATTATATGTATTTCAGGTTTCGAAATATTAGTTATATTACAAAATTTAAAAAAGAAATAAAAAAATAAAAAAAAACACACCAGTAAACCTTACTATTTTTTAAAAGTGATAATTTTGCTAATACCAACAATGATCAAAAAGAAAGTTCTATGAAGATTTCATATTTATCAATAAAACTTTTCAGGGACAAGGGTCAATCTATTCGTAAAATTACCAGTCTACTTCAGATGCCAAGAAAAAATGACAACATTACAGGCGTAATTCTTGAGATTTGGTAGAAATGTATATACGAGTATGTACGAGTTTGGTTTTGTAGTTTGTAATATATAAAACAATTTCTCAGTCTGCTCTAAGAGATTCTAAACTAAATGTCAAAATTGATTTTAAACTGAACAAAGCAATTTATGTTGAGTCTTTCGATAGATTTCAAATTGGCTATTTTTATTAGTGCTGATTATTATCAAGTAATATTATGCAATGCTTGAAGGCAGAAAGTAAGGCATTATTCACATAAAAGTTTCTATATTTATGTAACAAAAAAGTCGATTGAATACTTTTGAATCATAAATTTAGAAGGATTTCAGAGGATTCCTCCTTTAACTAAAAATTTACTGACCAGCTGCTTTTTAAAGATATCCTGAATACCTCCCTATAAAATCGTCTACTGTCAACCATATATTATAAAGAGTCCACTATTTTAATATACTTATTTACACTAATAGCGTTTTCTTTTCTGGCAAAAATGTTACACTTTTTTCTTTTTTTATATGGGAAATGGGTAAAAAGTGTAACATTTTTGCCAGAGAAGAAGACGCCATAAATAATACACAGATATGCCTTTAAATTGAACTACAGAATCAGAAAACGTTGAGCGATAATGAAACTTCGTGTTTAGTATTTTTTGGGTCATCTATGTTTGCAATCATAATTATCATGAGTGATGATGCCATATGACAACCCGTTTTCATACAATTGCCAACAATTTGGACAATTTGACAACAAAAATCACATAATGAAAACGGGACCTAACTAGGAAATATTTAAAGTTTAAAGAAAATTGAGTGATAGGTTTTTGAATTATGAGGGGGTAAGTTTACTTAGCTGTGGACAAATATGTTAACTTTTTAGGAATATTACACGATAATTTAAAACTCTTAGGTTTTAAAAGATATTTGTTAAAACGTTAAAAAAGGCGTTTTTTAATTTCCAAATATCTAAATGACAATATATGTGGTTTGAGTATATGGAAAAGCATTTTTGGTGTAAATACACGCAGCAAACCTAACATACATATAATCTGTAAACAATTCTTACCCATAAAAAATGAACGCCTACTTGTGTGTTATAAATATATTTTGGCAAAAAAACACTCATTGAAATTAAGAGTAAGCTTGATTTGGTCTTTGAATTGATTTTTAACAACTTTTTTTTCGTTTGTTTGTTTGTGTCTATTTTCATTCTTTTGATGCAATTAAAAGAAAATAATTACAAATTATTTTATGCCATATAATGAATGTAATGTTGTATAAAATTTGCACATACAGATATACATATGTATATACAGTATTGAAAAATATTATAAGATAAGCTTTTTAATATTCAATGATACGACGAAAACAATGAATAACTTTGTCAATTCTTACTGTCAAACTACTTATGATCTTATGGTGAATCTATGCTGATAAAATTTCATTAATAAATTGTCTAAATTTTATTAAAAATTATTATTTGCTGGGGAAAAATTATGTTTGATTTTTATTTCAACCAAAAAATAATATAATCAATAGTTTAAACTATTATTCTAAATTTGTTTACCTATGTTCTTAATTGCCAATTTAGTTCGGAAAACTGTTAATGACGACTTCTGCAAAGTACTGTAGTTTTTTTTTAATAAATGAATTTGCAAAGCTGAAATCTTGTTTCAAAACGAGGGGTTTTCAAGCAATTCATTGATAAGAAAATCAGAGGCAAGGGAAGCAACTAGATGGTTTGATCAGTATTAATAGGCAAAAGCAAAAAAAAACTCATTTTAACCATGTAAAGAACTCAAAATGGGTTTGTGTGCATCTCCTATTAACCCTTAAGCGAACACCATGGCCTGGACAGACATTTTTGAACATTTTTATAGTATTTTGCTTAGATATCTTAGGCGGAGCCCCTTAGATTTTTGTGAATTCCTCAATGAAGGTGTTTTGTATAAAAATATTAAAAAAAACTTGAAATTTTGTATCTGTCGTACTGAATAATACTTTCAACATGTTTCTAACAACAGGGCTCAGCCAGGCCCTATACTATTATGTAGAGTATGCAGCAAATGTTATTTTTTTTGTTGTGTTGGCAGTTAGCAAGTGTATAGTGTTACAATGAATAGACTAGATCTTTGAAATAACTAACTCTTATGATAGATTGGCAGAGGCAATTGCCAATGATATAGAAAACAAAATTCAGAATGGGGTTGATGGAAATGAAGACGAGGCTTCTGATATTGAGAACGAGTTAAAAGTTGATAATAAAATTAAAATTTTTAATTTAAATCCATAAAATATCTAAAAACTTTTTTTGTCCTGGGGTCAATATTTGGTGAGCTGGATCAAAGGATAAAAAGGTCCTTTTGAGAGGTTTTTTGATTTTTTTTACATTTCTTCCCATTTAGGTTAAATTGCATGATGTTTATAATCAAGAAATTTCAGCTATTTATTTAAGTAAATTCGATGAAAAAATAAAAAAAAAACAAAAGTTTTCTCTGAAATTTCCAAAATTTTTGAATTTAAAATTTTTTTTTTTAATTTTTGATAACCCATTGAATGCGCCTCTCAAAGACCTTTCATATGATACCAAATTTACATATAGTTCCTTTGGAAGAAGTGTGAAAAAAAATCAAAAAACCTTAAAAAAGGACCTTTTTATCCTTTGATCCAGCTCACTAAATATTGACCCCAGGACAAAAAAATTGAGAAACGTAGTCTTAAAATGAATCAAATTTTCATATTAGTCGGGAACATCCGCAATTTTATTTTGGGGGCACCCTAATGTATATGCTTTCATATGTTCGACTTCATAACATGTTCCAAATGTTCTCAGTAGGATTCTGATCGGGTCATTCAACTACATTAATATTTTTCCAAGGTGACCATCCCTTTGTTTGACGGTACACATGTAGTACTGTCATGTAGAAAAATAATTTATTTTATTACTATTTTTAAAAAACGGCACTAATTTCTCTTCTAGTAATTTTGTGTAATCAGAAGAATTATTTTTGAGAAATATCCTGGTTCCTTTGGAAGATCTCTCTAATAGCTGTTGAAACCATATGGACCATTAATAATGAATTTTTTCTCATTGTAAAAAAGCAAATTAAAAGAAATATTTTTAAATAGTGCAACTATTAACAAGGATAAGGCTTATCTGTTAGCAGTTGGTTTTTAAGTTTCTTTTAGTGAGTTCAAGTCTAACCTTGGCAGAGACAAAAGCATACAATAGAATGCTTTTATTATTACCACAATAATACAGATGTAAATTTTTGTGGCTATTGCTCGAAAACTTAAACTACTTTTTTTTATTTTTTCATCATTAAGGTAAAGAAAAAAATATTTATTAAAAAAAGCGTGACCATTTGCTTTCGCACAAACTTTTTTGATGTTGTTTACTCTTACAAGAGTTTTGTAAGATCCAAGAGCATCAAATAAAATAAGACTATATATTAATTGTATCTTGTCTTAAATTAACGAAGTTTTTTTTTTTTAATAAACGAGTTCAAAAATATTTTATTTAGTGGTTACGACTTTTTCGGCAAATATTTGCCAAGTAGGACCGAACCTTAAGAATTAGTCTGCATTTTATAACAAATTGTTGAAAATTTCATATTAAGAATAAATAATAATTATACATTTGTTTCTCTAGTATTGTACTTTATTTATAATAAAATGTAATTATAGTTATGAAATGCTAACAGAGAGATCATTAACCATCCTTTTAAAAAATGTCACGCGCTTTGAAAAATAGTTTGTAACTATACAAGAACTAGCAAACATCCGGTGTAAATGTAAAGTAATAATATAGGTAGAAATTAAAAATTAAATTTAACTGAGAAGTGTTGTTTTATTATTTTTTCCAACACTGTATGTATAAATTGGCTATGATGATTTGATATTTGAAATACATACATTTCATAAAAATAATGATTTTTGTATAAGTTTTTTTTATTGCAGACTTAATTTTCTACATTTGAATGCATGGGATATGCCTTGTGTGTAAGCAAGAGATTTAAGGAAGGTGGTTTAAAAATTACTGTCCTGGAGAAAATCTCACAATGTTTGTTTAAAGTGTAAATTTTTTCTAAATTTATCATTTAAATTAAATTTCTCAACTCCAGTTAGTAGGCTAATAGCAATTCACAGTCATTTCCAGGAATATATTTTATCCAAGACTTAAATTTACAGAGGAGAATTTTTGGAGTAAGATTTGAAAATAAAATTATTATTTTGAACTCATAACACATTGAACTAAAAAAAAACTTTACGCACCATCCTCGTTTATGTACATGTGAAAAATAGCAAGTCTTTTAAGCATATTAAATCATAAAATTCTCAATATAAACAAATTTGTTTATATTTTTGACAATTTAAATTATGACTTTATATACAAGCACAAATACACACTCTTTTCTATAAAGCTGTACTGGAATATTTTAGGATGCCTGAGTGATACAGTGGCTGGCAGCCTAGCTGGCAGTCTCTCTAATGGTACTGCTACTTTTACTGCTACTCCGTGGTTCGCTAGTGATGCTGATGTTTGCTTGTTGAGCTGCAGAACTAATGCTGTTCTCATATTTAAATTAAACCACAAAAAATGTATCATAAAGTTGTAAAATATATAAACAACTCTGTTCTTTTTGGCCTCATTTTACTAGATTTAAGCGGGTATATGGTAAACTGTATTCAACATATAAATCCAGCCAGTGTTGTTTGCTACTGCCTGCTGCCTTTTGCCATTGCTAATGCTGCTGGTGGCTGTTCTTTGATGCTGAACTTTTCAGTTGTTGCTGTTGTTGATATATTCTCGTTATTGTAACATTACTTAAACCCATTTTTATATAACCATGTATATACAGTTTATTGTAGGCTTTAAATCTCGTTTAACTAGCTGCAAAATAAAAAATAATAAAAAAAACAAAACAAAAAAAAAAATAAACATGTTTGGTAAATGTTTATGATTTTTGTTGTAGTAGATGTTTTTTTATACAGTTTTTTTATGTTTTCTGCTAAATAAAAATAATAAAATATACTCCAACCAAAGAATATATTGCGGCATGTATTATACTTTAGTAATATCATAAAGTATTTTGCTTTAACAACAAAGCAGAATATATTTTTAGATTGGATTAAGAAAACAACATACAATAATTTGTTGAAATTAAAAAAGAAACGAGTTATAAGTGCAATAAATTGTGTAACCATTTCTAGCACATATGTAGTTTAATTTATACCATAATATAATATTTAAAGTTTCTTGGGCTGGCTTTAGTAAAAATTTACTTTTTGTACCGTGTACAAATGATATTAAGAAAATTCCAAATCTAAAGTGCTATTTTGAAAACGGAAAGTTTTCAAATTAAATAAAAAATATAACGTTGAAATTGAGACAATTTTAAATCAAATTGAGAATATTAAATATAAATTGAGAAAACTCCAATTGAAAATGAAATTCTGACCACAAAAATATGGACTTATAATAATAATTTAATCAAAATATTTTAAAATGAAAGTTGCATTTGATATCAGTGAACTGTGAAAGTCACTTTTATCAAAATATTCTGTAACATTTATTACATTGTATTATGTTATACAAATGTAAAATTATTCCAACAAAGCATAATTTTCGTAAATTTCTTTATTTGATTTCCCAGTAAAAAAATTCGCGCTTCAATAAAAGCGTTTTTTTGAAGCAGTAAATGCTTATGAATAAAATATAAAAAAAAGATGCTTTTCAGTGCTGACAACGAAGAAAGTTTTAAAGTGAAAAAAAAAACAAAAATTAAATTATAGCCTACAGATTTACGTATGACAATGAAAGTCAATTACAAAACGAATATCGCGCTTGTCAGTTACTATGAATTTTTCTTAAGCAAAAACATTCAGATAGAATTAAAAAAAAAAACACTTTAGGAAAGTGCTTTATTTGCATGTTTGATTAGGTTAAAATACGCGCTTATTGTCAGCAGAAAGTAGTCCTCCAAACCGGGAACACCTCATACAAAAATCATGCATCCCATCAGCAGGGTTGAAGCAAATTTGAGGGATGTATTTATACATAAAACCTGCTCCTTTTGGAGCACATTTTTTACTGGGTTATTAAATCGGAAAAAGTTTGACTTGTAAGACAAATATATAAATTTCTGGACACAATGCTTTAACACTTTTCTAGACCAATCAATGTTATTCTGAAGCTATTTTATTACAGCTATAATACAATTTGCAACTTAAAAGAAAATATTTTTATTAAGTGTCAAACTCAAGATTATTCACGAATATTTTGAGTTGAAGGTATTTAAATTTTACGAAAAGGAAGCCACTTTGGCTGAAAGGACATACTTGATAACAAAAAGCACAGAATGACTCAATAATCTTCATTACCAACGCAATAATAGCCAGCAGCATGAGCAAGCAGTCATTGTTTGTCAATTGATCACTTTGTTATGATTACAAAACATTCAAAGCATTGAAATTGTTGTTGTTGCTTCCATTGTTAAAAACCATAAAAATAAGTGGATTACATTTCATACAGTGTGTACAGTCATTTCATAGAATTTAATTACGTTCGAAAGTGGAATTAATTCCGTATTTTGCTTTTATAGAAAAAGTAAAACGAAAAATTTTTTTCGAATAAAACCACTTTTCATTACCTATGTGAGCTTGTAATTTTAAGCATGTCTAGGTTTCATTGCGAAACAATTTTTCATTTTGCTTTTTCAATAGAAGCAAAATATGGAACTAATTCCACTTCTGAACGGAATTAAATTCTGTGAAATGGCTGATAAAACAAGAAATATTTTACTCCAACGAACACTCGCTGTGTAAGAACAAACTTCTTGAGATCCGCCAGTGGGTTTGAGATAAATAAAATTTAATGAAACAAATAAAAATTTGTTAGTTTTATTACAGATTTTAATTAGAAATTTGTATGTCACAAATGCTGCTCAAACCCTACAATAGAATATAAGTTTTGCACCGAATCAGTACTAGCCATGAAAAATGGATTCATTAAATAACTCGAAGAGTAAAAGATTGTAAGTGAAGGCCGGCCAAAGAGCCGTAGCGACACAAAGCCAAATATCGATGGCGCTAATGTAATGATCTGTAGTTGATGGGACCAAAAGAATCTTATCTATTATGAACAGAAATCTATCCATATAATCATAGGGAAACTGTATCGAATGCAACTGATTTGTTTGAATCAAACATTGGCCGCAAAATGGTCGGAATATGAGGCTAGGCATGATAGCATTAACCACTGTGTTACATTACTATAATTACAATTAATGTTTGCTATTTGTTGTAAAGTCAAAAACAGTTTTTTTAAACATGTAAAATTTTTTGGGAGTCCATTTTATTAATTAAAGGGAGAAATTATGCATTAATATTATATTAGTGTTTCACAACATTTCATGATAGACAAAGAAGAATACACGACAAACAAAAGTAAAGCGTTTTTTAAGATGTATAAAACTCTAAGTTGCAATACTCTGTTGACTGGCGGCCATTTTGTCAGCCATCAAGTGGTAACATACATACAAAATGGTTTATACTGTACAATTATGAAAAAGGTAAAATTTCAATTTGAATAAATAGCTTCCAAGCAATTGCAAAAACAAATTTTGCAAATAATCGGATTATTATGGAGCCAAAAAAAGCTTACTGAACGGGCAATCGCAGAACTTGGTCAGATTATAAATGAATGTGAAGTAAATCTGTCCGAATCAGCAATTAGACTGTTAAAAAATTCTCAGACAATTTCTTGACAAAAGCTGTAAATCAACACAAAGAAAAAGAAAAAAGAGCGCTAACAAAGAAATTTTAAATAAGAGTCAACAAAATTTGTTTAAAATGCTCGGAATTTCAATTGTTGCTGTTTCAAATAACAAAGACATCAAAAATTGAAAAGCAGCGAATAGAAAATTTAACTTTTAACATTTTATTTAAATATCAATAAGACAATTAAAAAAATGAAATAATAAAATTAATTATTTAATTGTCATCATAAATCAAAAAAATAACAAGTCCATTTTAGAAAGTAGTTTCATTCCGAAAAAAATTATTTTTCGTTTTTTAAAGACTCATTTTATGGAATCAAAACCACTTTCGATAGCAATTGAGTTTTGTGACATGGCTGATATTGATAGTCTTTTCTGTTGGTTTGACATATATAAAGCATATCAATAACTGGTTTACTTAAACACATGCTAAACTGCTGAAAAAGACAAGGAAAATTGTTTTGAGTTGTTCACTTCCGATGCACAAAAGTAAATGTAAAAAACGACTGATTGCAAATCTTTGGTTTTGTTTTGTCTTGTAAAATATTTTTGTTATCTGCTTCAATAAAATAACTTTTGGTGTTTATTTTTTAAATCAATGAAACTAATATTTCTATAGCCATGATGTGTAATTTGTACTGAGATAAATACATTTATTATTTATTTATTTATTTTTAATTATTTTTATAAATTTCTTTAATTTTAAGTTAAGTTAAATTAACCTTTATGTCAACAGCTGAAAAATTATACTTACGTCAACAGCAAGCATACCCGGGTATGCAAGCACATTTTATACGGGAATTCACACATTTCTAAATATGTTTCTGTTTTTATATGTTTTATTTGGATTTTGTTTGTGTTTTTCCCCTACTTTGAGTTGTTTTTATGCATGAATACTTAAATTTTGTCTTCGTCTTCATGTATGAATATTTAAAATAAGGGACAAATACTTGTTAGTTGCTCAATTCTATGAACATGAAAATCCAACAAGGAATGAAAAAATTACCACATTTATGATCTGATTTGTCCAATTTTATTCAAACATCAGAATATAGTAGAAAACACTTCTAGTGAGGATATCATGAAATTTCAGATAGATATAATGGCCACTTTCAGAGATACAGAGTTTTTAAAATTCAAAACATACCCGGGTATGTAGCTGTTGACATAAAGGTTAAGTAAAGTTAACTGATTTTCTCATTACATATTTGAATTTATTATTAATCATACGGCCCATATGTAACACAAGTCAAACTGGCATATGTGGCGTATGATAATTATTAGTACTTTCATAACAGATAATACTTGTACGTACTGATGAGACCATTTACAAGGGAAAATTTGTTCATTATAAAATTTTTAATTGAAATTAAATTATAATAATTAGTAAATTTATATAATAAATTGAAGAATATTCTGGTTTAAGTTTAACTCAATTCAATATTGAATACTTTACAACAAAATTTTTTATAACCCTTCTAGCTCATTGACATATTTTTTAATACCTACTTCAATGCACTTTATCTATTTAGTTTAACTTGCCTTTAAGTATTATCAAAAAATCTATTTACAAACTTTCGAAAATTACTTTATAAAACTTTAATAAAACTCATTTTGTACAAAAATAGCTAAAGTTTACCACAATTAAGTGGGTTTTCTTCTTGTTATATCTTTTTTTTTTTTTGTGTGTGCCATCTTCTTAACTGTAACAATTTTTCTTGTTAATAAATTAAGAAAGGAGGAAACGGAAATTAGTTGTCTTGACCACAATTTAAAATCGCATTAACTTGGAGAAGATGAATAAACAGTTTTTGTTCTATTTTATGTTTTTGTTTCTTCTTTACGGAAAAATCCTAAGAAGACAAGAAAAAATGCTTCATTAGAAATAAAAAATAAAATAATTTAAACAAAATAAATTAGAAGCAGTAAAAGAGCGAAAAGTAAAATAAGATTAAGCCACAAAAATGTTAGAAAATATTTAATACAAAAAATATTTATACATAAGAGTATATAATTAAGCTGGCAAATAAATAAGAACAAATAAGTAAGAGTATTTTCTTAAAGCATACACCTTTTTTATGATTAAAGATGATTAAAGTATTTGTGATAATTAGTTTAAAGAACAATTTCTCACATTTTTTATAAAATTGTTGTGGCAGTATGAACATTTTGTTTTGCACAAAACCAATTACCTTATTGAGGACGTTATTGGGCATATATATATATCTTTAAACGCTTCCTTGTTTGCGGTAGTTGCGCTTCTTTAAAAAGAAGAACAAACCAAGCCTTTGTATGCTGAACATGTCTCTTTATCGAGCAGTATGTGGTCTGAAAATGCGCTTATGGTGAGGGAATCATGTTGCCAAGAGATGCTAACAAATATTGGACATTTGAGTCCATTATTGATGATATGGTTGTCATGTGATTTTACCAGAACGAAACCACTTGTTACACAGCTACCGTAACAAAGAATTTATGGTAAACCAGGTTTACTGCTGGCATAATTTCAAGAAATTCAACTGTTAATTGGCCTCCCCAAATGCACGTTTTAATACCATATGATTTTGACTTTTGTGATTTGAATGATTTTGGTATAAATTCTACGTTTTTTTTTAATTTTGAAAAACAAAGTTTACTACATATGAAAATTTCATGATTGATGACACGTGTGGCGATAAAAACACATTTTTTCATTCGATATTTAGATTTTACTACTAAACTAATTTTGTTCATTTAAATAACATTTCAAATACTCCCCCATAATTTTGTTTATTGGGTTTTGAGTAGAATACTTTACTGTTTACAACTGATAGAATAGCTTAAGTCTATTGTTAACAGTATTTAAAAATTCAACAAAAACTCCACTGACCTATAAAATGTCGACAGAAAAATAAACAACTCATGCAAGTGAAATAAAATAAAATTAAAAAAAAAAATAGAGAAATAAACACCCTTGCGAAAAGCAACACTAAAAATAAATCGAAAAGCAACTGCAACAAAAACAAATTTTGTGCTTTACAAGAGCAGCCAACAAAAATTGCGAAATGCATGCACTCTGTGCTCCTCGGTTTATATATTTTAAGCAAAAATTTATTTGTATAAATATTTTTTCTTTGTAGCTGACCCCATAACTTCAAACTGTTACCAAGTACTGCAGAAATATGTATATAAACTAGAATCTTAACAAAAATGGAAAAGAATGGAAAACATAAAAAATATTATAAATTAACCTTGAAGCTAGTAAAAGTTTATTGAAATGAAAATATTTTTTAGGTCACCACTACCTACGTAAATATGTATATGTATGTACTCGTTTGCAAAACTAAACTTAATAATAAATTTTATTACTCTTCAATAACATGTTATTAAATTTTTAAAAATAGACTACAATTTGTTTGCCATTAAGATACGAGTATAAAATTGTTACCCGCATTACAACACGCTATAGAAACATACACATCAAGTCATTTAATGATTATACAGCCATTTAAACATTTACAAATATACTTTTGCCTAAGTGTATGTTTTCAAGTATGTGTGTGTGCGTGTGTGTGTGTTTAAAAATTCATACATATAATAATATACATTTAAATCTAAAGTAAACTTTGCATGTAAGTGATGTTAAATATTGTCTAGCATGACGCCAAATATTAGTGACTAGACTAGAAAAAATAAAATAAAAACATGACACATAATATTTATAAAGTTTTAAAAACGTAAAACGACATACAGTTTATGACAGTGGTGTGGCAGCAGGAGTTGGACTACTACGACAAAAATGTTAAATTGTCTGCGGAACTATAAAATATTATAATGGAGAAATAAAACAAGAAATGCTTTTATATAAATTTCATGTAATCCTGCAGGTAGGACACATTTTGCAGTACTATATGTTGATGTTTATATAACATTTTATAATGAGTTGGAGCTCTTTATTAGGTTTAGAGTTACTATATCTGTATATATATAATTATTCAGCACAGTTTTATAGTTTATAAACAAATTATAAGCAATAAGGTATTTTAGTATAGAAATGCTACTAAACATTTGATAAGAGAAATAACGAAATTCAAGCCACCTACGACTGTATACAATTATTGCACAATTATTGCATGTAAACTTTGTCCTTTAAAAGTTGTCATTTAAATTGTCAGGTGGTAGTGTAACCCTATCGAAAATATTTCCTGGTGTAATTCCATCAACTTGATGCTGTTTTAATCCTGGAGTTTAAGTTGGTTGTAGGTCCTTTCGGGACTATAATCATCATAAAATTGTAACATGTTATATGCATATGTGCGAAACATATTTGTGTTCAATATTATTTGGATAACAACATTTGAAAAGAGTTATGCTCTTTAAAGTGATTTTCGGAAGTGGGCCTTATATGGGAGCTACGACCAATTATGAACCGATCTTCACTAAATTTATAGATGTGATTTAGCTGTATTTATTACTCATTTGTGGGGAAATTTGTTTGCAACTTGCATAATTCAAAGATTTATGATCGGCAAACCCTAAATTAGGTAGGACATTTGTATGGGGGCCAGGTGAAATCATGGACCGATTTCCAACAGTTTCAATCCAATCCATCCCTGGGCCAACAAAACAGCACGTACCAAATCTTATCGCAATATCGTCAAAATGTATTCTGCGCACAAGCTTTACATGGACAGCCAGCCAGACGGACGGGCGGACGGACGGGAAGACGGACATCAGAAAGTGATTCTGAGTCGATGGGTATACTTTAAGGTGTTGGACCAATATTTCTGGGCGTTACAAACATCAGCACAAATCCAATATACCCTCCCAACTATGGTGGTGTAGGGTACAAAAAGCTTTCTTTTCGGTTTACTTGTTTCCAGAGTCTTTTTGTGAATTCAAATCTAACAGTTTTGTGGCAGAGTAGTAGCCTAGAGCTTTTGTCGAGTAATTGCCTGGTATTCTTTTAACATTCTGTTTACGAGTATGGTTAATTTGGACGCCGTTGCCATACATTCATTAATAATCTAACCAAGGTCTAACCATTGTATTGCTGGAATAGGTTATAACTCTGCGATTGTCTTTTTTTTTAGAAATCTTTTTTTCGTACCTCCACTATTATTTTTACTTTAATAATACGGATTATTTGCAAAACTTGTTGCTACAACATGTGAGGGGTTTGGCAATTGCTCAACAACTTAAACCACTTTTTACATAAACTAAAATTTGACATTTTGAAAGATCACAAAGGTACGAACCACGCGGCAATTTAATGCAATTTATTGAAAATTACATAATAAAAATAAATAAAAGTTATACGAATAATTATTATTTTTATTTGAACTGTTAATTTTAAATCTTTGATATTTCCTACCTTCAATAAAAATAATTTAATGAAAAATTAAATTTAAATGAACTCGAGCCTAAATAAAGAAATATCAAAGATTTAAAAGTTATACTTTTGTTTTCCAGTTTTCTTCTTTGTTTACCATAAAATGTAATTATAGTTATGAAATACTAACAAAATAGTAATGTACAGTTTCTCTCTTAAATTAATGAAGATGTCTACAAAATTTTGAGTAAAAAGACATCATTAACCATACTGTTAAAAAATTTTACACATTTTAAAAAACTATTTGTGACTTTACAAAAAATAGCAATCATCAAGTGTAATAATAGTAATGTAACACAGTGCATATGTGATCTTTTCTATTCTTAACACAAAAATATAATCATTTCTAAGGATGTTTTTTAAGGAATATTTTTATTTTGGTTTTTTTTCTAAATTACTTGATACAAATCATTTTCCGCCACTGTCATCCATAAAGTTTAGGTAAACAACATTGTTGAAAGAGATAGAAAACTATCAACAACAACAACCAAATAACCTGTTTTTTTATTTGCAAGTATTTTCATGCATTGTACACGTAGCATTTTTGTATTATTAGATTTTTAAGCAATTTCAGCAAACAACAATGTAAATATTAGGCAAATGTAAAGTATTCTATTCCAACTCAATATATAAACTATATGTGCATATGTAGCTATATGGGTGTATCTACTATATATTTATTTTTCTTTTATATTTAAAGTTGTTGTAAAATATTGTAATCCAATACTTGTACATTTTATTTGAAGTTGTAGTTGTTTCTATCTAATATTTTATTAAAAAAAAATAGTTATACCTTTTTACTAATACAAGCATAATATTCGTAGTTTATTTTGTCAGTTTGGAAATTTTTGTTAGGATGTGTGTGAATTTGTACACACGCTAAAACTACTGGGTTGTCTGTTTGCCAGACATTTATGCTTTTTTCTTAAATTTTCTCTCTTTTTTAACATATGACTGAAAGAGTTAGTTTTTAAGTAAATAAGCGGGGTTTATTCTAAAAGTTCTTTTGATACCATAACGCTATATAAAAATTCAGTGACATTTGGATTATCATGGAAATAGCTTTTTGCATTTTGAACCAAATATAACTAAAATGTAATTTTTTGACCTCCACGGTACCATTTTTAGTATTTACCAAAAACCAATAAAACTTAATCACAAACGATTATAAAAATGCAAGTCTACATACTTCTCATTTTCTTGAATGTTAGTTAGAATTTGTTTAAATATACCAAGCGAGAAAAAAATGCCTGACGGTTTTATTTTGCTGACAAATGGACGTTTTAATTCTGCACGTAATGCATCGCAAAATGATTATATGGTACTCCTTTTAAAATGCCTGAAAACTAAAGTTTCATTGTAAAACTGAAGCCTTTGAGCAGGTTTAGGTTTACAAAGGATAATTTTCTTAACAAATTCATCATAAGATCTTAATCTTATATATTTTCTGAGACAAGGCAGTGTGGAATGATTATCGAAACTTTTTGAATTCATTCCCAAAATTATTTAATGTTAAATAATAATTAAGAGGATCCCATTGCTCGAAAATTGATACTCCCGATACCCATGTTTTGGATGTAAAGTTTAATAAAATCATATTTTCGACTTGCAGTTGATAACTTAAATTATATATATATATCATTTCATGTGGAATAGAAAATCGTGATGTAGAAATAGGAGAAATCCGTTGTCCAAGCAAGGTTTTGCTACATAATTTTTTTAAAGTTTATGATTTTAACAAAAATCTCTGCTGCTTAACCAACAGAACGATAAAAATCTTAGTATGTGTAACTTAGTGTCAGTGATCACAAGACACTGTAATTATGGCAACCATGCAAGAATACGAGGTCTACCCTACAACAACTTCTGCAGTAGTTGTAATAATGAAGAAGAAACCGTCTCTCATCTTTTGTTTCATTATCCAGCAAAGAATATTGCGCGTAACATTTTCTGGGACAATCATCCTTCAATAGTCTAGCTTAAATACCAGATATGAAGTTAGAAAGTTTTTTGTCTTCATTAAAAGACCCAGAGTGATTACTCCAGCATTTTTTTGTCTTTACAAATCTATGGATTTGACACCTTCTTCCTTGTCTACATCTACTTACTGTCTATCTCAATTCATCTCTTTCTCTCGTCTTTTCTTTCGTATTCTTTCAGGCAACGCAAAAGTACCAGGTTTATGTACCTATGGAAGCTGTGTACTTCACGGCCATCGGCTTACCTAACCTAAAAACCTAACCTAATCTGACATGACCTAACCTAACCTTATATGTGTTTGCTATAAGCTAGATATGTAACTTGAACATGTATTTTTCGTGCCAGGACCACTGTACAAGACACAATCGAAAGAGCATGTTTTTTTTGATGGGAAATTCTTTTATGGGAATCTCATGTTCCTATAAACAAAGCTAAACTTGTCTTTAAAAATTTCTAAACTGCCCGCTTATGCAGCGCTTTGTATCTATATGTAAACTTAACTATATAGAGATTTATCTTGGTGAAGGAGTATATGTTCGCTTTGCCATGTAACAAAATACAACTATTTCTTTTTTCTAACAAACGAGGTCATATCGAAAATTTTTATGCATGTTTTCGTCTATTTTTATTCTTTGTCTATTTCCGCTTGTTTATGTTGTTATTTGTGCAAAGACAATGTTTAGATAAACTTTTTTATGTGGCGTTGAAAAAATATATAAAATGAAAAATTTCTCAGGATATTTGCTGTTTGTTGTGAAATAAGATAAATTTATCAAACAAATTTTACGTTTTTTAGATAAAGCTATTTTGTTTTTTGTTTTGTCTTTTGTATGTATAGCAGCACCAAAGCAAATATTTTTAATTTTGACTGCAGTGTAAGTGGATTTCAGTTGTGGGACATGCTTTATTATTTGATATAAAATAGTAAAATAGTTTATACTTTAGTAAGTTTCATATTTTAGGAGATAGTGAGGAATTTAGAAAACTTAAGACAAATAAAGACTTTTCTCGAAATATGTATACAGCAAAAAAAAAACATATTTGAATATTATTTTAGATAGGGTGATTCCTTTAGAACCTTTTTTATTTAAAATAAAATACTTAAAAAAGAACTGGATATCGAAATCTTTATTATTGCCCGAAAAAACAAACTTTGACATTTAATTTTTAAAAATAATTTCATAGCATGTAGTGATCAGACTATACTGTTTATTTCTGTGCGAAAGCTGTAATTTACGATCGCTTTTTTAGCACTGCTATCGCCATCTCGCGAATAACTATGTTGACTGCACAAAACCTTAAAGAAAAAATGTAGAGCTGTGATATCATACGAACTGGGAGACAAATTTGTTCAATGAAGCCATAGTGCCCATTGTGTTATTAAGAAAGTTGTAAAGGTGTGAGCTTTTGCATGGTGAAGTATATATTAAACAATACGGGATTTGTGAAAAAACACAATTGAAAACAAGTAAGAAAGTATGGTCAGTCAAGCATGACCATATAATAACCCACACGATATATGTAAGTTTTCCCTCTCTAGCTCAATTATTGGTTGAGCCTCCTCTTGTCATCTTCTTCAAAATAAAGTTTAGAAATTTCAATCCACGATATAACAAACTTATGTAGATATTTATTAAACATAAAATAGGTCAAACGGATACCATTCTAATACCGCCAATTCTACTTGAGTCAGCGATGCCCATTCTGTTCACAGTCACTGTCCTTTCCCCTTTTACCCCTGTCGTATACTGTGCCGTTTCTACATATATATGTGCAAAAATAATTTAAAAAAAATGGGCGCTATATTACAGACCGATCATTAAAAAATTAAGTGACTTCTGTACATATAAATTTTAAAGATTTATACATGCTAAAGTGATTCTGGAAAGGGTCTTATATAAGAGCTGCGACCAATTATGGACGACGCTCATAAAATTATGTGTCATGATTTTTATATTTGAAACTTAATTATGTTGCATTTTGTTGGGATACTAACATTTTTAAGAGAATTATAGTCGCTAAAGTAATTTTTGAAAATTGGTCTTATATGTTAAAAGATTTATACATGTTAAAGTGATTTTTGAAGGGGTGTTATCTTATTTGTGTTGAACTTTATTTGAATACTAATATTTTTAAGAGATTTATGTTAAAAAATTGGATGTTATGGGTTTCAACAACATTTGTTTAAAAACATATCTTTTAAATAGAACACAGTCCGTAAAATTTAATGGTGCAATTTCCAAAAAGATATTGGTAAAGTCCGGCGTACCGCAAGGAAGTCATCTCGGCCCTATTTTGTTTTTGCTGTTTGTAAACGATATGCCTGAAGCAATCAAATACTCAAATATATTGATGTTTGCGGATGATGTGAAAATATTTTCTAGTTTTAAAATTCAGCAGATCATATTTATCTGCAGTATGATTTGGATCATTTTAATAACTGGTGTGACCTTAATTTAACGGAATTAAAAGAAATGCAAACATATGCACTTTTAAAGAAATTATGATGCTGTCAATTTTTACATGTTAAGTGATCATAAACTAGAGTTGGTAAACTCAATTATGGATATTGGGATTAGATGCAAATTTAAATTTTGTACAACATATAACGATGAGTGTTAATAAAGCTCGTGGTATTTTAGCATATATAAAACGATGGGCAAAAGAATTCAATGATTATATACTTCTCTAGTAAGACCGATTTTAGAGTATGGTTCTGTTGTATGGGAAACGCATTATATTATACATACTGATCATATTGAATCCGTTCAAAAACAATTCCTTTTTTTTTTTTTTTTGTTTGAAGGATATAACCGAGGATATGCATCACTTCCATCATATTCAACAAGATTAGTTTGATAAAATTACCAACATTAAAAAGCCGTGTAATAATGCTGCATGAGTAAATCTTATAAATAAAAATGTCTGCTCTGAATTTCTATTAAACAAATTATTATTTAGTGTTACCCAACGTTCACTGCGCCTCTATAAAAATCCACTTTATGTTAAAACTTTTGGAACAAATTTTGCTATGTTTTAACGACATGTTTAATTTGATAGACTTTTCATTAAATGTAAATACCATTACACGTAACAATATCTTAAATCTAAATAAGGTTTCAAAATATGTATATATGTATGTAATTTGTGTAAATGGTCTGTAAGGATTTTATCCATAGACTAAATAAATAAAAAAAAAAAAATAAATGGTCCTTAAAGTGATTTTCAAAAGTAGACCTTATATGGCAGCTAACCAAAATTTTCAGGTGAAATCTGCTTGGATATTTGCATAAATCAAACAAAAGATGAAATAATATACCGATTTCAATCCCAACCGTTCTTTGGCCGAACAAATATCATGCACCAAATTTTACTAATTGCGACCTCCACTTTCTGCACATGTTATACATCAACAGCCAGCCAGCCGGGAGGACGAAAGGACTGACGGATGGTCGGAGAGACTTCGTTTAATGGACTCATGAGGTGAGTCAATTGGTATACTGTAAGGTGGGTATTGGGTTAATATATATGGGCGTTACAAACATCAGCAAAAAACCAATATACCCTCCACACTATGGTGGTGTAGGGTACAAACATATTTTCTGTAGTATGGACGAATTTTTTACTTCTCCAGATATTCAGCAATAACTATATATGGGAGGGACTATGATCACTATGCCAACTCTGCCTATGTTCAGCTAAAACTACGTGTAATGATGTGACGTAGCAATTATTGTTTACCCGATAATCTAAAATTTGTTCACAATAAATATAGACAAATTCCATGGCAGGCTTATGCACACACACCATTCAATTATAGGGGAAGCTTATAAAAAAAAAAAAATAAAACAACAACATTATTTGACATGTTATTATAAACTAATAATAACAACATAACATGTGTTTTATACATTATGTAGGTTTGTAAAAGTAAGCGGGTGAATGTAATATTTTTCCATAGTTTAACTAAAATTTATAGTCACTAAATTAGAGTTTATATACGAAATAAAAGAAAACCTTACAACATCATGCATATTACAATTTAGTTTTAAAAACAAGTTTTAATTATGCGAACACTTGTATAAAAAGTTTATCCAATATCCCTGCTTGCTAAACACATATGTACATATGTATGTCAATATATCTCATGTACTCTATATAAACTATTAATGCGAGTGTATAAGTAGCAAGATAATGATGTAAGTGACGACATAAATATTAGTTTGTAAATATGTGTGTATGTATATCACATTAACAAAATAAAAAAATAAAAAAAATATGTCAGTCGTATTAGTTGGCAATATTTTATGTGTATGTGCGTGTCAATTTTGTACGTGTAATCTGATTGTACTGCTGTACTGGTACTGGTGCCCTGCCATACAAACATTTTTGTTTATTATATTTTTATTTTAATAAATATTACAAGGTCTGTTACATAAATTACCGACTAAAATAGACATTCTTAATAACACAGCGGTAATGCCAAAAACAATAATGGAAATGGAAAACATCGATCAAAACACACGCACATGCCGGTGTGTCTGAGCAAAAACTGAAATGAACAGTCGTGTTTTTTGAATACTTGTAACTTAGTTTTGGCCCTTTGATTTTCTTGTTTTAACATTGGCCAAATTAAAATGAAATATAACGAAATAGCAAAGTCATTAATAGCACGCAAATTGCAAACGACAAAAGTACGATTAGTGTTCTTACAGTATGTTTTTTTTTTATTTTTTTTTAATTTCATGGGGGGCGACACACACTTTAATTAGGAATTATTTTCACGTAACTTTTGTTATGAAATATTTTTGGTCTTTAATGAGAGACTGAGTTAGTTCTTAAGATGGTAACAATTTACCTAGGTTACTTCAGTTCATAACACCTGAGTGTTGTGAAAATTATTAAAGAAGTATTTCATAAATAAATAAATTTTAAACTTAAACTTGTAAACTTTCATTTTGTTGTCAGTGTGTCTATTGTTTTTTTTAAACATAACTTTCGATATTCTGTCAATCAATTTTTTTAGTCGAAAAATGTTAGTACGAGTGCTAAGCAATAACAAATCAGAATAGAAGAAAAGTGGTACAACAATTTCTTGAAAAAAACGACATTGTTGGGTTTAATTAATGCAAAAGGGCCATAGCTTGTAAAACGTATTGTAATTGATGTTACAAAACGATACAAGTAAATATTAAGTACAGATCGAAACGGAAATTTTATTAAAATCCATCAGGAAATTACAAAGAACGTATTTTTTAAAAAAAGAAAAAGAAAATTGGGATCCGCAAAATAAATTGCTCCATTTTGTATTTTTTGCTGGTTTTCAAAATATTTGTGCAATTAAAACAAGCAGCGAAAAGCAGTACGATGTCTGTGAAAAATAGGCACGCGTTTTTCATTACAAAGTTAATGAAATTACACATCTGCTTTATTATTAAAACTAACTAACCTCATCGTAATGAAATAAAAATTAAAAAAAAAATTGCAATATGTGCATATATGTAAATGGCATTCGGCACAAGTCCAATTGCTCTACCCATTCAGTAGATCTTCTTGATTGTTGTACGATGTTCTTAAATTTGCAGGTGCTCTTCACTTTCTGTCGACGTTGCGTTAGATCGTACTGTTACTTTCAAGGCGTTCTTCATTCGCTATCGATGTTTCTGTAGTTTGTGATGTTACAAAAACAGTTTTCCAGAAATGGGCACTATATGGAATAATGAGCAATTATGAATCGATCATTCAAAGTTTAGTGACATGACTACTGTGCATATAAATATTTTTTGTTTTAAGTACTCCGACAGTGATTTTCGAAGCTGATCTTACTTTGAATAATTATGGACCGACTATTATAAAATTAGGTGTCATGATTTTCGTGTATATGAAACATATTTGTGTTGCATATTATTTTGACACCAACATTTGTAAAAGAGTTATAGGGGATATTATATGGAAGTATTGGTCAATTATGGACCGATCTGCACAACATTTTTAGATGTGAGCACGCTTCATGTACAATGTGGCGAAGATAGTTTAGCCACGTGCATAAATCAAATATTTATAACATATAAAATCCAATTTCGGGTGGACATTTAAATGGGGGCTAGGCAAAATAATGCAACGATATCAATCAATTTCAGTCCCAACCGTCCTTTTGCTAAAAAATATCTTGTACCAAATTTGATCAAAATATCTTCAAAATTGCTAGCTGTACTGTACGCACAATGCTTATATGGACAACCAGCCAGGCGGTCGGACATCGTTAAATCGACTCAGAAGGTGATTCTCAGTCGTTCGGTATACTTTAAGTTGGTTGTTGGACTAACATTTTTAGGTGTTAAAAATATCAGCACAAATCCAATATACCTTGCTCGTTATGGTGGTGAAGGCTATAATAAAGTCAAAAAATTTGTGAAAATTTTATCTTGTTAATAACTGTTTGAAGAACAGTTTAATAAAGATTTCTGTCACAAAAATTATTTCTTACTAAATAAGCCATAGCTTTAGATATCGATGACTTAATATAAAAAAGACTTAACTGGGAACTTGTAAATCACAAAAACTTCTAACTATTCATATTGTCTGGCATCGCCAATTAGTAATAAGTATTAATATAATAACACATTTGGCGCCAATTATTACACGTTGGATACTTTTAAGCGAGTACATGACCTTCTGAAGTATCTTATAACGTTTCACGTGTTCTGACCAAATATTCGATCCTGTAAATGAAACGAATGGGTTGATTGTCAAAATGTGACTGACTTTTATTATGCATTTCTGTTATTACTTTAATACTTATTACTAATTGGCGATGCCAGACAATATGAATAGTTAAAAGTTTTTGTGATTTACAAGTTCCTAATTGGGGAAAAAAATCACACGCCAATAAACTAGGCTTTATCTTACCTCTAATATCTTAAAAATCTGTCAATCTCAGAAGAACATGGTACATGTTTAGCAACATTATTTCCCTTTATAAATGCTTTTGGCAATTGCAATTGCAGTTGAAGTAATGTGTGCCAATTTATCATATAAACTATGATATCCTCTAGCAACATAATTAATAGAACTACACAATATATTGTATAGCAAATTTAGTTACAAAAATATTTATCGTAATTTTCTGCCATTTCCTTTTGTGGCCAAACTAATACATTTGTTGGTCATATCCTGTCTAAAAATGTCTATAAAAGGTTTTGACAAAACAATGATTTTCTTTTTGCATATTTTTGTTTTTCTTTTTTTGCTTTTTTCCCAAGAAATTTAAATAAATTTCATTCTTTTGTAATGTAGTTTTAACAATGACACTAATTGCTGGAAAAAAGCTCGTCTTTCCTATATAACATTAATTTACTGCAAGTTTATGACATGTCTTCTTTTTGTGTATGTAGTAGCAGGGAATCACATGTCTTCTTTTGTATTTTCTGTATTACACATTTTAGCTAACAAGCAAAAATGCAGAAAATAAAGAAAAACATAAATTGAAAACAATTTTTTGCATGTTTTGAAAGCAACAATAAATAGAAAAGAGTTGGACAAAAACTAAAAACAGAACAAAAGTGAATTGCTAAGAAATCAAAATAACATACCTTTCAACAATAATAAATGTCCGAAATGCATTTCCGGTACAGAGTTGAGCTTATTGCCAGCAAAACTATAGAACAGAAGCACGAATATGTTTCGAAAGAGATTTCAACTGTATATAACTTGAACAATTGAGTGTGTATAGGGTTTGGCATTACTCACGTGTATAAGTGCCTTTGTGTTTGTGTGTAAGTATGTAACGGGGTTTTTAACAAGATTTTTGTTTTCCAGCATGAAAACTTTGGCATTTTATGCTTGTTGACATATACGAGTAGTAGAAACTTTGACAATTGCTACAATTAATGTAATTTCACTTGAAAATTCAATATTTTTTCAATGCAATTGCTAAATTTGTAAAATTTACATTTCGTAAAATTCGTGAAAAATCTTTACATTCTAAACGTGTTACGGTGCTGTGGGACAAAATTTAAATTATTTTTTTGGAAATAAATCTGGCATTTGGGTGGGCTTAGCCAAAGAGTAATTTATGTTTTGAAGATGGATCCCACAAACCCTCTAGGTGTGTGTTGTAGAGGCTTAAAGTATGGCAACTTTGATTTTTTGTCCTGTTTTGAAAATATGTAGTAAAATTGTTCAATGATTTTGCTAAAATCTATTTTGTTCGTCAAACATAAAACGCAAAATAATTCGAATCAATGTATTATTTAGCTCCTAAAAAAACATTTTCAATTGGAATGTTGATCGTTTTCTGTATTTTTTGAGACATAAAATTGTCCTAAACTTTGTTATATGGGAGCTATGACCTATTATAACCATATCATTCACAATTTTAATGGTAAGACTTCGGTGCATATGTCGAGACGAAGTCTGGACATGAATACGAAAAAACTGAAGAAAAAAGGAGGCAACATGTAAATAAATGAAAAATGATAATTACAGCAAATTTTGAAGCACTGGTAATACTGGTTAAAGGATTGATGTTTGACTGTTGGCTAGCGGGCACTGCAGTGGTGCAGAGGGTGAGAACTCAAAGAATTTTGATGAGAGAAGGTGGTGTTTCTCGAAACATATGTATATGAATCCCAAGCCAAGAAAAATTATCAATAAATTTTAATAATAATTTTCATGTAACAATTCCTACCTTCAGTAAAAATAATTTAATGAAAATTAAATGTAATAAACTCGAGCCGAAATAAAAGAAATATCAAAGATTTAAAAATTAACAGTTCAAATAAAAATAATAATTGTTCTAAAAATAGTTTTGTTTTAATTTTATCTTGATTTAAGCAATTTTTAACGAGTTATATATGTTTAAGTGACTTCCGATAGGGGGCTATATGGGAGCTTTGACTAATTATTGACCTACAGTTATAACAGTCGGCATCATGAGTTCTGTACTTACTTATTTGTGTTGAATTGTATTTGGATAGCAAAATTTGTAAGATATTTTTGGTCGTTAAAGTGAATTTCGGATGTAGGACTTATATATAGGAGCTAATTGGACTTATATATAGGAGCTATGACTATGATTGAGTTTTGTGAATACGAACCATATTTCTGTTCCATTTTTTTTTTTTTGTATACCAACATTATTAAGAGAGCTATGTTCTTTACAGTGATTTTTGACCTTATATAGGATCTATGTTACGATCTGCACTGCATATGTTGATGAGATTACAGCGCATTTCTGGAGAAACTGTTTGATAAACGTGCATAAATCAGGAATTAATGAACGATAAACCCCAATTTCGGGAGAACATTTTTATGGGGGCTAGTTGAAAAAATGGACCCATATCAACCAATTTCAATCCCAGTCGTTCTTACGCCAAAAATATCATGTACGAAATTTTACATGAACAGCCAGCCAGACTGCCAGACGTACGAACATGGTTTAATCGACTTAGGAAGTGATTCTGAGTCTGTCGGTATACTTTAAAGTTGGACTAATATTTATGAGCGTTATGAACATAAGGACAAAACCAATAAACCTTTCCACATATGATAGTGTGGGGTATACAAATATGGTGTGCGTAAGCAGTTCCAAATTTGATTTAGTTAAAATAAATTTTTTTTATATTTTATAGTTCCTAAATGAGGTTACACAATGGAAAGCAGTCTAAAAAACTTCATGCGTTTTTAATTTTTTCTTAAAGTATTTTACTCGAACATATGGAAATGTTGTCTTTATTAGTAAATTTTATTTGGCTTACGTTTATTATTAATGGCAGGGCAGAAAATGCATTCCAATGTGACATTTGTCTAAAAATATTACTTTACAATGGTAATCTTTGTATTATTAAATTAATGAACTCAAAACAAATAAAATGTTCTCTAGTAATGAATTTTATTTATTTTTTATTATTAATTTTATTATAAATTTCTTATTTATAATGGAAAATTATAGTGAATCTTTAAAAAAAATGCAATTTTTATCAAAATTTCATTTCTGAAAATATTTTTAGTCAGGCTTGACCAACCAACGTTTCTTAATCGTTTTTCACTTATAATTGTCGAACCTTACTCTTTCCAATAATATTTTTGTTTTTAAAAACAAAGTTTTTGTAGAAAAACCATTAAGTTGTTATGGACATACGCATAGTTTTGCACTTGTAGCGTACACTTGAAAAATTATAACACAACAATACAAACTAACAAGTGGTAATTTACAAGTAATAGCAGGCCAATAGAAACCCTAACTTTTATTATATTTGTAAAACTTTCCAAAACTTTGTAAAAATATGATGTACTAATTTGTTAAATATGACTCATTTGCTATTTTTTTTATATTCATGTTTTTGTTCTATAATTTAAACACAATCGCTTGAAATTGCTTTGAACTGATATCATATGATATGTGCAAGCCGCACCAAAGAAGTATATCAGCTAAACTCTATACTATTACCAAATAATCTAATGTAGAGCATAACAAAACCAAAAAAAAAAGAAATCACATAAAAACTTAAAAACATCCATACTTACGTATGTAACAACCAGCTAAGTGCCTCCTTTTGTGTAAATATGTTACAACTTCCGTTAGTTGCTAGTAAATAAAGACAAGGAAATAGTAGAAAATGTAAGAAAATTGTCAACAAAAACAACAACAATCACATAAAAATGAAAAATAACAAGAAAAAGGTTCTTACTACTATTACGACTATCAACTATTATTTTTTGTTTTTCGTTTTATTTTTCAAAAACCAATTTTTTCTGGGAAAATTACAATTTCTTCTTACCCACTCAACTCATGCAACACAAAAAAAAAATAACAAAAACATGCAAGCACGTAAATTACTCGTACACTTGCATACAACGGACTACAAGACGTTGTTTGTGATGATGATTGTATGAAAATGACAAAAACAACAGCAGCAATAGAAACAAAACTGAAAGAAAGCAATTGTTGTTGTCAAAGCATAAGTGGAAAATAAGCCAAACAAAATGTGCATTACATTTGATTATGCAATTGTATTATTCTTATTATTTTCCTTTCTTCTGCAGTCGGAAAAGTCATAAAATGGCAAAAGAACAAAAAAAAAAAAAACAAACAAAATTAAGCGCCATAAAATTTTCAGCCATTTAAATCAACAAAATTGTTTCATAAACATAAGGCTATGATGATTATACGAGTAATAATTTAAATAATTCTAAAACCTGAAATTGCAGATATGATTAAATAAGGACTGAAATTCGGAGAAGTTTAGATTTCTATTATATCTGATCAAAAATATTTTCTTACATAGTCCTGTTTCACAAACTTACGTTTTAGCTGACCACTTTTTGTTCAATTGTCTTTTGAACTTGCAATTTATTAACACATGTCAGTTCATTTTTCATACTTTTTCATGCAAATCAACATGCAAAAAAGAAAAAAAGAAAAAAATGTAAACGAAATAGACCGAATCATTGGGTTCTTTGAACCCATGTGAGCAGCTAGTACTAATTTTATATCCTAATCTACTGAGTGTATAAATTGCAAACTAGCAACATATATGATATTTAGTCTTATTAGTTTTTTATAGTGCAAACAATAAAGTTTTTTTTTAGCTACGAAAATGACGAATTTTGTGCCAACAAAGCGTAATATTTGCAGAAAGCTCTAATTTACTTATTTAATTAAAAAAAAAAAAAATCCACTGAAGCACATTGTTTGCTAACCGAAGCTTATTGGGAATGTGTTCTATATATTTTTATGTGAGAAAGAAGTGAGGCGGTTCAGAATAAGAAGGTAATTTTGATACAGAAGGCAAAGATCGCTCAGGCAAGCCAAAAAATACCAACAAGGCATTCCTTGAAGAATGTAGTCAAACTCAGCAAGAGCTTGTAAAATCATTGGGCTACTCAAGCCACAGTTTTAAAATGATTGAGAAAAGAAGGATCCCAGTAAAAAATGTGTTCCAAAAGAAGCAGGTTTTATGTATGAATTCATACCTCAAATCGCTTCAAACCTGCTGATGGGATGCATGATTTTTGTATGAGGTGTTTCCGGTTTGGAGGACTACTATCTGCTGACAATTGCGCTTCTTTTAACCTAATCAAACATGCAAATAAAGCACTTTCCTAAAGTGTTTTACGTCACTTCGCACACACCAATCAATGAACAAAGTTTATATGAAGCGCTATATCGTTTTGTAATTGACTTTCGTTGTCATACGTAAATCTGTAGGCTATAAATTCATTTTTGTTTTTTCGCTTTAAAACCGTCTTCGTTGTCAGCACTTTTTTGTATATTTTATTCGTAAGCATTTACTGCTTCAAAAGAGCGCTATTATTGAAGCGCTCGATTATGCGCTTTTTCTCTTAAGTGCTTCAAAAAACACGAATTTTTTTTTACTGGGATACAACCAAAGGCACAGAAATTGGATAGCATATAAATTGAAGCCAAAAGAACTTGAAAGCCGACTTTGCATCACTGAAATACTGTTTAAACGTTATAAAAGAGATATCCATTACGATAATTTGAAGCATAAGAGATCGCTTGCGAAGCCCGGCCAAATGGACAAATTGACACCAATGGCAAATATCCGTGGCGCTTAGGTAAAGCTCGGTATTTGGTGGAACTATATATTATGAGCTGCTGCAATCTGGCCAGACCATTACAGGGAAAATGTACCGAAAAACACCCATAATATGCGACCAGACGTGAAAATGTAATATTATATCATGACATTGCTTGGCCACATGTTGCAGTACCTGTTAAAAACTATTGAGAAAAAAATGGTTGGGAAGTCTTATATTCCAGACCTTGACTCCTCCGACAACTATTTGTTTCGGTTACCGAAGAACGATCTCTCTGAGATACGCTTCACTTCACTCACAGAGAGGTATTGCCAGTAAGATGGTAAAATGACCAAGCCCTTGAATAATTTATATTGTACAAATGTTTCAAAATAAAAGCTAAAAATTTAAAAATATTTCATATTTTTCAGTTATACACCCATATACTAAGAAAGATGCTTGTGGCAATATCCAGACAATTTTAACATGAATACTTTAGACATTGATTGAAACAAATACCACTATCAAACTACACAAGTAGTAGTGGATCTTTCTTGTTATATACCACTTAATTCAACATGTTTAATACAACGGACTTGGTCTGAATATTATCCATTTAAAACATTATTTACAGTAATTTTCGGAAGCTTAAGATGTTTTGCAATCATTGAACCAGTATAAGGAGAAATAGAGTTTAGCTTTTCTTAAATATTAAAATTTGTGGTTCAAAAATATTTAACAGCTATTCTTATTACACAAATATTAAAACATTTATGCAACCAGATTTTGTGTGTTAAAATTAATTTCTTTCAAAAATAAATGTTTAATTTACACAAAATGTATGCCACAATTAAATTTATTAAATAATAAATGCATAAAAAACTACAAACAATACGTATACTTAATTAAGGCATAATAAACAATTACTTATCACTCATACGCCAACGATATTATTAAATGGGCTACATTTATTCGATACACATCAATGGAATTGCACAATTGTATTCAGTGTATAAAAAAAATATATTTTATTTTATATGTTAAAGATCATTAATGGCAAATTTATATACAAACATGCATTCATTAATTACAGTTACCTAAAATGTAAAATGAATAACAGAATTTGGTGGAACTCTTGATAATAAGCATACATTTAAAAAATTTCCAATTTTAGTATAATTCACTAACAACTCTTTTAGCAAAATAGATGAATGCTTTCTTTATTTTCCTGGAAAATTTTAAATGTAAAAAATTATGGCCTATTTAATTTTAGTTAACGATATCTACCTTCAAATACAGATTCGTTACTTTAGTGTTTATAAAACATAGCCGCATGATTAATGTATATTAAAAGTTATCATTTGTTTTTGTGGGCATGAGTGTCTGTCGTTGTGTGTATAATGTATTTTACAATATAATCAATGTAAGCCACTGAAGTGTACTTAACATTAATTAAATAAATTATATATACATGAACTTAAAACTATACATAAAGTGTCTGTATTTCAAAATACGTACACTCACACACAAATATAATTAAGAGCATAAATTATACAAGTGTACAATAAAGGAAGTCAAAACTTATATAAAAATCCCATATACATACATTAATGCTCTTATTTAAACGAAGTTGGGAAGCGAACAATTATATAGCCAATACTGCAATTACTAAAATTAAATATAACAATCGAGAATATAAAATGATGTTTAATAAGTGGTCATATTTCCATAGAAAGACAAATAAACATTTTGCTGTTATGAAAATAAACTTAAATTTAATTAAATGGTTTATTAATTTTGAGAGTTTTCTATTTTTTCTTAATGAAAAATTGTTGAACATTTGATATTTGTTTTAAGAGAAATCTTTTATTTGGCTTGAGTTAATTTTTAATTAATAAATCAATGAATACCATTGTAAAGTAAAATTTTTAGACATATTGAAATGCATTTCCTGGCAATAGCGTCATCAGCAATTTTTGTTGTATTAGATCTACTTGTAAACATTATCTATTTAATTCACCATTTATTGAGGAATAGATTTTGGAAATTAATCAAATTCCTTTTTATATGAAAAATTCCCGAAATATAGTTTTGATCATAAATTCAAAATAATAATTTTAAAATTTATAAAATGTTTTCACTTTATTTTTTATTAGACACACACTTTTACCACATAAAGGAATTCTCATATAAATGTGGCGGATATTATTATAACACCCTGTTATAAACATAGCTGAGCAAAAGTTTTAACGGCTTTGGCTGAAAATTCTAGATACGATTTCTAGAAAGAAATCCGGTTTATTTAAATAAACCACCATTTTCAAAAAAACGTAACAAAAACAATGTTTAGATCTGTTTACGCAGTTAACCCTAATTGTCAAACTTGATTTTAAAACCTAGAGGGCGTTATTTTTATTATCCGTTGTACTAAATGAATTACACACTAACATTCATGACAGGACAATTATCTTAATAGTCAGTTAAGTCTTTGCTTTATAAGAAGAACCACCCAATAAATAAAAGAATTCTACTAAGCCTACATTTCCACTTGGGCTTTAACTTAGAGGAAACTGGTTAGGAATTTTAACTCTGACCCATCACAATTACAACGTTGCAAACGTTTTCAACACGCATGTGAATTTTTTTTTGAATATGTTAACTTATAACACTTCTATGAGCCAATTATTTTATGACGTGAATGTACGTCATGTCTCACAAGGAAACTTTGTTTTGACATCAGTGTGCGCTAAAAGATTAATAAAAATGTTCATATTTCAAATATTTTGCTATTTTTTAATAGTTTTGAAAATAAACTTAGTTTGATATAAATGATTTATTTTATTAATTAAAAATCTATTTACATATATTGATTTATATAATGATAGATATATATAAAATAATATTCAATTATTCTTCACAAGTAAGAGTTTATATTCGGCTTTGCCGAATCTTATATACCTACCACAAAATACCAGTATTTGTATGTGAATACTAGGTTGTCCCAAAACTCATAATTCGAAAGCTTATAGGGTAAAGTATTTTTGAGATTTTTTTTAAATTGTTCGGGAAAGGTGTTAGTGTCGCGCAAGCCGAATCTTTGCCAAAAATTGGCTTTGCCGGTCGTTTTTTGAGTTATCTTTAATTTAACTGTGACTTCTGGTATATATATAAAGAATGGCTTTAGAAAATTTCCACTTCTTCACTCTTCTGTAATGTTTTGTTTATGGATTTAGCTCATGCCAATTATTCAAAAACTGTAATATATTTGTAACGAAGAAATCAAGAAATTTTGTTTGCTATAAATTCATTATTTTGTTGACAGAGTAAAATGTGACACCATACTTTTATTCATATCATGAATAAGAGGTAAACATTTGGTAGTTAATAGCATGGGACATTCACTGAAAGCGCATATACATCTAATTTAAAAAAAAATTGCTAAATCATAACTCGAAATCACTTAGCGCTCTGCAGGCGAAGGCATCTCTAAATCATCGTTATCACAAACTTTACGAAATGTAGCTTTTGATGTTCATAATGAACTTTCGAGCAAGATTTAATTAACTGTAACAATTGCCAATATTATTTTCACAGTTTATACTATTAATATGTCAATAAGTAAAATAATAAAACGTTCATGTTATTCCAATATGACCCTATTGAAAAGAAATTTCTTATTGGAAAATCCTTTGAATACGGATAAAAACAGCAAAGTGGCACTGTAAAAATATAAAACAAACATAAAATAGGTGAAATTTGTAAAAGGAAAGTTATTTTTTTATTAATGCTCAAAATAAAACACTTCTTTTAAAATATTAATTATCAAGTTGTTTATTGAAATAAAATATTTATGACCGCTCACGACAAACAATTCTTCTTGACTGATGGTAGTTTGTTTTCTTCTTTATTACACCACTTCATTAGTGATGTCAACTTGCGCTTACAGTCGGCCATCCTTTCAAAACTATCGACCTCGATTGGTACAGGAATCCTCTTCATCGGAATTGTCTATGTCATCTTCATCGCTAGTATAGGCGGTTTCGTCTGGTAAAGTACACCAAGGTTTAAGTTTATCAGCTGCATAGACAGATTTATAATGACGTTGTGTTCGACTAGAGCCTGGCAAATCTTCGATAACGTAGCGATCTTTTTCAAGGACTGCGGTCACAATGAATGGACCTTTAAAACGTGGTTCTAACTTTCGGGATGTACCAGTCGCTGTTGGTTCATTTTCAGCTAGCACTAAATCGTCTACTTTGTACTTCTTAGGTTGTCCGTGTTGGTTGTCATAACGTTGTTTAGCTGCCTCTCGTTGTCTATCAATCTTTTCTGCTACCTCAATTCGTAGGGCTTGCAAATCGTCGCTGCTTATTACCTCACTATTATGTAAAGCCAGTACCAGTTTATTTTTAAGGATGTCTCGCGGTTCGAATGCGAATAAGAGCTCGTGTGGCGTTTTACCAGTAGTTTTATTTTTCATCGAGTTGATCGACCATTGGATTCTGCGTAGTTGGTCGTCCCAACGTTTATCCTCTGACGTTGATGGTAAAAGCATTCCTAGTATCGTACGGTTGGTTCGCTCCGCATGACCATTAGCTCGTGGTGTACGTACTGCGTTCAGAATGTGTTTTATATCGTTATCTTGGCAATACTTTTTAAATTCACGCGACGTGAAAGCTGTTCCACGGTCGGTTACTACTCTCGTTGGCATACCACAGTAATCGCTGACTTCATTAAGTACGTCGATAACGTATTTACTAGCTGTACTTTTCACTGCCTTAATAACGGTAAATTTTGTAAACGCATCCACGATCACAAAGATATGTTCGTTGCGTTTCGCTGATTTTGGAAATGGACCCAAATGATCCATGTGGACGGTATGGAACGGTATAGGGTCTATTTTGTCGTAGTGATATTCGCCTTCTCGTTTTCCACCAGGAAATTTATTATAGGCGCATTCGATACACGATTTGATGTGCGATTTTACGGCGTTTCGCATTCGCGGGAACCAAAAATGTTTTTGAAGACCTAAAATCGTTTTCTCCACTCCGAGGTGACCTGCGTTATCATGCTGACCTTGTATTATTCGTGATCGTAAAGCTTTTGGAACTACCCATCGATCAGTATCGTTAACTTTCCGAAATAGTCTTCCGTCTTTGGTTACGTAGTCTTTACACACCTCCTTATTACCCGTCTTCACGTTTTCAATAATTTCACGGATCTTATCGTCTTGAAGCTGCATGGAAAATAGTAAATCCTCCTCATTTACAGTCGTTTTGGCGATTCTCAAGGACGCTGTGTCCTTCTCGACAGCTTCTTCGTATGGCGCTCGACTAAGGGCATACACGTGTTGCATACGCTGACCAGCTCGGTGCTCAATATTTATGTCAAAATCTTGAATTTTTAGCCACCATCTCGCTATTCTGGGTATTAATTCCTTTTTCTGCATAGCCGTTTTAATTGCATTACAGTCGGTGACAACAGTAACGCATTTCCCATACACGTAGAATTTGAATCTTTCGAGCGATTCAACAACCGCCAAGGCTTCCAATTCGTAGCTGTGATAATTGCGTTCGTCGTTAGTGGTCGATCTGCTGAAAAATGCTACAGGTTTCCAGTCATCATTGTCGTTCTGCAAAAGTACTCCGGCTATTCCGATTGAACTTGCATCAGTATGAATCTGATGTTCGGCAGTGGTTCGATAACCCACTATTACAGGACTTGTGGTAAGACTTGACTTAAGCTTTTGAAAAGCCTCGTTCTGTACGTCATTCCAGTAAAACTGAGTATTTTTCTTGAGGAGACTTCGTAAGGGTTCCGATATAAGAGCATAACCTGGTACGAATTTACGAAAATATCCGCTTAAACCCAAAAATTGTCTTACCTCTTTTACGTTTGTTGGTGTCGGGAACTCCAGAATCGCATTTGTTTTCACTGAACCTGGGCTAATACCACCACTATGTACTTGATGTCCAAGGAATTCAACGTTTTGCTTTAAGAATTCACACTTGCTTACGTTAATCGTCAAGTTCAGTTCACGTAATACGTTAAAGACACGTTCCAATTTTTCCATCATTTCGTTGACTTCATTGCTACCAACAACTATGTCATCCATATAATGAACCATATCACCGTCTTGAGTTTTTTCGCGAATTAGCGCCATCAACCGTTGGAAAACCGCCGGTGCGTTCTTTAGTCCAAATGGCATGCGTTTGAACTCGTACATTCCGTCAGGCGTTACGAAAGCCGTAAACTTTTGGCTACTTTCTTCAATTGGTATTTGATAATATCCACTGTTTAAATCCAGGACAGTAAAATATCTAAATTTCATTACTTCCTGTAAACGTTCCTCGATATTCGGAGTTGGAAATATTTCCCTAACCATTTGCTGATTGAGCCGCCGGTAATCAACACATAAGCGATCATCACCGTTTTTCTTTTTTACGAGTACGATAGGGCTTGCATATTCCGACGTTGATTTTTTGATAATATTGTTTCGCAAAAGTTCATTAATCATTTCCCGCACTTGTTCCTTTTTCATTTCGGGAAGTCGGTACGGTTTCGTTACAATAGGTTCGTTTGTTGTTACCATTATTTTCATTTCAATTGCGTTAGTCAACCCGATTTCACTTAGTTCCTTAGCGAATATATCACTATATTTTTCAATAAGTCCGTACAAACTGGATTGCGTTTTCTCATCGATATCGCCATGTTTAATATCTATTACTTTGTTCTGCGGTTTTTCGCTAATTTCAGTTTTTAAAACGTTTAAATTCTCAAAACTTTGTCCGTTATTATTACATATAAGACGTATATTATTTTTCAAAAATATATCGTTACCGATTATTAAGTCGTATGAAAATACGTCATCATCCGCCACGTATAAATCCATCGAAAGTTCTATACCGTCAACGTTAAGTTTCGCGTTTATAATTTCATTAAGGACTCGAGTGGCACCACATACTCCACTAATTCGCACACTGCACGTTTTCCTAGTACCGATGATATCCGCTGCTTTCGATTTCTTTATCATGCTGCATTCGCTACCAGTGTCGATTAATGCAAACATTTCTACACCATTGATTGTTACCTTTTTATCTGTAGAGCTTTTCTTTACGTTGTTTGACTTTTTCACGTTCGACTCGCCGCAGTTAGTTGGAGAACCTTTGGGATGAACACGTTGACAATCTTTGCATCTAACACGACGTGGGGGTTTTGGACATGAAGTCGATATATGACCTGTTTCTGAGCAATTGTAGCATACTATTGATTTACGTTCTGCCTTCTGCTTGGATGAGTTATGAGGAACCTTATTTACGTTGTCGTTAGGTTTAGAAGGGAAGAATTTATGATTTTGTGGCGGCTTTGAATACGATGAGCAACTTGCCACATTCGAAAAATATTCCTCTAATGCTTCTCGCATTTCTTTCATCGTTCTAAACCGAGCCGTTGCAATCGCCATCTGCAGCTCACGATGTTTTAACCCCTCGCGAGTATATTTAACAATGGCTGAATCGCTTAAACCTTGTCGTCTACCCAAAGCAGTCATTCGGAAACAGTATTCGTTAATCGACTCACCTTCGTTTCTCGTTGCTCCAGACATTTTAAAATGAATATCAGCTTCGTCAGGAACAATTCCAAATTCATCCTTCAATGCCATTGCGAGTTCGCGCCAAGTCACGTACAAATCAGATGACGCATCGAGCCATAGCTTTGCGGGACCTTTTAACTTTGTAAAAATTGCCAACATTAGACACCCTTCGTCCCACCCGTATACACGCATAGACTTTTCAACACGAGCGATAAATTGATCCACACTAAAAATCGAGTCTTTCGTAGGGTCATACTCCGGAAGAGTATCGGCTATTTCCTTCACGCTATAAGAATGACGAATCGATACCGTTTGTGATTCACGCATAGCTCGCGGTTCGCTATAACTTGTTCGCGGGGCATCGGGCGATTCCACGTTTAAACCCACTTGTCGTTGTACCAAAGTCATAACATTTTGCAACATATCGCGTAAATCATTTATTTGTGCTTGTGTACCGTCATTCACTCGCGACTCCGATATTTCAATTTCCTCGGAACCTTCAGCTTCTATAAGACGTTGAACTAATTCAGCTTTGGTACCTGTCGTAGGTAACTCATGCTCGCGAAGAAGTTCTTTAAGGTCGAGAACTTTTAAAGACGATATTAAAGGCATTTTCATTTATTAATATATTAATAATATAACGTATATTAACGTTTATTTGTTTTAACGTTTCTTCGTTTTAATAACAATACGTTTATTCGTTTTAGTTACACTACACTGTATTCTGTGTCAGTTATTACGTTATACTTAAATAGATTTTCGTTTTTTTCACTTTCACGCACGTTCAGTTACATACATGTACATATATGTATTTTTCGTTATTCTTTCATTCACGTTATGTTTGAATATTTTCAACGTTCTGCTTGTTAATCGTTTGTTTCTGCTTTTTACAGCCGTTTCGTTCTATGAGCATACGATAAACCACTCACAGAATATTCCGTTATTTGTTTTTTTTCTTTTACCCTTTAGTACGTCTGAGTAATCGTTACGTTTTTTTTTTCTTTTCACAAGAATATTTGTTTTTGCACTATTCAAATAGTTGCAACGTTTCTTTCGTTTTTTTCCACAATATATATATGTATATATATGTACGTTTGTTGTTGTTTGCACACACACTAGTTTTGATTCATGTCGTTTCGTTGAGACGTTTTTTATACACGTACGCTTGTGCTCGTTTTCACTGCATTCCTATTAAAAGTTTATATGCACTCGCGCATATGTTCGTCTTCAGTGAGACAAGAGAATAATTTTTTTTACTCGTTTCAATCGTTGCGCACACGCAAACTTGATAATGACGTTTCGAGATGAACATTAATGTATTTTCCCTTTCTTTTTTTTTTCCTACGTAAGAATTATTTCTTTAACATTTTCACACACGACACTTTATGAAATTATTAATTTCTATCATTTAATTAATTCGTTTAGGGGTGAATTTGTTATTCCACTTCTGAACTAAAAGGAAAGTTATTTTTTTATTAATGCTCAAAATAAAACACTTCTTTTAAAATATTAATTATCAAGTTGTTTATTGAAATAAAATATTTATGACCGCTCACGACAAACAATTCTTCTTGACTGATGGTAGTTTGTTTTCTTCTTTATTACACCACTTCATTAGTGATGTCAACTTGCGCTTACATTTGTTTAATGAAAACAATTTATGTATTCTATAAAATGATGACTGTCAAAAAAATAATATACAGAAAATAATGGACAAAATAAAGTACGGTTTCAAATATTATTTATTATTTTCTAAGAATAAATTATAGTTACATTTTTAATTCAGTTACTATTGTATCTAATAGAAAACTTAACGTAGAATTCTTATCTTATGTTTTCTTATATAATGCAAAATTAATAACATATGTGGAATTTCAAGCGACAAAATAAAGTAATACCTAATTTAAAAAACTAAATAAGCTTAAAACCTAATTCCAAGTTGCCCCTCCTTTATTAATTATTACCTCTCTCAATCTTTTTGGCAAACTTAGTGTAATTTTCTTTAGAGTATTTGTTAGAAATACCCTTTGCATCTTCTCCCAAAACTTGTAAATGTTTGTTCTGAATTCCATCGGAATTTTGTCATGGAAGCATTTTATCATTTGGCCAAACATGCTCGATGGGGTTTAAATCTGGGCTCTGAGCAGGCCATTCTAACTTTTCCACATTTTTTCTTCAACATGTTTTTTAGCGACCTTATTCGTGTGATTGAAGTCATTGTCTTGTTGAAGTATATACCCCGACAATCCCATTTCCTCAGCACAGCTATAGAGATTTTCTTTCAAAATATTTACATAGTGCTCTCCAGTAATTTTTGAGTCAATTTTTACAACTTTATCAACTCCTGAAGAAAAAAAATATCCCCACACCATGAGCCTTCCACCACCATGCTTTACAGTGTGAATAAGGTTTTTTGATTTCAGCCTTTGTGTTGCTTTACACCATACTCTTTTTCGCTTCTTACAATTTTTATAGTGGAAAGCCAATGTAAGCGTAATGCGGAATTACCAGTTTTAAAAGTTTTGTTTTTTTACAAAATTATTCATACAAAAATTTTGAAGTATCGCAATTTACTTAATCTGGCAGTGCTATGAGAAGCGGCAAATTTTTCAACTTTCGTTCAAAAAGAACAGCTGATTGCCGCTCGCGGCGGTATGCCGCTTACATTGACCTTCCACTATTAAGTTGATATTTTGACGCGTATGACCAAATAGTTTTACTCTAAAATGATTCAGGCATATTTAAGTATTTCTTTGCAAAGTCTACCTGCATTTTTTATATTTCCATCTCATAGGAGAGGCAAATGTACTTTATAGACCGCTTTTGTTAAGTCTTCTTTGACAGTTCGAGTCGAAATATTTAATTCTAGTTCCTCATTTATATCTTTGGCTGTCGTACTTTAGTTTAATTTGGCTGAAATTGCAATATGATCATCGTGGTCTTACGTTTTCTGCCACATAAGTTCTCTAGTCTTTTGTTTGACTTTCCTATTTTATACAAATCAATTATTTTTCTGACCGCAGATTCCGATATCTTATACTTGGAACTCAAAGCTTTCTGTTTTATCCCATTTGTACGATCTAGTATTAACAAATATTTTTCCTTTTCGGTTAAAGTCCCCATTTTGAAAAAGTCTGGGTCGAGCCTTATTTTGTGTATATTTAAGTAATATTAAATTAAATAAAAACGTATTTCACTATAATTTATTATTTTTTAAAAACTTACCACAAATTAAAAAATAAGTTTAACAGAAAACCTCACTTTATTATGTCGCCGAAATGTCTTGTGCACATCAGTATATTTACATCATAAATATAAATGACCATCTTTATGAAATTACAATGTGTTGGGGGTTGTGTTGAAGCAAATTATAATATTTAAAAAAATAATATGTATTTATTATTCAAAAGTCAAAGTAAGCATGAATATATAAAAAATTATTTAAAACAACTGATAATATATTTCAATGTATTCATGTTATAATTTAAAACTTATAGAAACAAGTTATTCAAAGTGTCTGCAACACAATGTTTATGTAAATAATTCAGATACTCCAACAAATAACGCAACCTGTAAATAAATAGTAAATAAAACATGTAGAAGAAAAATATCAAAGAGGAATGAAGAGGGTTACAAAATCGCACTTATTTTGTCCGACAGTGTACTCTTGTACTTAGGCTTCATTAATCCATCATATCCTGACTATCAATTAGGACATTAATAATGCTGAAATACTATTTAACTCCTTATGGGCACTGACAATTTAAAAAGTTTTATATAAACACCAGGTTATTTTAAAAGAAAAATACTAACTATGAAGATTACCAAAAATGTTTTCAAGTCAACTTTCATGAGGTCTCCCTTGGCTTATTAAAATTTCATAATGTTTTCACTTTAAACCAGTGAAAGTAAAGTCTTATGTTTGAAACCTACCTACATATATGTTTAACTATATATTTTCACAGATCGTCATTAACTTTACTCTTGCCAACATGAATATTGTCTTAAAGATTTCCATATAAGAGTGTGCCTTTTGGCGTTAAATTATTAAATTACTACATACACAAATACACACACACACACACTATTCCAAGGATAAATTATATATGAACGAAAATTTTCAACATGATTTAGCATTCTCATATTTAATGAAATTGATGAAAAAAACACTCACTGATTATAAATGAGTTTCATTAAAGGAAGGACTATTTAAATTACCTCTCATACTCATGCTTATAAGAAAATTTTCTGCAATTTACAGCAAATACAAGAAGTGATGCCAAAAGGCATTAAGACTTAAAATCAAACTGAACGTACGACTGAACAATTTTATTTGAAAATTCCATTTTAAAAAGTATGTAGAAGGAAAGTAGTTATTCGAAGGAAATAGGCTGGCATATGGAGCATATACTAATTAGAAAATACACACCCAAACATGTACACATAACACATACAACTGCAAGTTAAACAACTTAAATATTAGTTTCAAAACACACAACTAAAGACAAAAAGTCTCTTGCAGCATTAGAGGCAAATGTATACATACTTATACATATGTATATAGTATACCTCCCAATATGCATTGAAACATTATTTCTCCAATGTTAGAGAAAAGCTTAATTCTCAAGTTGATTTCTAATGTAATTCTCAACTTAAGTTGAAACATTTTTCTCCTTTTTTATTTTCAACTTGACATCAATTTGAGATTTAATATTTTATCCAATCTTTGAGAAAAATTTTAATTCTCAAGTGGATATCTAACACTTCTCCACTTCAGACCAAACATTTTTTGAACTTGAATACGATTTGAGATACATTTGAGATTTTTTTGTAATTTTTTTTATTCTCGTGTGGCAGTATAATTATATTAAATGTTAATTATAATTTTGAATTATTTTTATTTAATAAATAAATTAAATCAAAAGATTGACAACTTCCAAAAAAATGTGCTCAAAGGTATAACGCATTAAGTATATTTCTATAAACAAAAACACAATGCACATTTCCAATATTTTTAGAACACGAAATCACTCAGAAATTACTTAAAAGAGTACTGGAAGAGGTAAAATCGGGGGGGGGGGGGGAATAAGACGACCTTAAAGCGAAAGCCAATTTTGCCAAAAACACCATTTCAGCTAGTGTCGGATTTCAGCCTATTCGAAGATAAAATTCAAGCATCTGAAAACAAGTTTAACGACCTGGTTAGTTTGACAAAAATATAAACAAAATTCCAAATACTAAAGTTTAATAATTTATCTACCAGGTTTCCGAACTTATGGCGTTAGTATGTGGCAATTCCATAAAATTTTTAAACGGATGAGGTAGCTATCAAATATTCCTGGCAAGAAACTAAGACAAAACAACCTGTACGAGCTCTAAGTGTCACAGCGGTATTAAAACGTAGTTATGTTTTTATGTTATGATTAATATTAATATTAACTAAATCTAATTAATCTTTCCAGAGGCTTATAATCAAAACTTTGCTGCTGCATCATCGGACAGCGAGTTCGAAAGAACTCTAATATCATTTTTCCAACACGCCAATAACCGCCTTCATAAGAAGAAAAATTATGCAAATGGAAAAAAGGAAAATATCTTATATTAATTAATGTTTTTTTATTATTAAAAATAACTGTAATGAATTGTTTGTTATCAATTGTTTTTATGATTTTTTTATGATCTCATTATTTTATGTTTTTTTCTATTTAATAAATAAGTTACAAAACTAAGTAAAAAACATTGTTTATATCTTAAAGTTATATATAAGCTTTCTTTAATATGGCAATTCCGTACCATACATTTGAAACCAATTGGAGAAACTTCTTTGATATCAAGTTGAGAATCACAAATTTCTCAATTTGATAACTAAGAAAATCATCATATCAAAAATGAGCCGTTTAAGTTGAGAAGACTATAATCGGACTATTGAGGTGAATTTGAGAATTAACGTTGGAGACTTGAGAATGATATTTGATATCAAATGCATCTCAAGTTGATATCAAACAATAATGTTTATTGGGCTGATTGTCGTCATAGTCGTACATAGTGTTGTTACTGTTACAGTTGAATATCTTTCTTAACCTCATAGACAAAGCTGATGAAGATGATAGTGTTGTTGCAGCTTTTGTTGTTATAGTTGTCGTTGTTATTGTCCTCCTTCGTTCAACATCATTATCATTATAATTATTATTGTCATTATTGCATTAAGTCACGTAATAAGCATAATGAGGCAACAGCCTCACTGACTTAAAATCAAAATGCAACGTTGCGGAAATCAAATGCAGCCTTAACAAACTACTACAAATAGTTCTGGGTGTTGTTTTTTATCCTCAATACTTACATACATATATAAATTTATCAGTTACTATATGAAGGTAAGTGTAGAACAGTGTGAATATGTATACAGAGCAACACTAGTTAAATCTGTACATTTTATATGTGCTTACGTATGTTTGCCTGCAATTAGTGAATGAACGACTTTGATACATTTCGAATTAATTGCAACTGAAAGGATAAACTTAATTTACAGAAAATAATATTTTTAAATATTGTGATAGTAACAAAATTGTCAGTACCCTGCAGGGTTAAGTGGGGATAAGTGTCTCCAAGTCACCACTTTTGTCTACTATTTTGGTGACTGCTTGGAGACATTGTCAAGCGTCTGCATATTTATATTTGCCATTTATAAGAAAAAAAATTATGGCGGTGGCAGATAACTGATAATGTACCGGCGACCCAATGGTTATTATTAAACAATTAATTTTTCAATTGTATGCCCCGATAGACTTAGCGATAGTGTACCGGACTTTCATTCAGAGAGTTGCGATTTCGATTTCCGCCAAAGATTCTGGATGTTTTCTTATTTATTTTTAATTAAGGAAAGCCTTTTAGTATTTTATTTGTTTTTAATAAAACTTCAAAAGTTATCAATGAATGATTCAATGAATTATTCATTTTCATTTTCTATTACAAAGAAGTACCAAAAGTGTAGAAAAGAATTAATAAAATGTGGTCCCAAAAGAACTACTTTGTAAATAGTACCAATCTCAGTACCGGATTTGCAATGACAAGTACACGTTAAATGTCTATAGTACTTAACATTGTCTGGGGTATTATAGTAGATGAAGAAAGGGGGTTTGATATCGATGAAAATGAAAGGGGGTTTGAAATTCGATGAAAATGAAAGGGGGTTTGATATTTGGTAACGATGAAAATGAAAGGGGATTTGATTTTTACGATGAAAACGAAAGGGGATTTGATTTTTACTCAAAATTTACGAAGAAAATGAAAGGGGATTTGATTTTTATACGATGAAAACGAAAGGGGATTTGATTTTTACAAAATTTTCCATTGTTTTAAAAAATTCTTATCGCACACATTTTTTTTCCACGGTGATTCCTCTTTGCTGTTATTTTCATGTTTTACAAAATTCTTATCGCACACATTTTTTTTCCACGGTGATTCCTCTTTGCTGTTATTTTCATGTTTTACAAAATTCTTATCGCACACATTTTTTTTCCACGGTGATTCCTCTTTGCTGTTATTTTCATGTCTATAGAAAAATTTTTTAAATGTTAAAAAATTATTTATCAAAGATAATGAGATGAATGGTGGGTGGAAGAATAAATCTTAAATCGAGTAAGACATCCGGTACAATTTTTAAAGAAAGACTATTTACACAGTTTCCATTGTGATTTTAGAAAATATTATAGACGGCGATAACACCACATATTGTTTGGTTTTAGGTCTAGAATCGAGTAAGACATCCGGCACAATTTTTAAAGAAAGACTATTTACACATATTCCATTGTGATTTTTGAAAATAAGATATACTTGTCTGGAATTATAGACGGCGACAACACCACATATTGTTTAGTTTATGAAAAAAAAAAAAAAAAAAAAAAAATGATAAAACATATCCGGATTTATAGACGTTGACGAATCCTCATATCACAAGATACTTATAATAAACTAATATGCATAAATACTGAGTTTTAAAACAGTAACTATTCAGTAAAAGTCAAACATTCAATTGAAATTCAAAGAAATATGACCTCCACAATGACGAACCGGGATATTTTAGCCGCCTTCAACAAATTGAGGAGCAAACCATACTGCTCCGTAAAGGATATTGAAACTGGTAAGCCGTATAAGGTTCTTAGGATGTTTCGTCACAACAACAAATATGGAAATGTTGTGATAGCGGAGTTAGAGGAGTGGATGCTATATCTTCCAAAAAGATATAACGCTTTGGAAGATGCTGCTATTGAGGGGATCTCTGAGGAGCAATTTCTGTTGAGCAAAAAGACGGATATAATAACTGGGAACTATATTATTGAATTAGAAGAGATTGCTGAATATGGAAATTCTATAGAAGCAGATGACGATGATCAGATGTTTATCCCCAACGCACAACCCTACTTTGGTTGGGGAAGTAGTAAAAAAGCGAAACATTAATTATCTATTAGAATATAGTATTTTATAAAATAATAATAATAATTATAATAATAGAAATATATATAAAGATAGAACAAATTTTAAAATTTACTATTCTTATTAGCATAGCTGTTTTGAAATGATGTCTCGCATAAATATTGTACAATTTTTAAAGGATTTTGATGGATATATTTTTTTAGAGCATCTGGAATTAATCAAACATTTTCTAAAGTTAATAGATGAAAGTGAAAAAAATGATGATATACTACATAATAAATGCGGATTTATAAGTTGCTTACAAGAATATGCTGAAGTGATTCCTGAACGATATGAAATAAACTTTGAAAAGCAAAAGAAAATGGTTGAAGACTTAATAAAAAAATATTATTTATTATCAAAATACTTTTATAATATATGAAAATTAAATAAAAAGCATTTTTAAAAGAGTTTTGTTTGTATTTATTTACTTATTTTATTTTTTTTTATATAGAAATTCTAAACACAAGTGTCCACAATTAAATGTATTATATTGTTGTTTTCGCTTATGATTGTATTTGATGTTTTTACCCAAATATTTTATGATTTCCAACGGTGGTTGTAAATTTCCAAAACTATCAAAATATTCCAAATCATTATTGTTTTTATAATATGCTACCCAATGAGTGCCACTACCAGTTGAAGAATCCAAATTAACTATTCCACACTCTGCTTGTTTAGGTTGTTTTGGAAGCATATCTCGCATAAATACGCCTCTAAAATTAGGAATATTTCTATTAGCAAACTTCATGATATCTGCATCTGTAAGTGGTCTGTTGGGTAGCATATTTAATAGTTTTTTGAATTTTTACAAATTATACCATAACCTCTCTTGTATGGTTTAAGATATAGTCCTTTTCCCATAGCAATAGATTCCATTGCTTTATTGTGACGTGTAGATTCATCTAATTTTTTCTTAGCATTTTTAGCAGCGGTAACAGCTTTTGCAATTGATGTAGCTCCCGAAGTTATACTGCCTAATGCTCCAAGTGCAGTTAAAATTGGAATAAGTGGTAAGAATCCTCCAGTTTTGGGAAGTTTTATAATCCGTGGAACAATGACATTATGTTTATTTCCTTTAAATGATTTATTAATAACTTTGTGAGCAATTTTAATAGCATCTTGTATATCCTGAGGTTTCTCTTTCTTCAACATATTGGTAGCAGTTTTAATAGTTTTCAAAAACAGTTTTTTATTACAGAGCTGTTTTTTGTTTTGGAGTCCCATACCAAATTTTGTTTTTGTCTTCATTGCATTGGTCACTATATATGCACTTGTCTTTTCACCAATACTACTATCTTTTGCTAAAACTCTTTCCCAAGCTCTTTCAGTTAATATTTTGTCAGCTTGATTGCGTTCGGTTGAATCATTACTTTCTGAATAAGCTATATCATGTTCTCTACAAGCAGAATCTAATGGATTAATACCTTTATCTCCTCTAGCTAAACGTTTTTTTAGTTTTGTTCCTGGTCCACAAAATTTATATCCTGGTATATGAAGCTCTATTGGTAAAACGTCGATTAAATTATTTAATATACCTTGTCCTCTCATAACTTTTTTTGAAATGAATAAAATATTAATGTGTAACATCTTATATATATACTTTGACAAACAAAAAAAATTATTAGTTACCAATATGCGTTTAATAAAACAAGACAAAAATATTTCCGTGAGAAACATAGACTTTTCTACTGATGCAAACACAAAACTACGTCATAGTAGTTTATTACCGAACAGCATTAGGGCTCTAATTGTTGACCCATCTAATTGTGGGAAGACTAATGTTATGCTTAGTCTCATTGAAAGTCCGAATGGTTTAAAATTTGAGAACATATATTTATATTCAAAATCGCTCTATCAACCAAAATATCAGTACTTGGAAAAACTCATCGCACCTATAACAGGGATGGGATATTTTACATTTAGTGATAATGAGAGTGTTATACCGCCTGATGAAGCCAAAAATAATTCGCTAATGATATTCGATGATGTTGCTTGCGAGAAACAAAATAATATACGATCATATTTTTGTATGGGTCGCCACAGAAATGTTGATTCTTTTTACTTATGTCAAACATATACAAGAATTCCTAAACATTTGATTCGAGACAACGCAAATATGATAATTATGTTCAAACAGGATGAATTAAATATGCGTCATGTTTATAATGATCACGTTGGAACAGATATGGCATTTGAAAAATTTTATGATATGTGTCGTGAATGTTGGCAAGACAAATTTGGCTTTTTAGTAATTAGCAAAGATAATGCGATGAATGGTGGAAGATATAGAAAATGTTTTGATAACTTTATTCAATTATAAATGCTGTTCATGAGCTGTTCAAAGCTGTTCATGAGCTGTTCAAAGCTGTTCATGAGCTGTTCAAAGCTGTTCATGAGCTGTTCAAAGCTGTTCATGAGCCGTTGAAAGCTGTTCATGAGCTGTTCAAAGCTGTTCATGAGCTGTTCAAAGCTGTTCATGAGCTGTTCAAAGCTGTTCATGAGCTGTTCAAAGCTGTTCATGAGCCGTTGAAAGCTGTTCATGAGCTGTTCAAAGCCGTTCATGAGCTGTTCAAAGCCGTTCATGAGCTGTTGAAAGCTGGTCATGAGCTGTTGAAAGTTGATCCAAAGCAGATAATAGTTGAATAAAAAGAATTTGCAAAACAGTTTTACCATTATTACTATTATTAACTTGCAAGCAACGGTATTGATCTGATCTCCCAGAGCTATATTAAGATGAATGAACAACTACTTAAAGAATTAATAAAGACTCGGTCTGTTTTAAAACAAAAATATCGAAGTTTAAAAGTTGGTGAAGCTGAAAACGACGAGAGATTAGCAAAAACATTTAAGCCAATAACTGAACCATTAAAAGAACTTGTGAAAAATAACAACACTCAATATGATAAACCTAAAGCAGAAAATATTTACACTCAAGACAATTCTTTCGATTTCAATAATATGTTGTCTAAAGTAGAAATGAGTACTCCTAAGAAAGACATACAACTTAAAGATGATGAAAACAGTAACGATACAAACAGTGTAGATTCGACATTTAAGTCAACTAATAATTCATCTAATGTTATTGACTTAGCATTACTGCAGAAAAATAAATTGCTTGATACAACATATGGTCCACATAAAAACTCATATAATGTTTGGAAGTTTGGTAATAGTGATATAGAAATAAATGAAGAAAAAATTAACATTGGAAATCAAAATTGGGCCATTACACCAGGCTTGATTCAATTATTGTTTCATAAAGAACCAACAAATTATGAACCATATGAGTTGGATATTTATAAAAATATTTTGATTAAAACCAATGCGCACAAAAGAGAATTTAATTCCAAAAATCAAATTAAGGGCACTAAGAGCAAAAAGTACAACACTATTATAAAAAAATTGTTTAAGGATGAAATTTCTATAACACCAAAAAGATCATTAAGATCACAAACGCATAAAGGAAACGGAATGATTATGAAAGTCAATAATAAAAGACCCAACTATATATACTGGAACGATCCTAATGAATTAGTAGATCGACTGAGACTATTGGTTGCATCGGAAGGCGCGGGACACAATAATCATCGCAATGAAATTAATTCAATTTTAGAGGAATTGCAAGAAGCAAATATTATTGCGTAGAAAGCAATAATCATAAATAAATAGTGGAAGGATAACAAAATATGCCTGTTGATAAATTTGGTCATCACTCAAAGAGTCAAAACAAGTTTATAAAAAATGAAAAAAATAAAAGAAAAATTCGTCAAGTTGTTGGACTTGTGTTGGATAAAAATAATAACATTAATTTTCAAAACAAAAGGATCACAAATGTTTCGTTTCCTACACAAGAAAAAGACGCTGTTAATAAACATTACTTGGGAACAGAAATCAGACAATTGCAACAAGATTTAACAACATTGATTAAACAAGAATATAAAAAACTTGATGGAAAACTTAATAATATTGATAATTCAATGCAAAACATGATATCTCATAGAGAAATGTCTTTAAAATTACATTTTAGTGAACAAATCGAAACACTGTTAGAGAAAGTAAAAAGACTGGAGAATTTTGTTTTTACGTCAATAATTACAAAAAGTGAACCGCCAAGCAGTACAGATCCAATAAAAAAGAAATATAAAATAAAATATTAATATTAATATAATTCAAGTATGGATGAAAAACGAGAGTTGGTTAATGAGCTTCATTCCCAAGCAAGGAAAAATTTTAAACGACGGAGAGTAATAATGAAGGGTATTGATGATTTATGGCAAGCGGATTTAGTTGAAATGGGAAATTACTCTACATATAATAAAGGATTTAAATATTTATTAACAGTCATCGATACCTTTTCAAAATTTGCTTGGATTCGACCACTAAAATCTAAAACGGCTATAGATGTTACAAATGCTATGAATGACATATTTAATTTAGGCCGTATACCAAAAAATTTGCAAACAGATGATGGAAAAGAATTTTTCAACAACTTATTCAAAAACCTAATGGCAAAATATAAAATTAATCACTATTCTACTTACAGCATTATGAAAGCCTCAATTGTAGAACGATTTAACAGAACTCTGAAAGGTATGATGTGGAAAGAATTCAGTTACAATGGCTCATATCATTGGGTTGATTTGTATGAAAAACTAATTAGTGATTATAACAAAAAAATCCATCGAGTTATCAAAATGGCTCCTATTGATGTAAAACCTTCTAATGAGCAATTATTATTAAATACCGTTTATAACCATATAAAAATATTTAAGAAAAACAAGTTTAATATTGGTGACAATGTACGCATTAGCAAATATAAACATTGTTTTGAAAAAGGGTATACTCCAAATTGGACAACAGAAATATTTAAAATCAAACATATTAAAATTACACATCCAACGACATATATTTTAGAAGACTATATGGGAAATCCTATTAAAGGTGGATTCTATGAAGAGGAGCTACTACCAACCAGATATCCAAATACGTATCTTGTGGAAAAGGTTATAAGAATAAAAAATAATCGTGCATTTGTTAAATGGTTGGGATTTACAAATGATCACAACTCTTGGATTAATAAAAACGAAATATTGTAATAAATTTCTTATATCTATTAAGTTTATAAATAAAGAAAATATATTTAAAAAAAAAAAAAAAAATTGTATATGTTTTTATTCATTCCATTTTTAGTATTCAATATGTCTATTACATTAACTTTGAACGGAAACTCGTCAATTTTAACTGCAAATTATTTTCCACCCATAGCATTGGAAGAGGATTATGAATGCTCACTTATAGATTTTCATACATATAATAGCATACCCAATGTCGATGAGGATAATAATTTGTTTCATATTGGGGATAACATTATTGAAATTCCTATTGGTTCCTATGAGCTAGAAGATATTGCAGATTATTTAGAAAGTGAATATGAGCGTTTGACTAATGGTGAAAAATCGATTAAAATAGAAGCCAACAACAATACAATGAGAGTTGAAATAACTACTTCTCATGATTCAATATATTTCAATAAAAAAAGAACAATTGGAAAGTTAATGGGTTTTAACAAAAAAACTTTAAACGGGGGTTCCAATAATCTCTCTGAACTACCCGTAAATATTCTCAAAGTGAATACAATACGTATTGATTGTAATATCGCTGTTGGATCTTATATAAATGGAGAAAGGGCACATACAATTCATGAATTTGGAATAAGTGTTTCCCCAGGATATAAAATGGACGAAATTCCACGAAACTTAATCTATTTACCACTAAACACCAAGGAGATCAGTTCTATTGCGGTCACTATTGTAGATCAAAATAGTGAGCTTATAAATTTTCGTGGTGAAAATATTACTCTTCGTCTTCATTTACGACCAAAACAATAATGATTATATACAATAAAAACGTTGTTGATAGAATGAGGAGAGACATTAGTGTGTTGAACACTGCATCAGCAAGAACAACCTTAAACACATCAAAACTGAGCGAAGCAAATAAACAATTCCTAAAATCCTTGAATTTTATTTTAAAGAATAATGACTGACATAATTAATGTTTTAGAAAAACCAATGATGGATGAAAGAATCATAAAAAAAGATTATCATACATATACACCGTATATTCAATCATTTAATAATAATGATGAAATTCGTATTTCAATACAAAATCAAGATTTATATGTTTTACCGAGTGAAAGCTTTTTGTATATTGAAGGTACTGTGTTAGATGCTACAAGTGGTCTAAAATCGAAAAACTTTAAATTGAAAAATAACTTTGTACCCAATTTATTTGAGGAGATTCGTTATGAGCTTAATGGCGTCGAAATAGATCGCACACGACATTTGGGTGTTTCTAGCACAATTAAAAATTATCTATCCCTAAATGACAGCGAAAGTATTATGATGGGGAATGCAAGCTGGTCTTATGATAAAGACATCGATGTTGGTGAAGGATTTTTCAACTTTTATGTCCCGCTTAAATCATTATTAGGATTTGCTGAGGATTATAATAAAATTATGTTAAATTGTAAACATGAATTAATATTATTACGTACCAAAAATGATGATAATATTGTAAATTCTAATCAACCTACTGAAAAACCAAAAATTACAATTCAAAATATTAGTTGGAGAATTCCGCATGTAAAACTTTCGGATTATGCTAAACTGAACACAATAAAAATTATTAATAGTGGAAATGTGTTGCCAATAGCATTTCGTAGTTGGGATTGCCACTACCATCCTCAACTATCAGCATCACAAAATCATATTTGGAATGTAAAACTAGCTGCAAACAGAGAACGTCCACGTTTTGTACTAATTGCTTTTAAACATAACAACAAGCTTACCCATTCAAATCTTAACAATATTAAAGTACATTTAAATTCAGACTCATATCCCTATGATGACTTAAATGTTAAATTTGATAATCAACGTTTTGCCATTCTATATGATATGTATGTTAAGTTTCAACAAAATTTCTATATGAGGGAGGCTCAACCACTCCTCTCAGCTGAAGAATTTAAGGAAAAAGCACCTATAATTGTGATTGATGTCAGTCATCAAAATGAAGCAGTAACAACAGGCCCAATTGATATAAAAGTTGAGTTTTCTACAGATAAAATAGTAGCGGCTAATACATCTGCATACTGTTTACTCATACACGATCGTTTAATCGAATACTCACCGCTTACAGCTTCAGTCAAAAAAATTGTTTAACACAATGAATAAAACATATTAATTTCAATATTTTTAATTGTAGATTTATTTAACAATATTATCTTTAAACTTAAAATTATATAACAATAAATAAATTTGTTATAATATCACATGTGTTTTATTTTTTTAATTCTTAAAATATACATATTTTATCCTAATATTTCAAATCCATAAACATTTCATCGTCATCATCAGAAAATAAATAATTATTATTTACATTTAAATTACTTGAATTTATATTTAAGAAAATTTGATCATTTCCATCATTATACCAGTTCGTTACTGAATTTTCAGTAATGTTTGATTCTACATTATTCGTGTCCTCTATTAAATATTCTGCAATATCTTCTAATTCAAAATCATTTTCTTTTAATTTATAATGCCCCCAAGCATATGTCTGAATACCATCGAACTTTATATATCTCTTGTTATCATTGTGACTTAAAACTACTTTTTCTATTTTTTGAGTATATATTTGATGGCAGTACGCTCGAAATGTATACATTGAATCACTGTGCACATTTTTGGAATACAAACACTTTTTATAATCGACTAATGTTATTCTATCTAATGCCATTTTTTTCACACCCTTAGATTTTTTAATTTCTCCATTATCTTCATTCCTAATTGAGTACATTTTCGCCCTTAAACCTACAAATTCTCTCATAATTACTCCACAGTTTTCATCCTTCATCATTCCCAAAACTTTTTTATTTACAATTGGTAAATTAAATTTATTTTGAGGGCTATAATCTGAAGTATCAAAATGTTGAAGTACATCATTTGAGATATCCTTATAGAAATCTTCTGTTCTAATGGTATATATAAATGAATCTGTATCCATGTAATTTAAATGAAGTCTACTATTAAATTTGGGTTTCATATAGCCATAGTGAAATTCGTACATTTTCCATTTTGAAAGTTCTAATACAGTAAAACCTAAGTACATTGGTTTATTACATTTAATGTTGACTCGTTTAAGTTGTACGGCAAACATATCATCTCCAAACCTAGACAGACTATGAAAATTCAATTGAGCAATATGAGCTCTTGCTTCTTTATGATTTCTTCTGTCCGATTCCCACTGTGTTACAATATAAACACTCTTTCTTTTTTCTACATTCTCCATGGTCTTGCCATAAACTGCATTATTTAGTAACTTAAAGAAATCTTTTTCGAATGCATTTGTCGCTTTAGTCCTATGAAAAGTATTTAAGTCGATGTATGACTTTAACCATGGAGCCTGTTTAAATTTTATAACTCTATGGATTTTTTTCAAAATCATACCATTTGCTATACATTGTTTCAACACTCTATAATGTATAGCATAATTTTTTTTATTAGTTAAATCTGCTATCAACTTTTCATTTCTCATGGGAGGAACTACTTTATTTTGAGGACAGAATGGTAAATCATTGTGTAGGTCATGTAGTCCAGTAGGATAATCTAAATCAACTTCCAAGATATAACCCTCACTGGACTCATCTTCAAGACAATTTACATTAAGTGAAATTATTTCTTCATTACTTAACCAAACAAAATCCGAATATGGTAGGTATTGCGACATTGCCCATCCATACAAGTTATTTGCATCCAAGTACATTAGATATTGTGAGGGTTTTGTTCTATCATAGTCATGCATATACTTATTATTGGCCACAGAATGTCTTAATGAACATTGGACAAGCCCTCCTCTAATACCAGTTTTGATCATATTATACATATCAACATCAGTTATAAGTTCTAAACGTATTTTTGTTGATTTCAACATAGCATCCCAGGATAAGCCTGGTGCTGTATAATAATGACAAGGATCCAAACCATAAATGCTTTTACAAATCTTTCTGAAATTTTCAAAAATGTCTGCTAAAATAAGTGTATCACTTTTAACATACAATTCTGTATATTCTAACAGTGTTTTACAATTAAATGTTTCCCATACTTTTTTAGCATGTTGGTAATCTTCGACTTTGCACTCTTGATTCGTCAACAAATTTCTAAATTCTTCCCGTTCAGGGAGATTTCCTTCAGAAAGTTTTGAAAATGAGTCAATATAAGAGTATGGGAATATTCCCTTTCTTCTTATTAAGTCAAACTCACCATCATTTGGGAAATATTTCTTAATGATTTTAAAATCATCAGAAGCTAAATTTGAAGATAAAGCGTCTAAACTTGATGCCATAAACCTAAATGAGTCTACAAACCTCAACTGAAAACTATCATTTTCTATTGATACATTTTTTGTAATGGAAATATAAGTTTCCTTATTTATAGGAATTATTTCTATGGTACCCTCAGCTTTACCTAATTCCTTTATAAACAAATGACTGTCATAGGATGATAAATTGTGGAAAAACACTGGTATGAATTTTTTAATTTTAAAATTAATGTTACAATGGTTGTGAAGGGCAGATCGATAGCGACCAGTTAAATGACAATGGTCACGAACTCTGTCATCACCCAACGGTTTTCCACAAAGGTTACAGTCTACACAAATTCTAAATTCCTCATTTTCTTCATTTGTAAGTGCTTTCATTGGAACTACTTTATTTAAATAATTTTTGAAAATTTCTTTTGTGTCTTTCAACAATTCCCTGACAAATACTTGGGGGCTATCTAACCCACTATAAGTGAATGATTTTGAATATCTATCATTATAACTACACTTAATATAATAACTAAATGAACAGGGGATGTGTTTCTGTTCATTTAGTGTCTTAGAGCTAATCCTACTATTAATTTTTTGTAATAGACATTCGAAGTCTGCGTAGACAACGAATGGCACTTCTAAAGTATTAATTCTATTTTTGAATTCGATATACTTATCTTCGTACGCCGGCATTGTAGTAACCATTTTAGAGCATCCATCTTTATGTCTTGTTGACATTTCTGGATCTTTGGAGTAAGTAAGACACGTCATGCAAAAGTGAATGCTGTTTTTGCTATTGCTTAACGATGATCTCAAAAATCTGAAAGAAGAAAATATAAAATTTTAAATATAAATAAATAATTCAAAAAATGTATTAAATATTTTAACGTACCGTGATAAATCTTTAATGAGAACATAATGCCTCTTACTACAATCCTCGTTCTCCAACAGCAGTAGGCTGATGTGAATTGTCCTATATTTCTCGCATACTCTGTATGGTCCAATTATTTGGTTCCCTTTCACATCAAATCCAAATACATTTATACTAATGTAAGGATTTTGTGATTCAAAGATATTTATATCTTTTACATCAATTGGAAATTTGATGTTTGAGAAATTAATTTCTATTTCATTAATTTTTATAACATCTCTCTCAATATTATCAATATTGTATGAGGAACACATAGTAGCTTTTTGGGGGTTGCTTGGATTTTTCAATGCTGCTACTATGCACCATTTAAAGCAATATATATCATTATTTTTTATATTGAGGCAAGCATTTAATTTGCTCAATTTATATGGCATATTTATGTAACTCGATCCTCGAACTATATTGTGCTTGTTGATGTTGATGTTCAAGTTGGATATTTGTAGTAGAGCCCATCCACTATCCCGTTCTTGGAACTCTGACATTTTAGTTTTAATGTCATCTGCCTTTTCCAAATAAATATCTCGTAAGCCATGAGAACGGTTTACAGCCACCATTTTAGTCACATGCGACATAATCTCAAGTTTCTCTGTATCCTCTGCTTTTTTTATGTAAAGGCATTGAAGCTCAAAATTACATTTAAAATTTATTTGCTTCGCCAAGGACTCTTCCAATATTTCCATTACTTCCTCTTCTGCAGCTTCAAAAAATTCTTCCACAAATAGGTTCTCTAACTTCGGGTTTGAGTATGTGTAGACTTCAATTCGTTCCATGAAGTCGCTGGATCTTATTTTGATGTTTTTAGTGAAATCTCTCACTACACCCAAACTTTCCTTGTGGTGCCTTGAACGAAGATGATGTCCCCAATCCAATCTTCCAACATCAATTTGACAGCTGGAACAATTAATTTTATTTTGATGCGTTTTTTTGTGGTTTTCAAAGCCCTTTTGAGTTTTAAAACCTCTATCACAAATTTCACAATTTAAACTTGTTATCCCGACATGGATAGCCTTATGATTTTTTAAATCCATTTTATTTGTGAACTCATCTCCACAATGCTTACAGTAAAAGATGTTGCAACTCTTCTTCATGCTTTTTTGGTGCACGAGCTTATGTTTGTGCAGTTTACTTAATGTAGTAAATACATTGTAACAAACTTCGCATATAAATCCAGCTCCGCTTTCCTTATTCACCTCCATCGTACCCTTAGCGAATCTTGATGTTGATGGCATAGTGTCCAAATAAGAATCCATATCCTTTACGGAGCAGTATGGTTTGCCCCTCAATTTGTTGAAGGCGGCTAAAATATCCCGGTTCGTCATTGTGGAGGTCATATTTCTTTGAATTTCAATTGAATGTTTGACTTTTACTGAATAGTTACTGTTTTAAAACTCAGTATTTATACATATTAGTTTATTATAAGTATCTTGTGATATGAGGATTCGTCAACGTCTATAAATCCGGAAATGTTTTATCATTTCTTTTTTTTTTTTTTTCATAAACTAAACAATATGTGGTGTTGTCGCCGTCTAGAACTCCAGACAAGTATATCTTATTTTCTAAAATCACAATGGAAACTGTGTAAATAGTCTTTCTTTAAAAATTGTGCCGGATGTCTTACTCGATTTAAGATTTATTCTTCCACCATTCATCTCATTTTCTTTGATAAATAATTTTTTAACATTTAAAAAATTTTTCTATAGACATGAAAATAACAGCAAAGAGGAATCACCGTGGAAAAAAAATGTGTGCGATAAGAATTTTTTAAAACATGAAAATAACAGCAAAGAGGAATCACCGTGGAAAAAAAATGTGTGCGATAAGAATTTTTTAAAACAATGGAAAATTTTGTAAAAATCAAATCCCCTTTCGTTTTCATCGTATAAAAATCAAATCCCCTTTCATTTTCTTCGTAAATTTTGAGTAAAAATCAAATCCCCTTTCGTTTTCATCGTAAAAATCAAATCCCCTTTCATTTTCATCGTTACCAAATATCAAACCCCCTTTCATTTTCATCGAATTTCAAACCCCCTTTCATTTTCATCGATATCAAACCCCCTTTCTTCATCTACTTATTATAAGTCACTAGTACTGGTAACTGTGTCAGTGGTAAGTCAGTACAGGTTCACTATTGAAATTTTCTGCAAGGTAATAACAGCAAATTTACCCCCTGGCCCAAGATGTCGAACGATAACTTTCGCTTAGATAAGACTTAAGACACAAACTTGATTGTGGAATAAACAAAATTGATTGAGTAAAAAATAGATACGATAAAAATTTTGTGTCTTAAGTCTTATATAAACGAGCGTTATCGTTCGACATCGTGGGCCAGGGGGTTAATGTATAATTTAAACTGTAGTAAGAAAAGCTAAAAGATGCCTAGACGTCAACCCTCTTTAGTAGATTCTGAGTCTTACTGAGCTCCTCTTTATTATCCATGGCGATGAAATCAGTTCGATATAATAAAAAAATATATTTACCTATTACGTCCAATTTCGATCAATATTGGTCCATTGTCAGAGGAAAGTTAATGCAAAGTAGTGCAATAGTTGATCCATTAAAACAACAATGCTGATTTTTATAAGAGGAAATAAAATGTAATATCTTCCATTAGCTTTTCATAAATATTAATAAAAGCGTATCAATATTAAAAAAATATATTATTTTATGTATACAATTGGCACGCAAATTCGTGTGCACAGTGAGTCTGCAGGATCATAGCAATTTGATAACTTGTTCAAAAAGACAACGTTTGACACTAGTGATAATATTTTCATTTGATCATAATCGATTATCATACACGTACTTAGAATAGGTCATAATTCGGTTAAAGGAAATGTTAATTCTGGGAACTTTAGATTGCATGGGCAGTAGGGATGCCAATCCCGAAATTTATTTTTCTTTATTGGTGAAATAAATCAAGGTGATTTAAATCATGTTTAAAATTAAAGGAAAAATGGTTTAAAAAAATGTTGGTATATATCTTGGTATATATTTATTTAAAAAAAAAAATTATCCTGAAGAAGCTACTCAAAGAGTGAAATAAAAATTTAAATATTTTATATAAAAAATACCTAAAGCTTTAATAATTACCAAAATCTTAATAAAAAAGGTCAAATAAAGAATAATAAGAAATACATATTTATATTATAAATTTAGTAGAAAGCAATATTATGGATATTTCCACCATCGTGCAATGTTAGGTCATTAGCTTAGTACAAAATAGAAATAAAAGAATTCATTCAATGTTATGATGGATGTTTCCACCATTATGCCAAGAATAGTTAAAACCTCAAGAGAAGAAAAATTTTGTTTACCTTAACAAATAGTTGTCATTTAAGATTCGGTTAAAGTAACAGCCAAGCTCTTTGTCGCAGTGATATGAATCTCTTTTCTCTTATTTATGCTCAAAGATATATCAAAAAGTGATCTGGTGAAATCTGTCCTTAAAAGAAACCAAAAAATAAGGATGACTTACTCAACACTTTTAAATGTTTGGAAAAACCAAAATCGAATAGAGAATTTGGTAAAAAGGTTTATTATTAGAAGCGAATTAAAAAAGTTGATTACGAAACGAATGAAATATGAATGTAATAATATGGAATAAAATATTAGAAAAATTATTAAAAAAAATAATAAGAATTATTTGTTTCGAAGGGTGAGAAAACATTGTTTATGCAATCAGAATGCAAGAATTTGCTGACAATTTTGTATACAAACGATGTTACCAATGTACGAAGTTGTGCGACATTTTTCGTCTGACGATGACGATGTTTTTCGTCAGCTTAAATATATTGGTAACAAAATTATTTCAAGATTTGCTTTACCATTGTTAGATAGCTTAATAGTTTTAAGCTTTATCGATCGATAATAATCTGGTGTTTTCAAATTAATATAGAAATTAAATTAAAGACGAAATGACATGTTATTTTTGTCAATCTAACATTTCAATATAATGTTATTATGGTTTTTATTTAGTAATTCTATATATATAAAATTCAATGTATGTATGTATGTATGTATGTATGTATGTAACGTATAGACTCCAAAACGGCTGAGCCGATTTTGATGAAATTTTCACAGCATGTTACTGTGACTCTGGAAGGAATAATAGGGTACTTTTTTTTACCACGCCCACTTTTACGCCCACTTTTTTTAAATATTGTAATTGGAGACCAAACCTCTGGACCGCTATTTTTGAAATTTTCACAGCATTTAACTGGGACTCTGGTATGATTAATAGGGTACTTTTTTTTTTGACCACGCCCATTTTTACGCCCACTTTTTAAAAATTATGTAATTGCTCCCATATAGTTTTTTACCAGATTTACTTCAAATTGTATACACATTATATACTCCAGGCAAGGTAAAAATAAAGATTTCTTAAGCCACGCCCCTTTCACGCCCCTTTTCACGCCAAATTTTTGAAAGTTTTATTCTCTATACAAATTTGTTCATTCCAACGTATTTTTTTTATTTGGTAGTATATTGCTCTTAATACTGTGAACGTCGCCATATAACTATGAACTACGCCTACTTCATCGCCCCCTTTTTTTAATTCAGATACTTACTTATACCACTAACAATGTTTGCTATACAAAATACTTTTTTTGTACTATGTATTTACCTAAAGTTTTATATACTTTTTAACTACATACATTTTTTTATTACCAAATCCCCATTTTTCGCCCCATTTCACCTTAACCCTGCTGTTAGGTTTGGACCATTTTGGTCAAATTTTTTTTTCTTTCCTTTCTATCTTTTCAACGGTAAAACATGTCGACTTGAAACGTCAGCTCACGTGGTTTTTTTCTAAATCAATGTTTTTATTCAAATAATTAAGTGTCTAACATAAATTGGGAGGGAGAAAAATAAACAGTTACAAATTTTATGTTAAGGACCATTTTGGTCCATTGTAATTTTTAATTTATTCGCTTCTATGCAGGATGTACAAAAAATTTGGTAGTAGTAGCCAATCTTTTGGTCGACAGTATCTACGCCTCCTAAAAGAAAACAAAATTAAATTTTGTTTACTAAAAATCTATGAACACTGGCAAAAAGTTACACACCTTTTATTTTCAAATTTAATTTGTATGAAATATAATAACACACATTCAAAACAAAATGAATAGCCCAAACGATTTGTTAAGCATACAAATATAACTTTTAGTGAAAATATTTGTTGCCAAATACTTAATTGAAATAAATAAGTATAAAAAATAGACTTACGCCCCTTGTTTCCAAAAAAAAATTGGTATAGACCAAAATGGTCCGTTAACCTCGAATTCGTAAGTTTTTTTTAACCTAACAGCAGGGTTAAATTATATTGCTTAATAGGAGGCCAAACCCTTGGACCAATCTGCCTGAAATTTGTACAGCATGTTACTGTGACTCTGGAAGGAATAATAGGCTATATGAAGTTTTGATTGTACAAACGGGGGTGGCACCGCCCATATAACCCACAAATTTAACCCGCCATATTTTGGGCATTTTTTGACGTACGTCGGTGATATTTGGTACATATGGTATTGGCATAATTAGGAATACGTACCAGGAGAAAAGTGAGTGGGACCACGCCCCTTTTTAGGAAAATTAAACATCGTAATATAGTCTTAACTACTGGACCGATCGTCATTAAATTTTCACAACAGGATATTGTTACGAAATATTAAATTCTTGACTATGTAAGTGGACAAAGGGGCATGGTCTCGCCTGAAGCATTGCAATAAATACATTAAAATTAAATAAATAAACGTTTGTAAATATATAAATACGTTTTATTTTATTTTATGACGAGGGGGAGGGGTAGCAAAGCACACCGGGTTTAGCTAGTGGTTTATAAAGTTTTAAGCAATTTAAAATTTTTGTTTTCAAACATATTTATATTTAACATAAGCAACTTTTTGAAATACATTGTTATTACTTATAAACCAATTTGTTCTAATATGAAACAAAGATCCCGAAAAATTCCGAAAATCCTGAATTCCGCACTATGAACAAGTCATAGTTTATGACTGTATTAAATAGTAAAAAAGTAAAAAAATAGTGTTTTATTCGCTAAATTTCGCTAACGAAAGTTATGATGTTTTAAATCAATGTAAGTTTCTGGTATCTTTTAATACAATTTTCTTTCTTTTTGCTGAAGATCTATGCTTAAATTTTCTTTGAATCATTTCATAAAACCATTTATTTTTCAATAATCATTAAACCCAACAATGTAAAACTGTCTAGCATTTTATTTTCCATTTTCCTATTAAAGAAATACAGTCACAAAAAAAAAACGCAAAAACAGATATTTAAAATCATCATACAAACCAGCAATATTGCTATTTATTCTTCCGTGAATTATTAATAAATGTTAAATTAACAAATCGAAATCATAAAACATCTGTTAAAAATAAATATAAAAAAGTATTTTAATGTTAACTCATTAATGCTGGACGCGCTGGAAGAGAGTAAACAAAAGAGAAGAACAAATAATGAAACATCAGTGCTTTTCGAATCTTATAAATTTTATCATTAATTTTACTTTATTTCCTTTACTTTACAAACAAAAACGTCATGCCGCCAAACCAATACGAGCCATTAAGCTTCGTTCCATTGAGCATCCATTACTTTAGCAGCAATAAACAAACCAGTCTACCAAACAACCAAACGACCGACCGACCCATAGAACCCAACCCATCAAACCATGAAACCGAAACCGAGGTAGCACCTTACAAAACATTTCCTCATTTATTTATTACGACTTCAACTTCATTATCAACAATTTCATTTACATTGTTTTATTTGTAAGTAGCAGTTGATGTTCGGGATGTTTTCATTGTTGCTGTTGCTGGAGTTTATTTGTGTATTGTAAGTATCCATGAGTGTTTCGTTGTTTGTCGTTGTTGTTGCTATTACTGTTGTCATTATTATTGTTCGCTGTCGACTCGATACTCAGGTTAATTTTGACAAATGCGTTCGATTTCTCTGATGTATTGAAGTAATTTAGCAAAATTAATGCTTTAATTAATCACGTGCCTTTTTCTTGGTTTTGTTGCTTTTGTTGTATATTGCAATTCATTAAAAAAAGGAAGTTCTTTAACCTGACTCACGACTACTTTTAGATTATATTCAGGATTTGCTATTTCTGTTTTATTTGTGCTGCTTTTATTATCTCCTCAGCAAGTGGGAGATAATATGTATTCAAATCATCAATAAAATGATGCCAGTTAAAAGCAAAGTCAATAATTTGACCGTTGTTCATCGATAAGTTTTTTCTGTTTGTTAAAAATTGCTAATGTTGTTGTGTTGAATATCTACAAGTTTGTGAGTAATTTACCCCACGTACTTAATTATGGTAATTTGAGAATTTTACAGCAGTTTGCCGATAAAAAAATGTAATATAATTGGTAAAAAAAAATAATGGAAAGAGATCAAAGATTTAGTGCATGCTTTCTGTAAGTACTTATTTAGAATGAGATAAAATATTGATGTAATTCAAGCCAAACAATTCTGTGTTTTTATTAACATAAGAACGTTAACTATAACAACAGATGGCTTTTTTGAGGGATGTTTCTATGAATTATAGAAAATATATGAATAATTTGTAGTAACAACTACTATTGTAACAAAGAGATATCCAAATTATTTTCAATATAAATGTGTAGGAAAACTAATTGTTGTTAAATTTATTATAATTGTTATAAATGGTCAGAGCCAACATCTTTACCAATAATTTTAATTTTAAAATATGTGTATATATCTTCAAAAGGAATTAAAACCCCATGGAAATTCGAGAAGATTTAAGTCACTTTAGATTCAAAAGAGTTGTACGCCAACGCCCATTGGGAATGCCATCGAGAAAAGTATAAGAAAATAATTAAAATTACATATATAAGAAAACTATTTTTTAGTTAGAAGAAAACATTTAAAGAATAGAGGGAAATAAGATAGGCTAGATGTCAATAGATATGCCCTATTTTACATCCAAATATAAGTAAGTAAGCAAGACAATAAAAAAACGTTTCTTTTTTTGTATGTTGAATGTTAGCCAGACATTTCCTCAGACAAATCAAACAACGTTTTCGCAGCATGGGACAATGACAGAACATTTCTAACAACACCTTTGTTTTTTTTTTAAACAAATATTTTATATGACTATCTTTAAAAAGAGTTTAAGAAAACATTTTTTTACTTTTGACATAAGAAAATTGCAAATAAAGTCAGTCAGCTGTGCTACTGGACTCACCTTGTATAGTTACACCTTGTATAGTTACATGATATTGGAATCGATAAATGTATTTTGATTTTTTTCTCAATATTTATATCAATAATAATCCAAGTAGTTGTAAACATGTGTTGATAGCGTGATCCAGTCACCGTAACCGCATTTCCAGCGTAATTTTCGACAAAAAACGGATGCAAAAGTTGTTAGTATTATCAAAAACTAATATGCGTGTATAATAATCACGTAAAAGTTATAAAAGACAATACATTTCCTCAGTTCAAAGGTACACATTTTTTGTTAAATGAATCAATTAATAAGTCAATTGAAGTCAAGATCTTTTATTCGGTTTTCAATTGAAATATCAAAAAAAAAAAAATGCACCAACCTCGTCTGCGCATATATCGCACCTTAAAGCCACATGTTCAGCAGGTAATGGCTGCTCAACAATTGCTCTTTGGTTTCAAAATTCCAAATGCTACAAATAACTAAAAATACTACAAATATAAAGAATGTTAGTTTTACAGAATTTTCAAGTGAAACTAAAGTCATTATAACAACTGTCATAGCTTTTAGTCCTGTTTCACACACTTCAGTTTTAGGTGACCAGTTTTTGTTCAATTCTCTTTTGAGTTTGCTACTTCGTTTGCACACGTCAATTCATTTATCGTACATTTCAATGTATGAAAGAAAAAACAAAAGTAAATAAGAAAATTTACTAGTACCGTCAAGTTTGTACCTTTTCGCTTTGTTCTCTTTTCCCCTCCAATCCAAAACTGCTTGCCTTGAAGAGTCAGAATTGAAGAGTGTGAAAGCAGATTTACTACTGAAATGCCAACAAATAATAAGTCTAAACGTTGTTGTTATTCCAAAAAAAAAAAAAAAGTTTTTTATTCGACATCCTCGCACATGCTAAAATAATGCGTAAATGCTACTGCTTCATATTATTAGCCTTATTGGGTAATGATCCTTAATATCCAACATTACAATCCTATTAAATCTTAACAATAACTTGGTACATACCAAGTCCAACTTACACAATATTGACCTCTTAACTGTTCTGTTACTCCTACATCGGTTGGCCCTCTATATATTTACTTTTTGGTTATCCCTGAATAAAAGTGTAAAATTGGAGGTTTGGATACCATCACCTTCTCTTCTAAAGTTATTACAGTATCCTGTCATGTTAGCTCTTCCATTACTGTTTCACCCTGAACGTCTCAGTGGCCTGGAAGCCAGCACAACTCAACAGTGTTCAAACGCATTAGCTTTAGTTAGTTCTAGTTTGGATCGAATTATTTGACTCAATATTAATTGACTTTAATATATGTGGGAAACCCTAAAATATGTTTTCAATAATTTTATTTAAAATCTACCCGTATTTCCATTTGTGTTTTTTTAAATTTAAAATATTATTCACTTAGTACCCTTTGATTATATTTTTCTTTACTGTGAGTTATATGTCAAATCCATATAGGAAAGCAGATATAATTTTGAAATAAAAATGACTATTGATTAAACCTTTATACTACGTTGACGAGTTTTCTTTATAAAAGGCAAGGATTAGTCTTTTATATATGTATATACTCTTGCATTGCATTTTTATCCACTTTATTATTATTCCAAATCTCCTAAATTTTTTTAGGTTTTAAATAAACGTGGTTTTCGTCAAATATAAAACAAATTTACAATATTTTTGGCTATAATGCTATACATTGCTGTAGGACTGACGGATACGGTGGAACATCAATTTACATAAACAAAAGCATAGAATACAAAATAGAAAACTGTGAAAGCAAAGATTTCATTGAAGCAATAACAATTTCGTTAGAAAGCCTAAAGATTGATGGTAAATCTACGAAATTTACATCGTTTTACAGATCCCAAAAATGCAGCTTAAACTCATTCTTGAACTTTTTGGAAAACCTATTATCTAGGCATGGTCGCTATCCTGGAATGGTTGTTTGTGACTCAAACGTTAATTTATTTCAAAATTCTGTTCAAATTGATCTGGTTGATATACTTTCAAGCTTTAGCTACAAAAATTGTCATAATCTTATAACGCGCCCAGAAACTGATACATGTATTGATCATGTTTATAGTAATATTACAAATGATATTTTCATAGATACTATTGCCTGCGGTTTGAGTGACCATTATATGTTATCTATCAAATTAAATACATTTGTCAATACTTATGATTATATTGAAACAGTAAAGAAAATTTGCAATTACGAACAGGTAACTAACAGTCTTAATAACCTCCTGCCTTTATATCATGAGACTGGAAACGCATCTGAAGATATCAAGAATTTAATGCAGATTATTTCATCAACGGTCGAAAATGCTACTTTTGAAAAACGAGACAGAAAGTCTATTAAAAATGAGTTGACTCCATGGATGAACAAAACCCTGTTTCAATTAATAAGTTATAAGAATAAATTGCTTAAAATGAGAAGACAAGGTAAACTATATATTGAAGATATACTAAAACGAGTTAGTCGAGTCATAAAGAAAGCCTCTAAAATGCTAATGAATAACTATTATTATGACAGTTTAAATCGAATTCAGCAGGATCCAAAAAAATGTTGGAAATTTTTAAATGACAATTTAGGTCAGAAAATTAAAGGTGAAATAAATATTACTGACAATAGTGGCGCTATTATTAAAGATTATCAAAAAAGCGAAACTTTTAATAAATATTTTCTTCAAATTACAAAAACTTTAAAAGATAAAATTGTATATTTACCTGGAGATTCCTGTAATAGTCTAAGAACATTAAATCATTGTCAAAGCATATTCAACTTTATTTATACAACAGAGATTGAAATTATTGATACCATTACAGAACTTGACTTTAAAAAAAGTTGTGGGCATGATGGGATCTCACCTAAAATTTTGTTTCAATGTAAAGATACTATATCTCCTCATCTTGCAAAAATATTCAACAACATGATCGCTACTGCTACATATCCTGAAGACTTAAAGATTGCAAAAATCATACCAATACCCAAAATTGCTAGTGCTGTGAGAGTGGAAGACTTTAGGCCAATAGCTTTACTTTCAATTATTGACAAAATCTTTGAAAAAATACTTTATAAACAACTCTCTTCATATTTTAACGAAAACAGGCTACTATATGAATGGCAATATGGTTTTAAAAAAGGATGTGGTACAGGAGAAGCTGTCGTTAATGTAATAAATACCATATGTAAAGGATTAGATGAAGGATTTGGCGGTGTGACGGGAATTTTTTATGATTTTTCAAAGGCGTTTGATCTAGTAGATCATAAAATTCTGATTGAGAAGCTTATATATTATGGAGTGGATGATCAAGCGCTTGCCCTATTAAAAAGTTATTTATATAACAGAAAGCAGTATGTTGAAGTAAATAATTTCAAAAGTTCAGTAGGTGTGGTTGAGTATGGAGTCCCGCAAGGGAGTGTATTGGGCCCATTACTTTTTAGTATTTACACCAATGATTTAAACAATTTAAAGCTTTTTGGAAAATTGATTATGTTTGCAGATGACATAAGTGTGTTTTATCCATATAAACATGAAACTGCTCTTAAAATTCAGATGGAATATGATGCAGCAATGATAATGGAGTACGCAAGAATAAACAAGTTATGCTTAAATGCTGAGAAGACGAAAGTCTTAAGATTTAGGCCATATATGGTTCATGGACAAAATTTTAGTGTACTTGTGGATGGTAAACTTGTGAGCGAAGTTTCTTCGATAAAGTATCTTGGTGTACACCTGCAAAGCAATTTGTCGTGGGACTTACATATAAAGTCTTTAAAATCAAAAATTGCATCAGCTACTGGTTTGATTTATAAATTTAAAAATAAATTTAACACTAAAACTAAATTATTACTTTACCAAGCCTTAATTCAGAGCCACTTAAACTACTTAGCTATTGTGTATGCATGGAATAAGAGCAAAGAGCTTAAGTCACTTCAAAGATCTCAAAATAAAGCTTTAAAAACAATTTTCAATCTTCCAATGACTTTTTCTACTTTACCATTATATAAAGATATATCACCAAAAATTCTTCCTGTATATGGCATACACAAAATGCAACTCTTGCTGTATGTTTATAAATCTATACATAGTATTGGCCATCATACTATCCTATTTTTAAGAAATCAACATAATTTTGATACAAGAAATGCGAGAAATTTGAGTATAAGCTTCTGTCGTTTTGAAAAAACTAAACAAAGAGTCGGACATATGGGTAGTCTGGAATATAATAGGCTACCATAAACTATAAAAAACATTCAAAGAATTTCAATTTTTAAGAAAAATGTTAAAGAATACTTATTTGACAACCTGGAAATGCTTCTATTGTAACAATATTAATTTTTTTTTTATTTTAATTCTAACTATGTATATATTTTGCAAATACTTATAAATTTAATAATTTGATAAGCTTTTAAACTATTTGCCAACTGGCCTCAAAAATGTCCCTATGGACGCTGAGGCAATCATTATTTTGTAATAATTAAATTTGTTAATGAATAAATAAAAACAAAAAAAAAAAAAAAAAAAAAAAAAAAAATAAACGGGTCAAAATTTTACTGAATAGTGGTGACCTCTAATAGGAAGCTGGCATTTGAGGAGGTGAAATCACAGTTGAGGGGGTGACAAACGCGGTGCTCTAAAGACCACAATTAATAATTATTTGCTAAACCATTGCCTTTCTACCAAATTTTTTAATTTTTGCTGAATATTTTCGTACTCAACGAATTATTTTCTTTGTAACTTCATGGTATCTTTTAATAAAATTGATGCTTTCTTTTTTTATTAATGTTTGTTTGGTATTTTAGATTTAGATTTTCTTTTCAAAATTTTTTTGACATTTAAATTTGTATTTCCTTAAATTGTAAATATTACGAATTTTTATAAAAAAATTTTCAATTTTGGTAAATTGTTTTAGCTATTTCGTACAATATGAACTAATACAAACACTTGCAAATAATTTTTATAAAATTGTTAATAAATTTAATCCTAACACTGACACTATTTACATATGTAAATATTTTAATTTTTAAATGGCTAGAAATTTGATGTTTTTGGCACGATTTGAATAAAATTCATTGTATATTCAGTGTATAAAAAAAAAATATTTTATTTTATATGTTAAAGGTGTAGATATTTTAAAGATCATTAATGGTAAATTTATATACAAACATGCATTCATTAATTACAGTTTCCTAAAATGTAAAATGAATAACAGAATTTGGTGGAACTCTTGATATTAAGCATACATTTAAAAAATTTCCAATTTTAGTATAACTCACTAACAACTCTTTTAGCGAAATAGATGAATGCTTTCTTTATTTTCCTGGAAATTTTTAAATGTAAAAAATTATGGCCTATTTAATTTTAGTTAAAATTTAAAATTTTTCACAAAAAAAAATCCTTAAATTATAGAAATTTGTATTGAAATATTACTTTTTTTCTTGTTTCATATACAATGTTTAAAAATGATTATTGATTTTAATTCGTAATTTGTTTTAGGTATATTTATAGAAATACTTTAGTTAACTAAAACTATTTATTTAAATGTTTAAAATCTGTGTATAAAAACTTAACTAATGTTGATATTTTGATTGAATTATTTCCATTTTTATTATATTAAACATTTTTTATGTGTGAAAACTATTATAGATTTAACTTTTAATTTTTTAATTCAATTTTTTAAAAATTTTTATTCGAAGTTTACTTTTAGTTAAATATACAATTTATTTCAAAACAATTGTATACACTACTATATATTTTTGTATATTTTGTATATTGTTTTCAAATAAATTGTATATTTAACTAGAAATAAACTTCGAATAAAAATTTTTAAAAAATTTTACAATTAATACTCGCAAGAGGAAAAATTCTCATTTAGTAAATAAAAAAAGTTATATTCAGGTAAAATCAAATAAGTTATTTTTTAAAATTCACCACTAACTAACCAACCAACCAACCAAAAAGAGAAAAGAGATATAATAGAACCATATTGAAAATACGGAATAAACCATACCACACCAATCAATATCTTCTACTAAAGATAGTTGTGTTCAAGTTTAACGTAGGTAACAACCAGCCTTAGTATTATTAACAGTGTTTTTTTTTAACTTTAGCTTTTTTGCGCTCATTGATCTTGACAATACTGAATTCCCAAATTATATATATGTACGGTTTTCTCTCCTTGGATTTGTTTTGGCATTGCTCAATAAAGTATTTCAAATAGTTTTTAAGCTATAAAATTTAAACATTTAAAATTTCTCCGTTAAAATTCACTATTAAGACTTACTATAGTTTGGTTTAATGTCGTTAATATGTCATAAATCGCTTGTGATTTAAAACTTAACTTTTGCCATAAATTTAAAAACTTGCACAAAATACCTAAACATTTTGCTTTTTGTAAATTGAACATAGATATATGTATGTGTTCGCATTTAACTTTATCTACAGACTAATGCATCAAACTACATGGACACTAACAAAATTTCTTGACATGTCTTTTGCATGCATTCACTTATTGTTTAGTAATACTTACTTGCTAACAATCACTTAGTTTACGCAACATTAAAAAGGCAGTGATGCACTAAAACAAAAACAGATAATTTATAGTTCAATACACATAAATTCACAAACACTCTCAAGCAGACGTACGTGTTTAAACGCATTTGCTAGAGGGATAGGAAAACTAGTTAAATTTGTTAAAAGTTTGTGGTAACATTTTATTACAACAAAAAAAAATCATAATATTAATAAAATAGAAATGGGTAAAAATCTAAATCAACTAACAGACTAACAAGGCCAATTAACAGGGTGACCGAAAATGGTCAAAACACAAATACTTATTAAATGGACCAATAGTTATTTTTTTGTTATATTTTATGAAGTAATTTAACTTGATTTAAAGTTCAATCAGATTATTAAAGATAGAATATTCCATGAATATCATTGGTCTTCTTGCCAACGCAGGGCCATCTATTGTGTTAACTTTTGTACATTAGATCTTCTTGCAATTTAATGAAGACAGAGAATGTAAATATTTCTTTACTACTTCTGTATTATTTCTGTACTACTCTCTTATTTCATAATTGACCAATATTCTTTCATTGGTCACAATTCTTCTATTTTCTTGTTTTTAATATTTTTTTGTCCATAAATGATATTTATTTATTTATTTATTGTACCAGCTGCAAATCATATTTTAGATTTTCTTCCACATAGAAAAATTACTTGCCAAACCAGGTACTTTTGAGGAGTATTTAACTTAATGTAAGCTGCACCAAAGTCTTGTATTGCATCATTTTTTTATTTTTTATTATATTTGACAGGATTATATAAATACCATGTATTGTCTTAAGACTTAAGCTTCTTAAAAAGAAAACAAAACTAACTAACTATTTAAAAAACAATTTTAAATTTAAAAGAAAAAAAATGGGACAGTCAAGCAACAAAACAATAATTTATTGCCAAAATTTACTTTTTAACATAGTAAAACTAAAAAAACAAAAAAATGCTCATTTTTTTACATCACAGATTATTTTATGCAGGCATGTATGTATGAAAAATTTAATTAAATCCGGCAATTATACAATTTAAAAGTTGTCTTTTAAATCTTTTTTTTTTTTTGAAATTTTGTATTTTCTTATGCTGATTTCTAAAATTGACAATACATTTTTGATAACGTTCTGGCGACTGTGGTAGCGGACTTGTCAAATGTAAGCAGTTATATTTAGCCACGTTTGCAGAGTAGCCGATATGTGCTTTGAGACGTTATGCTGGTAAATCGAAATCGTTCGGTTTCCACCGAACATACAACATGCCATATGAACCGAATATGTTAAATATGTCCCCAAATTCAGATTATAATCTAAATTTATTTTCAAACATGCCCTTTGGCGAAATTTAGCCTACACAGTCTGTTTTTTTCAAGCGATTAAAACAGACACGGCGAAGAGTTTCAAAGCAATATTATATGCTCAGGTCAGCTTCAACTCCGGATGCTAGTTGTGAACCTCATCCAAGACAGTTTTTCTTAACATGTGTGACTCATCATTTTCATTGAACATTTTATTTGGTGCCTTTGTTATGGTCCCGATTTTCATGGATTTTTTGACTATGAAAGCTTTGACGTTAACAATTTCTGCTATTTTTCGCTGTAAGTAGCCATTTTGAAAATGGCTTAAAACTTATTCCCGTTGTTCTATCGGACTCATATAAACTATTGTAAATATGCACTTGACATTACAAAATCGGTGTCACAATTCAACACAAATTATTGATACAAGTAGAAAAAAAAACGAAATACCAAAAACACTATTCGTTATCGATACAGTAGAAATTGACTGCATAAAATAAGCTGTGACGTGTAAGAAACTAATTTTTTTTTAGTTTTAATGTCTATATTAAAATGTAAATTTTTGCTATAAATGTTTTATGTTTGTGCATGGAGCATTAACAAGAAACGAAATGCACTGCACAAAATAAGATGTGAGCCACTGTAAACATTTTGGTTTTATGACAAACTATTTCAATTTGTTACAAACTCAATGACACACTTAATATTTAATTTGTGGTGGGTGAAATTTGGTATAGATACTGCTTTTCTATAGCCATTTATCTAATATCGGGATGCTATAAATTCTGCGCGGTCCCTAATGTCAGTTCTGTTTTGACATTTGTGTAGTAAACACATGCGAAATGCACGTTAATAAACAATGTTACGCTACACTGCTCTAGAACGCGGAATATTGCTGAACTGACATAAGGGGCCAATCGCAAAATTTATAGCATTCCTACTTTTGCGGTGCTATTGTGCCTTCAACAGACTGGCGGTAAAGGTATATAGCTCACCATACAGTGACACGTTGAGCATGAAAATACTTCTTAGCAAATTTTAACAATATATTTTCTGTTTGCAAACAAAGTTGGCAAAATCCGTTGACATAAAATTTCGCTATTTCTTTAAAAACAATGTTTTAGTAAAAAACTATTAAAATTTTGGCGTTAATTTAACATCCTAATTATTTGTAATCATTTTTGAAACTAAATTGAATTTTGCTTAAACTTTTGTAAGAATTACTTTATCTCACACTATTCTTGTAAGCATACATCTGTTTTAAAACTCAGCCCTACAATCTCTTGTTATTTAACAATTTTCACAACAACTTTTGTTAACAGATACAATTTTAGTTGTTATATTTTTAAATACATTCTGCCAGAGTCATGTTGTGTTGAACGTAGTATATGTATATGTCATGCGTCATGCTTATCATTATAATTGGATGTGTGTATATGTGTAAGTGTAAGTGTGAGCGTATGCGTTGTTTCATTTTTAAACATTGTTTACTCTTGCAATTTCACACCATTTTATTTTACATGCCTTTCTACTCTCTTAAACTTTGTACGAAATTGTAAATGCGTTTGTTGTATGTACAGAATTAAAACAACAGTGTTTGATGCAAATAATGTCAAACTACTTGAAAATTCAAAAAACATACATGTATGCTTACTGAAACAAACACACACACACAAACACATACATATATACATACAAGTGTATGAAGTGCAAACTTTATTGTGGCAAATGCTATAAATTCTATAGATCATAAAAAATAAATGCTGTTACTCCTACTACTTTGACTTCGGCTTCTATTGCAATTGCTACGACATATTTTATTTTACAAAACAACAGTAACACATTATTGAACACGATACATTGGCACGTACATAGTTACATACGTTCATTTAAACAACATACATCTCCAACATTTTATTTTAACATATCAAATAGGAAGAAAAAAGTGTTGAAACTATAGACGAGTACTACTTGATGTAACGATGTGGTTAGTAAATTTAGAGACGTGTATATCTTTTAGAGATGAGGTTTAAATATTCATTGCTGTATGAAACTTAAATACTTGCCAGTATTGAACATGTGAAGGAAACGATAAATAGAATTGTTTATTAAAGTCGCATTGCATTAAAATAATGCATTAAAAGTTTACAGTTACGTGTTACAGAGTTTGGAAATTTTATTTAACTTCCTTGTTTTATTGACACAAGTTAAATTATAAAGTAATTTAGGAGTTATCTTTATTTGCAGATATTTTTTTTTAATTTGTATTAAGTTTTCTGTCACAATTTTTTATGGTAACTTTAATTATATATATATACTTATATATGATTGCTGCGTCCAATTTTAAAGTTACTATTGATATGATTATGGCAATCATACATATGATATCGTTACAGTCTGTTTATGTTATACTGAACATAACATTAAGTTATGATTGCGTTAAACATATACAATTATTGTTTTATCTGGGTGAAGCTGGAGAAAAAAGTCATGTGTGTTTTTCTAGTACCAAAATTTGCAAATTATGCACTGCAATATATGAGTAGCAAGTCATTTAATCATCATATGATAAGTGTTATAATTCTCAAAAAAAAAAAAAATAGTGCAGCTAGTAAGCAATCATTGTTAGTAATTCAGAGCACCCTAATGAACAATCGGTGAAACATTAACCCAGATAGCGGCAGAATTTTTTTTTTAAACTTAAATTTTTATTTCTAGACCTTAATTTTGATGGGGTTTTTAAAATGTTCTATTATATAACTTTTTTCTCTTAGAACCCATAGTTTTACCGGAATCGGTTGTCCTTTTAAATGGACAGTACTAAATACACTTAGTTTCTTATTGGCACGCCGCCGCAATTGTTGTAAGCTATCGTGTGTTGTAATATGCAACCACCGCCGTCAAGTTATTGACAAAGCCTTGCGAAGAAATAATTTACTTGGTGGTATTATTAAATTTTAGGTGCAAACAAAATGAAAAAAAATAATTGGTATAAAGACCAATTTTGTGAAGAAATCCGTTGTCGTCGAATCCAATGACGAAATTCAACAATAAAAATGACTTTAATTTTTGTCCATTTAAAAGTAAAGTAAGTAAACCTTTACATTAAATATCGCAGTAGAAAGCAATACATTTTGTTAGCTTTTATAGAAGCTCAAGGTAACATTTAAGAGCTTGCAATATTTAAAGAAAGAGGACATAAAAGAAGCTGTGCCACCATTGGGTCTGCGGGTAGCATTTAGGTAACAACTTTTTGCTTAGAAGAAAAAAGAGGTAATTTAAAACCGTAAATATACGTATGTTTATACACATTTATAGTTTGGAGTTGATGATGAGACTATGTCAGTGCCGTCTAAACTCGAATAGCGGATGATTTTTAGCAAAGGTATACGAAAATGAATTATATATATAATATTATGTTTTATTGGTTTCTGATAAAATTATTTATAAAGGTACAAAATATCGTGCAAAGTATTACTTAGCTGGGAATATAATGCTATGAATATTTAAAAAAGTAATCCTGGAAAGAATATAGAGGGATACTTATTTAAGTATTTTACTGCACACATCACATTTGTAACACATGGGTCTGGTCAAACCCATATATATTTTGTATTGTAAATGTTGTTTTTTATATTTTTCTTGCTGTTTTTAAATATATTTTGTCTAGTTATGTATTTACTTATTATTATTTATATCTATTAAACAAGGTTAGTTTAGGTTAATTCGAGAGAAAACCAATAAACATACTATCAAGTAACTGCATCTAGTTAATTCATATGGTCAGCTTTATTGAAACTGGCATTACACTTTTCAGCACCTCTTCTTTATGTTTGTCTTGATGATAATAATAGTTCCGATTTACCTTTTAACACGTGAATATTATTCACATTAAAAAAAAATTGTTTTTTTTTTGAGTATATGAAAAACTGATTGGGTTTAGCTAGATTCTAGCTGCTAGACTCATGCTTTATAAATGTGAAGATCAAAGAGACGGTAAAGTGATATATCTGGTAAAGTTCGTTATAAATCGAGAAAGAAAAATTGCAACATGACAGGCTTTTTCGAATGCCTTGGTAAGATCTAGAACTAAGACTTTACATTCCGCAAAACAGTGAATGGAATGTCACAGTCTTTCGTATTAGGTTGTTTGGAAATATAAACTAAAAGAAAGAGAAAGCTGTCGAAAAGCTAAATTTTTGACTGCCGCAAATATTTTGAGTACATTTTACCATGCCGGTATTGTACCTATATGTTGTTAATAAAACCTCAATTCCAAAAAGAACAGTTTAAATATTTTGTACATTTTACGCCAAATTCTTTATTTTTATTTAATCTGTTTCGTACTGCTTACTTACAGAAATATGGTTTTTGTAGAGAATTGTTTACGGGAAGCTGATTAGCCTTGTTATTGGAAAATAAAGTGATGACTCTAGATATTCCTTAAGCATTCAGTAATAACTTTTATTTCCCAGTGGCTATACGAAAAGCCAAAGTTTCTTATCGGTAGCTGTAGTATAGAGAATTCCATTGATTATGAGACAACATAACAACAATGGAAATTATTGAGTAATTCTTGTTATTATGGGATTTGTTAGCACAAATTTATTCTTACAAACACTTTTACCTCAACTCTACTGCGAAGAAGTTAATAACTTATATTTATAGTACCATTACTCTAAACCAATACTATTACCTAGTTATGGCTCAATTCTAAAATCATTTTACTATCTAAACAATTGTTGACAAATTGTTGTAAAATTCAAAAAGCAACAATCCATATACAAACATAAGTCAATGTAAAATATATGCCCTTGATGATTGCGTAGCTTTGCAAATAAATTTCTCAAATGTTCACATTAACGATATGCAAACAATTTGAATGCCCTGTAAAAGATACAATTAAATTATGATAATGTTATTAATGTTTATATTTAAGCAATAAATTTAACAAAACATTTTTTTCTAACGCAATACCGCACAACTTTGTGATATTTATTTTATATACCAAACTTTATATACATATATACATATACGTAAATATTTACTAAAATATTTACCAAAATGAAAGTCATCAATTAACAGTGGGAGAAAAATATGTATTTTATTTTTGAGTAAATAATTTTGGAAAAGGAAATTGGAAAGCAAAGACAAATGCTGTGTAGGAGTATTTTGTATTTCAGTGCTGTACAAATTCAAGTTTTCAAATAAAGTAAAAAAGTAGATAAAATAAATAAAAAATGTTTGCTTGTATTTAGAAATTATTAAAATAAATGTATAGAATGTAAGTAAGTATGTACAGTGAGTGAAAAAAATGTTTGTTACATTAGTTTATATGAAAGGGGAAAATTTACAGAGGTAACAACAATAAAAGACTATGTTAAAAAAATGCTTCACGAGTAGCATTATATAATTTTACCCTGATGGCGATTACTTTAAATTGCTTTAAAGCTCAAGCAATAATAGAAAAGATTTCGATTCGTTTCCCAAGACATTTTTCTCTACTTAATTCAATAATTCAATTATAATTCTCTTAGTCACTGTATAAGTTCTGGCATATGAAAGACACAATAGTCTTTCCCGTAATTGTTTGGGTATGCAAATTAGTTCGATTAATATTATTATGGAAAATTTATTACAAAAAATAAATATAAAAATACAGAGCACACACAGACAGAGTCAGTCAAACAAAAACAATACACACAAATTAATTTAATTGCAATTTTTTATCATTAAATTAATTGTGTGTAAATATGAAATATGACAAAATTGATAACAATTTAATGTTCTATTGAATAACATCAACTTAACAAAACTTTCTTGTATATGTATATTTAAAATATTTGTATCTTTATTGTTGTTATGTATTTTATGTTATTTCAAATCTAATTGCACTTTAATGTTAATTTAATAATCAATTAAAAGAAAACCTCACGCCAAGTCTTTAATATTTACATAGCTATCACCAGTAAAGCTGTAAGTATAGTATGAATATTTGAAAATGACATACTATTTGTAAAAACCACTTTTGTTTTATGTACTTCTGCATATTTTTTTTGTAGACGATTGTAACATGGAGCTCTTGTTTAGTTTCCGGAAAACTCTTTTTAAATAATTAAATGCTGACACCTTTTTTCATCTTTTCTTCTATAAATAATTACTTTTAGGTATTTAACAATTTCCGGTGAAAGAAAAATAGAAGCAGATTTTTATATATTTTCCTATTTCTGTAACTTGCTATTTGGCATCATTTAATATTTTAAACAATGGTTGAACAGTGGTTATGGTAAGAATTATTGTTGCTTTTACTAACTTATAATTGTTTTAAGTAAATTAATAAAAGTTAAGAAATTGAAAATTGTTTGTATATTTATATATGATATATATCTAAGTTATCCACAGGAGTAATTATATGTTTTGCCAATTCTACACATTTCCACGGATTTTTTTAATGAAAATAGCTCACACAAATTATTGCAATAAATCAGCTGGAATTAACATGAATTTACCTAAATAGACAAATATCTATAAAGAAAATTTAACAATAAGTTATTCCAAATTACTTATGTTGGGTATACTTAATAATGTCAAGTAAAAAATTAAATATTACGTATACGTACAACTATAAGCTAAGACGACTTGTATTTCTTTCATGTACCGAAATTAAAATTATACCTTATGATAGATCTCGTATACGTACATTTAGTAATTCATATTTTACCTCTTAATGTAGTGTTAATTAAAAAGTTCTACAATTTAAATATGCTTTGAAATTTACAAGGGTTTTTGTATTAGTTTGCTATATGTAATCATAGTTCTTAACTTACACTAGACATCTCAAAGTCGTAATAGTTTTTGTTGGAAAGTAATATCGTGGTGTGAAGAGTAAATTTATTATGTTAGTTTTCACAATAACACATTTTACTGGTATCCCGGACATTAATTAGTCAACACAAATATATCGAACTTTCATAGGATAAGAGAATATTATTGGTCATGTCTTTTGACTTATGTCTAGGGTACTTAGAAGTGGCACTCCATAAGTTGTATAGGTATGAATTTTTCATACTAGTTCAATGTTAAATCAGTGATTTCGCAAGACTCCGTTCTTTATGCAACTTTATTTCTAATTTTTCTAAATAATCTATGAAACTTTCAGCCCTATGAAAGCAAATTTTTCATTAATATTCATTAAACTGTAGACCAGGCCGGTGATTGGGACAATAAGGCACAGCATAAATCATAAGCTTAATCGATATATTCTAACAATCTCTAAGTGGATCTATGCGGATAGAATGGATTTTCAAATAAAATAGAGTGACAGATCATATTGCTTCATCTGCTTAAAGAGGTTATCAGCAACATTTACATTAAATTCATTAAAACTTGTAAAGTATTGCAAAGAGTAGTAACAGATGTCTGCTATACTATACATACAAATATCGATTCTTTTTGAAAAATGGCGTTTCTTTTCATTAATCACGTAAAGGCTTTTGAGTTTTAAGCCTGTATTCGATTCGATTGACTCTGTATGGACCTAAGCTTAAACATTTCCATCAAAAACTAATCCAGCGGTGAACAGTGGCGCCATTTAAGTTTTTTCGTTGCAAAAATCATATCTTTTGAACCGAATGAGATAATTGAACAGTTTAAATAGCGTATGATATATAACTGTTCAGCCTATGAAATGAGCGTTTGTAAAGGGTGCTACGCTTTGTAGGGGCCTACTCATGGGTTATCAAAATTGAAATTAAATAAATACAAAGAAAAAATATGGCGATTCGTTACCTATTTTTCGCGATATTACACCTGAAATCGCAACAAATTAACTAAAAATTGTGTGTGTTTTTGAAAAACGAAAGTCGGTCAACTTTGAACGGTTATATCTTCTAAACTAAAAACGTGATATTATTAAAAGTGGCGTATTTGAAATCGTTGAACATTTTTCTATAACATGGGTTTATTCAAAACTTCGTCGGCGCTCATGAAAATTTTGATTTTTGCAACCTCGTTTGCTCTACGGGCGCCACTGTGCGATGGTAAATAATATGATTGGAGCTAATTAACAGCTAAATTTCCTCAAGTTATGAGATAGTGAAATTTGCTGTGTAAAATATGGCACCGTGCTGATGAAGTCACATGTCAGTGATATTTATTTCATCAATAATAGGCTAAAATTGTGTTATTATTTTTGAATTTCTCACACAATTATATGTTTAGCATTTAAAGGTTTTTCCAACGATAGTAATATAGCAAATGTTTAATGCCGTTTTATAGCAACACTGTTCTTGTTTTCACTATGATTTGGATACTTTATTATATGATACATATGTTTGAAACATACATACTCCCTTCGTCTTGTGAAACTATCACTAGAGTTGAATCGATGTCAGAAAGGCCGGATTTTTGTTTAGTAAGCATATTATTGTTTGGTAAGTTACAGGTTTCTTTTAACAAAATATTTGGTTTATATTTGCTTAAACCCAACAGGGATAAAATGCTATAAAGAAGTCTTACAGCATTGAAAATCCATTCAGTTTAACTAACTCACTCCTGGTTAGAGCTCTGACAGAAGGCATACTTGGAAAGGGCAATTAGAGGGCTTGTTTTAGGAAACCTGCCAAGTAATGGCTCATTGAAAGCAAAATCAAAGCTAGGATTTTAATACCGAAAATACTTTTCTTTTGAAATGAAATTGTGAATCTGTATGATTTTTTTTAGAAGGAGACGTAATATAAATAGAATATTTTAGAGTGTATAAACAGATCTTCTATAAGGTCTACAAGGTGAGGCAATTTCTTCCTCTGGGAGAGTTATTTGCATAGTTTTTTAACATAATTTGCATTACTTTTTGAAAGCGTTAACATCATTGCAATCATTAAAACCGGCAAATGAATTTGTGTAGAATTTTATTTCAAGCTTGCTTTAGCATTACTCAGAATTTGTGCAAATAAACTAGTTCGCAGTATTGCATAAAATTCTTTAAATGGCACCAATTTCTTTTTTAAGTTCCTGTTAGTTTTCTTTTTATTGAACTTAACAACAGAAAAAATACATTGCATAAAATAAGCAGAACTTGTTACCACCAGATTTTTAAAGGCTTCTGTAGTGTAAGCGAATTTAAATGTGAACAATGCTGACACAAGTCGAGTCATATCAATTTAAGTATTTAACGCCTTTATTTGTTACTTTTGTTTAGAACACTTGAATTAGATATACATCAATAAATTGTGTGGTAGTTACCAAAATGTTTCGAAAAATATTCCAATAGATTTTAGCAGTGCTCTATTTCAGGGTATTGTTTTTATTGTTATTTGATCATAATCAGCTAATTGAATGTTATAAAACCAGTATAGCAGTTTTTTTCGTATATATCTAAATTATATGGAACTTAGTTGTTACACTCACAGTCACCTCATCATAATTCCTATATGAAATGTTGACAAGGATTACCGTATTTTCTTAAATTTACAAAACAATTAGTTGTAAATAATATAGAAAAAACTTGGACAATTCAGTGATGGTTTATTTTACTGTCTGTGCAAACCTTCAAATAAAATAACATAGCTAGCACATTTTCGAAGATAATTACACAAAACTCAGCCACTGACAATTGAATTGCTGTACTGCAGAAAACTACTTGTAATAGTTGTAATATTAAATAATTTCAAAACTTAACCACTGTTTGCCATTAAGTATTTTCACAATTCATTATAGTGACTACACATTGAAAACTTGCTTATGAAAGTCAGTTTGTCGTTTTGCTGACAATACAACTATTTAAAATTGCAGTGTGTCATGTTAAATTCTACTGGCACCAAGTCAACTCTATTTGAAAACAAACTCACACATTACCAAATGCTTTTCCTTTGCCGCATCTCATTTTACCTTACTGGCATCCAACATACTTACGTATATATATATATAAATGTACAAATGAGTATACGTATGTATTTTTGTGTGTATAAGTATGTATAATAGAACATCTAACCCAACAAAAGAAATTAATTACAATTGTCTTTTTAAATATGCCATAATGCTCTATATATACAATAATTACATACATACTTACACATTCAGCTATACGCTGCACAATTGTAAGAGCGTGTGTTAAATTCTGTTATTTTACTACTTCAATGTCCGTTTGCTGGAACTGCAATAGAAGAGTGAATGTATAGTGTATAGAGGTGGAGGTGGCATGGTAAGGAGGTGTGAGAAAATACACGAATGTATATGTACGAGTAGGTGTTAGTTGACTATGGCACTGCAGCGTTGTAGTTGTCAGGTTACTAAATGCGCTGGGTGTTAAAACTTACAGCTTATCAGTGTTTTACAGCCTGTTTTATTCTGTGTTCAGTTGAGTTCTATTCTGTACCATGTCAGCCATACCAACTCGCCACACTCTTTCTCCATGGCATGCCCATTTGATGTTTGGTGAAACTGTAACTCATTAAAAATTGCTTACTAAAAGAAACAACTACTATATAATGAAGCTGGTATTCGATGGAGGAGAGAGAGAGAAAAATATTTTTTTTTTTTTTAAACTAGCTTTTATCACACTACAGTATCGTAAATGTGTTGAAGGGATGTATATAGAAGAGCAAAGGATGTATGAATATGTCCTGCTAGCAAAAAGTTATTTAAATATTAAAATTATATGAATTTTTAGTCACTTTGTTATTTAGGAATGCGATAATAATATTCTGTTTATTTTATTTTTGGCATCAGTTTTGGACATCCTTTTTTTTTGTACCAAAGCAAAGGGTCATTTATTAATAATTTATGAATGTATAGGATGGATTTTGAAGAGCTTTAACAAAGTATTGTATGAATATATTTCAAAAAATTTTAAAAAAGAACCTTAAAGTTTAGAAACTATTATAATTAAAAAAAAACAGTGTGTGGGAAAATTTGTTTCTATTTAAATTTTCTAAACCTTTGTTATGCCTGTTTTTAGGTTTTTAACGAATAAAAGATATTTCAATAAGATCTTTGTATTACAACAAGAGCATATTGAAATAATATTACACATTTGACATTTTTCTTGTTGAAAATGGTGAATCGGTAAAAGCTACATTTGGTAAATTTCGTAATATATTAGATCAGCATAATTATTATTTTGTGACCGATTTTAGGAAGTTTAGATTTCGGAAAACCTAGTGCAATTATCAGCCTTTGTATGCTGAGTGCTCCATACGAGTAGTATTGAATGCAGAGTGTCTGGTGGCATGTTTGTGCCATTTCGCATTAGTTGTTAATAAGAAAATTTTGGCTAATGGTATTGATGACACTGTGATGCATTTTCAAAAGTATGTGCTACCGTTCCATATAATTTGATTTAACACCACTAGATTATTTGCTGTGGGTCAATGCTAAATATAGGCTCTAAACCAAGTAAAACAATTACAGCCTTAAAACTCAAAATCCATGACCTGATTGACGAAATACACTGGCCGTCTTGCGAAAGTAGGATTGAAACTACATACATGCGTTGGAGTATTGACATTTGATATCAGTTGTTATTTATAATGTCAAACTTAATTCTTTACAATACAAGCATTTTAATGATTTTCTTGTATTTGATTTATTTCAAAGCATTAGGTCGTGTTAGATATTTATACGATATAGAGTGGCACACACCTTATTTTATGCAGTGATTTTTTTTCTTTTAAAGCTCCATAAAAGCACTTAAAAAATAAATTGATGTAATTTAAAAACAAATAATTTAGTAATCGTGAAATTGCCAGTTTTCGAAAACCATACGTTCCTGCATAAAATAAGCTGTGACGTTAAAAACAAGCCTTTTTTTGTTTTTATTATTATCTAATATATGAAAATCTACATTTTTGCAGCGAAATATTCGTTTATAAGACTATAACATTTTTTCTTTTAAATGACACTAATTTATTTATTAATTGACTACATAAAATCAGTTATAATACTTTGTTGTTTGAACTTACAGATAAGAGAACAACATTAGTGTTTTATATAAAGCGAAGTTAAATAAAACTCACTCAATATCTATTCTTATTTTAAAATTTAGGAAGATGTCGAAAGTTCAATTATACATAGAGGATGTTGAGGGTTACAGAATACCTTCTAAATGAGATTCTAAATTAAGTGAACAGGACATGTTTTTAATCCACCAAAATTTAATTGTCCCATTACAAGGTTGTCAATATTACCGAAATTGTTGCTGTTTATATGTGATAGTGATAGAAAATAGAAGCAATTTGGTGTTGTCTAAAATTAGCACTGAACCCGAAGCCAAAGCTCGTTCAAGTGGATTAAAGTTAATCGGTATTGATTAACTAACTGTATTTTTTCTTCGGTTTTTTGCAGTGATCTGAGATGCTACCATATAAAGCAACTCCATATCATATGACATTTCTCTTAATGTGCTTTATAGTTTCCTTTACATGGTGTCTTTAAATTCTCCGATCCGTCAATGTGTGTTACCATGAGATGTTTATGCGCTTTTGTTAACAGCTTTTTACGTACTCTGGTTTGTGATTTCAAAACAATAGAATGCCTGCTTTGAGTTCTTACGACCACTAAAAGTTAATATTAAATAAATATTTTTACGACACAAACAAAGCAAATATGTACGCACAAATCTAACGGTTGACATTGATATTTTTATAAAAACATTTCAAAAGACACACTTGTATAAAATTTAGTATATGCCAGATATTACATATAATTATGTATTTCCCGCAAATTATGTTTTCTAATATTTATTGTAAATAAATTTGTTCTTATACAATAAAAATTTCAAAACAATTTCAATAGATAGTATATCAATACCCCAAACATGCAACAAGTTAAAAAGTAAAGCCCAACCATATAATACCCTGCACCCAGTATATGTGTAAAAATAGATTTTCAGGAATGGGCTCTATTTAGGAGATATGGCCTATTATGGACCGATTATCACAAATTTGGGCTTAACGATTTTTGTATATATGAAACAGGCTTATATTGTGTATGATTTGGAAACCAACATTTGTAAGAGAGTTATGCTCTTGAAAGTAATTTTCGGCAGCGGACCCTATATAGGAGTTTTGGTCAATTATGGACCAATCTGCACAAAATTGTTGGATGCGATTAGGCTTCATGAACCACTTATTTCAGGAGAAACTTGTTGGAATAAGATATTTATGACCGGTAAACCCCTATTTCGGGAGCGCAATGGTATGGTTTCAACCAGTTTCAAACCCAAGCGTCCTTGAGGAAAAAGAACATCCTATGAAAAATTTTATAGAAATATCTTCAAAATTGTGACCTGTACTCTGCGCACAAGGTTTACATTAACAGCCAGCCAGTTAGCCAGTTAGCCAGTTAGCCAGTTAGCCAGCTAGCCAGCTAGCCAGACGGACGGACATTAATACCACTGTGACACAAAATCAAACTTTTGGAATCCGAATGGGATGAGACCAAATACAAATGATAGCTGGCATTGTCCATAACAAAACCTCTAACGGATTTTTTTGGTTCAGTGCTAGATTTTTTTTTATTAGCATTTGAAATTTGTGATTTTGGAACCCTGGCTAACGAGAAAAACTCATTACAATTTATATTTTTACTATCCGGGAGAAATGTGATTTATTTATGTTTATGGGGTCGGGGAATCCATTTTTGATATTATGTTTTACCTAAAACTAACGCTAGGTGGCGCTGTCATACAATTTGCGTTATTATTTGTAGACTTTCATAGAAAAAACGGTGCATATGCTTTCTTGAGGATGAATAATCAATTTTTGTTGTTGGATTTATTTTAAAATATAATTATAATGTGTTTACAAAGTACATTTTATTATTGCCAGTACGTTTCTTTAAAAAAATGCTGTTTTCATGGAAAAAATTAGTTTTTATTGGAATTACATATTTTCTATTAAAAAAAAACGTTTTATTTCAAAGTATTATATTTTTATAAAAATGTACATATGTTACTTTATTTATCTTTTAAAATTTGCAAAGAAAAAAAAATATAAAATCGGTTCATTAATTTATTTCGTTTGAAAATACAAGTTTTCTAATTTTACAGGTATGTTTAATGGTCCAGACATTAGAAGATTGATGAAAAATAGTGATTTTGATAATTCGTTAAATCAAAATGAGTTAATTGCATGGAATGCAATTAAGGACGTTATTTGAAATGTTCTTGGTAGAAAACGAGAAGCAGACAGTTCACAAAGAGTAAAACGTCTCTTACAGGCCTTTGAGGAACTAGGAGTAAACATGTCCTTAAAAATTAATTTTCTCCATCAACATAAGGATTGGTTTGCAAACCTTTCCAACTGAATCAGAAACTGAATCAGATGAGCAAGGTGAACGTTTTCATCAAGTGGCTTTAACAATGGAAACCAGGTATAGAGGAAAAAAACTAGACGCTATGTTAGGTGATTTATGCTGGTGGTTAAAGAGAACCACAGATGAAGACAATAATGACGAAGAGCAAGAACTAGATATATACACAGATCCACACCCCTCTACTTCTGCAAACAATACAAACTGACAGTGATAGTAATGTAGATCCAAAATGATATAATATATACAGGGTGGCCAAGTTTGACTGAATGATTTGAACTCTATTGGCATATTGTAGCCGTTGTGGTGCATCCCTCGGCAATAATTCTTGGGCCAATTGAATTTTATATGGAAACATCTTCAGATCAACTTTTAGAATACGTCGTAGCGATGTTCTGGAGATGTTCAATTGAGTATTAAATTAAAAATGCAAAAGTTATAAGCATTTCAAATCAGTCAGTCCAAGTTGGCCCACCCTGTATAATAAGTTATAATTCATTTTAATAAAACATTTTTTGTGACAGAAAATATGTAATTCCAATAAAAACTAATTTTTTCCATGAAAACAGCATTTTTTTAAAGAAACGTACTGGCAATAATAAAATTTACTTTGTAAAATCATTATAATTATATTTTAAAACAAATCCAACAACAAAAATTGATTATTCAGCCTCAAGAAAGCATATGCACCGTTTTTTCTATGAAAGTCTACAAATAATAACGCAAATTGTATGACAGCGCCACCTAGCGTTAGTTTTAGGTAAAACATAATATCAAAAATGGATTCCCCGACCCCATAAACATAAATAAATCACATTTCTCCCGGATAGTAAAAATATATAGCCATTATTTTATCAAAATTGTAATGAGTTTTTCTCGTTAGCCAGGGTTCCAAAATCACAAATTTCAAATGCTAATAAAAAAAAATCTAGCACTGAACCAAAAAAATCCCTTGGAGGTTTTGATATGGACAATGCCAGCTATCATTTGTATTTGGTCTCATCCCATTCGGATTTTGGTTGTTGCACTGTGTAATTAGAAAAAAATTAATCTGTGTCGATCGTAATATTTTAAACTGAGTGTTCGACTAATATATTTATGCATTACAAACATCAGCACAAATCGAATGTACCCTCTCCACTATGGTGGTGTAGGGTATACATATGCGACAGACATCAAAAATCTAACATAAAATCTATTGTAACTGCAAAATATTATAAAAATATATGTATTTTAATTTAATAATTCAAAGGTAAAAACATAAACTAGTTATAATAAATATGTTTTTTTTTGCTTTATGGTACTTACCACAACTTATGTATGTACACAAGAAACCCATTACGATTTACATTTTATAAGCCAATTTCTTTTACTTAATAATTCATAAACCAAAAGATCATAAAATTTAGATAAAAATTCTGAGTGCATTCTCTATGTATGCATAAGTATTAAATGTTAATACTTTATTCTTTATTATTTTACAAGAAGGCGACAAAATCAGGTTAATGGACAAAATTCTGTTTTGAAATCAACTCAAATGTCTTGTCAAGTAATGGAAAGTAGATGGCTCTGTAAGTACATAAAATTAAAATTAAAATTAAAGAATATAAAATTAAATATTTTTAATTTTTGTTAAGTGCCCGAGTGTGCAGGATAACTTAATACAACACCTTCTTATGTTGCATGTAGTAAATTTTAATAAAAATTTATTTTTGTTGTTGTTATAGCTGGTGTTTATTTAGAAAAGCCTGATATCATTTTTTAAAGTTTTTTAAAACTTTCATTCCTGTTTAAGAGCTGAATGCTGTATAATGTTTTTTTTTTTGTGTGAGTACGAGTATAAAAGTTGTGTACTCGAATACAAGAGATGTGCAAACGTGGGTGCGAAGGAAATAGAAAAATATATAGTATTAGTCAAAACAAACATTTACACTAATACCTCGCTTTGCTTCGTTTCGTTTTGCGTTTTTGCGTCGCTGCTTAATTAGTACTAATTTTCACTATACGTCATTAGATTTTCGAGGTAGAGTTGCTTTGGGTTCGAGTCTTTAGTATTTTTGAAAAAGTAGTGCTTTGCTGATCGAAGTGCTTTCTATTTGGATTGAAAATCAAGTTGCGCAGAACATACCATTAAGTAAGATGGTAATTCAGACAAAAGCAAAAAGCTTATATGATGACGTAAAAAGTAAAGCATTATCCAAAGATAATGCTAGTGGTAGTAATACAGACAATTGCTACAAGAACATCTATTTTCGATTTGGTATTTTCCTAGAACCTAACTTTGTTCTTTATATGGTTTGCTATAGAAAATCTTAATTCATTTTGCGTCGTGTTTTTTTTTTTGGGACATAACCCCGACGCAAAGTGAGGTATTGGTGTATTAGAAAAAGTTTCCATAAAAAATATATTTTTTTATCATTAAAATACTGTTGCGTTTTTACCTTTTAAAAATTGTGGTTTATTTCCTTTAAATAAACCATATTCTTTTAATTGAAAAATAAAAGCGTTAAGTAGATTTTAGAAAATTTAACGAGTTTTTATAAATTTCAATTTACACAACAACAATTTTAAATGAACAAATCTCTTTTACTATACTTTTACGGTTTAAGAACTCACTCAAAATAAAGTGTGGTGTTTACACAATGATCGCTCACAATCAACTAACTCACTTGATTGGCCCTGTTAATCTATTTATACACCAATCATAATTTCTAGATGGTTCAGAGCTAAGATACTAGAAGTATTATGACTGCAAGTCTTCAGTGTTCAGCCAGAGCCGTTAAAAATTTAATGCCAAACAAGTTGTATGTTTATAAACATACCGTATGTTGACAAACATGTTGTGTGTTGATAAATATGCTGTGTCGATACTGGCCGTTAAATTTGAAGTGAAATACAATTTCGTAACAATAAATGTAAAATTAAATTTGATTAGATGGTCAGTATTTAAGGTAATAATTTTTGAAAACAGTACAGAGTTTCTTGATAAAATACTGATGTACTTTCTCAAATTCAAGGTTTTTTCTAAAAATATAAATGATTCACAAGTACCATATTAACGCCACATCTGTTGTACAGTAACTAAAATATAATACTTTACAATCTTCATCCCAAAAAGCTCTATGCACATACTATATATATTTAAGTACTAAACTGCAGTCGAAGTAGCCATCCATGCATACTAAATATTTCATTTTCCATATTCACACACACGCGAACATAAACTCTCGTATGTATTCATTCTATTAAAGTATATGTATATACATATCTATGTTTTATCAAAAAAATCATAAAAGTTTAATGTATAGAATTTCTTTAGTTTTTTTTTACCACTTGTTTTCTGGGCTGCTGTTGCAGTAACATCACGTTAAATGTAAAATAATTGCTAGCACTTTATAAAGCAGCTTAATAGAAAACTATATTAAAAAAAAAACGAAAAGTATAAATAAAAAACCTGGCTGAAAAAAATAACTATACCTATGTGCATATAGTGATAGAGATAGAAAAACTCTTTTAAAAAGAGTAGAAAAAATCTAAAATTTTACACAACAGAATAAAATTGTGGAAAGAAAAAGGTCAGTAGTGCATAAAAGAAAGAACCAAAAACGGTATTTTATTCTTGTAAATACAGTTTTATCCGAGATGCATCTTAAACAAATCTTTCTTTTTTAAATAACCTTCAATGTTGTTGGTGAGGTGTTGTATATTAAGTTATAAGGTTATGTTGTTGGCTGTATAGTGTTTATTAAAAGTTGTAAAAATTTGTTGTTCAATTAGTTAAAGTACACATTTACTTATTACAATTTGTTGTTTTTATAAATGACAGAAGAAAAGCCAATGAACTCAAGACCAAAGATGACTGCGAAGTAATAAAAACTCATTGATTATTCAGAGCTATAGTTCCCAAATTGTTCTATGTTAATATGTTATCTAGACCTCCAAAGAAGTTTTAAGCTGTTTAAAGTATGGGATAGCAAGGTAAAAAAGGTATTTCTGTCTGCAGATTCAGTATCACTAGATATTTTACTTTATAAACATTTTGCACTAGAATGCGTTTCTATAACTGAAAGATTCTGATTTTCTTATATTTTATTTTTAGTATTTTAGGGGGAATTTTAGTGTTATGTATTTATGTTACTTCTTTAGCCTCAAGTAAAATATCTACATTTTCTATTGAATTATTATTTATCTTTTTATCAATTTTTATAATAATAATTATTATGTAAAATGCCATAAAAGATGAATCTGCATGACTTATTGATATTTGTCCAATGTACCTGTACAATTAGAACTAATGATATTTTGCAGCGAATACTTACTGCAACGATATATCAAGTGATTTATTTAGACTTTTTTAATTTTCAACAAAATACTTAAAATGGAGCTGGATGTCGGAATCGTTTATTTTGTCTAAAAGAACAATATTTGGTTTTCAAAATTTAAAACTAATTGAATTCAAATGTCACTTTTCACTTTATATAACCTTAAAAGAGCCACAGTTTTGATATCACAAGTTCTAGGCTGAGAACGAAATTAGCTGCCATGGTGTAATAAACAAGGTGAGTGCAAATCGGCAACAAAGACAATACAGAAACAACAGGCATTTTGTTTTAGTATACTAGATACTGTCAAAAACATTTGACAAAATATTACTTTTGACATATGTTAATTGTAAACAAAGTCAGTCAGCTGTGCTCCTGCACTCAACTTGTTAATTACACCATGTCAGCTGTTCACCAAAATTATTTTACAAAAAAGCCATTGTTATTTCACACAAAACGCTGATATTCGTAATACAGCTGAACAACAGAACATAGTGCAAATTTACTGTGAGTTGTTTACTATTACTTAATTACTTTGGCTCTTGGAAACGACAAGAGACTGTAATTATATATGTCTCTATATATCAATTGTGTTAAATTATTTAAAATATATACAAATTTTGACAAATAAGAAATTCCTGGAAGACTTTCTTGAAAAGCAATGTGCCACTTTAAGTTTTTTTACGCAAACAAAAATTGTTTAAACAGAAATAAAAATTTTAATTACAAATATTTAAAAAAAAAAAATTACATTTATTTATTTTACATTTTACATTTTTGTGCAAAATACTAAAGTTAATACAAAAAGAAATATTTTTATAAAATAAGCCACAATTAGCTCAAAAAATTTTTAAAAATCCCAAAAATATAATTTTTAGATTTTTGCCCATATCGTCTATGCCAGGGGTGGGTTATCGAGACCCTTTACATAATAATTACAAACATATTAGGCAATATAAAATCAGATATTATTTTTAGATATTGACTAAAAAGTTAAATTTTACATAAAAAATAGTTAAATTTGAATGATTTTAGATCGGATCCCATTTACAACACCAAGCTTTTAGGTACACGCAGAAAAAAAGGGGAAATGACAACAAAGACATACATACATTGCTGTTATTGATCTACAAAAAAAGTAGACGCAGCAAGAAGAGCAAAAACAAATTTGTAATAATACAAGATTCGTAAATAATAATAAAGAATACACACACATTGTAAAGATACGTAAATTTCGTTCTAACTCACAACACGTAAAAAGAAATATGTGACCCGGCCTATAAAAATGTGGCTTATGACTTCAAAAAGAAATTGCGAGACACAGCTGTTACAGATAAACAATGCATTTCGTCGGTTTCTTAGTAGTTTTTCTGCATCACGAACAGTCATGCCCAACAGGCAACCAAAAAAGGCAAAAGAGCATAAATGAGATTAGTTCGTGTGTGTGTATAAAGAGCGATGTAAAATCGTTTTTGCAGCGTTCAATCCTGTTTTTAAAATTTTCAATTCCGTTTATTATCTTGATTCTGGATTTTCAATAAAATTTTGTTTTTCTTTCATTTGTGCTCTTCTTTCTTTCCATTTTTAGTACACTTCTAAGCAAGTTAGGACTTTCTAGTTTTTACCACGTGAGCGTCTCAAAAACTATCGAAATCAAAAAAAAAAAGTGGAAACATTTTTTTTTTGAGTCATAAGCCACCTTTTCATAGGCGGGGTGAATAATTACAGTAACCATAATATTGATAAAAAAAAATTGTAAAATAGTTCAAATTGTTGTGGTAAACATATACAACTATATTTTTTCTCTGTGTGTAGCATATAACGTTTGATAAAATTCATTGGCCTTTTTTCGAAGCTTTATCAACAGACGAACAGACACATGGCTAGATCGTCTTAGAATATTTAAAGGCCACAGAATATTTAGACTTTTTGGTTTTACGATCAATATTTTGATTTGTTGCAAACGGAATGACACAATCAATATACCACCCATCTTTTTGGTAGTGGCTCTAAAATCTAAAATTCATTTCCTCTTCTTTATTTTGATGGATCGCATTAACTGTTACACAACATTATATCTGGCCTAAACGTTTATTCCAAATTGCTTAAATTTTTTTATTGTCAAGAAATACAGTACCGCTCTGTTTTAACCTTACTTTGAAAATAGCACAATATTGATAAATTAGCCCAAGCTTGATATAATTAGGGGTGTTGTCGATTTTTGGTATTTATATTTATGGTCTGCTGCTCCTTATATTGCTTTAACATGAAAGTTTGCAGCTGTTTGAGGTAAGTTGGCAGATGCTGAATTTATAAAACTTTATTTTTTCAAATGCTTATTGTTAGTCTTTGTTATGCTTCTCATTCCAACTAGCAATTTTGCTAATTTCTGTTTTCTAATACATTGACTAAGTTTCATAAGTCGCCTTAGCCCCAAACTTTTATATCCGTTGTATATTTCTACAAAATATATCACAATGTACCATCAAAACAAAATGAATTTGAATTCTGCTAACCACTAAAGTTTTTCTTTCCGGTCGTGTTTTGGTTTTCTTGTTCTTTGTATCACTTTTATTTCTTTTTTCTCATCTTTATTCTATTTTAAATTTTTTTCATTCTCATTATTTTATTTTTTTTTTGGTGCTGCATCAAAATTTATATAATCTTCTATACATTTCTTTTTCACTTAAACTAAAGTGGAACACCAAACAGCGACGAACAACCAGCAGGTAATGAGCATCTCTATCTACAAAATAAAAACAAATGATACAGTTTTTTCTTCATGCCAGTTAGGAGAAATTGTATCACTTTAAAAATTTTAATTAGATATTCTCTCTTTTGTTATCATAACAATACTACTCGAACTTTAATACAAGACAACTACGCTAAAAAGGTGAACAAGAAAAACTTAAAAAAAACACAGTATCGCTAAAATTAGAGCAGCACGTTTAAAGATAAAACTCATTAAGTGCAATTTTGTTCTATAATTTTTGCTAGTTTTTTGTTGTTGTTGTTGTGAAAACTATACCCTTATTGGCAGAAATTTAAGTATAATAGTTTTTTATTAAAATAGTTATTGCTAATTTTTGTAATTACATTAAGCACTGTAATGGCAACATATTTTCAGTTTTGTGTTTGTCTTTAGTTTTGCTTTGAAAGTTGAAATTGTTTGAGAACTGAAACTAGTTCAACCATCTTGTGGTTTATAGTTGTTTTTTTGAATTTTTAGCCAAATATATTTAAGCACATTAGCTTGCAATTATACTTATGGTTTTAAAAAAGGTAAGAATGAATTATATAAAAGGAAATTAAATTAAAAAAATTAGTTTTAATAGTTTTATATATGGGAAAATATTAAAATTTATATTGATGGACAGTTTTAATGGAGAGACTGATTGCTTCATTATCGCTTAGCCCAATAATAATTCGCAAATAATTACTTTTTGGAAATTTTACCACTTTATAGACCATCAAGGGTAAAAACTGTATACTGAGGGATCTTCTTAAACAGTAGCTGTAATCTGAAGTAATAACGTAGATAACCAAAGGATATAAATACATTTGTTTAGCTGAAAAGCTTTCGAAACTGGCTGGACAACTGGGTCTCAGAGTCGAAACAAAATCGTTTAGATTTGTTACTCAGAATAACTCAATAAATATGAAAAGAAAGAAATGAAACAAAGGAAGTTGAAATTTGTTCTTATTATTTATTCAATTATTTGAACAAATGGATTTTTACTAGTAGAGGAGAATAAAGTGAACAGGTGAACGTTTAGTTTGTATCTAGCAACGCATAGCTTTCTGCATTTATATACATTATAGAAAAATGGAATTGCAGAGAAAATAAGGAGAATCGCCAAAGGCATAGTCTCACACGACAAATATTTATTTAAATATATAAGTTTTTGAAATTAATAAAATAATTTATATGTATGTTACTTAGTGGTTACGTATTTTTCGTTAAATATTTGCCAGGTGTGACCGTACCTTAAGTGTTGTTTTGGCGTAAACAACATATGAACTGAAAGATTAACCAGTTACGGTAATGGGCGGTCTTCAGAACTCTCAGCAAAAGGAAGCAAACGTTACTGATCTGCATTCAGTGTTTCGATAATGATCGGGTATGAGTACTTAATTTATGAAATTATTATTTATTAAGGATACAAGTTATTTTAAGCATGTATGTCACTAAATGGAAATGCCCGTTATGGGAGATTTTTCATTGTTCACAAACAATTTGTGTAATTCGATTTAGGATGATGAAATCAATTTTTAAGCTTTTTTTAGACAAGTAATAAAATACCTACTAAATTGTGGTTGTATTAAATTTATGGTTTTAGAAAAAGTACACTTCAACGATTATTACATGATTTGTTTTACATAAGAGGTAAATCTATACAAATTTAAAGGGATACAGTTTTAGTTAACGAGGAACCCAAGTTTCAGTTAGAAAGTGGTTATATTCGAACAAAAGTTATGCGTAAGAAAAATTATATCACAGACGCTGACAAAAATGAACATTAAATATGTGTTATGATTTATTTTCTTGTAAACATCGTTTTACCATTTGTAAGTTGTTGGCTGGTGGTTGTCTATGTAAAGTTTGTGAGCAAAGTGCAGGTCGAAATTTTAAATTAAAAAGAAGGACACAACCTATTAAAATTATATGAAATTGGTGGATTCTGCCACCTAGATCATAAAGTGTACAGAGGTGTCATGAGACACAAGATAATACAAGTTTTATATTTTTCTTTTTCATTAAGAACTGTTTTTTGCTAAATATAACATAAGGCGATTTACTTTATGATTTGCTTTTAGCCTTTATGAAACGTCAAAAATGTCACCTCTGTATATATGAGCGAATGCCCCATACAAATGTCCTTCCGAAATAGCACTTTATCATTGATAAATATCCTATAAAGGTACTCATTCAAATTTCGTTTATCGTCGCATACTGTGGTAATTCATATATCTAGCTGGAAAAAATAAAAATAAAATGTCTGGAAACATTCCTTCTGATCGTTTCATGAGCTTCTCAATACAATAGGTACTGTAATTCATGTTTTATTTATATTTTTTGTATTTTTAATATTACATATATTTATACCCAATACCACCATAGTGGGGAGGGTACATTGGATGTGTGCATATGTTTGTAACGCCCAGAAATATTGGTCCCACACCCACCTTAAAGTATACCGATATACAGAACAACTAAAATAATTCAAGCGAAAAAACTATATTTTTCGAAATATTTTTTAAATTATATTTGTTACGTTATTTTGTATAAGAAATTACGTATCACAAATATTTTTTTAACAAAAGTGAAAAATCAAAAATAATTATATAATAATAATTACTTAAATTATTATTTAATTATTTAATTAAATTCTTTATTTTCAATTTAGTTAAATTTCAATTATTTATATAATTTATGCGTGCTTCATAACGTTTTGCTTGGGTGGTATTGCATTTGAAATTGGTTCTCACAACTTTTTGGTTTTCCGGACCTAATTCACTATTCACACATTTTGTTACTACTGATTCTGGTAATCCAAGGGATCGGTTTGTTTGGCGGTTTAAAAAAAATAAGATTTTGAAAATGATCGAGAATTTTCTACTTATGTTCGCTTTTGGTGAAACATGGCATTCTGTGGACAACATTAATTTTTTCCCAATATAATATTTATTTTCTTACACCTTCGGAAATGAGAGTAAAATGAAGCGTCGAACTTTTCCCGCAACATTTGGTGGGTGTACTTCCATCATATTTATTTTTCATTCCATACATACACTTTCTTTTATTTTCTTCTTTTTTATTTCTGTTTTTTAGAGCATGTTTATGTTTATCAAAATACTTTTTACATATTTTATTTTATTTTATTTTATTTTATTTTATTTTATTTTATTTTATTTTATTTTATTTTATTTTATTTTATTTTATTTTATTTTATTTTATTTTATTTTATTTTATTTTATTTTATTTTATTTTATTTTATTTTATTTTATTTTATTTTATTTTATTTTATTTTATTTTATTTTATTTTATTTTATTTTATTTTATTTTATTTTATTTTATTTTATTTTATTTTATTTTATTTTATTTTATTTTATTTTATTTTATTTTATTTTATTTTATTTTATTTTATTTTATTTTATTTTATTTTATTTTATTTTATTTTATTTTATTTTATTTTATTTTATTTTATTTTATTTTATTTTATTTTATTTTATTTTATTTTATTTTATTTTATTTTATTTTATTTTATTTTATTTTATTTTATTTTATTTTATTTTATTTTATTTTATTTTATTTTATTTTATTTTATTTTATTTTATTTTATTTCATTTTATTTTATTTTATTTTATTTTATTTTATTTTATATATTTTTACCACACCTTTTTCGCTTCTATTACAATTTTGAGTGTGCTAAACACATTATGACAAACATTATCAACACTTACAAAGTTGTTTGTTATTTAAAAATTGAAATTTTTATTTTCATTTCATGCCCTAAGTTTGATGATTAGTTTATTTGACTTGAGAAAATAATGCACATGTTGATACACTATTTTTGAGATAATCAGTCCATAATTAGTCACAATTTCAAATACGGCTCACTCCCGAAAATCATTTTAACATTCAGAAATCATATACAAGTAAAAATTTAAAAAAAAATCAGATTCCTCAGACGAGGGCGGTTCGGAATCTTCTTAGCATAGCATAGAAAGGGAATAATTAGTTTTCAAAAACATGTAGCCATTTTATCCCTTGGTTAAAATAGTTTTCCTCAAAGCCTTCAAAATAGTGGTTTACAACTATAATTGCATCTTAATTTTTTTTAGATTTGGGAAATGGCAAAAGTCACTGGGAGCTAAATAAGGAGAATAAGGAGGGTGGTCAAGCAACTCGTACTTTAATTCGTTGATTTCAGCCATTGTTAAAACACTCTTATGCGCTGGTGCGTTGTCTGGATGAAAAGTTTTTCTCGAATATTTACATTTAATTGATTCAAAATGTTGCAATGGTACTTTGAATTTATTGTTTTATCGTTTTGCAGATATTCAATTAATAAAACGCCTTTGAAGTCCAAAAAAAAAAACGTTGCTATAAACTTACCAGCCGATTGAATTGTTTTTGCCTCCTTTGGGGCACCTCCTCCAGCTTCAGTCCATTGCTTGGCTTGTTCTTTTGTGTCTGGAGTATAATATTGGATCCATGTCTCATCAACAGTTATGAAACGATGCATAAAATGCACTTTATTGTTCTTAAAACGATCCAAACAAGCTTGAGAAATTTTCATTCTTATGCGTTTTTGGTCGACTGCTAACAAATGCGGCACCCATCTCGTATACCCAATGTAGGGCATTGACCTACTATACTCTCTTTTTTTTAATTTAATGACAAGTTTTACTTGTTAAATATACCAAATTACTTTAAATGAAAATGTTATTTCATTTAACTATTATGAAAAAGAAAACTATTTTTTGTTTGGCCGAAACTGTTGTGTTAATTACAAAAATTAATTCTTTGTGCGAATGTTTAAGAAGTTAATAAACAAAGAAATTAATCTCCGACATATTATAATTTATGTTTCCAATTAATTTTGTATTTTACACAAGCAGTTACATACTTACGTACAGCTATGTCTATGTGTATTTTTACATAAGTAAAATATATAATATGTATTTTAGTTTTTTTTTTCTTACTTTTTAACATGTCTTGTATGCTGGGCCACATGAAAACATTTGCTTTTAGGCAAATCCTTCGACAGTCATTTGCTGTTATTACCACTGGGAAAAACCATGATGTTTTAGTTTATAATTTATATAAAACATTTCTGTTTTTCGTTTTTTTTTGTTTTGCCTTGGCCATACTTATTTGAATATTTGTTGTTATAAACAAATTTCAAGCTATTTTTTATAGCTAGAAATAATGTTTAGGTTGCGTTTGAAAAGGGATAAGAGATGTTTTTTTTCCATATAAATAGTGAGTTAATATTAATGATGCTTTAAAAGTTGATAAAGGTCGAAATTTTAAAACAAAAACATAAAAAATAAATTGTACATAGTACTTACAGGGTTTGGGTCGAATAGAGTATGAGCTGTTTGCAACGAATAGTTTAAAGTTGACTTAAAAATTTGGTATACATTTTGTATTATAGCATTGAAGGAAGATTAAATTAAAATATCTCGTAAAAAAATATTTTCAAATATAGTTAGTATATACTTTACTATAAACAATGCAAAAACTTAAGTAGAGCAGAGCAAATATATGCTTATATTCAACATGTCAACCTAAAATTTTAGGGTACTTAAGAAGAACCCCAAGTGTTTTAAAAATTTAAATATTTAATTTTAAGAAAGAGTATGAAGAAAACTGTTTTATAATCTCTATTTATCACAGCTCTAGGAGGTGTACTAAAGAAAAGGAAATCTGGCTCTTTAAGGTCATACATCATCACATGAAATAACATGCCATTCATCATTTTAAGATAAATATATTCGACAGTGTGCATATACTTTTAGGTTTTACTCTATATTTTCTTTAAAGATTTATATCAGTTTTTCTGTTTTTTATTCTTAAAAAAATCTTTGTAAATGAAAATAAATTAAATTCAATTTCGTTAAAAACCTCTTAGAGAAAATTAAACAAAAAACATTTTAAAATGAATTTCAAAAAGATAATATTTTTCAGGGTTTCTTTGTATATTTTTGACATTCAATATTTAAAATAAACATATGTGCAGACGTGTGACATAAGTATTATTTTCAACATCAACTTTATATTTTTTTACTGTCCCTTGAAACAACATCACTTTGTAATGTTAGTTTTACTCAACTAGACAACTTTAGTGTTTCGTTTCGTTTTTTGTTTAATTTTTCTGTAAAGAATTTTCACGTTTGTCTAAAAGTAAATGATTTTCACTGCATAAAATGTATTTGCCATTCAGTTAAGAAGTAAAGTTGTCTTTTAACTTCACGTTTTCTGTTTTATCTTATAGTGAATACTGAATACTTGTAAGAAAACATTTACATTCATTCACTTATTCATGTTTGGCTTTTATTTTAAACATTTATTTAGTCTATGATGACGACAATGTTGCTAAAGCACGATACTGCTGCTGATATATATTTTTTATGTGTATGTTTTAGTTGCTAGCTTTTGACTATGCCTTTATGTCACGAAGTTTGCTTTTAATGCATCACTTTGGTCATATTTTTTGTTTTGTTTTTTTTTTATATTTCCATTTATATTTTGTTTTACTTAAATGTAGCTTAAGTTTTATAAAAAGGAGAAATCTTAATGTGCTTCAACACCTCATTGTCAATGAAGTTTATTCACTATCAAGAATATTTTGAAATCCTTACAGCAACACCTTTCATCTTTTGCTTCTAAAAATAGTGTTGAGTACAAATGATGTTTCTTCAATGAGAATTCTATTTTAAATTGTTTAAATTTCTAAATTCCTTGTTACCAGCCATTAATTCATTATGCTCTTAAATTTTTTAAGTACGTTATGCAATCAACTTAAGTCTTTCACATGACTACCGAGCAGCATAAACTCAGCATAATCATAATCAGCATTATCCTTCCTTTTTAATCTACTGAATCAAGACTATGGAATCTGACCGCTATTTAATTTCGTCATGTCAAACCAATATGTTTTACTTTCAATAAATTGTGATATTTTAAAAACTTACAGATTTGATTTGTTGAAAAAAAACATAAAATTTGAAGAAATGTATTAAAACTTTATTTTTTTTAGTCGATAAAACAATCCATATAATTAAATGTTTAAAGATGATTTCATGTAAATTTTAACCGTGGCTTCGCCTCAAATGGTTTACATGCTAAAATTAATTTTGGCACACTCTTTTCAACATATCGGCTGGTATATTACTAATAAACTATTTAATTTTAGCTTCCAGTGTGTCGACCATTGCAGGTTTATCCCCAAACATAGCCCCACAAAATTCATATAAAAGCGTCACATCTCACGATATATGCTGCCAATTGACCGCCAATTAACCGCTTTTTTATTTTAGACAAAAAATTTTAATCATCTCATGGTATTGCACACCATTCACGTTTCTGCCTTCATGGTCTTTAAAAAAAAGTCCAGTAGTACCACCGGCCCATAATCAACATCAAACAGTGAATTTTTCGGGATTCATTTGTAGTTCTTGCAATGCTTCTGAGAGCTTTTCACACCAACTACGACAGTTTTGCTAGTTTACGTATACATTCAGTCAGAAATGAGCTACCTCGCTTAACAGCGCTCATTCATCAAAACTTAACAGTTGTGGTAAGTCGTGGAGCTTAAAATCTTATATCAGCTAGTTCCTAGTTCCAAATCAATGCATTGCATAATTAGAGGTCAGCCCTTGAGTGCTGGTCCAAGAAAAAAAAAAAAATAATAAAACCTAAAATCAGCTATATTTTTCAAGGTTTTCACCCAAATCTTTCCACAAAAATTTTCTCGTAGTGGAGTATGTGAGGTCAAAAGCTGCGAATGGCGCCGAATCGATAATTCACGGTCGTCAATAAAACTGGCGGATACTGCTGCATTAGTTTTCTCTGTGCGCACTCTACGCACGAGTACTGGTTGTTTAAAGTCCAGTAATGTACATTTGGTCGCTTCAGATCGTCGCCCAAACTGACCATAAAATGCAAGAAGTCCATGAGCATGAATATTGATAAATACAATTTAATAATCTGCAAGTGTTGTTCGTTTGTAAGTGGAGACAGAACTGCCAAAAAAAAAGTTGATAAAAAGTCACCCTTTATAAATAACTCGCCTTGGACCATTTTGGATTTCAGTGCTCTCATTGTCTATGCGAAAAGCAAATGTTAAAAATTTCAGCTAAATGCATGTACATTAGGGCTATAACTTTTTGCGAATATTTAAAATGGCATAGTATAGCCGAGCAGAACATTAAAAGTTATTAATAAAAAATATGATAAATTTTTCGGATCGTTAAAAAAGTTCACACAGGTATCAGGTTGAAGTTAAGAAAAAAACATTTTTATCTGACAGAAATTGGAAAAAATATACAACGGATATTCCTATGTATTCCTATATGTTTCATTTAAATGCTATTTTGGAATTTATTCACTGCTTTGAATTTAAAAATTTTCCTACGGTTTACAATTCATATATGTAAAAACCTGAGTAATATACCTTATGTTTAAAGTGATATAAAAATATAAGCAATGATCCGAATTTCATAGATTGTACCATCACTAAATACCTAGGAGTTTTAAAAATACACCATTTCCAATCAAAATTTGCAAAAAATTAGAAAAAATCACAAAATAAACGAAAAAGTTGTAAAACTTTTTATGTTAAAAACATTTTTTTTAATCTAGAACATGGAAATTGTTGCGTATTTAAATATTACTAAATCTTCATTTTTGTTTGAATTAATAAAAAATGTTTTTCAAAAAAAGTGGTTTAAATATCTAAAAAAATCTGATCTAAATCATCATCGCGAACACTAAACTTAAAGTTTATTAATATATGAAATACAAAAAAAAAAAAAATTTTAAAAATTAAAAAAAAAATTTCTTGGAAGGTTTTAGAAATTTGCTTCCCTGCTTTTGCTTCGCAAAATAACGGGAGACAGGTGTTTTCATTACTAAAACATTTTTCACCACTATGTGTTACTATGCCAAAAATTTGGTTATAGTCCTACCTCCTTATTCAAAAACGATTATTAAATTTAACAACCGTTTATTAAGCAAATTTTTATATGCAAATCTGTCATAATAAACGTTTGTTAAATTTATTAATCGTTTTTGAATAAAGGGGCTAATGTACATATATTTAATAAAATAAACAATGTTTGGCTAAACTTTCTTAGTAGTTTGTTTCCTACATTGACTAAAAACACAATATGTACAAACTTTTTCTGTTCGAGAACACTGAAATCGTTTAAAGAAAAGAAGCCCCCTAATGTACATAATAATATTTAAGTATTATTAGAAGAAAATAACTTAGTAATAGATTGGCTGTTTCGGGAATAAGGGCTTTTTTAATATTTACGTGCCACATGCCATTACGTTAACATTATAACATTTTCAATATTTATATTTATAAGTTGACAAATTAAACAAAAGACATAAAACAATAAATAATAGTGATACGTGAGCAAAGAAAAAATACAATTTCAAAAACAGAACATCAATTCAGACATTTATGACAGGTGTATTGTTAAGATAAACTAAACTACAATGAAAGAAAAACACACACACGCAGTACAACAAAACAAAATTTGTTAGATGGAAAAACAAAACTAATATTCACTTTTCATAAATATATACTAGCGATTTCAATGTTGACAAATCATGCTTACTTACATACATGTGTATATAAATATATAAGCACTTCCAATTCTTATATATTTCATTAACAGTTTTATGGTTTTATTATTCCATTTGTTATTTCCAGAATTCAGAATTTTTTTGTGTTATTAAAAAATATATAGAAATACCCATATGTACATGTAAAGTATGTGTATTTGTTTAATCGTGTTAACACGTTTCAAAAAAAATTCATGTTGCTCTGTACGCGTGTAAATCGTTAGTAGTTTTTGCAGTATCTAATAACTTTATGCGTTTTCATATGTTTGAGTTACTTGTGTATGAATTTATACGACGCGCATCTTTACTGAACATTTCACAGGTACATATAACCTCTATTCATATTCGTATTCAGAAAAGCATTAGGTTGCTCTTTATTTGTGCAGAGAAATAGAAATTCTCAATTGTTTGCTTATGAGTCTAATACGAATACTCGAAAGTTTATAAATGACATTTCGTTATAGTGGAGAGGGGGGCGCGTTTATAGCCGGGGCACTTTTGAACTATGTTGATAAAATCTCAGTTTAACATTTTTTCCGACCCTTAACCGAGTTTTTCACATGACAACCTTATTTTCTACCAACGCTAACAACTTTTGCTAGTTTTTTCAGTCGTCGACCGAATAAAGTTTGTTCACCCAACTCGTAAGGGTGTAACCTCTACATAAGTGTTTTATGAAAGACTTCAGCTGAATTCTAACAAAAACCTCTTGTCTACCTTTATGTACCAATTAAGCAATTGTTATAATCTGCATAATCATAGTCCCAATTTACACGAAGCGGTTTATTAATTATTGAAAAGATTCGCAGTGCCATTGTAAATTTTTTTACTCTTTTTGGTTTTGATCAATGTTTTTTATTTTATATTATTATTGAGGTTTTTCGTTTTTCCTCACGGGCTATTTTTGATCAACAATTTCTCTCCTCCTTTTCTTGAACAAATGTAAATAAAACACATTACTACTTTTTTATATATTTATATTTATACCCAACGGTTCGTTCGCTTATTTCGAAATTCATCAGGGGTATTTTTTTATTCTGTAAAAATGAATTTAGGTTTACATTTATATTGCACTTTTCAATTATTTAATTAAAAAAAAAACTGGACTAGCATTAAGTTTGACTTATTATTCACTGTTTGTGTTGTATTTAATTTATTAATTATTTATTATTTATTTAATTCGGTGTCGTGTAGTACAGTTTTTTTAAATTAACTCTAAAACTAAATAACCATGGCGCTAAACTAACTCTTTGTATTTGGTGTGACTAAAGGGCTATAATCTATTATGAGCAGGATCGAATGCAATTGATTCATTTGAAGCCGAAAAAGTCCAAAATTTACGGCCTGACATAAAAGCGTAATATACCATCATTACAACACTCGGTCACATGTTGCAATATCTGTTAAAAATGCTTAATAAAGAAGTGATTAGGAAGTTTTGTTTTATCTCTCTTATAGTTCAGACCTTGACCCGTCCGACTAATATTTGTTTCGATCGCTGCATTACGCTGTGTCTGGTGCCCGCTTCACTTCAGAACAGGGTATCCAAAATTGGCTTGATGCTTTTTTGGCATTAAACGATGTGCAGTTTTTTTTTGACGCCAGAAAAATGAGAAAATACTTAGCTAACAATGGCCAATACTTCTCATAATTATATATTTCAAATGCAAAAATATTTCCAAATAAAAGCTAAAACCTAAAAAAATTCCTTAAGTATTAACAAATGAGTAACAATTTGTTGTACTAAAGTATTCAAAAAAATATACATTATTAACATTTTAGTAAACACTCTATCATAATATTGTAGTACGTTTGTTGTACTATAAAGATTGGTAAGTTTTCAATTTAATGAAATTTAAAATTTAAAAGGAGTGCTACTGTTTATTATTTCAGATTCTTACAACATTTGATGTTTTTATTTAAAAATACTCGTATTTAATGTGATTTAAATTTCGATACATTACATGTTTGTTTTTCAAATAAAATTTCAAACTTATTGCTGTTGTTGTTGTTGTCTTTACCACCCAGCAAGCCATATGAGTCCGAAACGAGTCTTTTCTGAAAATACTCTTTTGTTTGACTCTTTTCTGATTCCTTTTTCGGAGCGCTCCTAGAATGGTATGCTGGGAAGTTATTTAAATGTTTATACATGTGTATGTATTAATGTAAATAACTTTGGGTATATACAATTCAATTTGCACTTACTTGTAAATAAAGAGGTGAATTAATAAAAACTGGTTTTTTTAAACGTTATAAATTTTTTTTTTATAGAGTTTGCTGGGTGAAAATTTGGTGCTATTGTTGCAGTTTGTCGCAAAACTAATATGAATTTTAGATATAATCACAATAGTGCCAATTACTTCAGACTAAGGGTCACAATTAATGTAGAGACTCAATATCGATCAATGTCGAGGTTATCTGCTCCAGCCTCAACAGACTCTTTAAGTGTAAGTTATGTTAAAACTATTGTAAGTTTTTTATCCATATAATTTTGAAGAATACTAATGCAAAATATTTGTATAGTTACGTTTTATGTCTCCTTATATATTTATAAGCAACGTGGCAAACAAACATCGTTATCATATATTTTTTTTTAACTACATATGTGTATTAGAAATTTGTTTTGAGTCTCCCGTTAAACAAACAAATAAAACTGTTTGGAATGTTAGAATACAATACAGTACAAGCTAAAAGTTTAAGTGCATTGAAATAAACTTAAAATCATAAAGTTTTTAGAGGATTTCTTTAATAGAATTAAATGGAAATTAATAATGTAGGGATATTCATTTAATTAAAACATTGTTCGGCCGTATTTATATTTTACGATTTGAATATATAATTACACAAAAGATTTTAAAACCATCCTACACACGTATTTTCTCTAACAGTGCTTACACTGTAAGGACTGCTAGGAAAAAATCTGGATTTTACTTTACTCCTTGTAAGTTTCTGTCTTTTTTAATAACATTTTTTATATTTTGTTGTTTGATCAAGGTATACTTCTATCGTTTTTTTTACATTATTTACAGTATTTTTTTGAAAGCTCCAGCAGTATGCCCGGATTTTATATAAATAATATCTTAATTCTAGAAACTTTAGAGCAAAAACACCTTCTTACAAATTTGTGTATTCACAATAAAATCAAAAATTCTTGCAGGCCATCAAGATGACACAATAGTAGAACTAGTTTTCCATATACAGATGTAACCTTTAGAATGTTTGCTGTCAAATTAGGCTTTAGGAAATATTCTTTATAATTTAAGTCAAAAGCATTTGGTCTTGTTAAGAAGTGCAAGGCACAAAGAAAATAGGGTATAAAAAGAACTGTCAACATTTATGAGAATTTTATTTTACAGAAATATACATATAACGGTTATCAACAAGAACTTTGTGTTTCAACACAAATAATTTATATGAAAATCATTATAATGTTTATTGTGTTGAATAGACTGAAAGATTCACTGCAATCATGTCAATTATTTTATCAAAATTTTCAATCGCATTTTAAAAAAAAATAGAGGGTCACTTTCGTTAATAACTTAACGGATCTTGAATTTTAAATTTGTATTGTTTCTATATACACACTATTAACGTTAAATTGTAAGATCGGGACAGTAAATTTTATGAGCTAACGTTTGGTTTGCAATAAAAGTGTTGTTTCGATGGCTGTGTGACCAGTATGTTAAAATCACATATTAGACGTATCTATAAATACCAATTTTGATTCTGCCCCACTGTGCAGAGGAACATTTGGCATGCAAAGTCTTCTCAGCTATGGTTCTAAAAGCCCCAATGCAGCAATTTAGCTTGTCCACGTATCCAGAAAAATGAAAATGGGCTTTGTCTGAAAAAATTATTTATCTAGATTGATGATTTTGTTTAAAAATTAGTTTTAAATATTTTAATGCGAACTTACCTTCATTGTAACAATTGCAATCGCTTCTACTTGGTTGGTTTGGTTAGTTTATGTGAAACTTTTGATTCCATTTTGAAGAGGAGTAAGATAGGCGATAAGACTAGATCATATCCAGATGCTAGTAAGTAAGGACTATTGTATCTAGTGTATCAAATCGCACCATCTCTGCTTGATTGTTTATAGTATTAAGTGTTGAAAATTTTTTACACTAGAATTGTGAAAAGCCGAATATACACAGAGAACATAAAATACTGTTTTTTCTTCCTCCCGATCTTGACCACTGTGGCAGTGAATATGGAAAAGAAGTCCGAGTCTGTCTGCATGTTTACCAAACGCCCAGTGATTACTTAGCACTGCTATTATTTTCGATATATCGTTTCCTCGCCTATTCAGGAGCTTCGTTTTTCATTGCATACTAGCCAGATTGTGCCACCTATTTTCAGCCTTTTTAAAGTAGTGCCAGAAGTGTAGTGTCTTGTTATGGGCCCAAATGTATTGCGATATATCCTTCTGTTGAGACATTTACTGCTTTTACTACTTTTGACTAATAAAATAACTTAAGCCTGTGTTTGAAAACACAGTTCTTGTTGAAAAACCCATTATATGAAGAAGTTTATGTCTTTATCTCTGTGGGGTTGTGTATATTCAATATATATTTGTACAAGTAACAATCGTTTTGCTCATTAACACTTGCATATGTCTTGCCCATAGGCTGTCATCTGTAGGCTTTTGTTTACAGTGGTCCTTGTTACACATTAATACTTGCAGCTTAAAAATTTGTATATGAAACATACTGAGAGTGTCCCTGCTGCAGCTGCTAGTGGTGGTGGTAAAGTTACTGCTTCTGCCTGTTTTAAAACAACCACAATACAATAGTCATAATTTATCTGTAGGTTGTGCGTTTTACATGTGTATATATTATAAGAGTATGTTGTAACAATTTGCTTTTCTTTTGTACTCATAATATTTTTATTTATTTATTTATGTATATTTTTTGTCATTTGGTAAACACTTTTAATGAAGCGTGTTTCTTGCTTTTTTCTCATATATCTTTCACATTTATTTTCCTCTGCTGCCTTTATAAACAACATTTTTATTCTATATTCCCTTTTCAGATGTCATGTTTAACATCGACCTACAAAGGCTGGAGTAAAGGATAAACAAATGGGAGAACAAAAAAATACAAGAAATCATATAATAAGGACAATATTTACATAATTTACAAAGTCATATGTTGTGTTTTACATGACGTCGACGACTGTATGTTCTAGTTACAAGACTTAAATGAAACAGCAACGCCAACCAACATCAAGAGCAATAACAAAAACTGAAATTAAAACACAGATACACACATCAACATAATAACAACAAAGACAAGGAGTCGAGTCTTAAAAAGGAGCTAAATATTGCGTAAAGAATATTTGTTGTGGTAGATTACATTCATACACAATGTTGTCATTTAAGGTCTCTTTAAGTACAGCTTCCTTTAATATGACGCTTGTTATAAAATGTTTAACATTTTGCACGAGTGTTTGTGTTTCTGTTGTTGTGAGAGCAGCACATTAAAATAAATAACATACAGCCACAAAAGGGTTCTAAATGTTTAACAACATTGAGTTATTTTTAATAGCAAATTTAAATTTATAATTTTATATTTGTTGTTTAACAGAGATTTTAATTAAAATATGTCAAAATATTATATTTACGCGGGTTTTGTTGAAAATAACAACATCTAAATTTATTCTTTTAATTTTAGAGTAAAGGGAGTAAAATGTAAACTTTCATGTTATTCCAAAACAAATTTCTTGTTGAAAACAACCATTAAAAACATCTCAGCCTGTCTCTGTCTACTTATTAATACATTGCCTCGGACCATTTTTGGGGGTATAAAAACTTTACCAAGATTAGTAGCGAGCTAAAGAGTTGTACTATATTTGTATAATCTTACTGCCTATTGTAAATTACTTAGATTTTTTGAAGAAGTTAACATTTTTGGTATGTTAGCACTTGAATTTTTTGATAAATATTATAGAAAGCATAAATCTTTTTGTGTATGCCACTAAGTTACTTTTCTTTTCTTTTTTGGTTACTTGTACATAATCAGCGTACCGACGAAGAGAATTTGGAAGATGCCACTTTTTGGCAATGCTATTTGTTCATCACTCATTCCCGAAATCACACAAGTTTATTTTTCAAATGTCTTTTGTGTTTAAGTAAATAAAAATCAGATTTTGAATTAAATGCACAAGTTTACAAACGCAAGTTTACGAGACAAAATTGTTGGGTGAATTTACGAAGTATGAGTAAATAATTTGTCATGTATTTTTTGACAATTTATTTACGACAGCATAAAAATGCACAGCTTGCACAGTTTTCGAGACTTTTTAATGATATCATGAGGACCTTAATATACTTTTGGGTAGAAGACTTAAGTTAATAATATATAGCAAAGGCTCCAAATAACTGATACAGCAACTTTGGATGAATTTGATATTGCAAGTAAGCAAAATGAATAAAAATTAAACTATTGTAGACTTCTGCGTAGTTGTATACCCCAGCCTAGTATGACACTTTTGTATTCTGCTATGGGCTACGTAAGAAATTACTGTGGTATTATTTTGTTACAGAAGAGGGAAATGATGGTTGAAATACCATATTGTTAGTTGCTCATCAGAAATCGATGTTCCACACTTTCGATTATAATTGGACTTGAGCGTTTCCACACCTCTCTCGAAATAATTGTATTGGTTGACCAAATTTATATAAAACAAGTAAGAAAGTATAGTCGGTCTAGCGCGACCATATAACACCCTACACCGAGAATGCAAGTAAAAGTTTGTCAGTAATACAAGGTGGCGCAAAAGTAATCCTCCTATCAGAAAATGCTATAAATTTTGCGAAGCCCCTAATGTTCTGTTTTGACATTTGTGTAGTAAACACATGCGAAATACACGTTAATAAACAATGCTACGCTACACTGCTCCAGAACGCGGAATATTGCTGACAGAACTGGCATTAGGGGCCTCGCAAAATTTATAGCATTTTCTGATAGGAGGATTACTTTTGCGCCACCTTGTATAAGCGTCCATATTATCATGACTTCTGTGCATTTAGAAATTATTTTCATTAAATTTTACCTCGATATCGACACCTGTCATGCATAGGAGCTATGACGAATTATGGGCCAATCGTTAAAAAATTAGGTGTTTTGAAATTTGTTTGTGTAGAATTTTATTTTTCTACCACATTTATTTGGATTTTCGGGTTATATGGGAGAAATTTCAACTGTGGACCGAACTGCATTTTGATTTTGAATAGGTTTTATGTACAACTTATTTGTGGTGAAACTTGTTTAGATGCGTGCAGAAATCAATTGGTCAATTAATTAGTATTCACTTAATTTTCGGAAGTGGGCCTTATATGGGAGCTATGATCAATTATGGACCAATCTGCACAAAAAAGTGGATGTGATTAGGCTTTATTTATTACTCATTTGTGGTGAAATTTGTGTGGATACTTCCATAATTCAAATATTTATGATCGTTAAATCCCTATTTCGGGATGACATACATATGTATGGAGGCCAGTTGAAATAATGGACTGATATCAAACAGTTTTAATCCCAAGCGTCTTGGTACCAAATTTTATTAAAATATCTTCAAAATTGCGACCTCACTCTCCGCACAAAGTTTACATAGGCAGCCAGCCATCCAGACGGACGGACATCGTTATAATCACTTTCTGCGACGATCGGTATACTTTTGGGTGGGTGTTAGACTAATACGTTTGAGTGCTACAAACTTCAGCATAAATCCAATATACGTGAATGGTGTCAGGTATAAATGCGCTGGTGTAGGGTAAAATATAAATAATTAAAAATTGATAAATTTGTTAACAGGACAATGGTTTGACAAGCCACTGACAGTTGTTTTAATGATTTCGTGCAAAACTTATTTCCTTTTATAGTTATTTCCGCTTCAAGCTCTCTGCTATTGGTTGAATCCTGCTGCTTATAAACGTTTTGAAATTTCTGCTTGAGTAATTCGCATAGCTCATGTCGAGTTTGACAACACGCTTCATTTATTTGCTCATTAAGTCAATGGATTAAATCCTGACAGACTTTTATGAAAGTATATGAATAATTATGATTTATTTACAAATAGTGTAAAAGATTAATTATTTAATAAACTAATTACTTTATGTTTAGTTACATTTGTTGTTATAGCAAAATGAATAATTTCATATAGATTGTTTAATTCATAATACAATCTTCTTAATGGCTCAGCTTGGGTATAATTAGTTCTAACATGTTTTACATACAATGTCTTAAAATGACGTGAAAATCATTGAGGAACATTAAAAGTAACATTATTTACAAGAAATTCGGAGCAAACTTCATCATAAATGTTACATTAAGCATAGTTCTTCTACTACTCGTATATAAAGTTGGTTATTTTATTAATTTTAGTCTATCAATGTATGATGAAGGGTTAATATTAGGATTCCAATGTAAACCACATAGAAAAAAGTGTAAAAATTGTTATTTTGCAGACTCTATACGCTGAATATGAATATTATAAGAAGGATCTCAGATAATACAGTCATATTCTAATATAGGTATTTCTAAAGAAATTTAAAATTGTTTGTGACATAGGAATCATCAAATTGCTTAAGTTTAATTTTTTGTCTAGTAAAATTCCCAGATCAAGACAATTTTCAACAGATTCAATCCGATAATTACCCAAAGTACAATTGGCAGGAATATAATTAATTCTTGCACAGCGCATAAGTTTATATTTTTTAAAATTAATTCCATTAAGCTTTGTTTACACCTCAAAAATAAATTGTTGAGAGGCTTAAAAATATTTCAACATCGTCTGCATACATTAGAATATATATATTAAAATTAAAACATTAAGAAAGTCACTGATGAACAGGAAGAAATGAATTGGAACAAGGCCTTGATGGACACCAGAAGTATCCAAAATATTTTGGAGCATTGAATATTAAATTTTATACATTCACTGCCACTCCTTGCTCATTTTCGTAGAAAAATGTCCCAATTATGCCTCTGGACTAAAATCCGCACCAAACAGTGACTCGTTTTGGGTGCATCGGCTTTTCAATGTATGCGTGCGGGTTTTCTGTGCCCCAAATGCGACAGTTTTGATTGTTTACATACCCGTCAAGATCAAAACTTCAACTGAAAAGATGATTTTTTTGGCAAAATCGGCATCTTCTGTAAATCGATCGCAGGCCCACTTAGCGAACCGAAGACAAGCGTATACACAACCATATTCGTTCAGCGGAAGGATAAAACTAATTATCTGTCAAATCAGATATGAGCTAAGTGTTGCCATTCACGAAATAAGCACTAGTTGAAAAAAAATGTTTAAATGGCGGACCCGTTATAACGTTGAAGCTGAAGGACATTTGTTATATTTAATGGACGTGTTAAAAAAAATTGTTAATGGTTTTTCCAACGATGTTGAAAATTATGTATAATACTACTAGGTACACCATCAGGGCCGTAATTATAGAACATTTTAAGTGTCTTTGAACTTTCCTATAAATTATCAGCGTCAATATTTGGGAACGCTATAGCATGGTTAGTATAAAGTGCGTGGGAATAACTATTCGAGATGTATTATTTATCCGAATATGTACCGGAGAAAATATCCTCAAACATATTAATAATATTAACGTCGTCAAAGATTCCCAATTGTTCAGTTTCAACAATGGATATCCATTTGTTTTTATTTTAGAGTAGACAAAGTTGTAAAATGCTTTAATATTATATTTAAAATCATTCTTTGTTTTATGTAAGTATAAATGATACAGGGAATTGTTGAGATTATTATGTTCAGTACGAGCGTTTGAGTATTTACGATAATCCACAAGAATGCTAAATTTGTTGAAGTTTTTATAATTTTCTATTTTGAATTCCTAATAGGTCTAGTGTGATTAGAGAAATAGTGTTTTGGTGAGCATTCATCCACTAGAGAATAGATTTTACTATAAAAAAAAAACTAGTCATGTCATGCAAAGTAGAGTTATTTATGTAAGAGAAACGCAGTAAATCGTTGCAATCTGTACCCATCTTCTGAAACTCCCGCGTCGAGAAACTGTTCGATTAAAATGTGTGGTATGAAACAAAAATGCCATAACTAGAAACAAACAGCTGTTCTTCTCACAAAACTGTATCTGTAACTTTTTTGGCTAGTAATATCTGTCACGTAAGAAAATTACTCCTCAGTTTACTAAAAAAGTATGTCTGCAAAATTTTCGCGAGAAAGTTTTCCGCTTTGAATTATCAAATAAACTCACAAATAAAAAATATTTAAATCACAATGAATAATAACACTGAAAATTTAAGTAATTTGTTCTCAAGTGATGTTTTATTGCGAATTTATAAGTAGCAAAAAGACAAATTGGTGGAATATTTTTATGTTTAAAAACTTAGAACTCGTTAGAAGACAATTTGATGGCTTTAACTCTTATGTTAAATCTAAGGAGCAATGGGAAATGCTTAAAAAAAATTACTATACATGTATAAGAAATGTTTAAAAGGGTTAAATAATATGTAAAGACAATTTCAAAAATATTTTTTTTTATTTTTTTTTGCCACGCCTGCAAATACAGCCTTTGTAGTATTTTGTTTACTGTGCGGTTATTTTTAGTTCGACCATAACTTTTTGTATATCGGTGATCATGGTTCTGTAAGGGTTACATTTCTGCCTTTTATCATTTTTTACTACAACGTCAAATTCTAGTCATGGCTTTTAAAAATTCTGTGAAAAATATTTAGCATTATTGTGGGTACGAACTGAGTTTTTTTGCTTTGTTGGCGCAAAATACAACATTTTCGACTTAATGTCAAAGACTGTTCTTTTAGAAATAATAAAATTTTGAACTGGATATAATTTAATTTTATAAATTCTAAATTAAAAAAGGTGTACATAAATCACCAGATGCCATAGTTTCTGATATTATTAGAAATATATACTCTTATTTAAAATAAATAAACATAACTCATTATTTACAAGAAATACCAACCAATAACGTTGTTTTATGGCCAAATTTTTCCGAATCATAAAACTTGTTTTTCAAATTTAAAAATTTTTTTAAAAAAAAATAATAAAAAAATATATATATGTACTCGTATGTAAGTTAAATTACAATTTGTAAAAAGTGAAATTATATAAAACATTTTTGTTGAATTTCATTCTTAGGGCTAAAAAATAATAATAATAACAAAAAAAGCGTCAGTACAAATTATACCCTTGGGTACTACTCACACACATGTATTTATTCTCATTCTCACACAAAAACTCATTCACTCATACATGTTACGCAACATATTTTTTCCCTTTTTCCTTTGCTGTTGCCAAACTTGTGTTAACCAAAAAAAAAAAAAAATAAGTAAAAAAAAATTAGGAAAAAACTCATCGATGTTTTATGTTTTAAGGGCTACAAAATGGCAAACCTTTAAACTCACATAATGTGTTGTAGTCGTATGTAGAAAGAATATTGACTTAAATATTAAATATGTTTTATGGAAGAAAGCCCTTTCAGCCTTATTCAGCATTCTTTCATTTCTTTTCTTCTGGTTAAATTGCTTTAAAAGTATTACCTTTGGCACAGCTAAAGGAAATTGAAATATTTTGTTTTTTTTTTTTTTTGTTGCACACGAGTGTATATTTGTAAGCATACATGCCAGGTTTCAATCCCATTAGCACTGTCGGAGCAGACAGCCTGCGTAGTTTGGTCTATGCCGAAGAATTACGCTGGTGTGCGTACAAGAAGTAATGTACGACCCCATCACTGTAAACGTTTTTTTTTAAATATACGCAATTTTTTCAATTCATGTTGAATTTGTTTGCAATTGAATGAATGTAGATAAATAAAGATAAATTTATATATACATACATATATTTATCAAATAAGCAATGAATTAAGTTTTTTCTTCAACTTCCCTTGCATTTATATATTTTTCCTTTAAGCTTGAAGATTATTACGAAATATTATAAAATATCAAACGGTTTTTTATGGAAAAAAAACAAAGAACAGGAAATTATATATAAGTATTTAAATAATAGAAAAAATTAAATATTAATTAATAATTATTTATTTTTTTAAAAATTTCTTAACATGTTTCTTTAATGAAATGTACGATGAAATGTTTAGTACAAATTTAAAACAAAACATTGCACAATTCATAAGTAGCTAACTTATGCTTGGTTTTCACTATGTCAGTTTTGTTGTCAAATTGTCCAAATTGTTATGAAATTACCAACAATTTGACAACAAAACTGACATAGTGAAAACCAAGCATTAGGCAAAATATAACTCATTAAGAAAGACTACAAAAGTAAGGCACATAAAAAATAATTGAATTTTAATGGAAAAGTATCAGATATTTTGCGTTAATATAAAGTAAACAGGTATATTGGAATTATGTAAAAAAAGGTGTCCCCCAAGGCAGCATATTAGGACCGCTTCTATATATAATATACACAGCGGATATGCCAACAAACCTGAGCACGCATACCTATACATTTGCAGACGACACATCATTTATTAGCGTTAACCATGACCCAAAGTCGCACCGCAAAATCTGCAGTCCCACATCATTGATCTGGCTAGAAAAATGGAGAATAAAGGTTAACCCGGCTAAATGTGCTCACTTAACTTTCACGCTCAGAAGACAAACGTGCCCAACTGTAAAAATAAATAATATCGCTGTTCTGGTAGAAAACCATGCTAAGTACTTGGGAATTCATATAGATAGACGCTTGACCTGGTCTCGTCATATTGAAGCGAAAATAACAGCTATGAAACTTAAAGCAGCTCAACTACATTGGCTTCTCGGTCGAAACTCAAACTTGTCTTTAGAGAATAAAATTCACTTATACAAGTCCATCATAAAACCAATATGAACATATGGCATCCAATTATGGGGTACTGCATGCACATCTAACATCCAAAAGCTTTAAAGAAGACAATCTAGAATAATACAACAAATTGTCTGCGCCCCATGGCATATACATACGTAATGATATTATCCACAGAGATCTCAACGTCCCCACTATCCAGGAGGATATTAAAAAATATTCAATTAGCTACATCGATAAACTAATGGCCCACCCTTACTATCTCGCTCGAGGTGTGCTGCAGTTCGAAGGTCATCACAGGCTAAAAAGAACCGCTACTTTGAGCCTAACTAGAAGACATTTTTAAAATAATATATAATACAGCAGTTAGTGGTTACATTGGTAACAACTAATAAACAACAAGTAGAATTAAGATTTTAATACTTATTGTAAATTTCGATAAGAAAGTTTCAATAATAAAAATAAATATAAGAAAAAAAACTCCTCAATTATAGTTGGACAAACGTAGAATCCACTGTTGAGTTTTGGATTGAGGTTCGCTCTGCAAGAAAATCCGTTTAATGATTTAGTGAATTTAATTTTCTCATATTTGATATTACCTTTCAGCAATGCTGAAGTTGAGAGGCTTTTTAGCACCATGAAGTTAATTAAAAATAAACAAAGAAATAGAATTAACATAAAAATGCTTAATTTTTTGTTGTGTATTCGTTGCTCAATGAAAAAATTACAAAAATATTATCATGACTATGAAATTAAAGACGATCTCCTAAAACTTTTAGACTCTTGCGATATATATTGTAATGATATTTCTGATTCATATACCGAGGAAATTTCCTCATCTGAATGAATTAATCTTCAATAGTTTTAGTAGAACGTGGTAGATTTTTAAATCATGACAATATTTTTGATATAAATGAAATAAAAGTAAAGAATATCAATCCTAATTATATAAATTTCTATATATATTTTAAGTCATTCAAAAAACTAGAATTTTTTACATTAAAAAATGTACATAGGTTGTCCCAAGGTGAATTTAAATACTAGGTGATAGCGTAGCGCCAGCTGATTATTCATGGTGAATTTGAAAATGTCAAAAAGTTATATAAAAAAAAAACTTTTTGACAGTGACGAAAGTTTTTCATATAGAAAAATGCCTGTTGTTCTTGCCTTGTTGTAATTGTTGTAGCAATGCGGTCACCTGGTATTTAAATTCACCTTGGGTTGTCCTAAATATATTAAGCCTTATTTGAATTAAAAAAAAAAAAAATTCTGGTGTTAATGAAATCCAATAGCTGTTGGAATAAGAACTATTACCAACAATCGTGGGTAGTGCAAATGCAGGGCCAATTCCGGCAGCTATTACATTTCATAAACATTTACATTATTTTTAGTATATTACTCAATGTCTTTGTCTTCGATTTTTTTAAAATAGTTTTTGTTTTTAATAAAAAATGTTTATACTTATAAAACATTATTAACGGTGAAGTTTATTGTTACTTAAATAAAAGTTTTATTTTAAGTTTAGCCTTCATTTTTATATGTATTTGTTAATAAATAAATGAAATTTGAATTGAAATAATCTAGCCTTTTTTTAGCCTATTTTTTAGCCTATTTTTTAATTTTTTTTAGCCTTTTCTAGCCTTTTTTAAAGCCTATTTAGCCTTTTTTCACTTCTAGTCCTGACAACATTGGTCATCAATAATAGCCAACATTTTTGTGTTAACATTTTTTAATAGCGTGACACAACATTCACGCAAACATCATTTCCAGCCGTATATTTGAACAAAGATTATCCAATCAAGTTTTTATAAATCCATTATTTTCATAGTGGTTTTCAGTCAATAACATTTTATGAATATCAGCTGTTATTTAAGTGAGAGATCGAAACAATTTTTTTCCATATACTTTTAAAACAAATCTATAAAAGGCGTCCTCACAAATAAGTTACACTAAGTCGCCCTGAAAATTTAGAATCTTAGTGAATGATATTTTGATCTCCAGTGGCCCAGTAAAGCAAGTTTAGTTTTTTAGGCTTTGAAATTTATTCTTTTTTTTAGACATTGGCAATTAATGTACTTGAAACTTCTTGGGAGCTCCCAACTTTTAATATTTTATTGTATTTAAACGTTTGTAGCATTTAAAATTTTGTTGCAAAATGGATTGTTTTTCATAAGACTTACAAAACATGGAGTTTTTTTTCTCAATCACATAAGGGTTAAGCATCCGTTCAGATGAAAATGGATCTTGTTTCAAAACCATTGACACATAATTGCCTGTCTTTTTAATTTTTGTTGTGCATTTTATTTAATTTCTTCCTACGGGTTTATATATTTTGGGCCAGTTTGTATAAAAACGAACAATCCCAAGTCAAATTTCATATATTCACAAATCTTTTAGGCAAATTATTTTTGATTTAAAAAACTCAGTATGACGTAATCAATTTTATCTAAAGCAATAATTCCTGCATGAGTTAATCCTAATTGTGCTGTATACGAATACTAAAATAAATTTATTATATTTTTTTTTTGTTTGTAGGTTGTGAATTTGATTTTTATTATCTTTATTTTTTTATTGCTTTAAATAATGCATAAAATGCTTTTTTGTTTGATTTATTTATTTTATTTGTTTCTATTATTTCATCAATTTTATTTTTCAGTCATAAACATGTTTTATATGATTTCTTAAATAATTTTTTTTGTACTTATACATGTGTGTTTGTAGCATTTTGATGGAGCACATACATATTTATTTCGAAATATTGATTTATGCCATTTTTATATCGGTCTAAAATGTAACATATGTGGTATCAACATAAATTTATATGTTAAATGGAAATAAAATATACGCATATGTAGGTCGGTATGTAGGTAGGGACTCATATATCTAATAGGAAAAATATGTTTATTTAATGTTGAATTTCATTAAAAAAAATGTTCCGTCAATTGTAAAAATTAAGTTAGAATTTGAGGAATTTTTATTTGATACAAATTCCTATAGATACAAGGTGGCGCAAAAGTAATCCTCCTATCAGAAAATGCTATAAATTTTGCGCGACCCCTAATGTCGGTTCTGTTTGGACATTTGTGTAGTAAACACATGTGAAATACAAGTTAATAAACAATGTTACGCTACACTGATCCAGAACGCGGAATATTGCTGACTGTTTATTTGACCAATAATCGGTCGGTGACAGCCAAAAAACATCGGAAGTTTACTTTTGCGCCACCTTGTATATGTAAAAATAAAAAGTAACAAAGTGTAGTCGGTAAAGCCCGACCATAAAATATTCTGCACCCAGTATATGTGCAAAAATAGTATTTCCAAGCATATAAATATATCATTGTTTGGATTCAATTTTATGTCGATATAATTACATTTACAAGATTTATGCATGTTAAAGTGATTTTCAGAAGTGAAAGAGTCTTATATGGCAACTTTTACTAATTATGGATCGATCGTTAAAAATTTAGGTGTCATGTCTTCTGTGTATATGAAACTTATTTGTATTGAATTTTATTTGAATACCAAAATATTTAAAATATTTAAGTTGGTTAAAGTAATTTTCGGAACTGGGTCTTATTTTTGAGTCATGACTAATTATGGAGCGATCATCATTATATTAAGCAGAATATTTTGTGTATATATGCAACGTATTTGTGTTGAATATTAGTTGGATATTTTTAAGAGAGTTATGCTCGTTAAAGTGATTTTCGGAAGTGGGCCTTAAGTTACGATTCATTAAGGATCGATTGTACAAAATTTGTAAGTGATTTCGTTTTATATTAAACTTATTTCTGTAGTGCGAGCAGTGTGCTGACGAGAGTAAATTCAACCTTCATGGGTCAGATGAAAAGCAGTACGTTTGGCGTTAGCCAAATACTGAGCTTTTGCCTAATAACACTCGGGCTACAATCAAGCACGGGGCAGGGTCTGTAATGGTGTGGGGATGTGTTTCCAGTGCAGGAGTAGGGAATATTCATTTTATAGAGGATAAAATGAACCGATTCCAATATTTGGACATATTGAAACAAAATGTGAAACAGAGTGCTGAAAAATTAAACATATTGGACATATTTGCTTTTTATCAGGATAACGATCTGAAGCACATTTTACATGTTGCGAAGATGTGGCTAATTCATAATTGCCAAAAATTACTGCAAACACCCGCACAGTTCCCAGATCTCAACATTATTGAGCATGTGTGGGAAGAACTTGCCCGAAAACTCTATAAATCTACTTTCAAGACATTTGACCAGTTGAAAGAGGGAATACAACATGAATGGAACAATATAAGTCTAGAGTTTTGGGCTGATCTCATGCAGTCGATGCCCTGACGTTTAGAAGCAGTAATAAAAGCAAAAGGGTTTGCTTCCTAGTACTAAAACTGTATATTTAATTTGACTGTCCAATTATGCGTTTGACGTGAAATTTGTTATTTTAGTTTTCTTTTCTTATTTTAAAAATCGTTTTGAATAAAACATGCTAAGTATTATACACTATTTTAAAGGTTTTTTAATAGTCTACAACAATCAATCAATTTTTTTAGAATTATTTTTATTAAAGTGAAAAAATCGGCATTTGAATATTATCATATGCCAAGTGTCAATTATGCGTTTGAACCACTGTATATGTATGTATATATTCTGACTATATATTCTGACTAACTTTGTTCACGATCAAGCAATTCTTAATAGTGTCAATTTTATTCATATTAATATTTAGTGTGACATATACACACGTATCTTATTCTCTCATTCGTAAATTCATACCATAAAATTGCATTCATTATCACATGATGGAAAAAATGTAACGAGATAATTTTTTTGCATTCATTGATAAGTTTAAGTCATTGATTATGTCATTCGAATGCATTAAATTAAAACGAATTGCGAATAAATAATGATGGTGACAAGGGGATGAAACCAAAGTAATACTTTATTAATTAAAATGTATAGAAAGTCTTAATAGTCAATAAACCGTTGCAAGAGACTATATCATTAAAATATACAATGTATCACCATTGGTGTTCAATGGCATGATCGGATTTTGTTTGCAATAAATTCATTGTCAGTGACTTTATGACATGTAGTACCGTCTTTTTGCAACCATATATCAGTAATATCCATATCATGAACTGTAGGCAAAAATCTTGTTGTTAACATCTCTCGATATCGTGATCCACATTCAGTAGCTCTTGGATCGACTAAGCTATAATTTAATAATTATTAATGATTGACTCAGAGGGACGATAATATTTAACGAAAATAAATATACTGAATTTTATGAAATATAGCTTTTTTTATTACAATATACTACTGTTGGATAACAAAGTTCTCCTTGACACCCCCTTTATAAAGATGTGTTATTATCAAACCATTTTTTAACTAAAATTTTCACTAGATTACCGAGGCTCTTGATTACCATTACTGATATTAAAATATTAAAAAAATTAACCAGTTCCTGCGAAAACCATACAACGTTCATAACTGCAAAAATATTTTAAACACAAGCCACCAGTTTAATTTCCTTGTAAATATCTTAAAAATGCATTGGAATACCTTAAATTACATTCTATGAAAATCATTTTCATTATTAAACAAAAATAAAAGTAAAGCAAAGAAAGGAATTCAAATTTAAATCATGAATAAATTGTCATTTAAAATTCCACCACACCAACCAGGGAAAGTGTTATGAATGCATCAACATTAATAAAGGTTTTCTCTACATAAGTATGTAAGAACATACTTTTATAAATGTAGTTAAGTATGCATGCTCATATACATATGCATGTATGTATATGTGAGTATATATGTGTACTTAAGCACAGATATTGCGTTACTAACGCAATATTACTTTACCACTTTATAATACTGCTGCTGTACTCACTATGCTGTTACTTAATGCATAAAAAAAACTCATTTACACAAACACCAACACAATAAACATACTTGTTCGCCAAATATAAAATGAAAGAATGATAGAGAGTTGAAGCGTGGGGCTAGAGTAAAACGTACCTATAAAATATGTTTGTGTTTAACAAAATGAAAAGGTTTTTATTGCTGTTGTTTTATATTATTTTACCTCTTTTTTTCTTTTTAATTTTTGTGGGGTTTTGTTTTCCGTGCACCATATCCTTTAAACAAACAATGGAGTTTAAGCTTGACTGTGTACATGTGTAAATGCAAGATTGGTTTGAAAAGTTATTTGAAAATAAAGGAAATAATTTATTATTTTGGCAGCTACTATGCAGTAACTAAAGAGTGATTGTTTAAGAGTTTTCGGAATATAATATATTTTGATATAATGATCTATATACTCGTATATCACTGTTTTAAGATTATTTTATACAAATGTTGACTGCACCTACGACTCAAATGATTATATGCTGGGTCAAATTTTGACATAGTCTTTATAATATATAGGCCGGTATCTCACGATTAAATTTTTTAATATTCACCCCTATTCTGAGTTTCGATTCGAATCGAAATTTTCTCCGTTTGGCAACTTTGGTATTCAGAGTTTCGATTCCGCTACGTTTCCTTCGATTTTAGGTATTTGGTATTACGATCATAGTTACGTTTTTCCTCGCTTATATTTTAGCAACGGAATTTTTCTATTACTCTTTTTATGAACTTAAAAAGTGTTTAATTGTATTGAAATTTCAGGTAGTTTTAATTACTATGTAATATATTTTTGTTTTGACCGAGAAGGCTTAATATTACAAATAAATGAATACATAAATGAAAATGTTTGTATAAAATGTTTAAAAAGTGATTTATTTAAAATTTTGTTGTACGATCAATCAAGAGGTGATATGCAGCAACAAAGAACATGGTTAAACAAACGTGTAATGGTAGAACGAAGGAGTTTTGAATTACTTTCACTACAAACAGAAAAGCTACCTATTTATTTATTTTTCCAAGTCTAAAACAACTACATCAGAGCAATACGAAAAGCTAGCAAGTTTAATGTCAACAAAACAGGATATTGCTTGCGACTATTATAAACGATCCAAGGAGGAAGTTCAGCTATTTTCTTTTCAAGCCTTACCTCTGTGTTCTGAGTCACGTTGTTCTCCTCATCCGCCATAAAATCCACTGCTATGAATTCCATTAAAATTAAAAATACCACCTCCGGCTTGACAGGATTCTTAGCACTTAAATATTTTGCAAACAAAAATGATTATCTTTTTATTATTAATTCACAAGTCTTTTGTGTTATTTTTTTTTATTATCCATATTAATCGCACACATTTTTTTATTTTTCTATTTTTATTGTTTGTTGTGACTTTTGTTTATTAAAATAGTAACAAACTTGCACATTTCTTTGTTTCTATTCCACATTTCATAGTAACAATTTGGTTTTGTAAACAATGTTGTCTTCTTCTTGTTCTTTCCATTCAGTTTTTGTTTGGAACACCAATTTTCGATCGTAGCATAACTGAATGCGGAAACGTAATCGAAACTCAGAATAGGGGGATTAGCTTCCGGTGCGTTAACTGTTCACCGAATTCGCCTCTCAATTGGGTAATTTTTTTACGGGATAGGTGGCATGTGGCACTGTTTTGTAGAAACTTCATGTTACCATAGTCCATTTCTTCTATTTTAAACAAAAAAAAAAAAATAACGTTTCTGCCTTCTTTGTCTTTGAAAGAGTACGGTCTGAGGAGGTGAGGATTTTATAGTTTTAGCCAAAGTAAAGAGACAGTTCAATAAATTGCTCCAATTTGTATAAAGCTGTTTAAATTTATAAAATATCTTTTAATTTATTTTGTGCATACGGTCATATCTTTTGAACGCATTTTTTGTCTTCACTAACTTATATGTTATTTTTAAGGGTCATATATGTCATTTATTCTTGCTTATTCGATTGCTCCCCTAAGAATATGATGAATGTGTTTAATGCGAAAAAATATTAACAATAATAATTGAATGTATTACTCTATTAAGATGTTTGTCAAACTCAACAAAAGATAACAAAATCATTAGGAACTACTCAAGCAGATATTCCAAAACGTTGTAGAATTCATCCAAAAGCAAAAAAATTGGGTACCATATCAATTGAAGCCGAGAGAAAACGATGTTGCTTAATAAAAGATGATTTTGTACTTCCGAAATGCTGCTTAAACGCTATAAAAACAGATAATCAGAGAACCTTTACCAATTGCTAATTCTAATTTAAAGCGAGTCAAAAGATAACCTGAATATGTGGCCAGACATGAAAGTATAAGATTCCATCATAACAAGTGGTTGGGAAATTTTGCCTCAACCCCCTTATAATGCAGACCTTGCCCCGACCGACTACTATTTGTTTTGATTGTAGCAGAACGTAGTACACGCTTCACTTTAGAGCAAGGTATCCGAAATTGGCTTGAATCGTTCTTGTCTTCAAAAGCGAAAAGTTGTTCATACTAGAATCCATATGTTGCCAGAAAGATGGTTAATATCATATTTTACAATGTCAATATAGCAGCAAATTGCTTGCCAAACCATTGCCTTCTAATTAAATTTGTAAAGTTTTATTTTAGATTTTGAGTCGTAATCTTCTAACTTCGCTGCAACATTAAATTATGGCAATCTCAGCGGTTTTAAGCTCATTTCGAAATATACTTCAATATCATAATAAGGCAGAAGCAGAATTTTAGAAAACTTTTACATAAATATTGCATACTCGTTTTAGAACACAATACTGCTTTCAATTACACAATAGGTTTAAAAACCAGTATCCATACGTATTACTATAGAATAATTAAGGTACGGTCACACTTGCCGAAAAAGACGTAACCACTAAATAAAATATATTTCAGCTCGTCCATTTTTTTCAAACACTTCGTTTATTTAGGACAAGACACAACAATTATACCTAAATCTGTTTTTACACGGTAATTGGCTCCAGGAAACTTCATGTAATAAACAACCGTGTAAAAAAGACATTGATCGTATGCAAAATGGATGATCTCTAAAACCTATTGAAATTAGTGAAAAACAAAAATTTTTAAGAGCAACTATTCAGGTTTATAGTATTAAATCACATACTCGTATACCTACAATGTGCTAAGCATGGTTATTAAAAAAGCCCTAAAGTAATATAAAAAATGTATGTATGACAAGTTCATTTGATTGTATGCTTAAAACTAAATTTGTGCTATTTACAATTGCTTTAACCAGTAAATTTGCTGGTATTCATAAAAAGGAAATTTCTCTAAATTTGTGATATGAACAATTATCTTTCGCAAAAATTAAATTTAACAAAAAAATATAAGCCCAAAAAATTTTGAATCGTGCTAAATGGAATAAGAAATATAAAATTAGTTTTTTTTTTCAAACCGTGTTAAATCAAACCCGTGTAAAACAGAATTAGATGTATTTAGTTTTATTTTATATGATTATTTTATATGTAAACAACGTCAAACAAATTTGTGCTACAACAAGTGGTTACAGTTTTTGCAGTAAATATTTGCCACCTTTACACTTGTGTTGTATTATTTTGCGCTCTCTTCGCAAGCGAATTATTCTCTTTGTAACTTCATATAGTAATATTTTTCCTTTTTTAAGGTTTACAATTGTTTTGTATCATTTTTACAGTATTTTTAAGTTTTTTTTGCAATTTTTGATCTTCGCAATGTTGGATTTTCATTGATTTGTTTTTGATATTAGGACTGATTGTTGTTTTGATAGGATAACTATAATTATGTTTCAAAAACAAATTAAAAAAAAATAAGTTTTCAATAAAAGTGTCTGTAGTGTGGGAGGATTTTTTAAACTGTATTAACCATCACAAAGCGCACAGATTGTTCATTCGTTATAAATAAAAGTTAACAATGGATTTAGAAAATTATTAGATATGTAATTAAGATTCAATATGAAGTTGGATTGTGAACTGCGGTTTTGAAAATTGCAGTTAATACTTTAGCAAAAAGAATTCTATTCAGATTGCTTTCTTACTAACTGTGTATGTGTTGTATGTATTCAAAGATCTTTTATTATGCAATTTTTTACGGATACACATACAGATATATATATTTATAGGGTGTTTCATTTAGACCCTTTTTAAATTTTTAATAAAACACAAAAATTAAAACATGATGTCGAAATATTTGCTATTGCTAAAATAACAATTTTTGGCATTTACATCTTAAAAAAACTTCATTCAATTATAGATGTTAGCTGTAGCAGGGTTGTAGATGTTAGCTGTAACAGGGTTATCAGCAACTCACGAATTACGATTATTTTCAGTATTGCTACCGGTATTTAAAAAATAGCGACTTTTGACTTCACATAACATAATAAGTTCTAGGAAGCCACATGTCAGGTTCGGACCGCGAAATTAGCTGCTCACCAAAATTATTTTTCAGCAAAGCCATTGTTTATTTCACGCATTACTCATAAAACACTGATTAAAATAGTTCAATAACTTAAAGACGTTGTTCCCGTTTGAGCCTTTTCATGTTGAATATTCAAACAGGAATAAGATGACAGTATGACGCCAAGATGAAAAGAAGGTCTAAATGGATGACCCTATATACACAAATACATAGCCATTTGTATGTTTATGAATGTATGTATGTATGCATATACATATTTTTCCAAAGAAAATTTGTTTTTCTTTTTCAGCAATTCTGTTGTTGATATTTTGTTAAAATGCTGTTGCTTTTTTCATGCTGGTTTGTTGCTATTGCTATTATTATTGTTGTCGTTTTTCTATTTGTTAGAGTATATTGTTTAGTGTATTTGCGTATGTGTGTATGTGTAGAGGTATTGTTTCTGGTGAGTGTGTTGCACTTTCATCAACAACCACATCACGTTTTTATTATAAATTTATTTGATTTTTCTTATTTTATTTTATATACTTGCACATACATACATACAAACATATATTTATTTTTATATGAATGTATGTATGTATGTATGTGTTTTCAGTTTCTGTTTCCGGAGGTTTTGATTGTTCATGCATGTACATGTTTGTGTCTGTATTTGAATGTACTTTTTTTTCGTTACATACCCACTTTAATGTACCTTTAACTATTTTGCTTTTTTTATATGTTTTTGTCGCAAAATGTTCTGAAATTTCTGCGGTATTGTAGCAGCCAGTTTGTCTTCCTGCATGATTTTTAATCAAATATATTGCACGTATATTTCATTTCTTTTTGGTTTATTTCTTTTTTTATGTATTCTTGTGTATATTTTTATTTCTTTTCTGACGAAATGCATTTATTCAATTTAAGCTCACAAGAGATAAAGGAAATAACTATATGTGGTTAAACAAAAGAATACGCAAATGAAATTTTTAAATTAAATAAAAGACTGAATGTTAAAAAACAAATATGGTTTTTTCTATGCTCAGGTTATATATAGTTGAAAATTTGACGAAAATAAATATGAAGATGCCAGAAATGATTTACTGTTAAAGAAAAAATAAAATATTTGCCTTTTTAAAAAAGATTTTAACAGTCATAACTATTACTAAGAATGTTTAGTGAAGTTATGAACTTTGACATATGACTACTGTTTAAAGTCTTTAATTCCTGCTGACGATATCCTGAAAACTTAGTTATTTTTAAGCCTTTTATTTTTAGATTGAAAAGTGAAAAGTTAAAAACTTTATATGATCTGGCACCACTTTACTGTTCTTATCTATTCTCTAAATACGTACCTTATGGACATGTCAAAATTCTTTCTAAAAGCCACAATTTTATTTGAAAATTCCATAAAGTTGTTAAAGATCAGCAAGGACAACAAACTAAATTTATTTTAACTAAAGCTAACAATTTTAAATTATAACCACTAGAACATATAAAACCAGCAGGCATTACTAGGTTTTTTATATTCAGTTTATATTAAAACTCTGTGCAGACTTTTACCATGCAACTAACAAAACCGGAAATACATATACATATGAATGAATACAAAAATAAACTAAAACAACAACAGCAAGGAATGTACAGCATCATGGCGGCATACAAAACAACATGCACAGTTAAAAAGAAAACACACATGAATTATAGTTTTGAAATAGAAAAACCACAACACAAAAATGGCACAGGTATAAAAGCAATACAACACAGCAGAACACACAAATAAACAAGCAAACAAACACTCTACCATGAATAATAGCTCTGAGATAAATGACTTTGGAAAGTGACCTGAAAATAGGGAAATAAATGTCATTTCTTAATGGATTTTGCATTTGATAAACATAAAACGGAATGCAGACAATATAAGGGAATGTATTTTTTTTTGTTTAAATTTTATAGCTATACATAGGGGTTTGATTATAAGATATTGTTGTGGACAAATATTTAAGTCCTGCATTGTGATGTTTGATATTTATTCATTTGCATGCATACTTAGGTATAAATACTTGCTAAATATTATTATATATTTTTACAAAATTTAAACCTAAACTAATTTTACTTGCCAGAGGTTTACTTGTGTAGAATTTTTGTAGAGTTAATCCTATTCCCTGGGAGACATTAATATCTATGCTTTCAGTATAAAATCTTTCTTACTAATTTCGAAAGGGTTCGCACAGAAAACTCACATCTGATTTACCATTATTTGCATAATCAAAAAATCCAGCTGTAAGATTCAAAATATAGTCAGCACCCCATATTATTAAAAGAAAAGCTTAATTAATTAATTAATGTAAAAAATATTATATTAGAAAATTATTTGAACATGCTTTTTTATCATTTATATTTTATATATTTTTCTATTGCCTGCTACACACCTAGCTGAATGTTCGAATACTTGAACATAATTTTATTTTCCTAATATTTAATAATTTTTTATATTTATTGTGTACATATATTTTTACACTTTAACCATGTGTGCATTGGGTAGATAACGAAGGAGACCCATGTCACTTAACACATGCATTTAAAAGAGATATTCTTATCACTCGTGTATTGTTTACCACACGGAGTGATGGGAATATTAAATAGATAAGATTGAATGTAAGCAAGAGTACAAAAGGTCTTATTTTATTACTTGTTTAGTTTAAAGATTTGGATTTTAGTTATTAAGCTTTTAATTTACAAATAAAGTTTAGTGTCTTATTAACATGGGAAGAGTGCATAACAATTATTCCCAGTAATAAATTGAAGAGTGCATTACAACCACCTACAATTTGGCACCCAAGCTGTAAAATACTTGTTCTAATTACGGCAAGTTTTTACAAGTGCAATTGAATTCACAAAAAAAAAAAATCAAATTTAATTGATTTCTTTATTGTTTGAAAATAAAGTAAACACTGACTAAAAGTGGTGGCAAGTCCTCTTTTATTTGTTTGAAAGTACAGTGGCAGAATGCCGTTCAAAATAATTGCAAGTTATATAATTTATCAGTAAAATACATTAAATTGTAACCTTAAGTAGTAACAAATTTACAATGAGACACACAACAATAGCAAACTGAAGTAAGAGCTATAGTAAGAGAAGTAAGAGCAAACCCGAAATCTAGTGCTGTAAAAAGTGGACCAATCTTCCATTTATTTGTAGTTTAAAGTATTAACGAAACTTGCTCAAGAGAAAAAAATCAAATGACAGAAATATGAAAAGTGAACATTACGAATTTCTGAAGAACGGAATCTATTTAATAAAATAAATCTAATAAAAGTTTCGTATCATCTAACTGAAAGGAAGACTTTATATGGGAGTTTCGACCAATTATGGACCGACCATTATAAATTAGGTGTCATTATTTCTGTATATTTGTGTCAAATTTTATTTGGATACCAACATTGTTAAGAAATTTATGATCGTTAAAGTGATTTTCGGAAGTGGGCCTTATATGGGAGCTACGACTAATTATGAACCGATCACAATAAAATTCTAACACGTTATATGTATATACACAAAACATATTTCTGTTCAATATTATTTGTTTACCAGCATTTTTAAAAGAGTTATGCTCTTTGAAGTGATTTTCGGAAGTGGGCCTTATATGGGAGCTACGACTAATTATGGACCGATCTGCACAAAATTTCTAGATGTGATTTGGCTTCATTTACATTTTTGATGAAATTTGTTTGGATACTTGCATAATTCAAACATTTATGATCGGTAAACCCCAATTTCGGGACGACATTTGTATGGGGGCCAGGTGAAATAGTGGACCAATTTCCACCAGTTTCAATCCCGTCCTTCCTTGGGCCAAAAAAATATCACGTACCGAATTTTATCGCAATATCTTAAAAATTGCGACCTCTACTTTGCGCACAAGCTTTACATCGACAGCCAGCCAGCCAGCATCGTTAAATCGACTCAGAAAGTGATTCTGAGTATACTTTAAGGTGGGTGTTGGACCAATATTTCTGGGCGTTACGAACATCAGCACAAATCCAATATTCCCACCCCATTATGGTGGTGTCGGGTATAAAAATAATGACGATTCTATACGTATGAGTAATATTTAATTTGATATGAATGTGTTATAACTATTGCTTATACGTGTTACATCATGCACTAATCATTAATACTATCATTAATTATAATAGTTGCAAATATCTGGTATCTGGTTTTTAATGCGATTCCTAACTTTATATTATGATCACGGTTTTTGAAAAAATTCTTAAATCGTTATCGTTCAAAGACTATTTATGTATAAAATTTATAATTTTTTATGGTGTAATTGATTAGTGTAAGTAAGTATTAAATTTTTTTGTATTAACATATTTCGAAGTTATCGAAAATACGCACAAATAAAAACAGTTTCAATTTCTATGTTTGCAAAAAAAAAAAAACATTAAATTTCCAGAATTAAGCCATTATTTTTAACTCAATTAAAAATGACAAATGTAACTTACTGTTAAATAGTTTCCGTTAAGCACACTTTTAATCATATTCACTAATTACCCACAGTTGCATAAAAAACCCACTCCATCACATTATCGCGCAAAAATCTCTTATGATTAGTTAAACAACTAAACAACTACTGTTATCTGGCATGTAAACCTCAGAAATACAAAAATAAATACGAAACGTATTTTCCTCTGTTATACTGGTTTTCACAGCAGTTGCTGTCCGCAAAGGTGTATGTTGTTGGTCAAAAGATCAGTCATGGAAAATATCAGTTGAACTATTTCTCGTTTATTAAATACAACAAATTGTGCATTTATGAATATACAAACATTTATGTTTGAGTTTTATGATAGATGATGATAATATGTGTATGTATATATGTATGACTTTTTAGCACACATGCAGTGTTGGAAAAAATAATAAGAGCGTTTTTTATTTTCAGTCATGGGGAGAAGAAAAACTTATGATTTTATAGTGATTAGTAAACTGATATTTACCGTGACTTTTGTATGTGCTTGATTTGTTTATAACTTTAAAAATACATTAAGTTTAGTATTAATTAAATTCCAATGTTGTAAACATTTTTGGCAAATTAGCCAAATCAAATTAAATTATAAAATTAAAGAAACTGTCAAGGACCACTAGGGACAATATTCTAGGAACGACAAAATGCAGCTATTATAAGTAATAGCCAAAAACCTTAAAGTAAGTCTTAAAGTAAGTAAGTCAGTGGTCATAAGAGTGCCAAAAGACAAATCAGAAACAAATGTTTAACACCAAAATATGCTTTTATAATAATAGGCAAATCCTTTACTCGATAGACAGTAAGATGAGCCACTCTCAATATTGGCTACATATCAACAGCAAAAGATTAAACCAGCATTGTCGATAAAAAAATTTTAAAATGTTAGGGCATGGCTAGAGAGCAGAAAAATCAAACAGTACTCATAGTGATTGAAAACATGTAATATGGTCAGGCAAATCCTAATTTAATCGTTTTCCTTCCGTAGTTTTATTAATACTGCTTGCACCGAACAGCCCAGAGAATTTAAAAATACCATGTTAAGGACACAAAGAAGCACTGTGGTTGGAACGTCGTAACATTAGGTTGCTGTACAAGTTGGTATCTTGGACCACTGCAAAGAATTGAAAGATTATCTGCGTATATAGCAAATTCGTCTTCTCGATTTTGTAGATAAGAGCGTCTTTAATGTGAATGAAGTTACTTTGCAGCTCGCTGGTAACCCAAAGCATACTTCCAAAATCATAAAAGAAGGGCTTAGTGAGAAAAATTTTCTCTTGATGCAGTTACCAACAAAAAGTCCATAGACAGTTGGGACAATACCAATTACCTACAACATTTTTGGTTTTTTTTTTTTGGAGTTTTGGCAACTGGTTCAGCACGAATGGAAAAATATTTCAAATAAATTAATTGAAAAATTGATGAAAATTTGTTAAAAGTGTTTTACGAAATAAAGTTTTGTATGGTACAAAATAGAGTACATGCGGCTTTTTTTAATTTCGTTTCTAAAGTTTCTTGAATTTAAATATTAAACATAAAATAAGTGACAAAAAACATTTTCTAATAAGAAGTGTATAAAGTATTAACATGTACTCATTTATACTCCCCACTATAGGTGTATGTAAATAAGCACAGTATTATTATTATTTTTTTTTTTGTTACAATTTATGAAGTTAGCTAGATGACGGTGTTATAAAATCAAATTAACTCCACAAATTCCAAATTAAATCGCATACTCATGTTTAGCAAATTATTTTCATATTTTGATATTTGTCTGTTATGTGCGTGTATTGGCATCAACTGCTATGATAAAGGGTGCAAATTATATGGTAATTAAAAAAAAAACATAATAAATATTGTTAAATTATTGTACAAATTATGATACAAAAATATATGTTAAAGTTAGTACTGTTCAGACAAAATGTTGTAGAGAAAATCATATAAAGTTTTGATTTCCTTTTAAGTTTATTATTAATTTTTTTTTAAATCAATTAGTTTTCTGTTATTTTATTTAATATGATTATTAGACACTGCAACACCCTGTGTTTCCTGTATGAATGCAAATTGCAAGTGTATGAAAATTTTCGTGTGTTTTTTATGTTTTTCGTGTGTCTATGATTGATAAATCACTTTTTCATTTATATGTATATATACACACACGCAGTTATACTAATACAAAAAAATGTGTTAGACATGATGATGCATCCTTTATTTTACTACAAATTTGATTGTGCATTCATTCGTAAATACATAATACTCAAATATGCAAACATACAAGAACATATCTAGATACTTATATAGGTTTGTGTTTTAGACTGCTACAGAAAAATATATGTTTGGAAGTATTGTTTATGTTTTCCTTTAAGCTCGTGTGAAATTGTTTATTAAGCAACTATATCTCGTTTTTAATGGATCTATCGCAACTTTAAGAGTTAAATTGTAGATCCATTGTGCTATAGTGTACGAAATATGACAGTGGTAAGATGGGAAGGGACAGTGACTGTCGGTAGAATGGTAACAAAAATTTTTTTGATATTTCTTTAGTTTGGCTTGAGTTCATTAAATTTAATTTTCATTAAATTATTTTTACTGAAGGTAGGAATTGTTACATGAAAGCTATTGTTAAAATTTATTGATAATTTTTCGGCTGAGTTGGGGCTTGAACCTGGGTTGTTGAATTTACATGTTTCGAGAACCACCACATTCTCTCATCAGAATTCTTTGTGTTCTAACCTCAGCACCACTGCGGTGCCCGCTAGCCAACAGTCAAACATCAGTCCTTTAACCAGTGTTACCGGTGGTTCGAAATTTGCTGTAATTATCATTTTTAAATTTATTTACATGTTGCCTCCTTTTGTTCAGTTTTTTCGTATTCATGTCAAGACTTCGTCTCGAAAACCTGAATACATTTTTATTATGTTTATTATGTTTTAAACAATAAATTTTGATAATAATTTTCATGTAACAATTCCTACCTTCAGTAAAAATAATTTAAGAAATTTAAATGAAATTTAGAAATTTAATGAACTCAAGCCTAACTAAAGAAATATCAAAAACTAAAAATTAGCAGTTCAACTAAAAATAATAATTGTTTTAAAGAAATGTAAATACACATTATAACGTTGATTGCTGTGTTTCATATAATGGTGAAGAGTAAGGTAGTCCAAAATTTATATATATATAAGTTCTATGATTCCAACTTAAAGAAAAATATTTTAATTAAAAGTCAACAAAGTATTCCAGTGCCTCACGTAAGAACTATCAAGTTTTATGTTTCTCACATTTTTATTCTTGAGAAATATGGACTTATTAAAGATTTTACTTAACAACTATTATGGCTGTTATGGCTGTTTATAAATGTGTAAAATAAAATAATTTTGGGGAGCAAGTAATTCCGCAGTGTGCACCTCTTACCTAATATTATAGAACTTGTGATATTACACCTTTTGTATTCCTTGGTCTGACCAGTTTAAGATATCGAAATAAAGCTTGAAAGCCTACTGCATATTCTAGGGTTAAAGTCCTATACGGCTCTCTACTTTCTTCGAGATTTCATTACGTGCTTAATTAATGGATAGAATTGAAATCTAGGGAACAGATTATGGCCAGTAGCACTACATTAGTCCATCAAAGTGAATACGAAATTTGCAAAGATCAGCTTCGCTTCCTTTGTAAACTGATGTAAATAGAGGTGTTGCCATAAAACTCTATAGCTTCGTTAAAAGCTAATATTTTTGCTCCATTCAGTTTGGGAACAGTCTAATAAATCTAGCAGACTATCTAATACATACACAACCATTACACCTATAACTAATGCTATAACAACGCTGGCTGTTGTGATTTACTAGTTTATATTTATTTTGCAGTTTTAGATTTAACATTCCAACACTCAAGCCGCATGCACACAAACAAACAGGCATTCAGATACTCACTAACACTTATACGCACGTATTGCTATTTTACCACTTTTCGCGCTAAAACTTTGTATCCGTCTATATTTGCAGTTATTAATGTTTAACTTGTAAAATGATAAAATTTGTATTGTTTGTTGGTGTTGTTGTCGTTGTTGATTTTTGTTGTGTGTCCTTTCGATTTGTTATTTATTGGAATGTGTCTGTATATGTATATATACATACATGTTTTTTTGACAACTATTTTTGGTATTTGAAATTAAATCGGATTATTTGTCAATTTTGATTGACCATTCATTAACAGGAAACAGGATGTGTGGATATGAAATCAATTGAGGTTACATTTGAAATGTATTCGAAATGAGATATAAAATGCAGATTCGATAAATAGATTTTTTTTCAAATGGTTTATTATTGAGATTAACAATTTTGCGAACAAAAAATAATGTATTGCAATAGAGTTAAGTGCAGATGCTTATTGTTTTCATCATAAATATTAAATTGATAGATTTATTTATTTATATATTTATTTTTGAAAATTTAATTTTTGTGTGGTTTGTAAAAAGAGGAAAGAGAAGATAAAATTTACACAAATATTTGCTGACAATAATTTTTATGTTCAAAGTCGTTAAAGAATATGTATTTAAACTTATTCATTTGCTCTTTAGTTGCTAATGTATTGTGAATTTAAATTTTAAATTTGATAAAGCATGAAGCTATATAACGACAAGATGCGTCATGTTATGATTAAAATACAAATAAAATAAAGTTGTTGTTTAATAAAAATATGTATCTTATATGTCTGAGACATTCTACTGAAGTAAAAGGACATACATATCTTGCTGTATATGGCTATGTTGTTGTTATGGTAGAACACTTTTAATTAAGGCAGTTTGAATTTAATATTATTTATATGTTTTATTTATTTATTGTATCTTCATTAGATGAATTTCATTTAAAAATCGAGATAAAACTGAAATTTTGAACCCGACCCCCTCAGATATCGATGAAATTTTGTTCATAGCTAAATTTGATCAATACAATTAAACTCTCATTTTTAGAAATTACTGTTTTGCGATTTTTTGGGCGTGACACAGTGGGAACGTTTTTGAAAAAACGCAAAAATGGTCGAAAAGAGCTCCATTTAAACTACAACAACTCAGAATCGGCTACACCGATTTCCATGATCTTGGTATCATTAAAAAGATATTTTAACAGGCTTTATGACACGTAAAAAATAAAAAAAATACACTGTAAAAAAAATTATAACAAAAAAAAATTTTAACTGACGAAAAAACCAAAAAGATCGAGGGGTTTTTTACAGTGTATTAATTTTTTAGAAAGGTTTATCCTTCATCTATACCATATCAAAAAATAAAAATGGGTTCTTTTTTAGTTTTTTTTATATAATTTTTTAAGTAGTGTCACTTCTAGTAATTGCCCTTATATTTTATAACAAAAAAATTTGAGGTAACGAAAAACCAAAAAAGATCAAGGATTTTATATTATTTGCCATGTTTTTATTAATTTGTGTTTTATTTTATTTAAATTTTTTTTAAGTTAATTATTTGTAAGAAATTTTGCGCTGCTCAAATTTGGCACACATGTGATGGAATCGGAGGAACATTGAAGAGAGGTGCTCGAAATTATAGTATTGCAAATAAAAATGAAATCCAGACAACGAGGCAACTCTATCACTGGGCATCAGAAACCACCATATTAGTTGCTTACGCAGATGCTGACGAATACAACAACGTTAAAGAAAAGCTATTTTCAAGATATAAAGAAGCTAAAACTATAACAGGAACTCAAGGCTTTCATTAATTCATTCCGATAAATGAAACTTTTGTACATGTGCGCAGATATTCTGACTGTGCCAAATTTGAGCAGCGCAAAATTTCTTACAAATAATTAACTTAAAAAAAATTTAAATAAAATAAAACACAAATTAATAAAAACATGGCAAATAATATAAACAATTGTTGACGGTTTTTTATTTGTAAACATTTAAAAAATGTTAGAATTGTTGAACTATTTTGTGAATGTGACCAGATATTTTCGCTGTTATTCGAATTATTTCGAAAACTTTCGGTACGTATTACTAGAAGTGACACTACTTAAAAAAATTATTTAAAAAAAAAAATAAAAAAGAACCCATTTTACTTTTTGGATATGTTATAGGTGAAGGAAATACCTTTCTAAAAAAGTAATACACTGTAAAAAATCCTTGATAGCCGATTCTGAGTTATTGTAGTTTAAATGGAGCTCTTTTTGACCATTTTTGCGTTTTTTCAAAAACGTTCCCACTTTGTCACGCCCAAAAAATCGCAAAACAGTCATTTCTAAAAATTAGAGTTTAATTGTATTGATAAAATTTAGCTATGAACAAAATTTCATCGATATCTGAGGGGGTCGGGTTCAATGCATCTCGATTTTTACATGAAATTCATCATTAGAAATTAACTAACTAATAAGAATTACAAATTTTATATAAAATTAATTTTAATTATTTAATTCAGCCGGTGCCGGACGAAAATTGTTTACCCATTGTTTTTTATATGTATGAAGTATGTATCTTTGGCTTATATCACTTCTTTTTAGTCGACTATAACCACTATTAAATAATATGTTCCGGGCTAATATAGATAAGATCCCGACAAATTTTATTTCATATGTATATGGGTCAATATCAAAAAAAAAAAAAAAAAAAACGTACACAAACAGTTTTTTTTGCTTGTTTTTGTTGTTTTACTCTTGAAAATTAAAAATAAAATCAAAATTAAGCATTTTAAGCTATGAAGCAATATACTTAAAAAATGATGCTCATGAAATATTTGTCTATTTTGTTTTTTTTCGTAGGCAATTTATTTCTCAAATTCACAAATTATAAAAAAAGGAGTTGAAACCATGTAACCAATGATTGTCAACTTCTATTTTTAGCATTTAATATATCCACTTTTAAAAAAATTAGCATGACGCTCATGATATTTTATGGTGCCCTTACCATGGTGTTCACAAAAACTACGCAAATGCACACTTTTTTTAATAGATTTTTTTTTTTACTTTATCACTTTTGTAATAATTAAAGTTTGTATTTTCCTTACGTTATTTACTTTATTTAAACTTGAAATTGAAAACTAGTAATATTACTTGATTTATAAAAAATTGACGCTCAATGCAAATTGTGGGGACAACCTTTCTTTGCAATGCTAAATTCGCACTAATTAAATTTTCACAACTATAACAAATCATTATTAACCGTTATATATTTATTTTTTTTTCTCGATTTTATTTTATTTTGTTTACTAAAAATACTAATGGGGGACACATGCTTTTGTATGGAAGCAGTCAAAAGGAGAAACAAAATACCATTCTGAATAAACAAAAAAACAACCATACAAATTTGAGAATTACGTGTTTTTGTTACATATTCCTCGCTGATCACTCTCACATTTTAGTTTTTTTTTTTTGTTTTTGTTTTTTTTTACCTAAAATAGTAGTGTAAAGTGCGGGGACACAAAAATTGCGTTTTTAATGAAATTGACCCATATATAATTTTTAAATAAAGATGAGTTGAAAAAATGAAAAATTAAAAATTGAAAGTTCATAAATGAAATTTTTGTTGGAAACCACAGCAACATGCCCAATGTACTTAATTTCCAAAAAAAAAGTAATTTAGCTCATTTTAAGATGACCTGAAGAACCAACATCCAAAATCTATTTTTTCATATGAAACTTTAACTGTTTATAAATCGGTAAATTTGTTCTCGATAACAAATATTAGTGCTGACAGATTAAGGCTCTTTTACCATTTAAATGCTTATTTAAAAAGATATTGAGAATTTTGAAATTTTAAGTTTTATATAAAAAATCAATTTTGAGTGATTACAGAATGATGTAAAGACACAAAGGTTTTAAGTCAGTTTTAATTTAGAAATATGAGAGAAATTGGTTATAGCTCAGTAAATACTTTTTCCTTGTCCCTCTATCCTACTTACAACAACTTGATACTACCAACGTTTTTAAAAAAAATTGACTAGTTTTGGTACTGAAACTTACCTAAAGCACCTCTATACGATTATTTATCTACATTATTTTTTGTTTTAAACCTATTAAACTCTGATCCAATCTGAACTTAAAAATAATTGTCGGACTAACAGTTTTGAACTAACGATTGTTTGCTGATTTAACATTTATAAACCGAATCTCAAATAAAAATTCTGTTTTTAAATTTTTCAAACACTAAATATTGAAAATTTCCATCACAAAAACTCTTTTGTTTTTTTTAATTCCCTTGATACTTTTTTCCAGCACTTTGCACATTTTACAACATATCAAGGTAATTTTTGAAAGTTTTCTCTTTAGTTTAGTTTTTTTCTTTGTAAGAAAAATTAAACATTTCATACACAAACGAGTACATATATTTTTCACATTCTCATGTTTAGTCACGCATAACATTTTATATGCCTAAAAACTTAATGATTGTGTGAGAGTGTATAATGTTAAATGTGCTCAAATATTTGTGTTATATAAATGTATGCATGGTTTATAAACTAAAAGATGCGAACAGTTGTTAGATGTTAGATGAGTATGAGTATTTGAATGTCTGCGGAACACCTGCTCATTAGTAAATACCCATGCTTTTAGCATTATCATCATTATAATTTTGGGTATATGTTACATGGTACAACTAATGCTGCTCCGCTCTATTACACATTCATACAATACGTATATACAAATGTAGCTAAGTATCGATGTATGTATGCATGTTTGTGTGTGTGTTCTCGTTAATTGTGTGTGTGTTCGTAAGTAATACAGAAAAAGTTTTAATTGCAAAACAAAAGCGTGATGTTTACGGCACGTGTGTGTGTGTGAATGAAAAAAATATCCCTATAAATACAACCAAGTACGCAGCAATGCAAATACAAATTCAAATACTTATACATACACTTAAATGCACACGTCCATATTTAGTAGTAAAAACGAGTAAAGCACACACATAATTAGCAAACTTATATAAACTCAGATAGTAGTAGTTGTAAAAATAAAAGAGTTTTAATGAGCTTATGGTAAAAGCAACACTAACACTCACTCGCACACATATAATAATTGTGAACACCCTACAACATCGGCCGATTGGGAAGTAATTAAGATTTAGTTACCGAATTCAATTAACTAATTTAGGATATTCTTAATGAATTTGAATAGTTCCCTAACAATGATTTAAAAAAAATAACACTATTGGGTGTATGGCTTAAAAATAAGAAATTTTTTGAAATTCTTAAATTTTATTTTGAAATATTTGTACAATATAAATTCATTGAAAGTATTACCCATTGTTAGCTATGAACTTTTTTCATATTTCTGGAAACATATGGATTCCTCGCCAATAGAACTGCTTTGCGATCGAGAAAAAATCAAGTCAATTTGGAAAGTAAAGCGCATCCCAGAGAGAGCATTTTGCAGTAGTCGGACGGGAAGAGGTCTCTATTATAAGGCTAGTGAGGAAAAATTTCCAATCAGTTCTGTATAAATAATTTTTAGCTTGTATTGTAAACAGTTTTCATGATGTAATATTACACTTTTCCGAGCCAATGCATATTTCAACCGAGTCAGTTTTGGTACAGGTTCCATATGATGGTCTGGCCAATCTTAATACAGTAATTTCTCCAGTTTTCGGTATTTTTCTTCAGCATCAAAATCACAACTTCTCAACCGCATAAACAATATTTCGCACATTGAAACCGATGACTCATATTTAGAGAGGAGTTGTTGTACAAGGTGGCCCAAAATTAACAAAGGGGTTTGAATTCGTTATAATTTTTTATTTAAGAAATAATTATAAACTTTTTTTAATGCAGTATATACAATGTGGCGCAAAAGTAATCCTACTATCAGAAAATGCTACAAATTTTGCGAGGCCCCTAATGTCAGTTCTGTCAGCAATATTCCGCGTTCTGGAGCAGTGTTGCGTAACATTGTTTATTAACGTGTATTTCGCATGTGTTTACTACACAAATGTCAAAACAGAACTGACATTAGGGGCCTCGCAAAATGTATAATATTTTCTGATAGGAGGATTACTTTTGCGCCACCTTGTATGTTATGTTTGTTATGAAAAAAAATATCTGGCAAGTGGTGGCAATTTTCTGCTTCGCAAAGTCGTGCTCTTTCCAACACATTTTTCATACCCTTTCGCAAAACTTTAGGTGTTATGTTATTTATTTCGTCGAGTATATTGCTTTTTAGTTACTGGAGTGGTTAAATTCAGTGAACACGGAGGCCAATTAAAATCACTTGTACGCGAAATAATTCGTTCACCAAAGATGTCGCGTAAGACAGTCATTGTGTCCCTTGCAGTGTGCTCTGTGGCTCCATCTTCTTGGATTCATACTTGCGGATGATTTTCCACGGCTGGCCTTAAAAAAATTTTTAACATTGTCCGATATCTGACACCATTGACGGAAACGGCGACCTGTGTTCCTTTTCAAAAAAATAAGGCCCAAGTATCCTTTCCGATGAAACACCGCACCAAGGTGGGTGTAATTCGCTCTGTTAAACTACACTCGAATTTTCCGTAGCCCATATCCTGCAGTTTTGCTTATTATCGGAGCCACTTAATTGGAAATGGGCTTCGTCGCTAATAATTAAATTATGAATAAAATTATGATTTTCTTCTGCCGGAAAAAAACTGCAAAATCAAATTGTTGCTGACAATCTGTAGGTTTTAATTTTGGGACAAGCTGAAGCTTTCTATTGTGTGCAAAATTCTCAATATTTTTATCCGTGTGCACCGTTCGTCTTCTGTCAGCACCAGTTAGGTTTCTGACTGACCCTTGTTGTCGAAAATTTGCAACCAGACGTTTAATAGTTTCTCTGAGGGTCCAACCTGCACATTAAAATACCGCGAAATGCACGCTGAGTCAAAATAATGGATCGTTGATTTGAAAAAGAAAGCTTTTAAATTCCGCAAGTTTTCTTTACAAAATACTGAAAAAAAAGAAAAAAAAAATGGTAATAACAAAGTTATAGGCAATTCAAACGCAATTTTGGGATACCCTGTATTTCAGCGTTGTTTACGCTATAATGTTTAGTAATAAGTGGGAATAAATCCTTGCCATTAAAAAATTATGTTATTTGATGTGACGATTGTTCTTTAGATTGTGAGTTTGTTGTGTATATTGTTGTAGAGAGAAGTTTCTTTCGATACTATAAGGTGCATAGGGACTTAATGAATTTGCTAAGTATCCGTCTATCAACGTTTTTACTCTAGATACCTTTTTTAGCTGCTATTTATCTCAATCACAAGCTATCTTCACCATGTGTCCCCCTTATCTGTTGATTTGAGAATTTCATTCTATCTCGTTTGATTGTGCCTCCTTATATCAGTCGACATGGGTTTTTGACTTGTACTTCATTCTGCTTCACTAAAACTTCGAACTTTTGGATATGGCGAGTGGTAGTGTTCCATGTTTCACAACTGCACAAGAGGGTGGATTTAATATTTGCATTGAATATCGATATTATTGTACATGAAGAATAATTTGTATGATTTCCAAATTGATCTTAGACAACCAAATGTTTGTTGTGCTGAAAAGCATTGGATAAGTAATGTCGAAGAATACTGATTCTCTTCGTGTTGCTATCTATTTGAATAGTGCTGTAATCCATCTGAATCAGCAACTTTAAAACTTAACTAGCGCTGTAGAGTAACATATAATGCGTATTTTTCAACAGTAATCTTAGTTGTTTTATACACATTTGTGTGCGTTTGAGCAAATCTTTAATAACATCTCACACATTTATCTACATACATATTTCTCTTTATTTCTGTTTATTGTTGGCTTCCAGTACGATGGTGTTTAATTCAAACATACCGTAAAGTGTGTTTCATTTTTGTTTTTTGGAGGTTTTAAAGCACATAGAAAGCAAATATCTAAGTATTTTTGTTTATTCAATAAACGCCAAATGACACGTTCTATGCTGTTTGCCGTGCGACAATAATCCTAAATATGTGACATTAATAATGCTTACAAAGAGTTTACATATAAAAGAAAATCCATGTTGAGTACAATTGTTTTGGCATCGAATTTTAGGATTATAACCACTAACCAAATTATTGGGCTTTAGTTGGAATTTTTAAAGATGTGACAGCTTTGTTTTGTGATGTGAATAGTAATTGTCTTAGCTTAGTGTAGTTTTGTATTAAATATAAAATTTTAACAATTTTGCATGTATCAAAATATAAAATAGTGATATATATTTTGTTTTAAAAAATAAATCACTGAAAATTGCCTTTATAATAAATTTTTGTGGTTTTTTAATACTTTGGTGAGAGTCACACTGTTTCAATAATGGTTGATTGTAATAACTGTTAACATTCTTTCTCTTTTATTTATTTCAATTGTGGATTAAATGAACTCTGATTTTTTTTTATAATTAAAATTGTCATTGCTGCAATTGGGCAAACGTGTTTTATAAAGCCCCCTTTTACCTGGGTTGTTGGTTGAATTTACACATGTTTCGAGAAACACCACTTTCTCTCATCAGAATTGTTTGCGTTCTCACCCTCAAGAAAAATTATCAGTAAAAATAATTTAATGAAAATTAAATTTAATGAACTCGAGCCGAAATAAAAGAAATATCAAAGATTTTTTTTTATTTTTCATAAAATTTACTTAAATAAATAATCGAAATTTCTTGATTATAAACATCATGCAATTTAACCCAAATGGTTTTTCCCGTTTGCGATTTAAAGACTTTATTTTAGACTGTATTTGCTTTATTTTTAATTAGGGATGAATGAAGTTGTGTATTTGATCTTATACCATGATCATATCATAATAAGCAACATGTGCTGTGTGCACAGAACATTAATAGGTTCATGCCACAATCCCAGCAAGAGATCAAAAGTTGAAAGTGCATATGCTACACATGTATACCACATGGTTGCAGGTGGCAAGAATTTAGTTTCAAGATATTTAAATATTGTTTATTTAAGTTTAAGATTTGTTTATAAAATTTAGTTACTGTCGAAACTCCAAAAGAACAAATTATTGATTTTTTCTCGTCTTTCTACACGTCCGTGTCCACTCGACACCAGTTATTTATTAATTTTTATTTATTTATTTTTCACTGAACTTGTCTTGTTTGACATTTTTTCAAAGCGTTCTTTTTTAAATATTTAAGGACCTGTAAGAAATACTGCTGTGTTGGGCCTTACTTCCACAGAAAATTTTAATAAATTTTATATTCACACACATGAAGTGAATCACAGTTTTTTTTTCATAATATGATCTAGTAATTAAATTAGTAAGCACTTTATTTTGTCATACCCTATAATATTAATTAATTAAACAAATATGTTTATAAACTTTTACACCAAAACACAAAACTTAAAGTTTAATATTTATTTCAATTCTTAAATATTTGCCTTGTTTACTACTCATATGTATGTATAGTATACTAAATAATATTGATAAATACTATAACGGCTTCAGTGACCCAAATCCAAGAAGGTATTGTTATGAAATTGAGAGGATATTAATCGAATATTTGTATGCACGCATACACACATTCACATACTAGACTATAGTGTGACAACAATAATTTTAACAAATGTATTGTTTTAATATAAATACAGTATAAACCATCAATCATGTATGAGACAACGAAATAATAAGAAAAGCTTAAACAATACAAAAACTGCACATGATAAAACCACGCAGTTCTGATGACTTTTTCAGCCTTGTGAGTTTTTCAATATGTACATGTTAGGGATGCCAAACAGGCTGGGTTTATTGGTATTTATAAACCAATTTGTTTTAATACGCAACCAAAAATGCCGAATTTTTTTGATCCATATTAAAATAAATTGGTTTATAAATAATAACAATTTCTTGCAAAAAAGTTGCTTACATTAAATATAAATATGTTTGATGTATTACAGACATCACTAGGTGTTGTGGATGGCTTTTACATATTTACATTACATTGACTATTTCATTCGTTTCACGCAATCAACACTTTTAATTCATTTATATTACCAAACATTTCTTTCTCATTGTCAATTTCACTTTTTTGTTTTGGGTTTTTTCAAAAATTTAAAAGTGTTGAGTAAATTATCCTTCTTTTTGGTATCTTTTAAGGAGAGATTTCACCAGATCATTTTTTGATATATATCTTTGAGCATAAATAAATAGAAGAGGAACATCAACAGAAAATCATATCACTGCGACAAAGAACTTTGTCTGTTACTTTAACTGGATTTAAAATGACAACTATTTGTTTAAGTAAAACAAGTTCTTCATGTCTTGATGTCTTCTTTGCATAATAGTAGAAATTTGCATCATAACATTGAATGAATTCTTTTATTTCTATTTTGTACTAAGCTAATGATCTAACATTGCATAATGATGGAAATTTCCATTGTATTGTTTTTTAATAAATTTATACTATAAATATATACCAAGATTTTTTTTTAACCATTTTTCCTTTAATTTTAAACATGAATTAAATCAGCTTGACTTATTTCACCAATAAAGAAAAACTCTTGAAAAGAAGGGTTAAATCAATTACAGGTTTTATATAGACTTTCCAAAACTGTAGACAAATATTGCTTTCGAGTTTGGCAAATAGTGCTTTCGAGTTTGGCAATACAAAATTAATATTATTTCTTTCAACTTTATTTCTTCGACACACGTTTTAAAATTTAAATTTTTGTTGATGACTTTGTAAACAAATACTAATTTTCGGGATTTTTTTAATTCCGAAAAATCCCAGGAAATCCCGAAAATCGTGATTCGCATGCCCTAAGTCCTACATAGAGTATTGCAAAAAAATAATAACAACGGCCAGCATAAGATTTTCAATAGATGACAATAAGAATTAACAAAGTTATTCGTTTTTAAGTTTTTGCTCTTCTCATCAATGAAAATAAAGTAGCCGTTAGTATTATTACATTGTCTGTTAGATTACATAGTATGTATAAAGTAACCTATTATATTTCTTCCCTGAAGATGATCAACAAAGTTGGTCGAAATATTGGAAATAAATAAAATATAATAAAAATTAAAAACGAACAAGAGTTTTTATATTTTTAATAAAAGGGACCTCAAGCCGAACTAATAAAATAAAAAGATTTGTAACCTATTAACTAACTTTGCTCTATGTATGAAATGACCGTAGAAATAGATATAAATTGGAGTCAGCCAAGTGATCATATAGTATTCGTAAAAATTATTGTCCACAAGGGATACATTGACTAATTATTAATTAATAAAATTGCTGGGCACAGACACACATAAATACATAAATGTTTAAGTGTACGAGTACGTATGTGTGAATAATAAACGAAGATCAACAACAATAACAGCAGTGCCAAAACTATGGTAAAATGATATCATAAATAATGCTTGCTAACACCCACATACTTTCCACTGTGAGATACAACAGCTAAACAAGGATAAAGACTAAAATATATACAAACACATTAGGATGACTTTAAGAAAAGTTTAAGATGTTTTCAAATCACATCAAATATTAATTATAGTTTGGTTTAATATGTTAAGAAGTGGTAGTTTTGTTTATGTTAATTAATATTTACTCCGTTATTACAAGATACGCTCTAGATAATTTGATAATGGTCTAAAGTAAAAATAAAGTAATCTGTGATCATTAGGCAGATCTCAGCAAAAATCGATATCTTGCATGGAATTATAAAATACACTAAAGGTCCTTTAATAATGGTAAATATTAAAAATAAAGAATTATCTCTTATTACTCTATATTACAAACAAAGTGGATTTTGAAATAGATCTAAACACTTTAATAGTAGTCTAAATTTAAATATCAGTATTTTGCATGGAATTCAGAAATATACTATAGTTAAATTTTTTATATATATATGGGGTGTTTTTTTTAGATGTATAGAACTTTAAGTTGACAACACGTTATTAACTGGCGGCCATTTTGTTAGATGTCAAGTGATTTTTGTTTGAAGCCGCTAGTCTACGCCGATAAGCCCGAAACGATTGACCACCTAGAGGACAACATTACCCGCGTTATTACCCATAAATGGTCACAAATGTTAAAAAATGTAATCGAAAATTGGATCTGCAGATTAGACTATGTCCGAGCCAGTCATATGCCAAAAGTTATATTTAAATAATTAGTGCCAAAATAAATTTAAGACGTCGATCTATTTATGTTTAAATGCCAAACCAAACTAAATATAAATTAATTAACAGCTGACAAAATGGCCGCGAGTGTTGTCAACTTAACCTCTGTGTCTACAACCAAAAAGTTTTCGTTATGTCATCTTACACGGGTAAGTCATATAGTTTAGAAGTTAATTTGCTTATATTGACCCACTGTTTTTTTTAATTGTTATTAGCAAACTGATGCAGTTGCAACTACTGTGTTATAAAAAAAATAATTCTAATCTCTTGTATCATGCATAGATTGGTATTCAACGATTTTGGGCCACAAGCCTTTATGTAAGATTTTATAATGGCACCAGCACCGCAAACAAAGCGATTAAGCAACTGCCATATCTTACATATTTCTAATGTTATACGGAAACCTACAAAACAAAACAGTATAATCCTTCAACAACGACGAACCGAGTGATAAATTAATAAATAAATACACAGGGTTGGCGCCTTCTGCAGATAGGGAAAAAGTCAGGGTCAACGAGTCGTTTAAGATTTGTGTTTTAAACTTTTTCGTGGAAGTGGAAGAAACATTACATGTGACAATTTTTTTACAGGATACGACTTCACATTTTCTTTGATGTTGGGTACCGTGAGCAAATTGCGAATATTTGTTCCAGCTGAATTTTCTAATCCGAAAGGAAGAGAAGTGGAATCTTAGTTTTTGGATTTACAGATCGGTTGTGCTTCTATCATATCATTACGAGTATAATATCAAAGTTGGAGGTGTAAAATAAAAGAATGTAATGATACTGGATTGCAACAAAAGCAAAGGTGGAGTTGACAACATGGACAAATGTCTTCGAAAATACACAATAAAAAGGAAAACAAATACATGTAAAATGAAAAATAAAATTTAAATTTATTATAACTATACATGTTTACAACTATTGTACCTATTTTTACATTTTGAATCTAAAAATTGCTTGACTTTTTCTGAGCCTACCCGGGAATGGCGGTTGTATATTTAGAGGCTAATTTCCATAAACTGCTTGTAGGTTTTTTCCAAAAACAAAATTTTAAATAATATATTTTATAACTAAAAAACAATATTTCAGGAGCATATTCAGAATTTCAAGTCCATAGCTCAAATGGTGGAAAAAATATATCAAATTGAATATAAAAAAAACATAGCCGGGTAGGTGGTTGTTGATATAAAAGTTAATGATCTATACATCTAAAAAAACACCCTATATTTACAAAATTTGGTTTTAGAGCCTTTAATAATGGTATAAATTTAAAAAGTAGGATAACTAAATATTTACTTCAGTTGGTAACATCAACAATATTCTTTTAGCTCCACACAAATGTGGCCATCCTAATATAGAAAATACATTCACATTTGTACATTTATTGGCGCAAGTTTGCTTGTGTGTTTTCTGTATAAATATGAAATAACTGTTTCAAAATTTTGTTGTATGTTCTTGTCAATGTATCTTAATGTAGCATGTAGAATTTGTAGAGTGTGTTTGAGTGAACATTGCATTGTCGCTCTTTAAACAAAATTGCATTGTTGTCATGTGTAATTGTTGGACAGCGTTTTAAAACGATGAGCATAACTATTTAAAAATGTTATAAATTGAATCATGTATAATAGCAAATAATGTAAATCATATAGATAAAAAAACTTTTTGTTTAAAAAGTATTTTTATAATTGATGGCTAAACTAAGACAGCCTAACATATTTACTTATATCAAAGGTTAAACTCAATAATGTAAATTAGTTTCATAATTTTTGTTATGTTCTTTACTGTATCCATACTAGTATTTGTTTTGTATTATGGCATTTCTGTATAAAAACAATTAATCATCACAAAACAAACCAAGCAGAAGTTTAGAGATGTACTATTGTATATATAAATAGTTACCAAAACTTACTTACAAACTTACACATACGAGTACATATGTATATCATCCCTTTAGGGAATGCCAATAGTGAAATTTTAGTGATTACCTATTCGCATTGTCAGTAGTACTACTGACCAGGTGTACCCAGCCAATGAAATCTACTATTGACATTTAACATTAGCTTGGCATTGAAAACCATTTTTGTCTACACTATGAAATAGAAAATGAAACTGCATTTTTAGCTAACTTTTGGAGTTAAAAAAAAAATACTAAAAGGCTTTCCCTAATTAAAAAATAAATTAGAAAACACACAGAGTCTTTGCCAGGAATCGAAACCACACCCTCTGAATGATAGTCCGGCACACTATTGCCTACTGTATCGGGGCACACAATTGAAAGAATGACTGTTTTATAGTAGCCATTGTGCCGACTTTGTTGACAATATCGCCAAACAGTCACCAAAATAGTAGACATAGCGGTGACTTGGAGACACTTGTAGACAGGTTTGCTTCAGGGATGTGTAAATATTGCCTTGTAAGCTATTCGTATACTTTCAATGCGGATACTCTTAAGTAGAATGTCATTAGTATCTAAACAAATTTTATACGTATTTGCTTATGTTTATATGTAACTTAGTAACAAAGAAATTGATAATGGATCTCCTATTTAATGTCTAAGCATTCAAATAATTTTATAATGTGTTTAGTTAAATTTGATTTCACTACAATTTGGTTTTATCAAGTGTAAAGCCATCATTGATTAGATAATCAGAGTTAAAATAACATCATACACACTTGGCCTGCAATTTTAAAGTATTTTAAGAAAAGAGTAAGATGTAAACAAAGTTTTAAGCAGGTATTAAAGAAACCTGAATACAATATATTATTTATTAATTTCAGAAATTTCAAAAAAGTTCCATATAGTAGAATGAAATATAAATAACCCAGCAAAAACTTCACTTACAAATTAAGTTCAAAAGTAATAGGTAATGCTCAACCAGACTACTTATAAATCTGCTAGAAAAATTGTTCATTTTTGTCTGAGATGTCCCAAAAGTAATCCATTGTCATTTTGCCTATTTCAAACAGAAAATTAATAACTTATTTTGTTATTTAAAAGTATTATAAAAATAAGTAGTTTTAAAGTGATTACAATAAAATGTTATAAACAAATAAACAAACTTAATAAATACAAAATAAATTTATTGTAGCATGATACTAACAATGATTTATAATCATATAATAACTTTTTTGAAATCTATTTATTTGAAGTAAATTTTTTAATTATGACCTTTTTAAAGTAATTCTTTAATATAGATATAATTAGTATTACAAAAAGTGGCGCATAAAGCTAAGAAATAATGCATTCTAGAAGTCATTAAAATTAAGAATTTAAGTAAAGTTTTTGCTGGGAAATAGAATGAAAAAGAAAATAAGTTCAAAATAACAGTGTGTATGAGTACTATAAAATATTTGATTTGATATACATACATTACGGGCTCGATTTGTGCAACCAACTATTATTGCAACTGACCGATTAGCGCAACAGCCTATTTTTTAACAGACGCGATAAGTGCAACTTTATTTTGTTTTCAGATGTAATATTATTTAGAAGTCATTCTATTCTCTTCTCTATTTATTCTGGTTGTGTTTTTAATCAGAAGAGTAATTGAAAACTATTTGCCAAGTCATAGGCACCTAAAAAATCCTTTCATAAAGAATTTTGGCTGTTTATTTACAGTTATTTTTTTTGTTTTATTTTGTCTCTGTTTCTTTGATTTTATTTAAGTTATATTTCAGTAAAGTGAAGATCAGTTTATAAGTTAAATATGGGAGTCGTGAAAAAAACTGCAAAATTTACCATTTTAATGATATAAAATATTAAAATATTTTGTTAGCGCCACTACCAAAAACCCTAAATTCAGATAATCTATCTGGTGGCACTTAATTGAAAACATAGAATTTTTATAAATTGGAGCTAAATTAAACTGCCATTTTATCAATCAGTAAGTTGCAGAACATAAAGTTGGCAGGGGCCCAGTAAAATATTGAATTTAAAATTTTATATTATTTCTTAGTGGTTTCCAAAACCAAAAAGTATGTATAACATTAATATAATTTATAAATATGCATTTCCTAATTAATGATATTTATTTAGGAATTTTAATATAAATACATTTGTTGAATAAATTAAATTTTATGAAACTCGTGTATTTTATTCCAAATCCCTTTGGAAGTCACTAAAAGTTACCATAGGCTGACGTGCCTCCAACATATTTCTTTATTTTTACGAGTATTATATATATTTACACCTTTTATTTTTTGTTCAATAAATAAATTACTTACATGTTTTTGTTAAAAAAAAGAATAAAAAATAATAGCGTATATAGTGGTCGCTTATTGCAACATTTCGAATATCTGAACAACCTTGATTTCCTTTCGCTTGCGCAATCGAGCCCGTACTGTACTAAGAAACTCAATTCAGTTCAAAATAACAGTGCGTATGAGTACTATGAAATATTTGTTTTCATAAGTATATGTATGTATATTACGTATACGCTAAAGAATGTAAATATTTGAAGCATTACTATTGTTATCAAAAGTTTCGTGTCAATTAGAACAAAATTTTGTAGGAATATTCAAACGATAGTTTGCGTTTCAGTTTTAAATCTTAAAATCTCGATATTAATAAAAAAAGTTTGTTAGATATTTTTTTAATTTAATTTGCAACCCACAGTACAGATTTCCTAGGGGACTGACTCTCAGGTCGCAATTTTGAAGATATTTCAATAAAATTTGGTACGTGATATTTTTTCGGCCCAAGGATGGACGGGATTGAAACTGGTGGAAATACGTCCATCATTTTACCTGGCCCTCATACAAATGTCCTACCAAAATATGAGTTTAACGATCATAAATATTTAAATTATGCAAGTATTCTAACGAATTTCACCACAAATGAGTAGGTAGAATTTTGTGTCAGTATGTCAGTATGCAAATAATATCCAACACAAATATGTTTCGTATATATACAAATAATATGGTACAGTTTTATGATGCTCGGTCTATAATTAGTCTTAGCTCCCATATAAGGCCGACTTCCGAAAATCACTTTAACGACAATAAATCTATCAAAAATGTTGTTATCCAAATAAAATTCAACGAAAATAAGTTTCATATATACACAAATGATGACATCTAATTTTATAGTGGTCGGTCCATCATTAGTCGAAACTCCCATATAGGAACCTCTCCGTAATTCACTTTTACCTCTATAATTTTTTTAAAAGTATTTATATGGAGATAAAGTATAAGATACATAATATTTTTATCCACAGAAGTCATGGCACTAAATTTTTGGATGATCGGTCCATAATAGGTCATATCTCCCACGTAGCGCTCATTTCTGAAAAAAACTGTTTTATACTTATACTGGGTGTTGGGTATTATATGGTCGGGCATGAGCGACTATACTTTCTCACTTGTTTTCTATTATATAATGACTTTAAAGTCGTAGTATTTCTAAGATGTGTAAAAGTATTTTAAATTTGTTTTTTTAACCGAAAAATATAAAACTATATAATTCAATATTAAACACAAAAACAAAAGTAAAAAATTATGTAAATTACTATACAGATGTTTATTATTAAAAATGCTTGATTGCATTGAAATAAATTTAAGAAAAACATACATACCTGTCCCAAGATTTACATGATATTTTTTACACGATTTCCTTTTTCACAATATTTTAATTTCTTATGTTATGCATAATAGAGAATTTATTATTATCCTATTAAAATCTTGAATGCTGATTTTATATATAACAGTTTATAAAGAAGTAAGTTGTGAACGCTCCCCATCATGTTTACTAAACTATATGGGACACCATAATTACAAATGTCAAAAAGTATTAAAATACTTAAAACTTCAATCAAACTTGAAAAGATTTTTTTTTCAGGAACATTCATATATTATGTAAATCGAGGGATATTTGTTTTATGAGTATAAAATAATAAAATGCTTATTTCTTATTATTTAAACGATGTACTTTATTTGCTATATAAATATATGAGAAATGTATGTATATGTGTAGGTGTAAATACAATTTAAAATCTCACATATTGGAATTATAAAATAGATACCTAAACACAAACATGCAGTGATTTTTATTAAGCATATATGCATGATGCATATATAAATATAATACATATACACTTATGCCACTTTATTTGTATATATCTATATAGTATACAAAAATTATATATGTAAATATATTTACAATGTTTAGGTAATATTTTTTATTATATGTACATATTTTTATGTAATATGTACAAAAAAGTAATAAGCTTGTTATGTGTTATGGAAATATACGAGGGTGATATTGTAAAATTTCAGGCAATAAAGAAATTACAATATATGGCAATTTTATATTGCTATAAATAAGAAATTTTATGACAGAATTTAGTTTTACACCACCCTCGTAGGACTTTACACCAAAATAAAATTAAAAAAATATACTTAATACTTGCCACAACACTACTTTGTATACTTAGCACTCGTATGTGTTTATATACTTACATATATGTAGATATATATATGTATATGGAAAATATCACTCACAAAAACGCACACATTTGCTTTTTCATAAATACATAAACAAGCACATGCACAGAACGAACAACAACAAAAAATGTAGAAAAAACACACAAAAATACATATAAATATTATAAAAAGCCACTTAGACATTGCTCACTAAGTCCTTGTATATTTTATGAATATTTCATGAATTTCCATTTTTACTTACGATACGCTTGAGTGCCAACAACAACAACGGCAACAACTATATAATCATCATCATCAACAGCAACAACAAAATTAAAAAAAAATTAAACCATATAAAATCACTGGCATCATGGTGCATGCAAAAAAAAAAAAAAAAAAAAAAAAACTCGCACAAAAAAGTACTAAAAGTACAGAAGTTACAGTTAAAAGAGAGACCCTCAACGCCAATTTAAAAGCCTTGAATATATTTCTATAAATTTTATGCAAATTTTTAATTTTTGTTTATAATTTAAATTTTTAAATCTGTGAAAATAAAATTGTTGAAAGGTTTGTATTTTTAGTTACAATTATTCAATTCACAACTGACGTTCAAGACTCGTAGAGATTCTAATTAGTCTGAATTTAAACAAATGTTGTAGGTGATTTCCACGTAAATGTTTTGTACAACTCCTACGACATTTTTTTTTTAAAGTTAAGTTTTTCCAAAAGTTAATATCTGTATATTAAACCAATATTATCTTCTGCTCCACCAACTGATAATCATATGTTGACTAAAGGACTCAACTGCGGCTGAGTTTAAAGTTGTATCTTAAAGCATGTATGTAGTATTAAAAACTTTGTCGTTTTTGATTATTTACATGATATGACTGCATTCAATTAGAAGCAATCGTACCACTTGGGAGATTGTCACTTAAATTGCTTAAAACATTTGTATTTCATTTCGCAGATCTTGACAATTCTATATGAACATTACGTCAATTTTAACAAAAATATAATCATACTTACATGAAGAAACGAGATTTTTCATACAACGCAAAAATTGTTTAGTTTTGTCGATTGCATTTATAATTTTAAATATTTATTAATACTTTACTTTTAAAGGCTTGACAACATAAACATACGACTTTGCTCAACATTGCGTTCGCAATTAGGTTGTATCATACATGGTATAAAATACAATTTCAGTTGTGAATTGATAAAAATTGTAGGAATATATTATTAATATGTATACATGAAATATTATGCTTACTTTGATGACTTATTGTTGTTAATCTAGGCCTGTTGTTTTTTTTCCTTATTTCTGATACCCAGAAGTTTAAGTTTTTGTTCCATCTGATCCTTTAACTTAGATTTTGTCATTTATCTCTGGACGTATATAAGTTTTTTCCAAACATACGACATGTTTCAAGCAATATTAACACAATTTTTTATTTATTAAAAATTATGAAATATTGGAAACTAATAAAAAATAATACAAATTAAAAACAAACAAGAGTTTTTATATTTTTAATAAAAGAGACCTCAAGCCGAGTTAATAAAGTGAAACGATTTTTTAAAAATTATGAATTTTAAGAACAATTATTATTTTTAGTTGAACTGTAAATTTTTAATTTTGATATTTCTTTAGTTAGGCTTGAGTTCATTAAATTATTTTTACTGAAGGTAGGAATTGTTACATAAAAATTATTATTAAAATTTATTGATAATTTTTCGGTTGAGTTATAAATGAGAGTAATAAAGAAAAATTATATTTAACAATTAATCCTTAATAAAGTCTCCATTAAAACTATTTTGGTTCTACGAATGACTTTATCATCAATATTCATTAAGAAAATTTAAAAAATAAAAAAATAACTGATTTTAATAGTTTTTATATGTGTTGATATTAGTCTAACACACACACACTAAAGAATACCAATTGACTTAGAATTACTTTTTGAGCCCTCTTCACCATATCCGTCTGGCTGTCTATGTAAACTTTTGCGCAAAGTACATGACGAAATTTTGAAAATATTTTAATAATTTTTATTATGTAAACTTTATCGTCCCAAGGACGATTAGTATTAAATTTGGTTAAAATTAGTCCATTATTTAATCTAGTAACAACACAAATGTCCTCCCGAAATAGGACTTTATCGGTAATAAATATTTTATTAATACTCGTCTCCAATTAAATTTCGGCACAGGTCTAATCGCACCTATACATTTTGTGCAGATCGGTCCATACTTGAACAAGGCTGACTTTCGCCAATTTGACAAATATAATTCTTCAGAACTGTAGTTATTCAAGTAAATTTAATACATTATTTTATAACGATCGGTCTAAAAGTAGTCAAAGCTCCCTTACATGACCTTCTTTTGAAAATCACTTTAACGTGAAATAATCTGTTACAAGTATTGATATCGGGATGCAATTTAATGCAAATAATATGTGTATTTGCAGAAATCATGCTACCAACTTGTATGATAATCGGCCTACATCGGTCATCGCTCCCATATTGCGTGCACTTCTGAGCAGTTGCATATTTACTCCTTGTTTTGGACACGATCGGGCAAATCGTGATATCTTTATTTCAAAAAAATCGATGTTTAGTAATCGTTGTTCAGTATTAAACATTAGAAAGCTAACATATGTAAATTCTACGTACAGTTGTTTTTCTTATTGTTGCTAAACGAGCATCTAGAAACCAAACGGTACTAAATTCAACAAGTGCTTTTTTCAATAGTTTCTACGCAAGCGCAAATATATAAACAAAACATGTTTAGTCATTGAAATGCTTTTTGAGGGAGGAAATTAAAAGAGGTACGTAAAAATTATATATGCTCGTATATTACGTTTGTAAATATTGCTACTACTGTCATATTTAAAAAAGAGCGGCTTACTGAGTTTAATATGAATTTAAAATGAGCTGGCCTTAATATTTAATAAACAAAAACCAAAAAAAAAAAAAATACAAATTTTCCCATATTAACTAAAGCGCTAAAGGAAAACTGCCATAGTACGTCAAATTTACGTGATGTTAGTTTTAATATAATTAAATAATGTTAGTATTCTAGGGTTAAGCATACGGAACTACTCTAAAGCTCTGGAAACTGTTGATCTACCTACATATAATTCTATACCTTAGAAAGATTCGTTAATACGTAGCTATGCTTTGCATGTTTAGAAATAAATCGTAAATAATAAATTATGTTAATCTGTTATTATTTTATTTGTTTACCCGAAATCAGGCGGAAACTTTACTGCATATAGATCTAGTAAGCAGTTTATTATTTAATAATTGGTAGGAATAGAAAATTTCCAAACATATTATTGATATATTGAAGAACAATTAAGTCCTTTAAACAAATTCCTAATTAACAGCAAAAAATTTTTTCTAAATGCTAAATTTGTTGCTAAGAAAACAATAATACAAAAATAACAATTACACAAAATTTAAACAAAATCTAAATTGCGAAACATAAAACTCATTTGCATTCCATTCAACTTAACTTTTTCAATTTGACCCAATTTAGTTTTCTTTGACACGTACGCACGTGTATTACTATTTATGAAACAGTACACTTTTTAGCAGTTTTCATCTAAGCTAAAACAAACCTAAGGAGCCTACTACACCAGAGTATTCCCTTGAAAGTATATTTGGATATCCACCATTACAAAATTCATTTATTTTCTATCTCTAGCATCGTTAAACATACAGTTATTTTTAGAACATCCTCTTTCAAACACTATTAATCTTTCTCAATTTAATGGTTCACTGATATCATCAATAGTTCTACATGATTATGTATGCCACATATACATATACCACTACAACATCAAAACCAAAAAACCTAAAAAGTACCAACGATACCCCTAATAAATTCTATGAACAAGTAAACAAATAAACATATGAACGAAGGACAAAAAAAGCACTAATAAACTTATATTGAAATAACTAACAACTATCAGTATTGTTGTACTATAATAAAGTAATGTCAAAAATGACAAAACCACAAAATGACACTCATTGACACCACTCCTGTTCCAGCTAGAAGTGTAGTGGTACCAATGCTTTAACTCATACTCCAGCTACAAATTCCACACAACACACGTTTATTATGCATGATAAAAATTTTGACTTATTCTGCAATATTTAACCACATCTAATGCCATTCAACATTCACCCTGCCTTCAAACATGTAAAACGAGAAGAGTGAAATAGAAAGCAAGAGAGATTTTACTCAAAACTGTCCATCATTTTATGATGATGTTGATAATAATGATGTTGGCCATTGAAAGTTCATTTTTATTTTTAATTTCTCTCATCGATGGTATGTGAGTGTGTAATTGTTTTTGTGTCACAGTGATTTATTGAAAATATTTGCAAATGACAATTGGATGTGTTGCGGTTAAAGCACAAGGGACCATAATAACCTAATCTAATATATACTATAGCTTTAGTTTTGTATATCGTTTAGATTTTTGAAAGTATGACAAGGTTTTTCCAACTCATATGATTTGTTTTCAGTTTAATGTTTTATTTTTAAATGTATTAAATATACAAATTTGACATGTAGCATTAGTTTTTGTAGTAAATAATTATACGTGGTATGTGCTGGAATTTGTGGGAATTTATGCATATAATGGAAATTTAAACAAAATAGGCAATTTATTAGCTTCCTACATAATTTTAAAATAGTGCTGCTGTGTGTTTCAAAATTTACATTTGAAATATACTTCTTAAAATATAAAATTTTTTATTAGTAAAATGAAATTTAGACATGTAACTTGTTCCAGGAATGCAATATGGGTATTTTAAGAACTAAATGCAAGCAATGGTTATGGTTGTTTATTTGTCTCTTTTGCATCGTTTTTTTAAATCGTTGTGATCTTTGCCATGAAATAAATGAATAAGAAGATTAATGGATAGCTAATAGACATTAAAATAGGATATTAAACAATTGAATTTTGAAGTTATTTTTATTTTGTTTTAATAAAATTTAGTTTTTAATTTTTATATTTTTTTTATTTTTAACACGCATATCGTTAGTTGAAAGTCCAAAAAACATAACTAATATTTAAAACAATGCCTAACTTAAGCCAAAAAAGCTTAGTACAAAAATGTTTATGAAAAAGTTGCAGTTTTTATTATTTCCGATAAAAATACAAAGACTTTTTAATTATTAATAATATTGGGATTTAATTGTATAATTCTTACTTTAAAATGCAACACTACATATTTTGAATTTCAACTAACGATATGGTTTTTGTTTTTAGTCTTTTTTTTCTCCTGTAATATTTTTCCAATTTCATACAAATAAAATAAAACTTGTAAAATTCTCGAGTATTTCAATAAGTAGTTTAAGAACATTCTCTCCAAACACGTGCTTATTCGTATTCTTTAACACTTATTGTATTTATTTAGAACAAAAACAATATTTATTGTGTTTGTATTTTATAAGAGAAAGAGCATTTTACTTTATAAAGAGAAGATCGAATAAAGCAAGTAAACTAAAAAAAGTAAATGTATTTATGTATTTGTTTTAGGTACTTTTGCAACAGCCTAATATTTACAAAGTTGATGCGATTATGCAGAATGACCTTTGCAGAAACAAAAGCATCACAGTTGATCAAATTGACCTCTAAGAGCAATTAATACCAAACGAGAATTCTGCTGCTTGCTACCAGATTTTTTAAGTTTAACATAACTACTTTCTTTATAACAAAACGTCACAAGCGCATTATACGTGTACCAAGAACAATGTATGTCTTGCAAAGAGCATACTTGCATGAATTTGCCAGGAAGGTATAGTTTGCAACGTTCAATGTAACGATCACCTTGCTTAAGAAATTGTGCTATGTAATCACTACTATTTATAACTTAGTCAATTAGCATGACCCAAAACTATTACTAGAAAAGCAGAAATCGCCTGCCGTTGCTATAAGATGCTATATAACCGTATTCAGCAAACTACCACAAAAGCCATAATTTCTTTGCATTTCCTGAACACAGAGCTTAGTGTCACCAATAATTTCAATAGCTCTGTTGTTTCAGAATAGCCTGATTTAGGGATCAACGACAGCCATCACGTGTGGTAAAAAAGGCCTCGGAAATTATCAGTTAGGGGACCTGCCCCTTAATGAGCTTTAAAACGATAACCATATTGCTAGATAGAGACTGTATTCAGCTTCAAGAGTCATTAGGTAAACAATGAGACTCTATCCAGTTTGAATCTCGTGCAAGCACACGACACCGGCCATATCTTCCAGGCATTGAAATAGCGTCAATGTAATGGAATTACACCAAGACAATTTTCCACATGGGAAATTTTCTGATCAAGAGAAATGAGAAAAATGGTAGTGACAGTGAATGAGAGTGAATGTATGTCATCGGTTTCGACATGCGAAATATGGTTTGTGTGTTTCAAAAGGAGTGATTTTGACACGGAAGACAAAGATCGCCTACGCCAGCCAAAAAAGTTTAAAGACCAAGAATTGGAGGCATTAGTCCATGACGATTGTTGGCAAACTTAACAGGAGCTTGAAAAATCAATGAAAGCTACTTAAATAGCAATTTTAAAATGTTTTCAAGCAGTATGATTTATTTAAAAACTGGGAAAAATAACGTATGTCCTTAAGACGAGAGACCATGAACGACGATTTTTCTGCCCGAAATGCTGCTTATACGCTATAAAAAAAAATAATTTTTTCACTAAACTTTTACTTGTGATGAAAAGATGGCATGTAAAACTCGACCAACACGCCGAATCGAAACCAAAGACAAGTATCCATGGCGCTAAGTTAATGCTCGGTATTTTGTGGGACCAAAACGGTGCTATCTGTCGTGAAATGTCGAAATCTGGTCAGATTATCACAGAGTACCTCTACAGAGTGCAACTCATTCATTTGAAGTGCGCATTGGTCGAAAAATGCACAGACTATACGGCCATCATTACAGCACTTGCCTTATGTTGCAAAACTTGTTCTTAAACACTATTTAGAAAAAAGTTGCTGAGAAGTTATGGCTCATCCGCCTTACAGTCCATACCCGTTCGACTAATATTTGTTTATGTCGTTACAAAACGCTCTCTCTGAGATACAACTTACTTCAGAACAGGGAATCTGAAATTGGCTTGATTGGTTTTTAGCCTCAAAAGATGAGAAGTTATTTCGGTGCGGAAACCATATGTTGCCAAAATGATATGAACAGTTTATAGGTAACAATAGAATAAATTTATATTGTATAAAGGTTTCAAAATAAATGCTTAAAATTTTCAAAAAATACCAATTTTTTTAAGTTTAAACTTTCTTTTAATACAATTTTTTTTTATTTTTTTTAACAACTTGTGCTTGCTCAAAACGAATTTTAGAAATAGTGAAATAATTAATTTAATCACTTTAATTTCATCTACATTTTTAAAATGAAATAGAAGGGAACTTTGCATTAAGTTTGTGTTTTAAATGTTGTGAAAATGTTTTCTAAAGTAAAATACATTTTCCAGTTTGGTTCATCGTAGAGAAAAAGTTTCACTACTTGTAATTGTAAACGATTGCAGATTCACGTCGTAGTGGAATATAGAACATGGGTATCTGCGTTTTAACGATTCCTCAGTATCAAATATAAAGTTTTAAAACATGAATACTTTTTTAATAAATAAACGAATTTTCAACTTAACGCGCTAATATACATAATTTAACTATACTTTACAAAATTAGTTAAATTTAGCTTTGGCAATGTTAACAATGAAAATCTCTCACGTACATATCAATATATACACATAACAAACTGTTCTTGATATATTATATGAACAGAAAACGAACAACTGTTTATACTTTGCTAACAATTTAAAAAAGTATAAACTTACATAGAGTTACAAGTTTCCACGCAACACCTAGGGAATATTTGTTTTCCAAAGAATTTAACAATATTAAGTAAGAAACAAATTTTAAATTTTTCTAGATACTGCATTAGCTGTATATTGTTAGATTAACTAGCAAACAGCTTACTAAAGCTGGTAGCGTTATGGGAGTGTTTTTTCTCTGTTTTTCATCTATTACTTATTTGTATTACTTTCTTGTTTGTTTGTATTTTGTTTAGCAAAGATGCACGATGTCAAATAAAAACTTTTTAATTAAACATTTAATATAAATCATTAAAGGTTTCTTCTTTTTAGACGTCATCATCTTAGAGCAGGGTATTTCCTTGGAGATTGCAAGAAGTGATGAGTTTCTGTGTGAGATATATACATAGGTAACTAACATATAACCTTGGTTTGTTATAAATATAAAAGTAAATTTTAAATGAATTATAGATTAATTTAACATCAACATCAACAGCAGCAGTGGATAGATGTTGGCAGTTGTGCCGTTTTTGCTAGTAAACCTCGTAGATAAGATTTAGTTTTTGTGTTTGTATGTGGCTGCCTGCATTAGCACTTACATATACATATATAAGTTTGTTCTGCTAAGTAGATGAGGAATGTCAAAGAATTTTCTAATTTCAATTTTTATAAAATTTAAACACTTAATTTATTGAACACTTTAATAAATTATTAGAAAAAGTCAAGGAAAATACAAATGAGATTAAATATATTTAATTAGATTTTGTTAATATGTTATATATGTATATTTATTTTACTTTACGTATGAACAATATTATTTGATTCTTAATTAAAATTAATCAAACGTCTATGGTTTATAAATGTAATGCAAAATTAAAGCAGTAGGAAATTATAGTACAACCAGCCAAGCATATGATATCCAAAGCAAGAAGAGCAATTATAGGGAGATGCCTATAGCATATTGTAAAGAGTTTTTAGTAGAGCTTGTAAGTATTTAAATATAATTTAAATACTCCGGCACTTAGTAAAATGTATACCACACGGAAAACTAAGTGAAATGAGTAGTCTCTTCAATGAAAAAATAAAATTTTTAAAATATTTTCTTCGTTTAGTAAGTTTGTAAATATTCAGAACAAAATGTATTTGTATTTCCCTTATAATAATAACAAATATTAGAATATATTATTTCTTATTAGTGTCTTACAGGAATAATATCATTATTTCCCAAAAAAAAAAATATCAAATATCTAAAATGTTTCTACATGTCTCTGGAATCAAATCAATAATACAATTAATTATTTGACTTTTATAATTTGTTACATTTTTAAGCAAATATGATATGGAATGTCCTTTCGGACTTTTACAAATATATTTTCAGTTTTATTTGTAACAAAATTAAATGTACTTACATTATATTTATACGTATGTTTGTTAGATAAATATGATTATAGTAGGTTGGATTGGTAATTTTAAAGTGCAGTTTTGCAATAGATTTTTATGAATATATAAACAATTTCTGAAAATAAAATAAAAACTTTGAAACTTATAAACTTAAAATAATAAACATATGCTGTTGATAATTAACCACCTTTATAATTTTTCAAAAATTAATTATTAAATTTCACTTAAACAAACAATGTGCTTATGAACCTTAAATTTAATTGCAAATTCTCCTATGAACAACTTTACTATTCTTACCATAAGTTTCAAAAACATAAAAATATATATATATATATTAGGATGCCACTTTTCAGCCTATATATAAGTGGATTTGGTTAACATTACATTTTTTTGAATAATATTATGAAATCAGGAAATGTAGGAGCTATAATTGAATGCAATCTATTGCCGAAAATTAATTAACCAATTGATTAACTGAATACACAAAACAATACTAAATACGCAACAAATAATAAATATGTGATTTGTTAGCGTTGCCTAAGATCGCGACTTTTGTTTTTAGTAACCTGCTGTGCGCATAAAATAAAGTCAACCCAACATATTATTAAAAGATATAAAAGAAAGCAAATATTAAATTAGTAAATTGTTTTGCATTCTTATATAGTTTTTCAATTAGACTTGAACTCACAAAAAAAAAAAGAAACTATGCCACAAACATATAAAGGGTGTTTTTTAGATTTATAGAACTTTGAAATTTAATAAAACAAAGTTTAGTTTTTAAAATGGACATGAAATTTAACAAAAATGTTGGAAAAAGTCATCGAAAATTGGCCACCCAGATTATTCTATATCCGAGCCAGCCGTGGCGGTCATATGCCAGAAGTCGTATTTAAATTATAATTCCAGAAGATTAACTTTGGAATAAAGTAATTTGCGTGTCAATTTAAGAAAGTCGTCTTTGTTTTATTCATTCTCAAAGTCCTATACAATTAAAAATTTTAAAATAAATTTGCACAATTTGTCAGCATTGTTCAGTCTATTTATGTTGAAATGCCAAACCAAACTAAATATAAAACACTTGACAGCTGACAAAATGGCCTCCAGTTCAAAAAGTGTTGCCAACTTAAAATTCTATATATCTAAAAAAAACACCCATTACAAGTTTAATTGATAAATTGTTAAAATAGACTAATTTTTATGTGTCAAAATAAGGTAAACAGTGGCATCATCCTTATGTAAAAAACTCCTATTATTCCAAGAGTAGTGACAATTTATGTATGAGTTAAAAACGTCAATAATTTTCTTCTAAAATAATTAAGTTCGGCTTGAGGTCCCTTTTATTAAAAATATAAAAACTCTTGTTCGTTTTTAATTTTTATTATATTTTATTTATTTCCAATATTTCGACCAACTTTGTTGATCATCTTCAGGGAAGAAATATAATCTAAAAAACATAATTATTATAATTGTAACAATTTTCTTAAAATTATAATAACAAACAATTTACTTAGTGTTTAATACAGTGTTGTCCGATGTTAATATCTTAAGTTTACTTCACTGACTGTTAGCTTTTTTGTTTATTATTATTTTTGTATTTGTTTATTGTATGTCTATATATGTGAGCGCAATTATCAGTGTCTGTTTTGTAGTTCATTCTCTTATCAATTGGAGTATTAATTATATGTAACATCTCTTGCATATATCGTTTACTAGTATTATTCTCCTCTACAATTACTCTTACATTATTAAAGTTTGGTCGATGTCCAGTTGTTGCACAATGGGCAGCAAGTGCTGTTTTTTGTGAAAGAGGTTTGTCATTTGATTTTAGGTCCGATTTATGTGATGACAATCTAGTTTTTAATTTTGTCTTCGTTGTACCTACGTATATTTTTGGACATATATCAGTATCGTCGCCGTCGCATTTAATTTGGTATACTAGATTTGATTTTTCTAGTTTGTCCAATTTAGATTTCATGTTGTTGAATAATTTTGCTGTCGTATTACCCGTTTTCATTGCTAATATGTATTTTTCCTTGTCATATATATCAGAGTACTTCATCCTTTCTGATAATCCAGGTATATATTCAACAGATTTGTAAATTTTTGGTGGTTTCGTTTCTATCGAATTGTCAGATTTTTTCTTATTTAATGTATATTTCATCAAATTGTCTATTGTTATATATGGAAAGTCATTCTTGTGTAAAATATGTCTAATTATTCTCTTATTTTCCTCGTGAAATTCGGTATTGCTCGTACTTAGAACTCTGGTGATAAAGTTTGTAGCAGTGTTGATTATTATTCTTCTGGGATGTTTTGAATAATAATTAATAAGTCTGCCAGAAGATATAGGTTTTTGGTACCAGTTTATCTTAATTATATTACCATCCCTGATGACTAGGGAATCTAAATATGGTAATTTGTTATCCATTTCTCTCTCTAATGTAAACTGTATAACAGACATATACAGTTTACATTAGAGAGAGAAATGGATAACAAATTACCATATTTAGATTCCCTAGTCATCAGGGATGGTAATATAATTAAGATAAACTGGTACCAAAAACCTATATCTTCTGGCAGACTTATTAATTATTATTCAAAACATCCCAGAAGAATAATAATCAACACTGCTACAAACTTTATCACCAGAGTTCTAAGTACGAGCAATACCGAATTTCACGAGGAAAATAAGAGAATAATTAGACATATTTTACACAAGAATGACTTTCCATATATAACAATAGACAATTTGATGAAATATACATTAAATAAGAAAAAATCTGACAATTCGATAGAAACGAAACCACCAAAAATTTACAAATCTGTTGAATATATACCTGGATTATCAGAAAGGATGAAGTACTCTGATATATATGACAAGGAAAAATACATATTAGCAATGAAAACGGGTAATACGACAGCAAAATTATTCAACAACATGAAATCTAAATTGGACAAACTAGAAAAATCAAATCTAGTATACCAAATTAAATGCGACGGCGACGATACTGATATATGTCCAAAAATATACGTAGGTACAACGAAGACAAAATTAAAAACTAGATTGTCATCACATAAATCGGACCTAAAATCAAATGACAAACCTCTTTCACAAAAAACAGCACTTGCTGCCCATTGTGCAACAACTGGACATCGACCAAACTTTAATAATGTAAGAGTAATTGTAGAGGAGAATAATACTAGTAAACGATATATGCAAGAGATGTTACATATAATTAATACTCCAATTGATAAGAGAATGAACTACAAAACAGACACTGATAATTGCGCTCACATATATAGACATACAATAAACAAATACAAAAATAATAATAAACAAAAAAGCTAACAGTCAGTGAAGTAAACTTAAGATATTAACATCGGACAACACTGTATTAAACACTAAGTAAATTGTTTGTTATTATAATTTTAAGAAAATTGTTACAATTATAATAATTATGTTTTTTAGATTATATTTCTTCCCTGAAGATGATCAACAAAGTTGGTCGAAATATTGGAAATAAATAAAATATAATAAAAATTAAAAACGAACAAGAGTTTTTATATTTTTAATAAAAGGGACCTCAAGCCGAACTAATAAAATAGAAAGATTTTTAAAATAATTAAGGTTTACCCTAATATTTCTAACACATATTCCGATATCACATCAGAGAAGATACGAGTTTATACACTAGACAAATAATAAGTTTTTTTTTTCATTTCTCTATACGATGAGTGCAAATATAAGAAAATTTCATTTCATTCTCAATTAAATTCAATTACATATGAAAATGTTTGTTTGATATCTTTATTTTCTTACGTATACAAAAGTAGTTCTAACAATAACAACAACAACAACAACATGAAAAACATAAAATATTATTTGTATGCTTTGCAGAAAAATTTGTTTGTTGCTGTACTATAGAATTTTTAAATGTAAAGATAACTAACTACTGCTACTCGTTGTAGTAGCTTTTAAGCCAAAATGCTGTATTTATTTTGTTTGGTTTAATTTTAACAAAAGACCTCATGTGTATAAAAGTACTTTATATGTCGATGTGCATTTGTATGGGTGTAATTGTGTTAGTATTAATAGTTTTACACAAAAATACACACAAATTTATAGAAATAAAAAAATCATAACAGTAGAATTTAATTGTTTGTATTGTATGTAGTTTCTTTTTTTTAATTTTAGTTATCTTATTTTAATTGCTGTGTGGTTGATTTTTCACAAGAAGTTGGTTTTATAGTTATTTCTGTAGGTGAATTGTATACCACATTTACTTAAGGATTATTTGACATATGCAGAACAAATAATAAACAATTGTATTCAACATCAATTATATGTTGTTTGTCTCTTTGTAAATTAAGTGTTTTTAATTTCTAGTACCAATTTTAGAATTTAGAAAATATTTCATTTAAAATTAATGTACCAGCTTTTAAATAATTTGTATGTATATGTGAATTATTTCTTGATATATTACCATAAAATAAAGCATTATTTGGACAAAACAAGAGAAGCTTTTTTTTAATAACCTTGGTTCAGCATAAAGTCTTGCGTGGACGTAGTCAAGGTTTCTTTCATGATCACGCATACAAATGTATTTTGAGTTCTACGACTGTTATAGAATCTATTTGCTATGAACAGACCCTTTCTGTTTCATCATAGCCATAAAGATATGTAAATCTCATGATTAACACCTAAATTCTGTGAAATTAAGCGACCAGGAAATTTGGTTGGCAAAAAGTTTAAGGGTATTTCAGTGGTTGTGTGATTTTTGGAAGTGCTCTGTTGAAACCGCATATAAGTGATACCCATATCATCTGTAATACAACTTTATTTAGTTTCTTAAATCTCTGTATATAGTCTTAAATTATCTGCTATAAAATTTTCAGTCGAATTTTCGTAACAAAATTGAATCAATCACACCTCCAGAATACATATTGATACTTTGAGCATACAAATGCTTCTGCAAATAAGCTTTTGTGATATAAAAAATTAAAGACATTCAAAATAAAACTATTTTTTATGTAATAAAAAATTGGCGTTCAAATTGGGCTACATAAAGAACTATGATTGGAGCCAAAATTTAACTAAAATTTAAGCTACAATATGGCAGAATATGACTTTATGGTACATAAATGTCTATAGCAAATCCCAAATCCATTTAAAATTCTGCACAGATAAATTTTATGCAAAATGACACCTCAAAACTATATTTTTTGTGCATCGCTCCATAGCTTGATATAGCCCCATATAAAGTTCACTTCCGAAAAAATGTTTTTCCAATGTTTTCTGGAATGTTTTTAAAATTATTTAATTTATAATTTAATAATAAAGTTGGGCACTATGAAAACTAAATAAAATAAAATAAAAAATGCAGTGACTTTATAATTTAATTCAAATCAATAAACAAACATTTAACAATTTAAATGTTAAACAAATAACAAAAAACTATTAAATAAAAAGAAAGTGAAGTGTTGTTTAAAGAGAGGTTTATTACAAAGTATCAAATAAAACAAAACACAGATATAAAACACAAAACACTACACTAATAAACACAGAGACAAATAAATAAACAGAAAAACAACAACAATAATAACAGCAAATACATCTACCACTGGACATATTCATCAATTCTGCAAAGCTTTCATTACCGCTGTATTCATGCCAAATTTCATGATGATTGGTTCATATTTGACCGTAGACCCCAGTTAACTTCGAAAAATCACTTAAATGCACAGAAATATCTTACAAAAATCAATATTAAGTTGAAATATAACACAAATAATTTACATATACACATAAATCGTCGTACAGAATTTCATGATATTCGGCTACTCCCGAGGACTGCACTCAAAAAATCATTAATCTACATAAACATCCACATCGAACCGAAATTACTCTATTGGCTTTTGTGAAAGTTGGTCTATTAATGGTCGTAGCTTTCATACCAGCTCTACTTCCAAGAATAACCACAGAGTGCAAAGAGGAGACAATTTTAATATTTTGCCCTGACGCCGTTTCGAATTTGACCAGTTTTTTTTTATCAAAATTAATATTTTATGTTTCAGAACTCTAAAATTGTGATTATAACATGGAAAACAGTTTTGAAAATTTCATGTATTACCAATTTATCATGAAAATATTTTACCCATCAAATCCAAATAGCAATTCCTTGGCATTGTCATTAAAATTTGCATTAACACTTAATTCTGTTTTCCACAGTCTTCTGTTACATGGTTTTGATTTAACACAGTTTGAAAATAAATAACTTTTAATTTGTTTACACGATTTTATTTCATTTAGCATGATTCAAAATGTTTTTAAATTTTTTTTAGTTAAATTAATTTTTGCCAAATATGTTTATATCACAAAATAAGTCGAATTAACCTTTTGTGGATACAAACATATTTACTGGTCAGAGCAATTGATAATATCACAAATTTAGGGGGAATCCCTTTTAGTGCATGCAATCAAATGAAATTGTCAATAACAAGTTTTCAGACATTTTTTTAAATTACTTTTAAACTTAGAATGCATATCTTTTTTTCCTTAATAACTATGCTTGTGTAAAAACACATTGTATATCGTCGTGGTGAATGCAATAGGCTATATGTCACAAAATCATACTTTTGCAGGAGACACAAAAAACTGAATATTTCTGAGAAAAATTGAAACATACTGAACATTTGTCATATTGCAATAGCGCGCAAAATCTCTCTTCTAATTGCCCGAACGGCATAAGATAAATTGCAGTTATAGGAACCCCAATTTTGGTTACACCACTACAATAAAACCAAATTCAATTTTTTTTGACATACAGCCTTTTGCATTCATTTTTTGCTGAATAATTGTTTTTAAAAAATTCTTGTTTTTTACTAATTACAAGAGGTTTTAGAGATAAAAAACCAATCACCTATTTTGCATACGATCAGTGTCTTTTTTTGCACGGTTTTTTTACGCCAATTACCATTTTAAAACAGAATTAGGTGTATGTTAAAAAATGTTGGTTATTGCTCATAAAGTTCAAATATTTCTTATACATTAGGCTCTTTTCAATTCTGGTAACTACAACAAAATATTTATTTATAATTTTCCTTTAACACATAATTTCCCTTTATTATTGCCAATGAGCATTTTTTAGTAAGTTTGGTTTTTGAGAACCCTGATAGACTAGGCAGTAGAGTGCCGGACTATAACTCAAAGGATTGCGGGTTTGATTCTCGCTAAAGACTCTGGGTGTTTTCTGCAGATAAGCCAAAAGCTTCGCAGTTTGTGTTTGTTAATTATTAAACAAAAAAAAAAAAAAAAAAAAAAAAGAGTATATGCATACATATATACATACATACATATGTATGTATAAATAAGTATTTTACCACAATTTCTTTCTTAATATTTAACTTTTTCAACTTTCTAATTTACACTAATAGATTTTGTATCATAAACTTTATATTCTCATATTTCAATACATACTCATGTTTAATTAAGAAGAAAATATTTATTTAGTAAGTTTTTTTTAATCAATTTATTTTTTTATTTCTTTCAAATAAAACTTGTGCCTTTGATACAGAATTTTGTAAAAATCTCTTAAGGTATAGAACAACTTAAACACACAGACTTTATAGTTTTGATGCATAAATAGAAAAAGGCAAAGCTAAAGTAGTAAATACACGAATATTTATAATTAAAATTGATCAAGTTGAGTGCTATGGCAGGTGGCACACAGTGGTAAACGCCTGTATGCACATGACTCATAAACACATCACAGGTGGAATTGGGTGGCAAGTACTAAAATCAAAAATCTATCAATATTTAGTTAAGGTTATAAATTAAGAACAACTTTGTGCTGGGTATGTATGTGGGTATGGTTTATCAAGGGGGTTGTCTAACGAAAATATTAAAATAGATTAGCGCTATTCACAATCTTGTGCAAATGGTTTTGCGTCATGCTCTACACTAACGAAATACATAGCAGGAGCACAAATATGCTAAACCTTTTTGCGAATACAATGATGCGATATCATTTACACAAGATTGTGAATTGCGCTATTGCGAAATCAATCAATTACTAGTTGAGAAGGTAAGATGTCAAAAACATACAAATATTCGAGTATCACAGAAATGTTTGATATGCTACTTTGCTAAATTTAATATACTTTGATTCATTTTGTTTATTTTTTTCATAACTTATGCTATTAAATATATTAATATTAAAATCAGTTTTTGTTATTGAACCACTACTCAAGTTTATAATTTTGAATCGGTTTTCACCATAATTAGCTTGAAGTATCCTGCAACTGCTGTTATTTGCATGACACTTCTTTAACCCTGCTGTTAGGTTAGGGCCATTTGGTCCAAATTTGATCAGTATTCCCTTGTAACTTTGGAACGGTGATATATACTGACTAAATTTTTCTGCTAATGGGGTCTTTTAATAAAACAATGTTATGTGCGAAAATTAAATTTTCTAACTTTATTCAGGACTGAGAAAAATACAAAATGACGAATCTTAGGTTAGAGGACCATTTGGTCCATAGTACATTTTTATAGATTTAAAAAAAAAAAAAAATTATTAGTTGGTTTGAATATATTTTTCATTGCAAGATAAGCACAATGTTTTTCGGTTAGTTTTGCAAATAAAGTTGCTGAAAATGTAACATTTTATATCAGACTTCGACTTGCAGCAACTAAAAATTCCACGCTTTCGAGTCCTTGAATGATTATTTGAGGAAGCCTCTGAAACTGTGCATGTTGTACGAATTTCTGTCAATAATTGTGCTGAGAACCCTTGTTGAGATAATCTAGTCCGTTTCATCATATGAGCCTTAGCTAAAGAAAGTGCTAGTTGTCGCAAAAACTCTGGCCTCTTTCGATTCCGATCAGTTGGAGCCCGTAAAACATCGATTTCAGAAAATAGTATGTACGCATTCAAAGCGGATATATCAAGTATGTTTGCAAATACAACGGTTACAATACAACATTGGAAGGAGTTGTTGCCAATAGCCTTACAGTGCACGAATAGGAGCAAATTTATCGCTACTACGACTATGGCATCGACTCAGAACATCATCGAAATGGAGAGCACTTGTAATCCTATGAAATATGTCTTCAGACATAATCGATCGGAAAATAGGGCGACCAAATTTTTCATCAAATAAACCGTGGACAACCTCATTTTTCCGCTGTCATTGATAAATTTGATATATTACAGAAATAAGTAAAACATGAAAGTACATACCGATAAACTCCAGCAAGAATGAGCACAGCTATATATGCGGTCAGTGCGTCTTCATCAATATCTGTCCATTTGGCACCAAACTTGATCCTGCCGTGCTTATTAGTATTTTCAATGACAATTTTTTCTACTGGAGGCGGAAAAAACAACAAAAAAGCAGACAGCATGTCATCACATCTAGATACTGCAAATCGAGTTGGCCCTGCTTGTGTTATGATAATATTCTCAGCCCCAGTTCTAATAGACAGAGGTAATGGAGTCGCTCTCATTCCATGTTGTTTTTAGCAATAAACAGACGATCAACGGAGCTGGTTTCAACTGAGATGGTTTCCGAAATTAAATCCGTCTCCGAATCGGAAATACCAGATTCACTTTCTTCATTTAGAATTTCACGTATCTCTACTTCGTTCAACTGCGCCATTTCGTAACAAAAACACTTCCGGACTATTCAAAAAAACTTTCAAACTGAAAGAAGTACTGCACATATCTGTGCTTCTTCACGACAAAAATCAAAAACGGGATATCCCAAATAATTTTTTACATTACGAAACAACAAGTGAATGTAAATTCATTGAAAAATGTGAAATCCCAAAATTATTTTTTTATTACTAAGTGAATGTAAATTCATGTCAAATATTTAGAGGATGTTTTTGATATGTCAAATACTTACTTTAGAAATTATTGAACCAAAATAGTTACAATGAATAAGATAAAATTATTATTTTGCATGAAAATTGCAATATGGACCAAATGGTCCCTTAACCTAAGATTCGTAAGTTTTTTCTAACCTAACAGCAGGGTTAATGTCGTAATCCAAATATATTTCAAATATGTAAGTACTGATGGCACAATTGTGTAATTTTATATAACATTAAATCGAATGAATTGATTCAGAAACAAAAAAATTAATGTTGGCTTATATTTAATAGGATAGGAACAGAAATAAACAACGCTCTAGTCAAGCTCCTTAAACAGAACTCGATTTAAATAAAAATAAGTGGTAATTTCTATCACTTGGATTAGTGAAGGAGTTATTTTCGGTTATTGGTTTGAGAAGAAGGAAAACAACAAGCTTGGCAAAATTACGAAAACTTTGATGATGCTTAATCCTTCGTCTTACAGTGGACGTTTATTATGTCCAAGTGATATTTGGATGAATTCCGGTGATTCGGACTGTCCTGGAGCAAAGATTGAATTCACATCAGGAAAGAAAGTAACATATTAGGACAATTCAAGTTCTCTTTTTCTAATCACTGGCCTAGATAAATTTTGTTAGGTATAAGAAACAATCATTTCTCCTATTTACGTTTATGTTGACCAAGTGATACTTGGCCAAGCGAGATTCAGACTTTTCCGCATTGACAGCGTAAATTTATATCTGTTCTTGCTGTTCTGGTATTTTAATGGAAATATGATGCAGATGATTTAGCTTAAGATTCCCCTTAACTCTTTTTCTTTTATTGTTATTATACTTAATTTTAATGACAGCAATGACGTGATTGACATGCGATCTTCTGTTGATGTGAATGTGTATTTAGCCACTCTTTTGTGTCATAATTTTGAAACGCAACTGTTAATATCATCAAAAATTCTATGTCTTACAATTAATCTTTCTAAATGGTTGTCACATAAATTAACTTATAACGTTTATTTGTTATCTTAACCCTTAATCGAACACCAGGGCCTGGCCAGGCATTTTTGAAAATTTTTATATTTTGTTACTTTGAAAAAAAATCTTTGAAAGTGTTTCAAACTCTCACCCTAATTATGACAGATTGGCAGAGGCAATTGCCAATGATATAGAAAACGAAATTCAAAATGAGGTTGATAGAAATAAAGACAATGCTTCTGATATTGGAAACGAATTAGAAATAGAAGATTTTTGATTTAAAACCATACAAATTTAAAAAAAGTTCCAGCTAGGCTCTGGGGTTTGCTTATGTGCACACAATTTTATGTTTGCTTAAGGGTTAAGCAAAAAAAAAAATAATAATTTTTCGTACATATTCTTGCATTCGGGAGAAAATCACTTAATTTGTTTAAATTGCTAAACTTATCATTTTTTATTTGATTTGAACTGAAGTGCTTATAGTTACATCTCTTATTAAAGAACTAGCAAATAAATTTGTCTTTTTACTGTGCAATTGCATAAAGGAAATCGTGTAAAAGAAAAAAACCATGCAAATCTTGCAACATGTAAACAATTTTTTTCACACTGTACCAAACATCAAAAGCTTAGAGAAAGTACAAAAACTAAGTACATACGTCGCATTTTTTAGTTTGACAATAAAAACGAGATCTAGTTAATAAGCTGATTTGTATATTTAACCAATAAAAGGATTTAGAGGATGTCATATCTTATTGGTTATCAAATAACTGATAAATTGGCAAGTCAGCTTAACAATTTACTTTATATATACATATTTATATGATTTTTGTTTGTCTCTAAGCTAAATTTAAAACATGATTCTCGTTAAGTATAAAATCAAATTTATAATTTACAATTTTCAACCATTTGCTGTATAATCGAATACCCATGCATAATCAATAAGTTCTTTTTTTCCATTTCTTTTTTCATATTTCTTTTTTATTTGCACTTCATAAACCTTGTAACTGTTTCTCTGTGTGTTCGAAAACGATTCGGGTAAGTGCATTATAAACACAAGTGATTTTTCTCATTTCTGTGCAAAATAAAACCTCATTTATGCACATGTACTTGTGCTAAATTTGTATTTGTGTGAATCTTTAGTCTTCAATATGAATTCAAACACACACATTTGCGCGAATATAAATAAATATTTATCCTTGGAAATTGAGTTTCATATCACTGTTCATAAAAGTATTTATAATAAAGTATATTCTCTGTATTATTACAGGAATATTAAATATTAATACATTTTCAATAAATTGTTTGTAGGTTGAAGTGAATTTTCAGGGATAAATATTTGCTGGCAAAGTGAATTTTGAATTTCGGATGGAAAACTAAAAATAAGTTTTGCTATTTTTTTAATATTAATTGAGGTGTATTTTTTTTAAATATACAATAGTCTTCTAAGTGTGAAACAGGTAAATAATGACGCTATTTCAAAATTTTTCTTAAAGTTTTTAATTCTAGTTCTATTAGCATGAAAATGTTTTAGACTTAACTTATAAATATGCACATTTATGAAACTAATGGCAGTTTTTAAATACACCTAATTGGGGTTTTAGAGGCCATTTTTACACGGTTTGCAAATAAACAAATTTCAGTATTTGTTACACTTTCTTATTCCATTTAGCATGATTCAAAATCTTTTGGACTTAAATTTTTTTTGGTTAAGTTAAATTTTTGCGGCATATATTCATATCACAACTTTAGCTGAATTACCTTTTTGTGGATAGAAGCAAATTTACTGGTCAAATTTAGGGAATTCCCGTTTAGTGCATATCAGCAAATGAATTTGTCATACATTTTTTTAAATTACTTCTAAACTTAGACTGCACATGTATCTTTTTTTTCTTTAAAACCTTTGCTTGTGTAAGCACACATTGTATATGTGATTTAATATTATAAACCTAAATAGTTGTTCTTAACAAATCCTTATTTTTTTATATTTTGCATTTGATCAATGTCTTTTTACACGGTTTTTTTACACGAAGTTTTTACCGTGTAAAAGGAAAATTAGGTGTATACTGATGTGCAGATTTGCGTATGATTGTTATCTAATTCAATATTAATCATACTTATAAAAAGTCAATTTATTAATTTTACATCTAAGTTTTAATAATTCTCCATTTAAATTTACTTTTCGGCATACGTTTTCTATTTGACCTACTCCACTGACATTTTGCTTTTAGACAAAACAAAGGGATGCTTAAATATATATGAACGTTATTTTAACTTTTCTAAATAATAATAGTCGTTCACTTCTCTACTCACTACATTCTATACCCAAACATAGTAGTGTCACAATAATAAATATATGTCAACAACTAGAGTCAGTTGTAATATGAAAAAACTAACTATATATATATATATATATAATACAAATATAAATGTAAGTAAACAACAACAGCAGCCTAGGACAAAAAGTCATAGTGATCATAGCATCAACATTAGGGTGTACAAATCTGTCTTAATTTCTTTTGTCCATAGACAAATATTGTTAAATTGGCCAATGTTGGTGACAATTATGGGTATTAATAGATTTTTTTTTATTGCATTGACCTGATTTCTTTTTCGCCCATCCATTGCAGCTTTTGAGTAATGACAGGTAGTTTAATCAGGCATGGTGATATCAAATGAGAGCCAGCTAATGTTTCTGCAGGTATTATTTTATATTAATATCCAAAGTCGCACATAAACAAGTGAAAAAAATCTCGAGTGCAAATTGTTAACTAAAGATTTTTTAAATTAAAACATTTTTTTTTATAAAATTTATGAATTTTTCATATTTTGGGTGAAATGCCTTCATTAAATGTTGGTGCCGGCAGTTGTTTGAATTCCATGTCTCATCATCCATAATAAGAAGGTTGTTTAAATATGTTAAACCTTCGTCGCACGGTGGCTCAGTATCAATTTTCATTGGCCAAAATCTATATTTTTTCTTGACATAGATTCTTAAATTTGCTATTCCATCAGAAAGAAAATAGATCAAAACTAAGGTAGCCAAAAAAATTTTTTAAAAAAAACTACCAGTGATAGGCGTGGCATGCTGCTAAAAATAAAGAATTTAAGTTAATTTAGAATTAAAAAAAAAATGGTAATATTTGATCTCATATTAATTACGATTTTTGAAAACTGTTATTGATAATGGACTGCTGTTTTTTTTGTTATGTTGGGTGGACTGTTGTTTTTAGCAAATGGTGTTTGAGAACCCTGTATAATTTGTAGTTAGGAGAGTTATATTATAAATTTATATATTCGTAAAGTTTGAAGTTTAATAGTGTATAACCTTTAAAGGACAAAAAATTTAAACCATCCAAAGAAAGACAAAAGTGTGTTCTTTAAGCCTATATATACTTTGGCACCTGCCCGGACAAAATTGCTAGTAAATGTAGGGAGAAATAGAGGAAAGTTTTTTAGTGGTATTTATTTTTTAAAATGGTTGCATCATTTAAAAAAAAACCTCCTTGAATTTTTCATTGAAGAAAAAAATGTTTATTTTTTTTTCAATAAAATACAGAATGCATTTTAACAGGTACAATTTTTGAAGCCTGACAGAAAATAATGGAAATAAATTTTAGTTTCGCACAAGTACTCGTGTTTAGCTGAAAAGCTCTTGAAAGTGGATGGACAATTGAAAGAGATTATCAAACTCTCTGAGCCGAAACCAAATCGTTTAGAATTTGATACTCAAAACAATCTAACAAACAATATGAAAAGAAATGAAAGAAAACAAGGAAATTAGGATTTTTTTCTTATTATTTATTTAATTATTTGAACAAGGGATTTCTTACCAGTAGAGGAGAATGAAGTGAACAGGTGAACGGTTAGTTTGTAACTCTCCGAAAATAAGTTTTTACGATCTTTTTAGAACATTGCCATTTTATTTAGCACTTTGTGACAAGTGGAAGTATACTGCAACACATAGCTTTCTGCATTTATATACATACATTAAGGAAAATTGGAATTGTAGGGAAAATAAGGCTGTGTTGTTTTGGCGTAAATAACTCGATTTAAAAAGGTTGATAAGTTTTATTTTATAATCATTCAACAAATACATTATTTTCAGCTTAATTCAAATATGGAGACCTTCAGATTAAGATTACAGATTTTATAGAGAGCGCTGTACCAGAAAACATCACGAAATTTAAGAAATGAAGATTTATTTAATATATTATTATCAACGTCAAATTCGCTCATTTCTAGCATTCGAATTAATCAATTGAAAATAGAACATCGGGACTTAGATGAAGAAGCACTAGGGCTGCTAGAGAACAGAAACAATACAGAACTCAATATGGAATATTTGCAGGCAATTTTCCAATCGAATGAATAATCATTATAATTCTTTTTTATTGTTATTAAAGTTAATTAAAGTTAATTAAATAAAAAAGAAAATAAATAATAAAAACCTGGTTCTATTGGAACCGCCTCTAATGGAACCCATTGCAGAATTGATAAAATGGATACTTGTTCACAAAACTATCCTGCGCATTATTAAAATGTTTTTTTTTTGTCTGCATGTAACTTTTTTATAATAAAATCAGATACAACAAAAGTTTTATACTAATTCCTACAAAAATTCAAAAGTTCAATTTTGACATTAAATTTATCATCAACTACTGAACAGCTTTTAATAAAATTAAAACTGGAGAAAAATTCAAGGTGTTTTATCTTCACAAAAAGAAATTACTAAAATATCTATAAAATAATAATATGTGCTAGTTTTAAAGCAATACCATTCTGCTTATCAATATGATTTGAATATTTAATTGCATGATAGGCAAAAAACCATTGTTTATTTTAATACATTTTTTTTTGCTTTTTGCAATAATTGAACCTGACAATAATGTATTTTCAATAATTCGGCTAAAGAATTGAATTTTGTATTTAACGTTTGTTTTTTTTAAATTGTTTGCAATATAGTCGTGAAATAAGCAACCTCTAATTGTTATACGATTTTTAATATTTTATTTTTAGCTAACAGAGAATAACAGACCTAGAAATCAACAAAAATTTTACAATTTCAATATAAGGGCACCCTAATTTGCATACATACATCTAAAAGTGTGAAAAAATTACAAAAAAAAAGAAGAATAATATAAAAACAAACAATTTCGCACAGTTATAAAGAAAGACATTAAAACAATAGTAAAGTGTAGAAAGCAATAAAAAATTTAGCTTATAGCTATATAATTTCAACGTTTTTTTCTTTTGTGTTTCCTATAAAGATCATACAAATAGTAAAGCAGGGAGGACGTGGAAAAAAATATTTTATTACAATTCAGATTTATGATATAGTACATACATACAATATTTAATAGTATAGTGTATTTACTTACTGTGTGTGTTTTTGTAAATAAACATCTTTATATGTACGAGTATATTTTGTAAATGGTGTATTATGCCTGTAGATAAAACAAAAGCACCAATGGCATTCATAAAAATTATGCTGTGTACGAGGGGGTAGCTTTAATAATATATTTGTTGTGGTAGAAAAATGAGAAAGTTAAAAGAAACTAAGTAATAATAAGAATATATGTATATCTGTATAATAATTAACGTTTATATGAAACTACTAATAGTTATTTGATTGTAATATAAAATCAATTCCTATCAACCCTCGTAAATAATATATATGGTGCCATAAAATTTACTCCAGTTTAAATTTAAATAGGAAACACAGTTTTTTATGGAATTATTTTATAGATTCATTAAATATACACCTTGGAATCGGACAAATAACCTCCTGTCTTGGTTGAGACATACGCATTCTTTTGTCGACAGAATTTCATTAATGCAGCCATAACTTTTCTTAACCAATAAACAGGGATTGCTGGCATGTAACTTGAACTAAAATAATCTTATAAAAATAAATTCAATGACGTTAAATTACAGCACCACCATGATACCTAAAGACCAAATCCGTACCAAGTACTGATATGTTGTGAATGCATTCACTTTTAAATATTTATATTTGGGTTATCTCAACCTTAAATTCGAATACTTTGACGAATAACACTTTTTACATAATTTATCATAGAGTGAATATTAAACATGCCCTTCAAAATAAATTTAAGTCTTGTTCTTAAGCATTCAAAACATTTTCTTAACATTTAATTATTATTGAATCCTTACATAAGTATTCAAATCATATAATTGAAACTAAAGAATATTTGCTATCAATTTTCTCAAGGCTCTATATAAATAATATAATCTTGCAACTTTTAAGTACCTAGGTCGGCAGGCAGCCATAATTATTCAACTCACGTAGGTCCATTCATTGGTCCTTTTGTATTACTTGTATTGCTAACTTTTATTCTACGTACTTATATTCCTATTTCTTTTATACTATGTTATGGTTCTAAGAATTGCGGGACTGCGAGTTTTTGAATAAGACATATCGCATCCTAAATACAAATATAATACCAAAAAATACTAAAATTTTCAGGAGAGGCAAAACACTTTATTGTGCACAAGCAACATACTTAACATAAAAATAGATATAAGTGAATTTTTTCAGTTAAAGAAGATAGTGATCTGAAAGAAAGTAGAAATCAGTAGTTATAGATGTGTACTCTGAACTAATTTATGCAAAAAAATCAGTTTTGGAAAATTTTGAGTTGTGACTCTTTTTTTCTCCTAAATGTGAACTAAAAGTGTAAACTTTTGAGTTTATTCACAAATATTATGCAGTTTTTCAACCAAGTGTGCGATTACTTAAAAACTTGAAAGAATTAAAAAAAATATATTTGCGCCCCAAAGAATTTCCCAGCTTCTGCTAATGGAAAATTTTTGGGGTATTGGTAAAAGAAAATTAAAAGGTAGTTTTACTATAGTTCTTGATAATATAAAAATGTTAGCTAGTTTTAATAATGCAGTAGAGATAACAAGAAAGCATCACAAAGTTTTATCTCTTTGTAAAAGAGTTTTTTATATCTGTGCATGCAGATTCATGCAAAAATAACTGTTATATTATATAAGACATCTTGTGTAGAATTACATATATTAAAATTAAGTTGTTTTCAGATGACTTCTAGTGAGGAAATACCGGAATGTAAGGTAAACTGCTGATTATTAAAATACAGCTGGTAAATATTGGTTATCTCAACGACGTACAACTCATGTTCCTATTCCGTTTAGAACTGGTACAGCTCTATATTTCTAAGAGTCCAAATAAACATTTTAAAAAACGTTTACTATTGACATCGTTGAAAATTTAGTTTGGAATGATATCCAAATATAAAAACTATAGTTAACTTGAAATTAAATTAAAAACGGAAACCAAATAATGCTTACTTCAAATGTTGACAAAGTATTTCTACACTGGATGTATTGCGTTTTTAGTAACTTCTTCACAACTTTGAAGTTTTTATTCATAAAAACTTACAACAGGTTTATAAAGCAAATTTCCATACAAAATTTGTTTTATAAACATCTTATAAACCTGTTGTAAGTTTTATTAATTAGACGGTATATCTCTAATACTAACACCGTTCATCAAACAAATTATTTGTGCAGGAGTCCTACAATAATTCTTTTTTAATGCACGAAACATTGAAAGAAATATGGAGTTGGAAAAACTTGAATTTCGATGATTTGCAAATAATTATTGTCAAGTGTAATTCCACAAAAAAACTAAGCTCAAGACCGCTTTCAATATAAATCCCGCTTCCATGCTTTGTACCTACTACATGTTAGACAAGTAAAATCCAAAATTTGCTATAATAACGCAATAATATAAGAAATCGTTTTTTCTCTACAAGTAACCATAATTTTCATATTTGTGAACATATTTAAAAAAAATATGTAAAAATTTAAACTTTGATTTAAAAAACTCATATTCTTAAGATTATTTTTCTTTTTTTCTTGGCCTTGCAACGTATTAATATACGAATATGTATAGCCTAAAAAAATAACAACGTAACAAATCAGAACAAAAACATTATATTAAAAAAGAATTCTGATGAGAGAAAGTGGTGTTTCTCGAAACATATGTAAATTCAACCAACAACCCAGGTTCGAATCCTAGTCAAGAAAAATTATCAAAACTAAAAATTTTTCAAGTTGGTAAACAATTCCTTCTTCAGTAAAAATAATTTAATGAAAATTAAATTTAATGAACTTAAACCTAACTAAAAGAAAATATCAAAATTAAAAAATACCTATAGATGAAATTCAATTCAATCCTAGAGTTAAGTGTTATTTAATAATTTTCCCATTTATATAATTGTGCAAGATGCTTGTTTATTTGGTTGAGCTATAAGTCGGTGTTTTGTTGTAAAAATTTGCTCGCAGGTTTTGTCTTTTTTCACAGAGATAACTTTTAAATTCTCGTGTCAAAATTCAATAGTTTTTTAAAAATTAAAACAAAATGCTTATGCGTATAAATCTAAGCCTCAATTTTATACACTGACCATGTTCCTACCTGCCTACATGAGGTAGTGATGGCATATATATTTTTATACCCAACACAAAAAATATGGGGATATGTTTGGCATTCCGCTTGTAATATTATGTAATATTATATTATGTTTGGCATTCCTTTTGTAACACGGAAAAAGTGTATATATTCTGTGTCTCTATAAACTTCTCTAGGGACGGACCCTCTGTCCGTCTGTTTTAAAAAAAAGACGTTACCACTAAGTAAAATATATTTGAATGTTTTTTTATATATATTTCAAAAACTTATTTTATTTAAGTCAAGTCACACAAAAAAGTTTTGTTTAGTGCTGTTTTATCATACAAAACATTTGCAAGATCAACTAGCGTCAAACAAGTGTGTGCTAAAAATGTGGTTACGTTTTTTTGCTATTTTCTTTAAATGAAGTGCAGATGATATCATGAATTTTGCACAGTTTATTTTTTAATTATAGAAGGACAAGGCCTGTTGAAAATGTTCAGAATCGGTCACGACTTGCAAAGGGAAATCATAAAACTAAATCCCTTATAGGAATCACTCCAAAAATCACATTATCTATCTTATAAATATCAATATCAAACTGAATTGTATTCTGATTTTCAGAAGGTCAGACCATAATTGGCCATATCTCCCATATAAATTATATTTCCGAGAATAATTGAAATACCCAAAAAAAAAACTGTAAAATATATGGTTACTGAAATGAAATTCAACATAAGACTCAAATGCAATGAAATATTTTATGACGATCGTCCATAATTTCCGAAATATAAAATAACTTGAAAAAACATCATCAGCGATACAAAATGTAACACAAATTTGTTTGAAATATGTAATAAATCACACTACTACTACATACATATTTAGGTGGTGGGTATATGAAATTCGGCACAGCCGAATATAAACTTTTACTCTGCTTTTATATATTTTCTACCTTTCTAAAATAAATACATACATATAGGAAGCGAATAGGCGTATCTAGTGTACATTTTTTGTTTCTGTGTTAAAATAGCCTTCAGCCTTTCTGGTTTTAGTTGAATTTTTGTTTTTTAACATTTCCATAAAATTCCGTTTTTTTATGTAAAATTTGTATGTGCATAAATAAACAAATACAAGACAATCACTTACATAAATATATCTCTTTGTTTTTTTTATGTATTTGTAGTTACTGTTCCATTCTACAGTCATTATATTTTAGTTTTGAAGCAATGTTTTGTATTACATTTTTGTTCAGAGAATTTCGTGAAACTTTAAAAACTCATACAACAATAACTCCATTGTATGTTATAACAAAAAACATAAGTGAAATTGTGCAATGGTTTTTAAAATAGAAATTTAACATTGAAACAGGAATAGGACATACGTATTTTTTTTTGCTGTTTTTCAATAGAAAATCAAATAATGTTCATATTAAATCCGGCCATTCTAACCTGGTTTTTCAGCACTTTAACTATGACTTAAAATGCTGCTTATTAAACGTCACCACACTTCAATAATGTTTTGCCTAAATTAGGTTTCTAAAATTATTTAAAACCGGCAATGGATTGTTATCAAAGAAATCCAAATTGCGATTTGGAATATACATATATACAACGTAGGTGGTTAGTAATGTTGTGCAAAAGTTAATGTCATAAAACTCAAACTTTTAGAAGAGGAAATACATTTTTTTACTTTCTTTAATTAGATATTTCTATATTTTAATAATATAATCGCATTTGTTGTTACATTAATACTAAAGCAATTATAAGATTGCCTTAATGTGAACAATGAAAATAGTATTCAACCTACAATAAAAATTAATTTGGTCTTAAAAATATATTTCAAATTAAAATTCTATACTGATATTTGCAACAACCATCTTCGCCACTACATCCACAATAAATCATTGTAAATGTCAAGATTTTATGTACAAATAATTCCAATTCTTTCAAGCCAATAGCCACCGCATAATTAATCAGAAGTAGACCACTTAGCTTTAATGATTGAAAAGAAAGGTTTTTATGCAAACAACGTACATATATATTTTTTTTTAAATATTTTTCCATAAAATTCTTTCGCTACCACGTTCAAAACTTTTCTAAATTTTTATGAAAATTATCCTTATAATTAGGTACTTGAGCAATTTTTTTCTTTGCACATCATTATAATCAACATCATTTACTCACGGTAATATTTTGCCATAGTAAAAGTATGACAAGCATTTCAAATATTTCATACATTTCTGCTGTTCTTATAATTCTTACAGTTTTTTTTTTTTTTGGTTTGTCCAACTTCATTGCAATATTAATGTGAATTTAAAATAAGGCCAATTGAAGTATTATCGTTATCATCAACGTCATTATTGTGACCATCAACATTATGATTTGACTGAACCCTTGAGAAATGGTGGTTTGTTGCATATCCAAACCTAGAGAAAAAATAAATAAATTTTTCAACATTAAAGCAAAGTATAGAGGAGAGTCAAGAATTAAAATTATGAAATAAGCACAGCGCATGTAAGGCTTGTTAACCTACTGAATATCTACTACAATTGTATAGGTTTTTATGACATTGAAAGATTTTTATATTTTTTCTCAATATGCGAAATATTGCATGAGTTAAATATTAATCATACGCACACATGGTCAACAATTATTGTAAATAATTAAAGCAAAATCTGAAGACGTGCAATTTTTTAAACTAAATCAAGCCATGTTTTTTCCTTTTCCTTAACAGTGCTTTGCTTAGTTTGCTGGATGTTATAAGCGTGGTATTGTCGGTGTAATAAGCAACTTTCTTGTACGAGGGTGGTGATAAATCCGGTGTATAAATGGAATAGAGTAATGGTGATAATATTGATCCTTGAGGAAGGCCTGCTGTTATTTGCTTTGGAGGGGATAAAGTTTAATTTAAAGCAACAACAAATGTTCTGTTCTTGAGAAAATCTGCGATAAGCCTACACAAATATGTCAAACAGTATCAATTGCTTTTTTCAATATCAAGAACTACTAATTCCTATCTACTTAAAATAAAATTATGATAGAGCACGTGACACACTTTCATAATCAAAATTAAATGTTAAGTTAAAGCCATTAAATTTTAAATTGTCAGGCATTCAATTACAATGATTACGGAGTATTAATAAAAAACGGTCATTAAGGTACACTCACGCGACATTTGTTTGTTTATTAATATTTCAATATTCGGCCTCAATCTCAAAAAATTATAAACAAATGGTTTAGGTACAATAATGAGACATTAAAAACATTAATTTTTTTTCCGAACGCGAACGAGACACTCTGTGATAATCCAAAAAAAAATTTGCTTCAATTCATTAGATCTTAATTAGAATTAAAATTAAAATTAGAACGATCGAGAAGTATTAACAATAAACGATGACTTAAGCACAACAATGCATAATTTTTTGGATTTGTATTTTATTATTAATATTTAACTATTCGTCTTCGGTATACGTTTTTATAGAATTTATAGACGAATTATATAAACGGGTTTGAAAATTTGAATTAGAATAATTTTAAGAATATCTACAGATAATATATAAATTTTTTATAAAAATTTTTTATTCGAAGGTTTACTTCTAGTTAAACACAAAAATTTATTTGAAATTTATTTAGTTAACATTTATTTTATTGAAACATAAAGAATTTGAACATAAAAAATATTAGACACAAATAATGCTGACGAAGTCTTTAGCAGGCCAGAAAATGCATTACATTTTGCTAGTGTCTCTTTGTATATTTTTGTATGATTTTACATTTATGTTTTCCAACGGAAAGCTATGTAGAACATATAACAGAGGTATACAAAAATAAATTTCAAATAAATTTTTATATTTAACTAGAAGTAAAACTTCGAATAAAAAATTTTTATAAAAAATTTTTACAATTAATACTCGCAAGAGGAATAATTCTCATTCAATAATATATAAATTTCATAAATAACTGATCCGTGAATTATAAGAAAATAATAAAGCACTGAACCTCCTTAAATAAATTATCTCAGTCATACACATTATTCATATTACTGCAACTACAAACACACACACACATATATAAATGTACAATTTCTTAAAAGTAAAACTCTTTCACTATTCAAATTAGTAACAAATTACTTTAGAACCTCTTCCAATGCTTAACAATGGTGAAATATTATGGATATTTTTCTGCTAAAACAAACATTTCAAATATAAATTTTCTTTGTTTTCACCATTCTTTTGTCTTTTCAGTTTTTAAGGTTAAAATTACTATAATGTAAGTTAATTAGTTAAAAGAGTAAAATAAAAACTTTCATTTACTTTGCTTACAAATATTTCTAGGCAAAAGTAGAAGTGGCTTTATATTACTTTCATGATGTTTTTAAACGTGATTAAAATGTTTTTTTTGTTCTTTAAATACTTAAATATAAAGTATAATTACAATTAAATTATAAACTACTTTTCTTATTTATTGTATTCACTTTGAAGCAATGAGGGTCTGCTTTGAGAATTGAGTATTTTTAATCTTTTATATTTTGTTGATGTTAATTCTCGCCAAAATAAAGGAATAATGTTATATTTAATTCAAGTGTTTACCTAAACTTACTTTAAATTATCTATATATGCTACATATCAGTTTTATTACTTAGAAGAAGTTTGATAATGTGTAAAAAGACAATACAAAAGGACTGTTTTCGAAGTACAAAATTAAGTCGTATTAAAATTCATTTGTTCTTTGAATAATAACATTACAGATAAATTTAAAATCAGACTCAATGTGCTACTATGACTAGAGCAATTCCGTAGGTAAGAATTTGTTAAAAATCTACTTTTTTCGAAATTGTTATCACTGGTTTCGTGGTATTCACTGGTGATTGAAATATGGTACAAAAGCCTGATACCAGGACTTCATATAGACGTAGGAGTAACGAGTAATGTAATTCCTTTCAAGCAGAAATCCTTAGTTTTGATCATGGATAACATAAGAAGGGATATAACGGTGACTATATACTTTGACATTTAGCAAAACCGGCTTTAAAGAGCCACGGAATCGAAAATAGAGGCTCTGAAATGATTGAGTTATTTCTACACTGTTGAGTTTTGCTGCATTGCAAAGCAATGACAGTGCAGATAAACTCGCGAAGCAGAGCTCTAAAGTGATTTTTGAAGAAACAGATAACCTAAAGGTATCCGAACAACCGATCCTTTTTTAACATAAGAGACTGCAGGATATCAAAGGCCATATGCCCTAAATTTGACGTATCAGGTACCAATATAGGGTTATAGTAAGGCTTCTGGCAATTACAGGTCATTACCCAATAACGGATATAATCTGCATATGGTAAAACACCATTCCAGATTTTAGCAGGATGTGCGCGGATACACAATGTAACATATTGTCTGGTATTGTGCTAAGCTACATACACTTAGGTTCATTTGTCAGCACTGTTGTTTCTTTGTTTGACTTACTAACTTAAGCGATTGTAAAATAGAAGATTTCGTCAATAAATCAATGGGGAAAAATACAGGTTAGTGTGTTTATACTGGAGTTCATTTTAATTGTTATGCACTCTTCTTGCATATTATTTTTAAAAACCTTTTTTTTTTTTTGCTAAATAAAGATCACTCATCTTCTTTTATCTTTTATATATCCTCTTACAATATTATCGAATACATTTACCATGGGTCCCTTAAACGGCCTCCGTGTGGTTGTGTATACTTATAAGTAATTAAGAGTAAGTTTATTAGCAATTTAATTATTACGTTTTTGTTTTTCTTTGTTTTGGTGTTTCGCTTGTGGTAAGAACTTTCCACCAGTGCTACCAAGTAAGTTATCAAGGGCTAGAAAGTAGTATTTCAATACAGTACTTGGTAATGCATTTTTTGTTGGTATCACTTTAGGTTTATGTTAGGTTAGGTTAGGTAGGAAGGCTGGTGTGAGTCACCTCACACCCTCACCTAGAGACCAATATGGTCCATTGTGATGAATTAGACTCTCTACCAAATGTCAGACTAGTTTACATATGTCTGACTGGTCTACAAATGTGCGACTTATCTCCATATGTTTGACTGATCTACATATGTCTGACTCGTCTACCCAGAGTCATTGGCGGGAATCGAACCCGCAACCCTTTGACTGATAGGCCGGCACTCTATAGCCTAGTCTATCGGGGCACCCTAGGTTTATGTTAATTCATGTTGAGTTTTAAATATTTACAGCGTAAAAAGCAATAATCTTTTTCAGATCTTCAATTTGAATGATGTGAAAAAGAAAAACTTAAAATAACTTTGTTAATTCTTACAGTCAACTACTGATGATCTCATAATCTTTACTGATGAGCTTTCAACAAAACCAATTCAATTCAACAAAATGTATGCTTTGCCGCTTGTCGTCTAAAGTTTCTAATTATTATGGGAGGATTAAATACTGCTGTCCAAATGATTGGCTTCTACACAACAAAGCGTGGAATAAGTTGATGGCAAAATATTATATTCTCAAATATGTTGGATATATTTGCTTTGAACGCATACATACTCCTTTTGAGAGCGATACTTCATGGGCACCGGCTGTACTTTTTTTGGCAAACGCTCATATGATGAAACGAAATAGATTACCATAATAACAGTTTTCAGCTTAGTTAGTGACTGATAAACAAATCTTTTGTGAGCTTATCAAAAATTGATTTTTCTAAAGCAGTGGCAAGAAATCGGGAAATACCCAGTAAATAAAATTCGTGTTTTTTGAAGCACTTAAGAGAAAAAGCGCAAAATCGAGCGCTTCAATAAATGTGCTCTTTTGAAGCAGTAAATGCTTACGAATAAAATATACAAACGAAGAAGGTTTTAAAGCGAAAAAACAAAAATGAATTTATAGCCTTCATAGTAACCTATGGCAACGAAAGTCAATTACAAAACGTATATCGCGCTTCTCAGTTACTATGAATTTTTCTTAAGCAAAAACATTCAGATAGAATTTGTTTTTTGATTGGTGTGTGCGAAGTGACGTAAAACACTTTAGGAAAGTGCTTTATTTGCATGTTTTATTAGGTTAGAAGAAGCGTTTATTTTCAGCAGAAAATATCTCCAAACCGGCAACACCTCATACAAAAATCATGCATCCCATCAGCAGGTTTGAAGCGATATGAGGTATGAATTCATACATAAAACCTGCTCCTTTTGGAGTACATTTTTTACTGGGTATGTAGTTGCTGCAAGGCTAAATCCGACATAAAATGTTTCAATTGCTAAGGTTTTGTTTGCAAAATAAACCGCTAAATATATTGTAGTTATATCATGTAACGAAAAACAGTTTAAATAAAATAATATTATTCTGACAAATTAAGGCAACAAATTCTTAGTGTTTTATATCATATTAAATTGTAATATTCACTGTATCAAATGGTCCCTAATATATGATTATTAACTTTTTACTTTTTTCCGTACGGCTTTACATTAGATACCTAATATTTTCAAAATTATATTGTTACAAAAATAAAACACCCAAGTCTAACCTCAAAACAATATATTACATCGTTCAAAAGTTATAGATATTACAGAAAAAAAATTGGACCAAATAGGTCCAATCTAACAGCAGGGTTAAGATATACATTAAACAATCTCTTCTTTAGGTTTCATAGTTAAGAAATTAATTTAAATTCAATTCATAAAGCATTTGTATTCAGTTTTTTTTCACATTTATATTTAATTTTAAAGATTATTTTCTGTTTAACATTAGACAGAATAATTAATATTAAATTTTATATAATCCTTTTCTAAAGAACTGCATGACTGACCAAAAAATTTTAACAATTTACAAAACCAAATATCCATCATGTCTGCTTAAAGCAATTAACTTATTCAATATTTCAAATACAATTGTAAATAACCATTTTTCATTATTGTTTTCTTTTTTTTCTTTTTAAAAAATTCAACAAACAGCAAGCACCAAAAGGCACAGCATACAACACAATTGAGTATTTTTCATCAAACACAGATAAAAAAAACGAAAATGCAGCAAGAAATGCAACAAAGCAGTCACCGAAAAATAAAACAGCAAAGGAAAACGGAAATGCAACGGTCGTCGTCAAATAAACAAAGTGTTGTTTGGTTAAACGAAAAATAAACCAAATGATGAAAAATAAATGTCTGCATAGTTGTGGTGGGTGAAGCAAAAAAAAAAAAAAAAATTCAAATATTAAAAACGAAAAAGAAAATGCAGCAAAAATTTCAGTCTAAAAATGCCAAAACAATATGGCGTCATAGTTGGTGGCAGCCAGAGAGAAAACAAACCAAGCAAGTCACACAAAAACAAATGCAGTTATTTTGTTTTGTGGCAAATGCTGCAGCAACATTTGATGTTCCGTTTGTAAATAATGACTACGAAGATGATGATGATGTGGATGCGGATGGATGGATGAATGAATGAGTGAATGGTTAGTTATGTACTTGTATGTTTATGTATATATGTATGTGTTTATGTCTGCATGCTTGTGCATGCGATTGGGTGCAACTAACTGGCAATGACGTTTTACAAAGTTTTCTGTGTGTAGTATTGTAAGTAATACTTAATGTTGAAATTGGAATATTTAGAGTAATGCTTGTGGTATAGTGCCTTAAACAGGCATCACTGTTCTTTTGAAAACTTTCGGATATTATTGTTATCAGGGCTGGTAAAATTGTTGTTAGGTTAAAGGTTTTGTGGAATATACATAAAACTTATAACCAAACTATTTACATAAACTGCAAGGACTAAGATTAATAGATATAGAAAATGATTAAAATGCTATCTGTATTTAAAAGTGATAATATTTTTTTGGAAATAAATTCATGTAAATTAAAACATTGTTTATATTAAATACGGTCACACGTCAGATTTTTTTAAAAAACAGGTGAAACATTTTAACCGGTCGTAAAATATTTACACTAGTGCTGAGCAAGTGTAAGAAAATCGAGGACACAATTCTTGGAAAATTCGACATTTGCAAAACACCTAATTCCAATTATTGAGCCCGACAAAAAGCACTGTACTAAAATTGTTTTAAAGAAGCGATGCAATCATTAAAAAAGAGACAGAAAATATTTATAAGAAAGTCATATAAAAAGAGTCCCTATAGATTGAAGTATACCAGTACTCTTCAAAGCTATCAGAAAACGAAATGTTTTTAATATCTTATTATTTATTGCTCATAAAATAATTATTATATTTTAAGTTGAGTTTTATTTGTAACATCCCATGGATCGATAAATATCGATTTTTATTAGACACTTTTGTAGGTTTATAATTTTGGAGCAGTAATTTCAACATAATAACGGTTAATTAAGATATATATTAAGATTTCGGAAGTGGACCTTATAGTTTAATACGGACCGATATTCGCAAAATACAGCAGTTTAATTTTTGCAGGGGTGTAAATGATCCGTGCAAAATTTAATTAATTAATTAATTAATTATTGATAAGAGAGTTATGAGTATTAAAGTGATTTTCGGAAGAGGGCTTTATATGGGGCATACTGTTAAAAACAGACCGAAATTCTCAAAATTTTGTGGGATGATTTTTGTATATATGAAAATGATCTGTACAAAGTTTTGAGTTGATACCGATATGTACACGATATACGAGTATATAAAGATAAATGGCTTTTTTGAATATGGTTCTTATACGGGAGCTATGATCAATTATGGACCGACCACCATAAACTTTAGTACAACAATTTACTTACCAATAAGGATTATTTATGTCAAATTTTAATAGTTTAATATTATTTTTACCGTTTTATACGTATTTAAGTGAATTTTGGAAGTGGACTATGGTCAAACATGGACCGAACTAAAAAAAAATTAGTTTTGAGATTTCTTTTGTCATGAAACTTATTCCTGCCGAATTTTGTATTGATATTACAATTTTATAGGTATTTATGTACAATTGCGCAATATTTCGGAAAGATCTTTGTATTGGGGCTATGAGAAATCATGGACCTATTCTTACTTTTTTCTCACGCTTTACTATTTTATCATAAAAACAACGTATACAAAATTTCATGGGAATATCTGCAATATATTTAACAAAATGGAAGGAAATTTTTTAAAAATATCAGTTTTTATGGAGGTTGTCTTACATTTTGAGCCATAACCCTAGTTCTCCTACACCGATTTTGCTGATTTTCAATACTGAACTGCTTAGGAAAACTATAAACAGGTTTTTTGTAAACTTTGTTGATTTCGGTTGTGTTCTTTGGACTTGAGAGTGTTTTACAGAGACAAACAGAGAGACATATAGATGGGCATGGGTCAATCGACTTAGAATTTCGTAAGGACCAAGAATATGTATATCTTGTTGGGTCTCATATAAATATTTTTTAATGTTACACACGGAATGACAAACGTATATATACCCTCATTCACCACTTATGGTGGTAGATGTTATAAAAAGAAAAAAGAAAACTCTAAATTTCTAAATGTTGACGCCATTGTCGATGCCAGAGACCCTTAAAGTGGGACAGCTCGGATATGTGAGATATCAAAAACGATCCCAATTCTTTGTTTGTGATCCGATTTCAAAGATTATTCCATATGTGAAATCTACTAGTTAAGTAGAAAAAAAAACTTTGTCGATAATATACTCGTATGCCTTTATTTTAGTTATTGTTTACAAGATATTCGCATATGATAACTGAATTTCTAACTTCTGTAGCCACCCAGTCATATTTTTTGAAAATAGCGGATCCAAATAATTTTTAATTTTTTTTTTTTTTTTTTTTGTGGATTAACAACTGTTTTAGAAAGTGAAAACAGAATTATTTAAAAATCTTGATAGGTTAAAAAGTGAAATGTATTTAAAATTAAAAATTTTCGACGAAGACTTATTACATATTTATATTTTTCGAAAAGCTACCTTTAAAGAAAATATGTGATGTAAAAAAATTATAAATTTTTGGCCTGGCAATTTTTGGAATTTTTCAAAACTTTTTTTTTTGGGAATTTTGGTGTATTTTGTAAAAAATTTTAAATTTTGTTTTCTGTTTAGTATTTTGTACAAAAATATCCGGAAAAAAAGGAAGTAATTAAAAAATTTGTATTTAAATTTTTATTTTAGTTTAAAAAAATGTTTGTTCAAAATAACAAATTTTTTCCTTGTTTTTCAAAAAAGTCCTCCATGAATTTCATATCTGTGAAAAATGTTATACATTTTTAAAAAACGTATAGAATTACCTATCCATTGATATATAATATGCCTTACTAATTTAGTGAAGATAGAAAACTCCAATATATAATACAGGTTCTTCAGTTTTACTGCCTGTGAGCCAAGAATATAAATTTTTTTCTCAGTGCAAGAATCGAATTATTTTTGTTTAATATTGTAAAATTCAATGAACTAACATAAAACTAAAAAATAAACTAGATCTGCGGTTTTTAATTTCTTGGTTTGTTTAAAACAACTAGTATATATCATGTATTTAAATACCCGATGATAACAAGTTTGCTTTTGATATCAACTTTTAAAGGTACCTATTGAATTTACATCTACATATTGGGTGAATAACTTAAAAATGCGGGATTCATAACAGATGTAGTATCTGTACAAGATTTTTGTGTTTAATAACTTATACGCGATTTTCAAATACCTGTCATCTATTCTAACTTAGTTATTGAACACTATAGTGTAAACAATAAAGATTTTTTTGTTTGTTTTGAAAACGAAGGATGGCGTTTCTTCACCGCAGTTTATGGTGAACATCTTCGCATTCAATATGCGAGAGTTCGTTTGTTCAGAAGTGGTAATTGTGACACCAAAGTCAAATATCCATGGCGCAGAGAATCACAGGAAACGAAACGTATCAGTTCTTCTACAAATAGCAATTGCAAAAAAATGCCCAAAATATGCATGCAGATATAAAAGTGTATTATTTTACCATGACAACGCTAGGCCACATGCTGTAATACCAGTTAAAAGCTATTTAAAAAGAAGAGGTTCGTAGGTTTTGTTTCACCCACCTTATAATCCAGACCTGACCAAGTCCGACTACTATTTGCTTCAATCGACTTCAGAAAAGCATATCCGATTTAGGCGTCAATAAGATATTATTATTTTGCAATACATCAAATCATCCTTTCAAGTTATGTGTGATTATGATGGTTAATAACTTGTTAATATTCCTTCACAGTACCTTATATTGGAATTTTCTGCATTTTTAATGGAAAGAGCATTACAATGTTTTTAGTACATTACGATATAAATCATAAAACATTAACATCTGTTTAAAGAACATCAAATTCAACTTTACTTTAGTTTATGACTATGCTGAGGAAACATGTAGGAGGTAAAGAGAATGTGTAATATATACAATATGAAACGGAAATAACAGAAAACGGATATAAAATGCTACCAAATATATGAGCAATATAAATAGTATTTATACATACATACATATACATATGGTGAATTTTACGTCAAGTGACCCAATTTTAAAAATCTTTTTCTTCCGATTTTGATGAAATTTGCACCAAATTTAGTACTAGGCCAGAGACAAATTTTCAGCTCTATCAGTCCAGAAGTGCCGGAGTTAGAAGGGGTCAAAATTAGACATTTTGGTCATACAGGGTTTTTTAAAATGAGTGTAACTTTTCACCTATTGGTCCTAGCAAAAATTGTCCAAAGGGCTTTAGATAGCTATTTCTTCAATCATTTCAAAAATATTTTTTTTTTAAATTTTTTTTTTTTCTCAAAAGAAAGTTTATGCAATTTACTTTTAATCCTTTATAATCCCTTAATGGGATGCCAGTTGGATATCTATCAAAAAATTATGTTTTAACTCAAGAACAGAATTTTTCAATATTTGGCATATGTATAATTTTCATTTATATATTAATTTTATTAAATTATTTATCCAATAGTACTAAATTTGGTGCAAATTTCATCCAAATCGGAAGACATCGATTTTTAAAATTGGGTCACTTGACGTGAAATTCACCATATATATAGATAGCATAAATGTGTATTAAAACTCACTTTCTTGCTCATACAGCCACAAAGAAAAAAAATTAAGAACATTCTGGCAACAAAAAAAAAACATTATATTAGAAAAATATGTATGGAAGTAAGAAATGTGTATAAACACGAAAATATGTTCAATGAAAATAAAGTGTAATGCAGCACAAAGCAATAAACTCAAATCACTATTGAATTAGTGTAGGAAGATTTTTAGTTCTGTTTTTTTATACAATTTTTCTTAACTGAGAAACATTTTATGTAGAAAAAAAAATGTTCTTTCGTATATTTTCCACTTTGTGGTGTGAGTATTGAAGCAAAAAATTACTAAGATTCTTTATCAAGAAAAGTGAGTCTGAGTGTAAGTTTATAAAATGCAAAGCAAAATGCAGAAAAGAAAAATTGTTCAAAATTATTAAGGCTTACAAATCATGTATGTTTTATAACCGCATACTTGTACTTGTGTGAGGATGCAATGATGCTATCCAAACGACTCTACGATATTGCAGCAGAACAAATGTTTGTGTGTTTTTGCACAACAGTGGCTACAGATGCCAATGGTAAACGTAATGCAATCAAGAATGTGGTTGCTAGTTTTTTGTTTTACCCTACAGCATTAATGGTAAAATACATTAGATTAAGGTTTAGCTATGTTTCGTGTTCATAGATTTATGTTTAGCTAATAAATATTTCAGCACAACTGAACTACAAATGAGTCCTGATTCTTTCCATGAAATCATTTTGTAATACTCTTTCATACAAACTAGTCCGTTTAGTTAAAACGAATTAAAGATCAGAAAAGTTCTGCAGTTCTTATAGATGTAAGGTATTTATTAGTCGATATTTCATTGTTATACTTAATTTATGTTGTTGTTATTCTATTCACTGTGCATTTGTTGCAAGTAGTTGTTACCGTTGCATTGTATTGTTGAGGTTTTGTGGATTTTAGTACATTTTAAACATTATTTAACTTCTTGTGGTTTGTCTCAAATACAATTTTAAACTCATACTTAAATACACATGCACACTTAAGCACACACATTTACAGCTACATACTTTTACTAACACTTACAAAAACGACCTCGTACTTACATTCATACATCCATATCCATTTTTATTCACATTTATAACTAAGAAACACAAAGTATTATAAACAGTTAAAAGTATCAAGAACAGCAGTTGTATTTGTTAGTAGCACATGATGTTTTGGTGTGCAAGTAATGTGTGTTTAATAATGTGGCAATAATTTATAATTCAAAACAAAAAAAAAAAAAAAAAATAGTTGAGCTAGTGTTTTTTTTTTTTTTTTTGTTGTATGTGTGTTTTAAAGAATTCTGTAAAAATGCATTTATATGATTGAGAATGATTTGTAGCCATATTGTAAGAATATTCAAGGATTTTTTTTGTAATAAATATACGATGTATTCAAAATTTAACTTAAGTCATAATAATTTGAAAATAATTTTGTTAAAAAAACTTTTGGTGTTTCTGAGGCAATGTGAAATTTTTGTAATATAATGATTTCATTTTATTACTAATTTTCCAAGCTTAAGGTCTTTCTTTTAAATTATAATTTGTTAAAAATTTGTAAAATTAGGAAGAAAAAAAAAAAACCCTGACGAAGGCACTCAAGGAAGTGCCGAAATATTGGTTTTAAATAAAGTTAAAAAGTTTTTATATTTAAAAGAAAGACCTTAAGCTTGGAAAATTAGTAATAAAATAAATAATAAAGGTCGAATAAAAATACATATTCATATAATGATTTCATTGTAAAGTTAAATAGACTTATGTAAATGTGTTTATTTGATCATGTCTAGATAGGTCATTTTAACCCCCGGTGGGTGAAAAGATCCCTGGAGACCTTTTTAATTTTCAACCCGAAATTACTCCTTGACCACCACATGTATGCATACACAATCATATCGAATACAGCCTTAAAATTTAAAATCCATAAGGTGAATAGCGAAATATACCCAATATTTTGCCAAAATGTGATCGAAGATATCAATAAAAGAATCAACTTGAATGCTTGGCTTTAATGGACATTTATTCCTTTTTAATTGTCTTGATAAAGCCTACTCTTGACAAAACAAAAATAAATTTTACGATTTTCTTTATAAACTTAAAAACTCTTTATATGTTGAGTATGATAAATATTTGATATTAAGATATCTATCTTACGCAACTTGGCTTTTAACAGTTAATAAAAGTTTGGATAATAAGTTAATAACCGGTTGCGTATGATAAATATTGAACATGAATTTATTTAATATGTCTCACACGCAACCGTTAACAGCAACTTAAAGCAAGCTGAAGTAAAAACGAACAAAAATCACACTTGCTATATACATGGTAATTTAGCTTGGAAAATAAGTAAATTCTTCATATTTAACAAACGCTATCTGACATCTAATTGTAATATATTTCTTTTTTTTAGAATAATTTTCGAATAACTAATTAATTGTTTGTTTCTAGACTTCCTTTAGAAGTGTGTCGTGTACCTTAAGCAACAATATCTATCAACCTAACTTAACATTGAAAAACAATACCTATCACTCAGCATTAAAAAATCATTAACAAACACCAAGGCCTGGCCAGGAATTTTTGAACATTTTTATAGTTTTTTACTTAGATTTTTGGACGTACAATTTCACCAAATTTTGATCACATATAATGTTAGTTATACACATTCTGATTATGCAATTAAAAAATAATGCTGTACATGTGTCTACACTATTGTTTTGTTTTATTAAGGGAAAGAAATTTTAATAAATTTTTTGTACTAGTCCAAAATTAAATATAATAGATATTTTAAATTTGATTGATTTTTAGAAAAACTTAACATGCAAAACTAAGCTGCTGCAAATTATTTGCACATAAATATGTATAATTTTTTATTAAATTCTTAAAAACATTATTAGAGAGATTTTTCCAAAATCAAAATGTATTTGATTTTTAATAGGGTTCCTTTACACGTTATTTCAAATTTTATTTTGAAATTTCGTTTTTAAAGTATTAGTTCCAAATTTGCAAAACAGGGAATTAATAATGGAATTACGTTTTATGTATTACCTCCGTAACAATGGTCGGAGTGGGAAATTATCCTAAAATTCCGATTTTTTTATTTTTAATAATTTTTTGGTAATTGTAAAATTAATTTTCTACAATATTTCTCTTTGTTATTTCTATATGATTTTGTATTTATGCTGTCCAACGGAAGGCTAATTTAAAACATATAACAGAAATATACAAAAATAAATAGTAGTGTATAGAATTGTTTTCAAATAAATTGTATATTTAACTAGAAGTAAACTTCGAACAAAAATTCGAAAGGCATTCTGATGAGAGAAAGTGGTGTTTCTCGAAACATATGCAAATTCAACCAACAACCCAGGTTCGAATCCCAGTAAAGAAAAATTATCAAAAATAAAATTTTTCAAGTTGTAAAACAATTCCTACTTCAGTAAAAATAATTTAATGAATATTAAATTTAATGAACACAAAGCCTAACTAAAGAAATATCAAAATTTAAATATTAACAGTTCAACTAAAAATAATAATTATTCTAATTTTACAATTAATACTCGCAAGAGGAAAAATTCTCATTTAGTACACGAAAAAAGTTAAATGTACGAAGACTTGAAAATAAACACTATTAGACACAAAGAATGCTGATGACGGCTTTAGCAGGCTAGACAATGCATTACATTTTGCTAGTGTCTCTTTGTAGATTTTTGTATGATTTTATATTTATGCTGTCCAATGGTAGGCTAATGTTAAACATGTAACTAAAATATACAAAAATAAAACAATTCTCATTTATTATTTAAAAAAACTATTTATAAAAACAAAAAAAAAAAAAGAACACATTTTATGGAAACCTTTTCGTATCAACTCAATTAATACCTGGGCATGATATTGAAACGTTTTGTAGTTTGAAATACACACTGAATTACTTTTACGATGATGTTACTAGTTTATTTAAATGTAACTAGATTACTTTAGAAATATTTTAAAACATGTAAGACAACCTCAAAAGCAACAAACTTTGTAATTTGAATTATATTATTTAATCTACATTGCTTAGACAAAAATCTAATCAAGGAAATCTAAGGATAAGGACGAAATTCTTGAAACTTTAAATTCTCACCATCAAAAAATTAAATTCACCATCGAAATAGAAAAAAACAATGAAATAGCATACCTCGACACAAAACTACGGAGAAATAAGGACAATATTATTTTTAATTGGTACTCTAAGGAAACAGCGTCAGGCAGACTTATGAATTTCAACACCACACAACCCAGAGGCCAGATTATAAATACAGCGAGAAATTTCATAAAAAGGGTACTGAAGATTAGTGACGAAATATTCTACGACAAAAATATAAACATAATAAAAGAAATATTGACACAAAATAGTTTTCCTAAAAAATTAATTAATTCTTTAATAGACGACGCATTTAATCCATTGAACAAAAATAAGAAAATTGACAACACTGATGGAATGGAAAACAAAAAATTCTATAGTGTACCATACATCCCTAGCCTTACTGACAAAAGAAACATGATGACAACACTGAAACTAAATAACATATGTTTTGCGTATAAGCCTAACAAAACAACAAATGAAATATTCACTAAAATAAAGGCGCCAATAGAAAAACAACAACAAAATAACGTTGTTTATGAAATAAGATGTAAAGGGAATAACGAAGAAATCTGTAATCAGGTGTATATAGGAACAACAAAGAGAGCTTTATCAACAAGAATAGGAGAACACAAAATGGATATTACGCGACAGAAAGAAACAACAGCATTAGCCATGCATATGATCAGGTCACATCATACCCCAGATTTTCAACATATTAGGATATTAGACAAGGATGGAAATATGAGAAAGAGATTTACGAAAGAGAGCTTGAGAATTCAGCAAAACATAAATAATACGATGAATTTGAAAGAAGATACTAATAACATATGTGCTAGTTATAGGGTAGCCATCAAATAAACTGAGTTAAAATATTTAAATATTATGTGTTTAATAATAATTTTATGTTTTTTGTTTTTGCATTATATATGTTAAATGGAAATTCTTGTTTTAAAATTGCTCTTTTAATGTAATAATATTTATAATATTTAAAAAAATGTAAGTTCTAAATGTTATTTGGTAAAAAACTGTTAATTAATGTCATGTTTTTATTAAATCGACGATCCCCAGAAGAAGTCGACAAAAAATTGACGAAACGTCGGGAAAAAATGTATTAAAATTGTATTTTTAATTACATAAAAGATTATAGGCCGTATTAGCTTAATAAGGAAATACAAACAGACAAAGGAAAATTGGCCAAATAAAAAACAACATAAAAATCTAATCTGTTTTTTTCTGTTTAATTTCATAAATTAACCTTGAAGAACAATGCTAATATTTCTCACTGACCTAATATTTAATGATTGGAAATTTCTTACAACCATGCAACACTTTAGTAAACTTTTTGTAAATTATCAATTAAAGACTAAGTACTTAAAAACGAACATTTGCATACTCCGTCATGGAAACCAACTTGCACAAATACAATAAAGGGAAATAAAAAAGATAGCTCCTGAAACCACAAATTAGTTTGTTTGCTTAGAAAACCCACAATAAACATTTATTACTCCCTCTACCCCAATACCTTTGTATTGTTTTAAAAGTTTTAAACTGAGATAAGTGAAATGTAGAAATGAGTATAGTCAAAGACGACTAGAGATGCATGATACATTTTGTGATATATGCAAAAGCTTTAAATTTGTTCAAAAAATATAATCAATAAATGTTAGAGACAAAGTAGCAGTAGGAAAAAAACATAAATTTCTTGATGTTGAAACATGTTCTTTGCTAAATGTTAACAACTAAAATCTACAAAACTATACTTTATGGGAAAGATATTGTTTACTTTCCAAAAGAGTATTCCAATATTTTACAATTCATCTGTAGGGTAAGTGCCATAAATTAAATCAAAATCAATGCATTATACCAACAAAATACTAGTCTTGGTAACGATTTTTCTTATTACTGCTGCTGTTGCCGATGATGATGAATTCAAATGATTTGAATGTAGATGATTATGTTGCATATAATTAAATCGTACAATTCGTAAAACTAACACTTCAATTACTTTGAATGGTTTGAATTAATTTCACAACTTTATACATACATATGCAAGTTTAGAAAAGTTTGTTAAGGAAATGTTAAACAAATGGCCAAGTTAACTAGAAAGTTAAGATGAGAAACTAAAAAACTGACTTTCGACAATTGCCAAGTGGTTTGCTTTTTGGTTAAAAATCAATTTGCTGCACAAAAAAAGAACTGATAAAATAACTAAATTAAACATGAATTTGTCATAAATGAATAGTCACAAGTATGAAATCAAAAAATGAAAAAAGCAAAGAAAAACTGAATTTTTAATAAAATTTATTTTTTAATGCAAAATATAATTTTTATTGTATAACCTTTATTTAAGTTTGTTAACATATTTGCCTTAATATTTAATAATCTACAGTATTTATCTAAAAAACAGCCCAGTTAAAGTATAAACAGAATTAAAATATGTTGCAATATTTTTTTTTTAAATTATATGCTGTCTCTTAAAATAAAAGGGTTTATGAAAACATTATATTTTCCTTTTTGATTAAGACTGGCAGAGAACATAAAAAACTAACAAATACTCCCCTTTTACGTACTAATGCCAACTGAGAATAAAATAAACAATAAGACAACAAAACAACAGCAGTAGGTAGCAGGAGGAGCAGCATCACCAGCAACAACAACGGTGGCAAGAGATAACTAACTATAACTAACAAGCAACATAAAGTGAACAACATATGACTTGGCACATCTGCAGCATGATATAAACATTACAACGGTCGACAGCTTTCTTTTGTAATACCAACAACATCTCACTGACAACAGAAAACAATAACAAGAACAACAAATGCCTGGCGAAAATACAGGTTAAATAGTAAACAACAATACCCATCCACTTGTACAAATATTCATGTGTAGACACATTTCATGGATGATTGTGAAAAACTCTTGCTTTCTTGCTTTCCTTCTTTCAGTTTTACGTTGGGAGTACAGCACAGCATCATACAATACACAATCACCAGCTTACTTTTAAGTGGAATGTTTATAAAAGAGGCATTTTGGATTTTCCCATATTGTTTTTTTTCTGCTTTTAGTTTTAGGTTTTAGTTTTTGGGTTAAGGCTGTAACCCTTTAAAGTATAAAATCATACGTAAACGCATTTGGCATACAACTCAACTTTGCTATGCAGGACATTTATGTTTGTCTTTATATTTTTGTTGTTGTTGTTTTTATAAGTATTTTGTAAATATGGTGCATAACATCCTTGTGGTAGTTAAATACTACTGTAGTTTTACTGGCATAGAAACCTCTAAATAACAAGCATGTACACATATAGAGATAAAGTTAAATATTTTTTTTGTGGACTTAAGGCTGTAGGTCATCCAAAGTATTTTATAAGAAATGCTATCATTAAGTCTATAATGAGAGTTTATTCTATCGTAAAACGTTACCAGGCCAATCTCTATTATATGATTTAGAAAATGACTGGAGACATTAGTTTCCTAGAAATGGCAGCATTATTCCTGTAGGAAACTTGAATACTGTATAGCGTAATTTACGAAAGCTATATTTTTACATAAATGTTTGGGTTTTTATTTTAAAACAAAATACAGCATGTATTTTGAGTTTTGAGGCTGTAATAGATTCAATTTGATTTGTATAAGCACAATATATAACATAGTCCCACCAAAACTCATATGGTCATTGTGACTAGAGTATACTGTGTCAACATCGCACTCACCGCTCTGTTGAAACCACATAATAGTATAGTATTTTATCAATAATAGGTCAACATTTAATTGTAAATAACTAACGATAGTGGGATTCATTCACAATAATTGCATTTCCATACGAATTTTCGAAAAAATTGGGTAAGTTACGCCTTTAAACATCCTAGCGCACCTTAATAGAGTAGCACGTTTAGTAGACAAAGGCCTCTTAACAATTGCTTTTTTGTTTTCAAAAAGCCAAAGTGCAAATATTTGATACATCAAACTATTTATAGAGGTCTCACAGTGAAGATTATGTTGATCGAAAATGTAAGAAATTTTATGAAATGTAGATTACAGATCCATCATTTTCACAGTAAATTTTTCATCTAAACTGAATTCATTGTATATATATTGTTAAACCTTATACCACTGACATGTCAACAATTAAAAATAACGATCTTGTTGATTTATAGATTTATTCCACTTTATTAAAAAAAAAACAAAACACGAAAAAAACGAAAGCGTTGAAACTGCGTCTATATTATGCCCGGATTTTATGTGAATATTTCATTCATTTACAATATTTTTTGCTAACTTTATTTTCAGTTTTATTACACTTCTAAATTTGCAATTTAACAATCTCTCCATTTATCCCATATAAACTCAATTTAATTTAAAAAAAATCAATGGAAAAAATGTGTATCTTCGATACTTTTATTAAAACAAAAAATAAATTAAATGCCAAATAAAATGCGTTGCATTTTTATAAAAAATTGTATAAAAATATTTGTTGTATATAAAATTTTACGTATTATATTAAGTTTTTTCCTTCGTCTGTAAAAGTAACAAAAAATCGAATTAGACCTTTTTCATATTAAGCCATCGTTATGAGTTATTTTTATACACACATTTAAATAAATATTTCTCATACATCACAGATCACAAATAAGCTTTAGAAACATGATAAAATTTGTATACCAATCACAAAAAAGTTTGTTATTCCGTTTGTAACAAATAGAAATATTGATCGCAGAACCAAAAACTCTATATACATATATTCTGGGTCCTTAAAAAATTCTAAGACGATCTAGCCATGCCCGTCTGTCCGTCTGTTGAATGCACGATAGGGCTCCGAAAAAGAGACATACATTCTTTGATGCACCAAAATGTTTGGTAATGAAGACGTGTAAAATCGGTCCAGAAGGATCCGATTTACAGACTAAAGTTGCGCACAAACTCGATATTTTTCAGATATTTTTTAAAATTTTCTTCAAATATAATGCAGATAATATCAGGAAATTTAACACACTTTGTTTTTATTATAGAAGGACATCACCTGTTGAAAATGGTAACAATCGATCCAAAACTTCTCATAGCCGCCTTACAGATGTATTCTTGTAATATGGCCTTATGATACATAAATGTCTATCAAAAAAAAAAATCAGTATCCATACAAAATTAGCAAACATAAGTTTCACTACAAATTTTAAAACGATATTTTGACATAGCCTCACATAAAATTCATTTCCGAAAATGCCTTAAATGCGCATATATCTGTTATAAAAATGACTCTCAATTAAAATTCATCAAAAATAATGCATGTATGCGTATAAATCGTCGTACTAAATTTCATCATGATCGTTTCATATTTTACCTTAACCCCCATATAAACGCCACTCAATGCACATAAATTTATTATAAACATGATTACTATCATTTTGAAATTCACATATGTATGCATGTAAATCATCGTACATAATTTCATGCTGACCGGTTCATAATAGGTCTTAGCGGTCTTATGAGTACTATTTCCAAAAAATTCAATGACCTGCATAAACATTCTTATCGAACCGAAATTTTACACCCATGAGCATGTAAAAGGCATGTAAAATAATACTATTGGCTATTGTTAAAAGTTAGTTGTGAATTGGTCATGGACTCCCATGCAACGTCCACTTCCGAGAATAACCAAAGAGTATATAGAGGATAAAATGTAGACATTTCAAAAAGCCAAAATTAGTTTCTTAGGTATTTTTCTAATTTATTTTGTGTCAAAGTAAATCTGTAAAAATAAAAACAAAGGGATGATCTAAATGCAACAGATATATATAAAATGTGATTAACTTCACTCACAAGACGGAAGTATACTTTGTGAAATAACTAGAATATGCATAACATTTTTGTAAATGTTGTTATTGAGATGAAATTTGAACTAAAAAACTTCAAATAAATACAAATTACGGGATAATATTTCGTGTGGAACACTCCATAATAATTGACAGCAATCATGTTAGTGATCCAGTATAATTCTCGTAACCAATACAAAATGTAACAAAAATTAGTTTGAAGTACACAATGTTGCTTAGTGCATTTGTACTCATTTATGTATGCACATCCGTTGAAAATGCATGAATACACTTGTATGAACTAACTGACCTAACCCCTTAAGCTAGTGTGTGTTTATGGGCTTTTACCCTGTTAATTTTCTTTGTTAGTAGTGATTATTCTTACTGCTGCTGCTGCTGCTGCCGTTATACTAGTTTATACTCTTGCTGTTATTATTGTCGTCGTTTTTGTTGATGGTAGCAGAACATTACATTGTACTTTTTTCACTTTTTCATTTATTTTTTATTTATTTTTATTTTTTTTTGTGTGTTTCGGCGTAAATTCTGTCAAGGCACCTGAGGCTTGATAGTGACCAAAAAAATTATTCTAGCATGCAATTGCTTTTTTAAGCAACCGTATGTTACCATAGTAGTTTGCTATTTTTTCTATATACATTATTTTATAATCTATAGAAGGATAAATATAAGTCGAAATGGCGTTAAAATATATTTGTGTAAAGTTTAAGACGAAAATTTAATATATAGTTCTTGAGATGTCCTTCATAGAAGTATGCTTTTCCAACCAAAAAAAAAAAAACCATAATAAACAGATTTTTTATCGTTAATATGAGCAAAAGAATAAAATAATATGCATGTAACTATAACAGGCTAGACTGTAGAACATGTCAACCAAATACCAGCGAAATCAGAGGAGGTACTGTTCAAAAATATATTTCTTCTTGCGAATTGTTTTGCTTCGTTTTGCAGGTATTCATATTTGGTTTTGAGTTGGTTTGAATTTTTGGATGTTCCAGATTCAAAAGTAGTAAATGGCATGAAGCCATGCATTCGTACATCTTTCTTTCATACTATTTACTTGTAATGGATACTGCTGCTAACATATTTCTTGTAATAAAGTCATTTTGTTTTGTAACACGCACAATTTATAAAAGAATTTGTTACATTTTGCCTACAACTCAAACCTTAAAATAAAGCAAATGTTCGGATCTTAAGATACATGACATTTATGAAGACAAAGTAGGAATCCAGAAAAGTGGAATAAACCGTAAAAGATGAAAATAAATTTTTTTTTTTTTTTTTTTTACAATTCATTTATTTACAATCTATCCATTTAAGGATAATAAGTAAATTGTATAACAATCATATAACATTTAGTGTTGAACTCCACTAAGAACAACAGCATAATATAATTCTTGGGATAATATAAAATTTAGACAGTTTAAACAGTATTTACAAATTTATTACATATGTACATTGTAGTAGAAATTTTTGATTTAGAATCGAAGAGGCAGATCCAGAATGTGGTATTTTTTAAGTCTTCTTACTTCTTCTGAGTCATCAAGTAGAGAAATAGCTAATGGGTTAGTATGATTACTTAATCTTTCATGATAGTTCTCGCTGAATCTTCTGATTTCATCTTTAACTGTTGGGATATGAAGATCATCGTGAATCGATTTATTGGTTACAAACCATGGAGCTGTTACAATAGACCTTAGAGTTTTGGACTGATATCTTTGCAAGATTTCAATGTTGGAATTGCTAGCTGTTCCCCATAGTTGTATTCGGTATGTCCAAACAGGTTTTAGAATTGATTTATAAATTAATATTTTGTTTTCTAACCGTAGTTGTGATTTGTGACCCAAAAGCCAATAAAGTCGTTTTGTTTTAATACTTAGTTGTTGTTTTTTATATTTAATATGTGTTTTCCATGTCTGCCTTCTATCTATATGTATTCCTAAGTATTTGACGCAATCACTTTGTGGAATTTAAATGCCATCCATGTATACATTATTGCAATTTCCTCGTCGTAAGGAGAAAGTTATATGTAAGGATTTTTCGGAGTTAACTTTTATATTCCATTTGTTTAACCAAGTTTCAATTTCGTTGAGTTCTCTTTGCGCTAAGTTTGATGCATTGTTTGGGCATATGTCAGAGACTAATACCGCAGTGTCATCTGCATACGTTGCAACCAGTACGTTTTCAATGATTGGCATATCTGATGTGAATATGGTAAATAGAACTGGTCCTAAAACGCTACCTTGTGGTACGCCAGCATTGATGTCATAAATTTTAGATGACGCATCGTGAACTTTTACATAAAAGTTTCTGTTAGTTAGATATGATTTTAACAGTAGATAAAAAGGAGTTGGAAGTAGTTTTTTTAATTTATAAAATAGCCCGGTGTGCCAAACTTTGTCAAATGCCTGTTTAACATCTAAAAATACACCTGAGCAATATTTTTTGGTTTCCAGTGCATCTCTTATATAAGCAATGATACGATGACATTGCTCGGGGAAAATAAAATAAAAAATTGGCTATATTTTAAAGCGAAATTTGAAATAGGGTAAATTTATACAAATAATAATGAATCAGATGGCTGCTGCTTATATTTAAGGATTATTTTAAATATCAGAGAATTTTTAGTTTTAACCTTAATATCAACAGCTACATACCCGGGTATGTTTTGAATTTTAAAAGGCTGTATCTCTGAAATTTCATGATATCCTCACTAAAAGTGTTTTCTACTATATTCTGATGTTTGAATAAAATTGGACAAATCAGATCGTAAATGTGGTAATTTTTTCATTCCTACCCCTTACGTCAACAGCTGCATACCTGGGTACGTTATATGAAAACAAGTGAAAAAAAGTAATATTACATGTTTATTTCATAAAATATAAAAGTTTTTAATAAAGTAAAATAATAAAAATAAAATGAATATTAACAAAATAATATAAAATAAATTATTATTAAAACAAATGATAGGAGATAACATGTTGAAATTGTATTTATTGAAAAATTTTTAAATGCAATTTTTGCATTGCGGAATTTCAGTGCAAAGGCTGCCACATCTAGGATATTGTAGTAGAACGCCAAAGGCCATATATTCGTTCGTCGCTTTGTATTCTACAAAGGATTCCGCCAAGGATTTATCCACATTATCGACACCACCTTTATATTTATTGTAGTCCAATATCATAAGTGGCTTCCTCTTTGAACCTTCTACTTCACTTGTATTATGGGTTGTATAAAGGACTACAACTGATTTGTTTTTCTTTGGGATGGAAGAACATATGGAAATATTGTTGCTGTAACCAAAAATAGTTGATTCTACTTCACGTCCTTTTGGAAGAACTAACTCACGTCGTTTATCTAACATCGATAAATTACTGTCTTCACTTTCTTCTTCCAGGTTATATTCTGGCAATTGGATTTCTTCTCAATTGAAATTGAGTAAAACAAAGAAGATTTTTTTAAATTCACATGAAATTCGAAAGTGGATATTTGGTCATATGCCAGAAGTAATATTTAAATTATAATCCCGGAAGATTCTCATTCCAAAAAGTTAATTGCATGCCAATTTAATGAAATCATTTTTGTATTATTCAATTTCAAAGTTCCTTATATCTAAAAAAAACACCCTTCATGACATGTATTTATCAAGAATTTGTGTTGAGAAATATTGTAATAGCTAGTGAGTGTTTCATTACTTTAAACGCAAGAAAGAAAAAAAATTAAAAAAAAATTTTGGATGGAATCTTCCTTATTATTAACAAGGTTAAGAATCCTTTCTAGCATTATTTCTACCAAATTAGTTTTTAACTTTTTTAATTATTTATCACAATGTATGGAGAACAGCTTCTTTTAGTAAAAAAATCACTATTTCTGGCAATATTGCAGAAAAACTTAGCCGAATAGGATATGCAATAAATACGAATAATGTTTTAAGATAATTATTTGATCCCAAAAATGCAAGGATAAAGCTTTGATATTAATATCTATTAACACAGACCACTCTTGAGTACATATACATATATATATGAATTTGTGAATTTTGTTTCTGAAACATTAAATCTAAATTGTTTTAATTTTCTAAAAATGTAGTAATTTGCCATCTTGGAGCAATATATCGTACATAATTAATGACGGACTATTAAAATGACTCTTAACGAAAATCAAAACTTAATCGACAGGCCTTGTCTAATTAAAATCATTGGAGCAATCAGTAATAAATTTATTTTCATTAAAAAATATCACATAAAATATATGGAAATAAATAATGGTAAAACATCAAGTATATTGACGAACGTCTTTTCAAATGATAATAACAAAATTGAGCACGCTACATCCATTAAAGTTAAAATGTGTTTGTAGATATAAAACATTAAGAAAAATATACTTTAGCGTATTTATTGCAAATCACATGCCATAACTTTAAAAAATATTTTTTTAAAAAAGCTACCTTCTCGTATATATTATTTCACGTTAAAATTAAAAAAAAAAATTATCAAAGCATGTTCCTAAGTTTAGAAAAAATAAAAACTATACTACGAAAAAACAGAAAATTCTAAAATTTAACAAAACACACAAGGCATGGTGTAAAAAGTTGTCATCCCATCTCCTGTGTTTCGTAGTTACAAAAAACAGCATCTAACATAAAGGATAAATGAAAACAATAGAATATATTGATGATATTGTCAACCAACTGTAGACGCAGCAATAAAAACAACAACAAATTGTTAGCAATACAAAAAGAAATATTAATTCCGGAAATATATTTCTCAATAATGGTGTGTTAATAAGATGTATTTAAAAGTAGATCTTGGACTTGGACTATCATTGCTAATGACGTCCAATATGCCAATTGTCTATAAATGTTACTTGGAATTATAAAATTTATAAACTCAAGCCAAATAAAAAAATCTCTAATATTAAAACTTTACTGCATTTAAATCATTAAAGTTGTTGCTGATAATTTAAGTGATCCATGGAGTTTACCTTGTTAATGAGGATGAATATATTTGGTAATACATTTGATAGATTAAGACAATTCTTTTGGAAGTTGTGCATTTTGTATGAAGTTTGAGAAATTGACACTAGTTTAACTGATCTTGGACCTTGTTCATTTTTTTGCACACTTCTTTTATGTATGCTTCATATGATTTTGTATGAGAATAATATGAGGGTGTATGTGTCTGCGAGAGAGTATACATTTTTGATTCTACCATTGTATTGTTAAAAAACATCATACAGATATTTACATACAATAGATGCTCATATACATACATATATAGATACATATATACACATTAATGTAAATACTTTTTTTTTATTTTTTTTTTTTCATAGTTATATTTGGGTGCTGCAAATGCTTTCTGTAAGTGTTGGTGTGTATTTATATTTTATAGATTTTTATATTTTTTCACACACTTACAAGTATTTGGGTCACGTGAGCTCACCATGTGAATATTAATGTTGCATAAGTATGAGTAGATACTACATGTGAATTTATATTTCTGCATTTACTTGCTACAAACACACATCCTTACATATATGGTATTTTTTCATTTCTACAATCACACATATATGTTAATGCTTCAAATGTATGTGTGTGAGTGTAGGTGTCAAATGTCAAGTGGATAGTTTACTGTAAAATGTTTTTAGTTTTTGTTTTTTTTTTTTTTTTTTGTTATTATTATTCACGCTGCAAGGCCTTGTATTTTTGTTTTTGCGTTACTTATTAAAACTTTGCATATAAAAAAAATTATTTTAAGCTTTTACTTTTTTGTTTTTTATTTTGATTTTTGTTTTTCTGTTAGATTTAAAATTCGTAAACAAATTTGCATAAGTTTTTAAGCTTGAATCAGATTTATTTTATTTATTTATAAGTTAAGTCTTTGTTATAATATTAAAATTGATTTGTTAAGCACTTAACATTTTTACCAGTTTTATTTTGCAACAACTCAGTAATGTTATTATACTTTTTTATTACAAGTCAGGCAGACATGAGATTTAATGCAACTTTGTTAAAACAAAAATGGAATATAAATTATGCTAAATTGCTTTAATGACAAAATTCACAAATTTTAAAATTTGGAATAAATATCAGGGTTTTTGTTATTGTTCTTATGGCATAGAAATTCAAGAACTAGCATGAATTCACCTTCATGAGGAGGGTATATATAAGTTTGTCAATCGGTTTGTAATTTCCACAATATAATTTTCCGACCCTATAAAGTATATATATTCTGGATCCTTATAGATAGCGGAGTCTATTAAGCCATGTCCGTCTGTCTCTCTGTCTGTATCTTGAAATCAATTTTCTTAAGTTTCCAGATATCTTCGGGATCTAAATCTTCAACAATTCTGTCAGACATGCTTTCGAGAAGTTTGCTATTTAAAATCAGCGAAATCCGAGCATAAGTAAGGGAGATATGAGCAAAAATCCGAGACAACCTCTGAAAATTTCATCAAAAAAACTATCAAAGAAAGTGTATTAATTTAATATATATATATAGCACTCTTACTTGTTTTAATATAACGGGTGGCGCTATCAGGAAAATTCTATAAATTTTGCGATTGGCCTCTAATATCAGTTCTGCAATATTCCGCGTTCTGAACCAGTGTTGCGTAACATTGTTTATTAACGTGTATTTCGCATGTGTTTACTACACAAATGTCAAAACAGAACTGACATTAGGGGCCTCGCAAAATTTATAGCATTTACTGATAGGAGGATTACTTTTGCGCCACCCTGTAAAAAAATATATATTTTCTTTAAAATTTATTCAAATTTTTATATATTTGGTAAAAAGTTAAAAAAAAATTTTAACCGTGGTAAAATGTGTGATATGTTTTACGACTAAGCTCAAAAGGCTGTAGGTAAAGAGTTTGATAGAATAATTTTTTTTATTGTTTTGTAAAAGTCGTTTTTTGGTATTAATATTACAGACAATCGTGAATATTTTTATTTTGTTTAGCAATATTTATGTCTTCATAATTCATTGTAATCGTTTGTTATATTTTGAAAACGCTACAGATCTTACAAACATATAATATTTCCATTTTATGTATTTACTTATATGTATTACGGTGGTCCTTAAATTATTGTTGGCATAAATTCCAGCCCCACTACACAAGATTTTTTAAGAGCTGACGGCAAAATTTTCGATTTTTTCACTTGAAATATATTTATACGACTTTATAGCAATGGAAGATCAAGATAAAATGAAAATTCCTTGAAAATCCGACATTGTCCCGGTAAAATAACTAGAGCTTTCAAAAAATTCTGTAAATTATCTTAAGGAATCTTAGTCACAGTTCATGAAGTCTTTGGGTGCTGGATATGTAGATAATGTAGACGTACAAATCACCGAATACATGTGATTATATAAGATGTTCAAAATTATTATTTCTTCTGAACAGGAATGCAGGTGGGGCAATGTGGTAAATAGGTTAGACATAGAAGTATTAGTACTCGATACGCTTTTCTAGCTAAAGTTAGTGTATTTTAGGTGACCTAGAGATATTGGCGATTAGGGAAGCATGTAAAACTCTACGCGAAAGAAACATTACAGTAACATAAGTCATATATTCTAAATGTTATCAAATCAACGATGATAGTAATCGAAGTCTCAAATGCAGTATCTGTAGCAATATTGCTTGGTACCACTATAAGCGAAATCTTCAGACGCTACTTTCAAAAGGCTGATAATAGGTGGTGCAAATTGGAAACATGCAAGAGTGTCAGAAAATTATGGCCAACATACCACGAGAAATACTGTATACAACCCCAGACTAGGAAGCTAAAGAAAATGTCGAGGCTTATAGCTAATAATAATTATAACTATTAATAAAGTGTTAGCTGGCTAAAATTACTGTCAAAGTTGCCTGAATCGCGGAAAGGAAGAAAAAGTGTCAGATCTGATTTGCGAAATCCTAGTTCATCATGTATATGTAACATGGAACAATCAGATACTTGAACATGATAGATTGGACATATAGGGGTTTTCAACAAGAAGTTCATTTTCAAATAGTGGCATATTGACAATTATTGCAATGAATTTAATTTAGCTAGAAAATGTATGACTAAAATGGTATTTACATTTCAATCTATCGTACTGCTGAGACCGCAGTTAAGAATTTAATCGATAAAATTACCGTTCTCAGCTTTGGAAATTCAAAGAGCAATCGTTGAACAGTCTTTATATGCTGAACATGTCGCTGTATGATATATCTTCATGATTGGGCCATTGGGTTTCAAAAACTCTGCTGTAAATGCGGTTACGGTGAATAGCTATCCATTCACCGTAGATTCTGATCTATTATTGATGATATGATTATCACTGATATGTGATTTAAACGGAACGGTGCCACAGCCACGAAAATAATGAATTTATTGCTAATAGAATTTTCCGGTCGTATAATTTCAAGGTATTTGCCTATTAATTGACTGTGTTAAAGATAAAGTCTATACAGAAAGAAATGTATATGGCGGGTCTATTGCCAAAATGCCATTATCATTATAAAATTATAAAATTAGGCGTCATTATTTCTGTATACATGAAATATATTTGTGTTCAATATTATTTGGATACCAACATTTTTAAGACATTTATGCTTTATAAAGTGATTTTCGAAAGAGGACTTTATATGGGAGCTACGACTATTTATGAACCGATCATCACAAACTGTTACCAAATTATCTGTATATATATGAAACATATTTGTGTTCAATATTATTTGGATACTGACTTTTTTAAGAGATTGATGCTCTTTAAAGTGATTTTCATTTAATACTCATTTGTGGTGAATATTGTGTGGATATTTGCATAAGTCAAACATTTATGATGTCTAAACTCATATTTAAGAAGGCTATTTGTATGGGGGCCAGGTAAAATATTCAACCGATTTCCACCAGTTCCAATCTCAAAGTTTTAGTACCAAATTTTATCGAAATATCTTCAAAATTGCGACCTGAACTCTGCACACAAGCTTTACGGCCAGCCAGCCAGACGGACGGACAAACGGACATCGTTAAGGTAGATGTTAGGACAATATTTATGGGCTTTATAAACATCAATACAAATCTAATATACTAACTTCACTATGGTGGTATAGGTTATAACAATATAATAATGCCTGCAGACACAGTAGTACTATGTGTGAAGAAGTTATGAACCCTTCACTTAATTGGTTTTGTACTCAATACATCAATGCTGAGTACAAAGTGATAGGGCACTTCGAACCTAATAGCAGTGTTAATTGGCTACTAAGCTATTACTAACATGCTGACTTTTTCATTTGTGCGATGTAATTGAATAAGCATAAGCATTTGATATAGTTTTTACCTATCTTATTGAGTGATGTGGTAATTTTCAAAATGTATCATATAGATTCTTCTTCATTCAAATTTCCTACAAAAATGTCTGCCAAATTCAGCTAACTGTGATTATTCAAGAGCTGAAGTAAATTTTTATTAAAGATATTAGATCAATGTATCAGAAAATATAGGGCTATTGTTAATAGCAAGTCAAAGCAGAGTGATACGGTAGTTCTTGGCAATAAAACAAATGTTAGAGATTTGAAAAAAATTATGTAGGATTTCTTAAGAGTAAATTTATTTGAATATCTTCTTTTAGATTTTATTAAATATCAATTTATGAGTATAAAATCTATCAAAAGTATTGATTCTGTTACATAGATATTAAAGCATTTATAGGAGCTGAATTCATGTGATAAATACTCTAAGCTTTATGCAGGTTTTTATAAAATTTTCACAATTTAGTATTTAGATTTAAAATTATTTTGTACTACCCTAATAAACACAAGCATGTAAACATGTATGTGTATTTAAAAATTAAGTGAATAAATTACTTAAATCTTCCAAATATTCCTCCGGTTGCTATGACTAAAGTGGAAAATCAAAAAAAAAAAAAAAAAACTTAAATCATTGTCATTTTCAAATTTCCATATTTTCATGTAAAGTGCTCATGGATTTTGTGTTGGTTTTTGTATTAAATTTAAATGTCAGCTTAGATGTAGCTGATAAACTGAGGTGTCATACACGCGTGTGTAGGTATATAAGGGTTTGTGAAAAGGATGATGAATCTTTGGCAAAAATTATTCATAATCACACACAACCATATATGCAAACATGTATGTATTTATTTGCCAAGAAATACAAATACAAATAATAAAATGAAAATTTCGTTCTTTGGGGAAGCAAACAAAAACAGAAAAATAAAACAAACGAAATGAATTTGAAAGAAGAAAAAGCACGCACCTTTTATAATACAATTGTTTAGAGTAAATATATGATTTTGACTGGAAAATACAAATGAATATATAAGCACACGTTAAATCACATATGTATACATGATTTATATAAACATATATAAATATTTGCACATTCATATGTTTGTAAAGGTATGGTCACACTTAGCAAATATTTGCCGAAAAAGACGTAACCTTTTTTGAACTCGTTTATTTATTTAAAAAAAAACTTTTCTTATTTAGGCCAAAGCACAACAAATATTAAGCTATAATTTATTTAAAACTCTTGTAAGAGTAAACAACGTCAAACAAATTTGTGCTAAAACAAGTGGTTATGCTTTTTTGAGTTAATATTTGCCAAATGTGACCGTACCTTAAGTATGTGTCTGTCTTTCTCAAAAAAAGGTAAGTACTCTGCTTTATTATGGCAAACAAGTTGTTGAAAATACCAGATATCCGGTGATTTATAGAAGCAATCTCTTGTTTGCCTGTTATATTTGTTTGCTATTTTCTTTCATTATTACTTCTTTCTTTGTAAGCTTACAATAAACGCCAGAGATTTATGACTATAATTTATTTAAATGAGAAAATTTGACGTTAACAAAAAAACAAAACAAAAAAAAAGATTTCCAATAATTTTGCAAAATTATTAAAAATTATGAGTTTTGTGTTTAAATGCTAAAGCAACAAGAAAACAATTTTGTAAATTCTGAAAAACTAGTTAAAAACAGTAAAATTTTAATTTTAATAGAAAAGCTATGTACTTTTATGCATGGAAACTTTTTCTCGCTTAAAGTAGTTTTGGTTTTGTTTTTAATTAAACATCTTTATAAACGCAACCAAGTCACGTACGAAAATGTACTGGGCTAAATGTTTTATTGTTTGGCGTTTTTTTTTTTTGTTAAGTTTTTTTCTATTTTTTTGACGATTGTTTTAGCAGACATAAGTTAAATAAAAACTTCTATGATGAAAAAGTAGAATTTTTAAATTGTTTTTTTGTACGAGGGTTAATTTTTTAGCTGTGGATTAGCGATATATTTTATGTATGCTACAAAGTTCGTAAAATGTATTTCACAACTAAATCGCAAATTTGTAAAAAAGAGAAATTGTAATTTCAAATAAATATTTCTCTAGTAGTTGTAAATGAACAATAGTTAATTTAATACTGGTATTTGTATTGTTTGTTAGTGATTTTATTTAAATTAAATATAAATTTTATATTCGTACTGAAATGTAGAAATAAGAAGGACACTGTGAGAGATTGTTTATATAAATTTTTTAAATATATATTCAATAAAAACTTTATATGATATAATTATATCATAAATACATTAAACTCTATATCCCTCTATAACTTAAGAGCTTCAAATAATAAATTTTCTGTGAATTTAAATAGAATCTGATAAATAATAAAACTTTTTAAAATTATAAATTTTAGAATAATTATTATTTTTAGTTGAACTGTTAATATTTAAATTTTTGATATTTCTTGAGTTAGGCTTTGAGTTCATTAAATTTAATTTTCATTAAATTATTTTTACTGAAGTAGGAATTGTTTTACAACTTGAAACAAATGTAAATTCAACCAACAACCCAGGTTCGAATCCCAGTCAAGAAAAATTATCAAAAATAAAATTTTTTAGAATGTAAAAAAAAACTTTTAATTAAGATATAAAAAATTAACATACAAATTTTTATACTTTTCCAATATATTTCGCGCTTTTGTGGAACATATTTGCTCAGCTACATAAAGTCGTAAGTTCTAGCAAAACTTTTGAATATTCTGCATGTGTACTTCATTATTTGTAAACGATCAATACTTTTGTAATTAAAGACACTTCATTACTTCCACGGCTCATTTTGCTAAAACTGAAATGTGACTGAAGAATTTGGCTATAATTCAATTAACGGCAAATCAAACAGAAGAAAAATTTGAGAATCATAATCGATGCATGCCAATCAATATCAAATTGGGTTAACAGAAGCAAAAATATTGAAACCGTAACCCACCCGCACAACCGATACATCGCGGATTGAAAAGGTTAAGGCACATTTGTTGGGACTCTATGATACTTTTTGGTGAAGAAATTTCATATTACGTCTCTGATATATTGTTGGTTTTTAAGTAACAAAACGAGCAATTGATCAGTTTTACTTTTGAACCACAAAAAGATACTCGTTTATTTGAAGAAACTAAAAGTCTTATAAAAATCCTAGTTTTTGTTTTGTTAGATCATACTAAATAATACACAATTGGGTCCAAAATTTTACTGAAGAAATATCTAAAAGAAGGCAACAAACGATTTCGTATGTATTTTTATATATAAAATGTATGTATGTAGCTTCGTCTGGCCAGATTTTTTGTGTTATGCAAAGTATTACACATTGTTTGTTTTGCCACAATACATAACGCCAGATTTTCGTTCCTTATTACTACCACTGAACAATAACTTTCTTTTTAATCAAATTACAGCCGTATAAAGAATCAGCAGTATTAGTAACAACAACAACCAACTCCACAGTCAGCAAATATAATAAAATACAATACAATCATGCATTTTTTGGTTTCTTTGAGAGGCGCTCTAGCACAGTATTTCCCTCAGGCAAGTTGAGTCACCAAGATAAAACAATACAACAAAGTAAGTTCAGCACAATAGTTAACTTGGTGGTGGTATAACAACACACTCGTAAATACACTAATATAGTATTTTTTTGTTCTATGTGTAAGTACAGTTTTTGTTAGAAAGTAAATAGAATAATAATGCAACAAAATAAACAGTTCCGTTCTAACAAAAAACCTAAAACAAAACAAAAGCACGGTAGAAAAATTTAAAGGCTGTAGAAATAATTACCAAAGGATTTTTGTTGACTTACTCCAGAGATTGTTTTAGACAAGTGAATAAAAGTTGTTGTAGTTATTTTGTTTTGTCATGTTGGGTTTGGTTTTATGTTGCCTGTTTTACTTTAATATTTGGCTTGTTGGCATTTTAACTCAGTTAAAGGAGAGTAAGCTCCCCCCCCCAAAAAAAAAAAAACACAACATTTTTATAGAATTTTGTCTCACAGCAAATGCAATTTGTTAACCAACCAAGCAGGAGATTACATAGGGTAACAACAACAAAAAATAAAACACAAAATAAAAACATGCCACTAATTTGCAACAAATTTAATACACGTAACTGAATTTTTCAGGAAAAAGAATTACACAAAGTACAACTTACACAAAACAATTACGGAAAAGTCAAAATTTCTCTAGAGGTGTTTTTTCGTTGTTTTTTTTTTCGTTATATTTCGTGCAACAATTCTGTTACACCACCATAAATTGTGTTTACAGTAGAAATAA